>JAWNLL010000447.1:105000-720853 GCA_035042425.1 Drosophila flavopinicola | reverse complement strand
CATCAATTGTAATTTATAATAAACACTTATTTTTCGAATTGTATTATTTTGAGCCTGAAAAGTTTTTTGATGAGCAAACTTTCTGTATTTATCAAATAGTTATTTTTATAGTTATGTAGCCATTCGTACTATTTTATCGTACATCTTCGTCTAGCCCTTGGATTCTTTACAAAAATGTTCTTTGTTTAGTGCAAATGCTTTCTTAACTGGTTTGAGAACCAGTTTGGTCTGGTTTACTGTTTATCTTGACAATCCCCGGTTAGAAAGTCCAATTAGCCGGACTGGCAGACAGACAGACAAACAGACAGACAGCAGGTGAGGCGTCCAGGTGAGCTCCAAAATGATTACACTGTCAAATGGGGTAATTGCTTTTAAATGCTCGACGCCCACCCAGAAAATGCAATTATTGATATTATATTGTTGTTGTTTTGCTTTTGCTGTCTTCTCGGTCAATTAGGCGATATGGGCAAACGGAATGTCTGATAACAACAAGAGTTTACATTCCTCATTCAACCCAACCCCCCATCCCCCCTTCCCCCCACTTTCCTTTTCTACATTTAGCTGCTGATTCGTCCATTTTGTTGTTTTGTCGAGTCTTTGGCAAATACTCGTAAAGCCCCCAAAACATAAAGACGACCAAAATCTCTTGTGGCGCCCTCGTGCTTTCCATTTTTCTTGTTGTTTCACAAATGAAATGCAAATAAACATATACATATGCAACATATAGTTTGTTTATTGTCATTTTTGTGTCTCTTGTGGCTTTTACCTTTGCCTTTGATAGCGACTTTGCCTTGTTAGCTTTTACTTTCATTGCTGTACGCAGTTCGTCTCAACAGATGGCGCCACTGTGCTAATCTATTTTTATTCCCAGTGCCCCGGTCCGAAAATTAATTTGCATATTTATCGTTTAGTCGATTTTAAGTGCAATGCACTAAACTTTATTTTTAGTTCGATCCACGATCATTGGGATCACTCATTTTGGTTGATTGCCAAGCGGCCTAGACCCCAAATAAAAAATAATAAAACAAATAAATAAAAACAGAGAGCCTGATCAGATAATATACCCTGTTATTTTGCTAACAAAATAAATGTTGATTTAAAAAAAATAAATGAATTACTATGTATTTCCAGCATTAGGCTATTCTATATATGTTATATATTTGTAATTTAAATATTTAATATATAATAATACTTTGTAATGGTTTTATAATTTTTATAATTTTCTGAAATATACATTTAAAATTATTGCTTCTATTAATTAAATATGTTAAGCACATTTTATAGTTGCAACCTTTTGATCCATTTATAATGGGTATAGACTAGTTCTCATATATGTAAGCAGTTAGATGAAATACCCATTAAAATGTTGTCTAATAATCGAATCGAAGCGATAGCCTTAACAACATGGAATATGTGGCCAAAGTTGTATGGCAGCTATAAGATATAGTGGTCCGATCCGGCCAGTTCTTACAAATGTGTTGTTCCTTTCTATAATAAGTCTCTATGCAAAGTTTTATCGCAATAGCTCAAAAGCTGAGGGACTAGTTTGCATACATAGAGACAGACAGACAGACGAACATTGACAGATCCATTCGTTTTTGTTATCCTAAGCATACTGAAGGGGTCTCCGACGCTTCCTTCTGTGCATTACACACTTCAGCACAATATGACTATACTACTACTATTTTCTTCGAAAAGCTTAATAAAAGTTGAAGTGACAGTTAAAGAGAAAAGCACACAAAATACCTGGAAACATAAAAAGGGACGCTGTTCCAGGAAAATGCGCATCATTTAGCGCTAAGCTGTTAAGCTCTGTCTCTCTCTCTCTCGCTGGCTATCTCTTTCTGAGGATATCAAAGGATATCTGATAATTGGTTTGGAACACAGCTAACCAGCGTAAACTGGTATTGACTGATAATCAGGTGACTGACTAACCGATGAGGGAGAAAGGAGGTGGAGGAGGAGAAGGAGGAGGAATAGGAGGAGGCAAGCTAGCTACAACTAGTTCCGTTAGTTCAGTTTGTTGTGGCATGCAAACTGTTGACAAGCCAACCCACACATACACATGCACATGTACACATATAGAACGCAAATCGATAAAGACAATGAGATGACAATAATGGGACAAAGCAAAGCAAAGTCAAGAAAGATGCCAGAAGCGACCAACAATGAATGCACAGATATAAAGAATAAGAGAGAGAGAGAGATAGAGAGAGGGACAATAACTTTCGCAGTCGGCGTCGCTGCTGACGTCAGAAAAGATTATTTATGTACAAAATGAACATTAATATGTAACCAGCCATTCATACATATATTCTGCAAATCAGCCATAAGTGCATGTGACACTAAAAACACTACACTTAGAAAAGCGAACTACACAGTTGTAGAATTGAATCAAGTACAAACATTTGCCAAATTGCTAACAGGCTTGAAATAATTGTTAATAATTATTTTATCTATTTTTATATATATTTTTAATATGTTTTTATTTATGTTTATATTTTTTTATTTATGTTTATATTTTTTTATTTATGTTTATATTTTTATACTCTTTTCGAAGAAAATAGTATATTAAGTTTGTCCTGAAGTTTGTAACGCATAGAAGGAAGCGTCGGAGACCCCCAAAAGTTACTGCCAGTATGCTTAGAATGACAATACAAATTGATCTAGCCATGTCCGTCTGTCTGTCTGTCTGTCTGTCTGTCTGTCTGTCTGTCTGTCTGTCTGTCTGTCTGTCTGTCTGTATGTATGCAAACTAGTCCCTCAGTTTTTGAGCTATCGCGATAAAACTTTGCATAGGCACTTATTATTCCAGGGGACAGCACATTGGTCGGAGCTGGCCGGATCGGAATACTATATCTTATAGCTGCCATACAACTCGAAGTCGGTTTTGGCCATATATCCCATGTTTTTGAATCTATCGCGATGAAACTTTGCACCGATACTTATTATTCAAAGAGACATCACATTGGTTGGAGCCGGCTGGATCGGATCACTATATCTTATAGCTGCCATACAACTCGAAGTCGGTTTTGGCCATATATCCCATGTTTTTTAATCTATCGCGATGAAACTTTGCACCGATACTTTTTATTCAAAGAGACATCACATTGGTTGGAGCCGGCCGGATCGGATCACTATATCTTATAGCTGCTATACAACTGGCAATGAATTAAATATTCTTAGAACAAAAAAAAAATGTTACGCGACAAAACGATTTTGTACAGCTTATGAAATTTCAGTGGTGCAGTTGGCAGAGTGAAAATTGCCTATAGGTTCGAAAAGAGTATAAAATCTTCGGCACGCCGAAGATAATCCTTCCCCACTTGTTTTATTTATGTTTATATTTTTATTATTTATTCTTATATACTTCTTTTTATATATTTAGCTTTGTCTTACTTATTTTTATATTTTTTGTTGTTTTTTTTATTATTAATTTAAAAAAAACACTCGAAATTCTAGCAGTTAGCACTGTTTCAGCATAAGCTAAATCAAGAATAATTAAAATATTTAGTTCTTATTTTATATGCTCAAAATTATGTCCAATATCAGTTTAAAATTTAACCAACTCAACAAGAACCATAAAAGTATTAAGTTATTGAATTAATTATTTAATGCCTATTTCAAATGCAGATGTTTTGTTTTTACTTTTAATTGAATATAATATGTATTAATATTTTAATTTGAAAAAACAAACAGCTTTAAAAATATAGTTCAATTTCCTAAAACGATGGCAACTTAAGAACAGAGTTTTTCTTCGAGTGTAAATGGCTCTTCAAGCGGGTGATGATGACTGCTTTTGAGGTGTTTGTTCTAAAAAGCCAAACATGCGATTAGTGGGGGCTAGACACACTTGTCAATCAGTCAATCAGTCAGTCAGTCAATCAGTCAATCAATCAGTGTGTACAAGTTATAACACTGTCATGTTCTAAATAACAACAAGAACAACAAACAGAAGAAGAATCAGCAAACTGCGTCTCAGACATTCGAAATGCGATAATTTTTAGTTGAAACTCATTATATGAAAATAATTATTTATATTTGTCTATTTGTTTGTATGTATGACAAAGAGAAACTGGACATGTTGTTGGACAGTGTAATTATATATGATAATTAGTTAACCCAATTTGATAATAACGTAATATGAATGCACTTTGAATTTTGTTGCGGAACAAAATGGAACGAATGGAAACGAAATGCAATCATTGAGCATTGAAACAAAGAAAATGAATAATTATGTATGCATTTCTAAGAATGAAACGAAGTGGTAATGGAACATACAAAATGTTATCGTAGGCGAAACCCCAACGAAATAAACAAATTTGATATGAAACGAAATGGCATTGGAACACGCACATATGCAACTACTGTGTACTATATAAATAACTATAAATGCAAGGCTGGTAAAACAATGAAAGTGAATGCAGTTGAAATCAAACAAAGTAGTTACACTAATTGTGATACAATGTGAAATCAATTGAGTGAAGTGAAGACAACTTGATAACGAATTGCAATTAACTTGGTCAAAGTTAAATTGATCGATTTGCTTATTTGTGTAGGTAGGTAGGTAGGTAACAAGTGCAGCGATTCCCAATTTGCCAATTCATTCATTCCAACATTCACATGCCCAAATCACATTCATGGTCAATCAATTTGGAAGGCTTCCTATAATGCAGACTACATACATATTTTCAACCTATTCACAATCTTATCTAAACGCAAATGCAAAATAGCTTAATTAATCAACAATAACAAAAAGTATATAATATATAAATATACATATGTATGTATTTGCCACCGTTTACTACCAGAGTTTATTTATCGCACTTAAGCACTTTCCCGTGTTGCAGGAAACTATAATACTCGTACTCCTATCCGTACCCGTGTCTATCTATATGGCAGTCTTATTAGGCAATTATATGGGCTCAATCAGCTAAGCACTAACATGTGTTTACGCTCCCAACTGCACAATACTGTTATCCAGCAAAAAAATTGTTTTGATTTGAGTCAGCTGGAACAAAATGTCAACCAAACTCATATATTTATACTCTTTTCGAAGAAAATAGTATATTAAGTTTGTCCTGAAGTTTGTAACGCATAGAAGGAAGCGTCGGAGACCCCCAAAAGTTACTGCCAGTATGCTTAGAATGACAATACAAATTGATCTAGCCATGTCCGTCTGTCTGTCTGTCTGTCTGTCTGTCTGTCTGTCTGTCTGTCTGTCTGTCTGTATGTATGCAAACTAGTCCCTCAGTTTTTGAGCTATCGCGATAAAACTTTGCACAGACACTTATTATTCCAGGGGACAGCACATTGGTCAGCCAGCCAGATCGGACCACTATATCTTATAGCTGCCATACAACTCGAGTCGGTTTTGGCCATATATCCCATGTTTTTTAATCTATTGCGATGAAACTTTGCACTGATACTTATTATTCAAAAAGACCTCACATTGGTTGGAGCCGGCTGGATCGGATCACTATATCTTATAGCTGCCATACAAATCGAAGTCTGTTTTGGCCATATATCCCATGTTTTTGAATCTATCGCGATGAAACTTTGCACAGATACTTATTATTCAAAGAGACATCACATTAGTTGGAGCCGGCCGGATCGGATCACTATATCTTATAGCTGCTATACAACTGGCAATGAATTAAATATTCTTAGAACAAAAAATAAAATGTTACGCGACAAAACGATTTTTTACAGCTTATGAAATTTCAGTGGTGCAGTTGGCAGAGTGAAAATTGCCTATAGGTTCGAAAAGAGTATAAAATCTTCGGCACGCCGAAGATAATCCTTCCCACTTGTTTTTTATTATTTTTTTGTTTATTATTTTTTTTTTTTTTTTTTTTTTTTTTTATGATTTTGATATTTCAACTAAAAAGAGGTGCCGTCTACTATTCTATATTATTCTATATAATTTAATATATAATACATTTATAAAACCTTATAGTAGTTATAGCAAATTTGGAAGTTAAATCTTTCCTAACAAAATTTAAGCAAAGCAAAAAAAAAACCGAAGTACATTACTATTTTATACTTTTAGAGAGTAGAAAAATGTTGTTACAAAATGATATCCCATGTATAGTGTTAATCTTAAAGCGATCGAAATTTCGAGACTTGTATAAAAATGGTTTACAAAATAATATCACAGATTTTGTATAACTGAAATCGATCGAAAATTGAGGGTTGTATAAAAAACTTTATGGTTTATATTAAAAAAAAAACTTTATCAATATGATACGATATTCCAAATATGCAAAATAGATAAAGTCAAGTGGATGAAAGTTATGAGGCCCGAGTCATAAAGACAAAATTGTATAGAATTTGAAAATCGTGAAAATTAAGTAAATGAAACTCGAACTTAAGTATATATAGACAAATATGTAGATATATGCTCGTTTTGCCATTGCAAACACAGGGTATCAATATGGGAGGAGAGAGAGAGAGAGAGAGAGAAGCACCTGTTGTCGACTGCAAAGTGCATTTTATGATTTGTTGTTGTTGCTGTAGTTGTTGTTGTTGTTGTTGCGTCTGCTTTTGTTGCTGTTAATGTGATTATTGTTTTGCATGATTGGCAAAAAGACAGAGAAGGGCGTAAACAACAGCAGCGACGACAGCTGTAAACAGGCACAACAACAATACCAGCAACAACAATAGCAACAACAACAACAGTTGTCGCAGATTATAATTATCAGTCATTACAATATAGACAATCATTAGTGGCATATGGAGAATTTGTATAGCATACAAAATGCATTTATGGCAAACTACTCACACAAACAACAAAACAAGCGGTGTCTCTGTGTGTGTGTGTGTGTGTGTTTGTGTGTTTGTGCACATGACTCAACGACAAAAGCAACAATCAACAAACAACAAATGTACAAAACTGCCACTGAGAGAATCCTCTCACAACAAGAGTGTTAAACTAGTTCAAATTGTACATGTTGTTTTTGTTTATACCCTTTACCTTTACCCTTTATACCCCTTATAACAGTACACAAGTTTCTTATTTCAACAGAAATTAATGAATACATTTCTTATTTTCTCTAATATTGATAGCTAATATGTATACATATATGCATATATTTTACTTTTTGTCTAAACATGCCATCTACTACATTTGGGATAGGATACACCTGCAATTTTTGGCATAAATAACAAAATTTATTTAACAAACAAATCGAAAAAGTGTACAAAAGTACAAGAAACAGAGGTATAAACACTCAAAATAGCATACAAGACATTCACTCTCAAATTGAATGAGTATTTGAGTGTGATTGAATGTTTGAATTTGTATGAATGTGAGTGAATACAACATTCCAAAGAGTGGCCAATGAATGCAATTCAATGAGTACACTAGTGCTCTTCGTTTTTTCTCGTATTTAGCTATTTGATGACATCTTGACCAAAACATACAATGACAACTTTTATTATGCTTTAAAGAATTTGAAATATTATTTGTGTCCGGCATATTATATGCGTAAGAGTATAACAGCATCAGCATCATTGCGTATTATTTTATTTATTAATAAAAACCAAATACCAAGAATCCCCAAAAAAAAAAAAAAAAAAAAAATACAATGTATCCAAATTTGTATTTCGACTTGTGATTCATCTCAAGCGGATTGTTTTCAACCTGATCTGTGACTGGCTTGGCAAAAAATAAGACAAAAACTCCCCGCTACACAAGCTGTGACTGGACTGGGCCAACAGTCGGGCATGCCCGACTACCATATACCCTGAACCCATCAAATTGGCCGTCAAATGTGTGAGCAAATCAAATTGCAAGCTCATACTTTTACAAATTTGTGGATAATGGGAGCTTTTATCCAAAAAGTCTAATATTTTGCTATTCGAGTTTATATATGTATATCAAATTTGCTGCCTCTAGCTTTTATAACTTTCCAGTTGAGGACAATAAGCCCTGGAATGATATCGAAATGTATCGATAACTTTTGAACTGTACGAGTTATCGATAAGCTTGAGCAAATTTGATCGAGAACTTATATAACTTGTAGATCTACTAAGATCGAAGAGATTTTCTAATGCCTGTTACATAACTTAGGCCAACTTCATCATACCCTTTGTGCCCCTTTATAATGGGCATACAAAGCCATCGACAAATTTATGTTATGGCCTTTCCCACTAAACTCGAGTTCAATTCGCTTTGATGAATGTGCGTCGCTCGCAAGCCGAGTTATTAATTGCATCAGCCAATTTGAAGTAGTATATATATATATACCTATATATACCGTAAGTGTACCAACAACTTATAAATGTCGCGTGCGGCATTGAGACGATCACAACAACACCAATTGACAGAGCGAGCGAGCGAGAGAGAGATCAGAAAACAAAACGTTTCAATTGAGCAGTGAAAATTGATTTTTCTTTTACGCACAACAATTTCAATTTAGTTTCTTGCATTTCTTACCCCCAAAAACCCACCCACCACCCTCCCCAAGACGATTTGCATGTGTCTGCTTTATTTATAGTTTTGTGGGCCTACGCTGACTGCCCCCCACCCTGCCCCCTACCCAACCCCTCCTTCACTCTTCGCTTCCCCACCTATGAGTGACTGCGCCATGCGTCATCAAAAAACCAAAACGAAATGAAAGAGACGAAAGCAAAAACATGAAAGCACATTTATTCAGCGGGTTGCCGAATACTGAATACCCTGCATCATAATTATGTCATAGCATAATATTGTAACATCATAAAGAACTACTGCATTTACCACTGCATCAATGATTACAATTTTAATTAACTTAAATTTAGTTGTATTTTTTTTCTTTCGTTTTTCTTTAAACTATTTTCCTGGTCTGTTTTTGGTCCACATTAAATAAATTTATAATATTTTTTATATTTTATTATAAATTTGCTTTGCTCAAATTAATTATAATAACTTTCTCATTTGACAAATTAAATTGTTCAGTATTGCTATAAGCTTACAGGTCTTTCTATAATGTTTTTTCTACACTTAACACAATTAAAAGTGTATAAATAATTGCATTGTTACTTTTACTTCACAAATTGAACCAACTTCGACGATGGCAGCTTTATGCTATAGAAGTCAAATTAATATATTAATGGAGTCGACAAATATGTTGTACATGCCAAAAACAAAAATTAAAAAATCTCTTAAAAAAATACATGAATTTTCGTTGCTTAAGCATCAATTTAAAACTCTGCATTTAAATTTTCTTGATATCTCTTTAAGTTCACAAGTTATATGCATTTTTTTAGAGCGACTCAAATTAGGTGACAAATTAAACATACTCTTTGAAATGTAAGGGTATACAAATAAAAACAACCGCACTTATTTAGCAGTTCTCTCTCTCTCCCCCTCTCTCACACGCACACACGCACTCAAGCCGCCTATTGCTTCACACACACACACACAATCTTTTTGCTTCGTCACTGTTTGGCGCTCTCTCGCTCTCTCTCTCTCTCTCCCTCTCTACGCTAGGCAAATGACGCAATGCGTGGCAGCTTTTGCGTCAGCCGGCAAACGTCAACTGCGACGCCGACGTCGACGCCGACGTCAACTTTTGAAGTTACAGTTAAAGTTTCTTCAAAAGTTTTGAGCAACGCAAACATAAGCGAAGCCATAGGCAGGCAGTGTAGGAGAGAGAGAGAGCGAGAGCGCGAAAGAGAGCGGGAGAGGGAGAAGAGAGTGCAGTCGCATTTGCTGATAAGAAAAAACTGAAGGAAGGCTCTCGCTTGGCTGCATTTGTATGTGTGTGTGTGTGTGTGTGTGTGTGTGTTAGTTGCTGTTTGCCGTTGATAAGGTCGCAATGAAAATTAATGTTAATTTTGTCATGTGCATTGCATTCCATAAAACTCAGCTAGCGATTAGAGGCGCTTAAATCAAACAAAAAATAGAATACATATATCCAAGCAAAGTAACAAAAAAATAAATATATATATTCACAATAGACTATTGAAAACAAGACGTTTTGCAACACTGCAACATAAGCGAAATTGCGCTCAGTGCAGAAATGTTATGTGATAATTGTCTTTAATTTGAAGTGTTGAATTTCAGCTAGCATTTATCAAGGCTGTTTACCAACACTACTGCTCTGACAATAATGAGCATACTTTTTATACTCTTTTCGAAGAAAATAGTATTATCAGTTTGTGCTGAAGTGTGTAACGCATAGAAGAAACCCAAAAGTATGCTTAGAATGACCAAACAAATTGATCTAGCCATGTTCGTCTGTCTGTCTGTCTGTATGTATGCAAACTAGTCCCTCAGTTTTTGAGCTATCGCGATAAAACTTTGCATAGACACTTATTATTCAACGGGACAGCACATTGGTCGAAGTTGGCCGGATCGGACCACCATATCTTATAGCTGCCATACAACTGCAAGTCGGTTTTGGCCATATATCCCATGTTTTCAAAGCTATCGCCTTAAATTTGCTTGCAAACTTGAACATCCTTATAACTCATTAATGTTTAAAATTTCAAATTGATTGACGTATAAATAGCAAAGATATGCGACATTAATATTTCGGTGGTACAGTTGGCAGAGTGCAAATTGCCTAAAGGTTCGCAAAGAGTATAAAATCCTTCCCTACTTGTTGTATGTATTTTCGTTCCATTTTATTTGGGAATATGTAAGACTCCAAAGTGTCATTCGAATTGGGCTGATTGCATAAGTAGATAAGATAACTAGACCCACTTTCTCAAGTGTCACTGCACTTGCGCAATACTGGCTATCAATATTAGCTATACCCACCCCCCCCCCACCACGCCCCTGTTTTTTTTCGATAACACGTGAGACGCACTTAGTACAAGGTATTAAGAGAGTCGCTGTTAATTGTTGTCGCAAACTCGAACTTGATTTATATTTATTGATATTTAATAAAAATGTATTTGATGTACATATTTGTGTAAGAACTGCATTAAACCGCTTTAAGCGGAAAATAACAAATTATCGATTCGTTTTCACATATCAATAACAAAGTGCTAATTGGGCGGGAAGGCAATGGGTAAACAGTGGAAATATATATGTATGTATTGCCAGCTAATTAATAAATTCTATACACGATGAAAATGGGAAAATTGACGCAAGTTCATTGAGAGCCACAATTCGAGTGTTCCAATTCCACATCGTGTCACCTTATTTTTACAGCATGTTTACAAACGATTATAATTATGTTAATTTGGACACGCTTCTATCGCGCTGTCTGCTTCTGCTTCTTCTTCTTCTTTCGTGACGTGCTAATTTCGTTAGCACGACGATTAAGGGGCGAGGGGGCGTGTGCGAGCGGGACAGCAACATTAGGCATGTGCTAATTCCGATAGACCGGAGCACGCTAATTGCCATAATTTGCGAATGCGAAGAAACATATTTGCAAAGTCTTTTGTTGATACCGTTTCGTTTCGTTTCCGTTTTGTTCCTGGAAAGTTTTCGCTCATGTGACAACAGAACAACAAATGCTCCAATTCAACAAAGATGGATTTTTAAAAATAGACCCCAGACAGGCGATAATTGCGTGCGTTAGGTGTACTAAAAATGGATACAAATATCTATTTTCGGCACAATTGTTAATCGATCCAGACTTGGCACAAAGTATACAAAAAAAAAACAAGTGGGAGAGGATTATCTTCGGCGTGCCGAAGATTTCATACTCTTTTCGAACCTTTAGACAATTTTCACTCTTTCATATGCTGTAAAAATTCGTTTTATCGCTTGGTTTTTTTTTTTTTTGTTCTAAGAACTGATGTCATATGAATTTAAATTCTTCCTTTGAAAGATATAGTTGTCCGATCCAGCCGGCTCCGATCAATGTGCTGTCATTTTGAATTATGAATATATGTGCAATGTTTCATCGCGATAGCTTTGAAAACATTTGATTTATGGCCATAACCAACTTTCAGTTGTATGGCAGCTATAAGATATAGTGCTCCGATCCGGCCGGTTTCGACAAATGTGCTATCCCGTTGAATAATAAGTCTCTGTGCAAAGTTTTATCAGGATAGCTCAAAAACTGAGGGACTAGTTTGCATACATACAGACAGACGGACAGACGAACATGGCCAGATCAATTTGTTTTGTCATTCCGGCAGTAACTTTTGGGGGTCTCCGACGCTTCCTTCTATGGGTTACACACTTCAGCACAAACTTAATATACTATTTTCTTCGAAAAGAGTATAAACAACAAAAATAACACCTCGCAAACTAAAGTCCAAGGCCGTTTGCAGAATATGAAAGCATTAATCCGGACAGCAACACGCAATTGGGTGCATTAGGGTGGTGCTATAGAAATATAAGTACAAATACATATATATATATATGTATATGCATATGGCTTCTATAGTCAATTTGCTTCAAATTCACAAATCAATCAAGCCAGTCAAAGTTTCGTAACTTTCTAAATGTTTGTCCATTGTGCGCTATAATCGGCCTTGTGCAGCAGTAGGGGTGTTCGTTTTTAGAAAAGTATGGTGTGGCGTGCGGTAGGGTGGTGTGTTTGACTGGTTTTGCCATTTGGCCTCAAGCACAGCACAAAAACCGACAACAACAAAAGAACCGCAAAACAGTCAAAGCCAAAGCCAAAACCAAAGCTAAATCAAAAGACCCTCGTTATATATATATATATATATATATACATATATAGAAAAAATATAACACAGTAAAGCTTCGCTAGCACAAACCTACAGCTGGCAAGCAGAAATCATGCATCATTCACTTTAAAAATGTAATTAAACAATTAAATTTGCTTTCATTTTATGCTTAGTTTTTGTTGACTAATGGAATATTTATTATAATATCATACTTATTTATTAGCTTAATAATATTATAATAATTATAGCTATAGAGCAATTATTTGGATTAATTAAAATTCGCTTAAAAAATGAATTATTGTATAAACTTTATTTATATAAACAAATTCAATTAAAAATTCGGCAAACGAAATAAAATAATTATTATAATTATGGAGCGATGGATTTGATTATACACAAATCGCAAAACTAATTTAATTATTGTAAAAACTTTCTTTTTGTAAGCACAATTAAAAATTTCCAATTGAAAACTCAACAAATGGAATATTTATAATAATAATATATTTATTATAATAATGGTATAATTGATCGTATTCAAATTTTAATAGAATTATTATGATGACAAAATTGCAACGAGTTAGCGAAGCTCCACTGTATTACTAATATTAATAATATCTAGATGTATATATACATATATATACATCTAGATATTATTATTAACTTTCGCCAAATGGGGAAATAAGAAAATAAAAACGCCTTTCATTCGCATTCCTGCCAAAAGTTCAAAAGCACTTTCCCAACATTCTCGCATTAATTAAGTATTTCCGTAAGCACAAACCCCCAACCCCAACCCCCCCCCCCAATCAACCGTTTCCCGTTACCCCACCCCCACCTCTCATTGGGTGACATTTTCTACTTGACGTTTAGCTTGTTAATTATTTTCACCCATGCGATAATTAATTCAATCAATAAGACAACAGCACAAAACAGGTCGTGAAACAAATGGAATGGAACGCAAAAACACATTCCAACATTACAGCTGTAAATGCCCATCTATAGATAGATTTATAGGTATATGTATATGTATAAACCAGTTAAGTGCCATAGAGCGTAAATAATACTCAGATATGTTTACCGCTTGTTTCGTTTCCAAGTTGATTGACACAAACAACAAACGGAATGCAAACATTTTAATCAATAATACCTATATATGTATATGTATTTCGCTTTGCCTTCAAAGCGTGACAAAATTAGAATTCCTTTATATATAAATATATATATATATGTATATATATACTCTTTTTTTTATTATATAGTTTACTTAATATTTTAAATAATTTCAGATTTAACAAATGTGTAAGAACTAAAAATATATGTTTAATGTCTGAGCGATATGGATGATTAACAGTTGAATATAATTGCAAAACAGATATGCAAAAAACATATTGAACTATTCAGAAGCCAATGCATTTTACAAGTGGAACGCATGGAATGGAACTTTTTTTGCATCAAATGATAGTTGTCTAATGTCTTTTGGCACTCATCATATATTTTGTAGAATATTTTAAATATTTTCAGATTTTTGAAAGATTTGTAAAAACCAAAAATATATTTAGAATGTTTTATATGGCGAGTGTTCACTGTTTGTTGATTAACAGTTGAATATAATCGGTACACACTTGTACTGCAATGATATGCAACAACATATTGAACACTATTCAGAGGCCGATGCATGTGACAAGCGGAACACATGGAATGGAACAGCGCCAGTGTTGTGCACTGTTTATTGCCCTGCCCCTTGTGCTTTATTATTACAACAAAGACGAATCGATCACAATGCAAAAACGAAACAAAAGGATGACGAAGACATCGTCGTCGTCGTCGTCGCGCATTTGTACGCCGGAAAATGTCGTTGAAAGAGACAAATTCCTGTTACAGTCGAAGTCGAAGTCGACGTCAAATCGAAACGTGTGTTTCAATATTGCTTTTGTTTTCTGTGCTTTTTTGTTTTTTGTCTTTATTTTCTTGTTGTGCTGTTGTTTGTGTTGTTGTTCGGAAACGAATGTTTCTGGTTTCGTGCAAAGTGCGCAGCTCCAAAAATGGGCGTGAGAAATCACAGCGACTTGAAGTCAGTCGGTTCGCTTATGGGCGTCATCATTATCGTCATTATGCCATAACAACAACAACAACAAGACACAAATGCCTGAATAAACACATGTATGTATGTTTGTACATCAAATATATGTACATACATGTATGTATGTATGTGCATACGTGAAAATATTTATAAACAACGTGCGAACAGCGCAGCACAAAACAATAAAAAAAGGGTCAGCAAAGCAAGATGCGCATTTGGCGGAACGCGTGAGAAACGAAACAGAACCAAAAAGCACAAATCGTTGACAGCTAAGAAGAGTGCGGCTCAATTTGGCGGTTTTTTTTTAGCTTCTTTTTCTTAAGTGCTGTTTGAGTTTTTGTTTTTGTTTTTGTAAACTAAAATACACAATCGAGCTCCAGTTAGATAATTAACATTCATACATTTGGCTTTACTTTTAATAAACAAACTTGTGTTGAAAAATACGTTACAAAAAACACACAAATATTTTGCATATTTTTCTAGCAGTTTTCTAGCACATTTCTCTTAAATGCGTCCAACACTGCCGCAGCAGACAAATTGCATTTGCGCACTAAAAGAGAATGGGTTTTTTTTTTGTTTCTTTTCGCTTTTGGCCTCCCACGAAAAAAAAAGCATAGAAGAGAGCGTGCGCAGCTGAAAGCTCAGTCAGCGCATCACAGCGCAAGCTTTTGATTTCCTTACTGATCGTCGACTCTGTTACTTTTTTTGCCTTGAACCAATGACACATTTAACGCGTGGGTGTGTGCGACCCAAGAGAGCGCACAGTAATCCAAAAGAGAGGAGAGAGCGAGAGCGAGAGAGAGAGAGAGCGCGCTCGCTATTGCACACGTAATGCAAATTGTTTGTGTATTAGAAGCACACCAAAAACGAGCAGCACACAAAAAAGTAAAAGACATGAAAATGAGCAGCAGACGCCTTAGTTGTTGTTGTTGTTGTTGCTCTTGTGTGCAAACATTTCTTCGTCTGTGCTATTTTTATAAAAAATACAAAATAAATAAATAATACAAAAAAAAAGTGAAGCGAAAGAGCGCGCAAAAGAAACAAAAAAAAAAAAAACGTTGACTGACTTGACTTCTGCTTTGTGCTGCAGAGTAACGCAGGGGGAGGGGAGGGGGCAGGGTTGAACGCCGGCATAAGGATGGGGGCCCCCAGTTCATGCGAACTTTTTTTTGGGAATTTTCCACTGGCAACGACAGCAGCGGCAGCGGCAGCAGCAGCGGCAGCAACAACATGAATAATTCACTTTTGGCCCAAGGCATGCGCTTGCCTGCTTGTATGTGTGTGTGTTTGTGTGTCATGTGTGTGCGAATGTGCACATGCGTGTGTGTGTGTGTGTTTGTTTATTTCAACATTGTCGCCAATATGAAATTGCATGCACGTACTTGCCTTCAAGCCAATAAGCCAACACACCACACCGCCCCGCTCCTCACCACGCTCCCACACAAACACAACGAAAGCGTCTAGAAGAACTTTTGCCCATAAGCAAACGCAAAGTGCGACGGCGCAGCAGCAGCAGCGAAATAGCAGATTAGACAGAGCGCGAGTGCAAGAGAGAAAGGTACAATTGAAACGCTAGCAAAAGACACCCAATTAGCGCGCAGGCGCAGCAGCAGCAGCAGCGACAACAACAATTACAAGTACAAGTATAACAGCAAGAGCAACAACAATGTGAAACGAAACTGGTTTGAAGACGCGCTTCGCTGCCGCTGTCGCTTTGAATGATGCTGCTGCTGCTGCTGCTGCTGCTGCTGCTCTGCCTATGGATGCCAAACGAAGACGAAGACGAAGACGGCGAAAACAGCGAGGCGGTTTTTTCTTCTTTTTTTTTGCTCACTTGTTGCGTGGCGTGCGTGCGAGCGAGATGCAAGACATTGCAAACTTTTCCATTGATGAATTTTGTTGTGTAGCGCTAAATAAGCGGCACATGATGGGGCAAAAGGGGGCGGTTGGGGCGCTTAGAGTTTGTTGCTCCATTGACTGGCAATCCTCTCTGCCACCAGAAACATACACATAGGTGAAGTTTTCTAGAACTTTCGCAGCGTTTGTTTAATTGCAAAATTCGCATCGATTTTGTGTGTGCCCAATTTAAAAAGTTTTTGCAGACAAACATTCCAATTCAAAAGCGCAAATTTTTTTTATTTTTTTTAGTTGTTGTTGTTGTTGTATTTATAGCCGCAGCGACAACGACAATCAAATGTGAAATCAAAGCAACAATTTCAAAAATTGAATTAAATGAGATTTGATTATGTTACACATAATAAATTCATTACACTGCACTACACACTAAACAATTACCACAATAAAAAAATATAGTTAATCAAATGTATTTATGTATATGCATGCGTACGTACATACATATGTGTATATAAATAATAATGAACGCGATTTGAAAACAACAAAAAAAACACGCTGCTGCTGTTTCACTTTAGGTATAATTATTTCGATTTGATTTTCTCACTGTGTTTCTTTCGTTTTGCTTTTTATGCATGTATTTTTACGATTTGCGCGCTTATGTGGTGTGGTGTGTATAGCGGGTGGGTGAGGGGGGGCAAAAGCGACGACGTAACTAAGCGAAATGCGCAAACGACGAAGACGCAAACGCAAAACGCAAACGCAAAACGACGAAGACACAGACGAGACGAAACGAAACGAGACGAGACGAGAGAAAAATACGTATACGCCTGTTCGGTAGATTCAACGCGAGTAAACTAAAACTTTGCCACTTTGGAGCCCAGGCGGCGGCGGCGGCGTCCAAACGCAGCTACGACGCCGACGCCGACAGCAGACGGCGGCAGCGACGCCAGCGTCGCCACCAACCAACCACACACAACATTTGTGCGTGTGCGTGTTTTTTGTTTTTGCTGTTTCGATTCACATTTTGTTGTTGTTGTGCCGCCCCGTATGTTTCTTCTTTTTGCCCTGGAGCATTGAACGTTGCGAAGAACCGCAAGTTGATCCACAAGCCAAGAGAGCGCAAGCGTGCGCGAGAGCGAGCGAGCGAGCGCGCGAGAGTGAGCGCAAAAAGAGCGCGTGGAATTGAGAGCGCTTCGAATTCTTGTGAGCGATTGGCTGGTGGGTGGGAATGGGGCAGAGAGAGAGAGATTACCCCCGCTATTGCTGCTTGCTTGACTTGCTTACGATTAGGCGATGTTGCTTTATGGAAATATGTATGTACATACATATGTATGTATGTAGATGTATGCATATGCAATAAGACGCTGACAGCGTGGGAGAATAATTTCCATGCACAGAGAACAATATGAAGGACTTAATAAAAGCCAGCGCAATTCGCAATTGGCTGATTTTTGTGCGGCGCCTAAAAGTATGTGACACAAAATATGCAATTGCGCCGATTTTCTTCCTTTTTTTTTTTTTGCAATTACAATAAAAGTTGTAGCTCTTAGTTAAAACTTTGTAGCCTTGATTTCATACTGATGTACCGTTACTCGAAACATATCTCGCTCGCTTTTGAGCCGCGTATGTATGCATGTATTTGTATGTATGTATGTATGTATGTATATGCAAAATGTTTGCTCGCTTACCCGTACTTAAAAAATAATCACTTAATTGTTATCGATAACAACGTTTAGTGCTTGTCAAACTTACCTGCAAAGAGAAAAGAGAGAAATTAGGTGATTAGAATTAGAATCGCTTTGGCATTTGGATTTGATATATATAATGTATGTATGTATTGTAAAATAGATGTCGATTAAGCGTCAACACTATCGATCGATGGACTAACCGGGCGAGGGTTGCACAAAATGTTTGTCATAGTTCTTAGCTGAATTGTGGCGACTGATGCCGGCGATGCCGCCTCCATGCTTGCCCAACTTGTTGGTGCCACCCTCGCGGCTGGCACCCTTCAGCCTCACCGTCCGATTGGTGGCCGTTTTGATCGCTTTGGGTGCCTGCTGCTCCTATTTTGTATTAACTGTTGCAATTTTGACCCCAAGATGCCCAAAAAATGAAACACAATTTGATGTTTCGACTTTTTTCTATATATATATTTTTTTTTTGGTTAATTTAATTACTCTTTTGAGGTGACAGAAATTCGAAATACAATGAACAATTTAGACGGCGAAATTTAAGCATACTGAGAGATAAGTTTAAATCAAATATAGATTGTCAAATCAGTTAAGTTCTAGGCATGGTCAAAATATTAAGTACAACTAGCATCACTTGTCTATATATTGCGTTTTTTCTACCAGAACACTTATTCATTTCGCTCAAAATGTAAAGAAACAGACAATTTAGCAATGTTTATCTTCGGTGTGCCGAAATTTGATACTCTTTTTAAGTCTGGACAGAGTTGTTACGCCTTTTATTTTATGCTTGCAATTTCAAACAGTCAAAACTCAAAAAACATGGCAAATATGGTTTAAAACGACTTCCAGTTGTATGACAGCTATAAGATATGGTCGTCCGATCCGACTGATTCCAACAAATGTGCAGTCGCTTTGAATACGAAGGCTCTATGCCAAGTTTCATTGCGATAGCTCAAAAACTGAGAGACTAGTTTGCATACATATAGACAGACAGACAGACGGATATGGCCAGATCAGTTTTTTTTGGACATCCTAAGCATACTGGAGGTAATTTTTGGCATGTCGGTTGCTTTATACACTTCAGAACAGAATCAATATACTATTTTCTTCGTAGAGTATCAAAACATGGCAAATTGTTGGTCAAAAAATGATCTAATCTAACATGTAAAAAGAAACGCTAATCTTTGATCATAATCAGTTATATTTTAAGCACATTTGAGTCAATTTAACCATATAGACCCAAATAGCTAAAAACTAGTCCATTGTACATAAGACTACACGTAAAGTGATTAATGTGATATTTCAGAGAATTTGAATTTATTGATGTTAACATCAAATTTGACCTCAGATATATCCGATTGATTTATTGATATTATTTAATACATATTTCATACAATCAGCTATCTGGCATCTTGCATGTTAACTATTTTAGAGATCCTCAAAAAAAAAAAACACAAAAATGAATCAGATTGCGAACATTGCATGATCATTATTAATATGAGTAGAAGAAAATGGTGAATTCATTGCTTTCTGATCGCGATTTTCGAGAGAAAGCTCACATGCATAATTTCGCTAAATTTCACGCTAGATCGCAACGGGATTTTGGGCCCGATAACTGTAAATATATTTTTATGAAGCAAATGATGATTTGGGCAGCATTATATCAAGTAATGCAACATTTTATTTGCATTTAAATGTGGTCTTAAATTAAACTATAACCAAAAGTCGGTTTGGTTTCGACAATGAGCATTTTTTGCTGATATTTAGTATTTTTCACATTGCATTTTTGTTATTTTCTTGACAATAACAATAATTATAGTGAATAATAGGATATGAAACTGATTTAGAGTTCATTTGATGATGTTTATAATAAACTGATTTCGGAGATATTGAAGAATATCGAAAGTTAGCTTCTTAATAAACAAAAAAAAAAATAGCACCAGCAAACTAAAAATATTCTTCTTTTTTTTCCTTGCTCGTTTTTATATAGGGTATTTAAAGTTTCTTAAAACTTGTTTCTTCCGATAAGCAAAACGGATTATATTGTTAAAAGTGAGGTTTACCGTTTAAATAAATAGAATTTCTCAAAACATGCACTGAATGAGAAATTAATAAGTGCATATTGTGAGATTTCTATTTTACAGATTGTGTTTACAAATGCTCCATTAGAAACAATTAAGATGACATCACATTGTTTATAATCATTGCTAAAGTTGCACTAGAATCGTTTCATTTGCAACTTTAAAAGCAATTGCAATTCACAGTCAAAAGTCGCAAGTTTATATTCTGTTTGTAACAGCTGTTATCTTAGCATTGGTGAGTTATGTTAACATTGCTGTTATGCTCATGTACATACATATCTCTAATGTTGTTATTAATCTTAAAACTAGAAGCATAATAACACTCATCGCTTTGAGCAGCAAACAAATTGTAATATTTTATATGTGTGTCTATTATCCAAAATTTTGTATCGTACATCTGTCAAAATATAAATATATATATAATATATATATGTATTTGGATTAATCGGTGCAATGGACCTAGTTGAATGACGACGCTTGTTTTTGTTTGCAGGATATTCACATTTGATTCAACTCTGCGCTTTGTGCAATTTAATAAATTAATAAACAACAACAACAAAAACACACATCATTTTGGGCACGAATCTGGCTGGCGGCCAATTGAACAAGCGAAAATCTCAATTGGAGCAGAATAACGCAGTTTTTTTTTCGGGTTTTTTTTTTTTTTTCAAGCAGCAAACGTATAAAAATACATAAGTAAGTTGAAATTAAATATTTATAAAAGAGGCAGCAAGGTAAACGAAAAAAACAAAAAAAACAAAACTACAAATCCAATAGGAATGCTGTGCAACGACTGAGCCATACTCTGTTGCCCGCATAATAACAAATGTTAAACATTTGAAAGAGTCAACTTGTCAATTAGGGCAATTAGTAAACAAACAAAAAAAAACCCACTTACAATTCAAATAAACAAAAGCGCATACGCTCGTTTCATGTTTAGTGTCCAGGGTATCGAATTGCTAACAACATTCTCGCATTGCATTGTGCCGCTTGCCTGAACGCTCAGTATGCGCTGTCCTCCCCACCCCAACCCACCCCACCCCTTTCCATTCGTCCGCCCACCCGTCCGTCCGTCTGTCTGCCGCTCTCTATGTATGTGGGTCATTATCTTGTTTACGCCAAAAGACGCCAACGCCGACGCCGACAGCGCAGCGACGTCGCAGTCGCAGCAGCGCAACGCACGATCAATCGAACAGAAGCAAAGCGAGGACAGAGCCACTAAAGAGAGAGCGAGCGAGCGAAAGAGAGCGCTTAGCAGTGCGACTCTTGTGCGCGCTCTCTTTGTGCAGAAGCGTAGGAGAGCAACGAATCACATGTCGATTGCATGCATAAACACACACACACACACACACACACATGCACATTTGAAAGTTAATTTCAAACATCTTTAAGTAGAGAGAGTGAGTGCGAGAGAGAGAGCATTTGTAAATACACCTTCTGCATTTGGCAAATGAGTTGGAAGAGCGCATCGTGTTTTCATGCGTGACACGAAGTGTTCAAAGTGTTGGAACAAATAGAACAGCAAATATTTAAAAAGCAGCCAAAGGTTGCAAATGTAAATCAATAAAGATAACAATTGTATTAAAGCTTAAAATCAATATAACATATGCATAGAAATGAAATGCAATAAAGATAACACTTAGATTACAGTTTTGAATCAATCGAAAAATATGAATACGAATGAAATGCATTTAATAAATTAATAATATTTTAAACGCTTGCCAAAATGTATTAAACAACAATTCAACTATCTTTTCAAATCTAGACAGAGTTTTTTTTATGCAATTTGCAATTTTAAGCAGTAAAAACTCAAAAAACGTTGGATATATGGCTTAAACCGACTTTCAGTTGTATGACAGCTATAAGATATAGTCGTCCGATCTGACTGATTCCAACAAATGTGCAGTCGCTTTGAATAAGAAGTCTCTATGCCAAGTTTCATCGCGATAGCTCAAAAACTTAGAGACTAGTTTGCATACATATAGACAGACAGACAGACGGATATGGCCAGATACGTTTTTTTTTGGCCATCCTAAGCATACTGGAGGTAATTTTTGGCGTTTCTGACGCTTCTTTACATACTATATGCATGGAAAACATAAGAAATTAAATTAAGGATCATTAAATTATAAAGCTTTTGCCATTTTGTTAAGCGTATTCAATCAATTTTGGTTTGCTTTTATTAAAAGAAAGTTGTAATATGCACGTTAGTCACAGATTTCTGTTGCGGCAGAGAAATGCCTAAAAGAAAATGGGTTGCAATACAGGTGAAAGAAAATTGTGAAATATTGTATACTGCTATTTGTTATTGTTATTGTTATTGTTATTGCACGCGAGCGTTTTCGCACGTAAAACCAAATAAATTATCAGTTCATATAGATTGCAATTGGTTCGGTATGCGTATTATCTAAATGAAGCGACAATTAGTTGATATACGAAACTGAAAGCGCTTGCAATCAATAGAGAATATTTATGTATAAGCTAAACTGATGTATATATATCGGAGTAATAACTATATCGGGAATATTTACCAACATCCACAGCTTGAACAAGTATTTCGTTCATCATTGCGAAATTTGCTTCGGCGATGGCCATTTTATTGAGATTTTGTTCTTTGTTCCGATTGTTCAGGTTCAGATATTGGTATTATAATAATAATAATAGTGCGATCAAATGTTGCAAACGATTTTTCAAGTAAAATCACGTGTTCTTAAGTTTAATGATTTGTTGATTTTATAATATAGTTTGACATTGGGTATCAAAATGAATGTGATTTGACAATTGGCACAAAGACTGTTGATTGAAATCAGAACTGTAATAAAGCATCTGGCAATATCCCTTTAGCTTGCTTACTAGAGCAAAAACAAAAAAAGAAACTGTTCTATTGTTTTTACAGTTTCTCTATTCAAGAGCGTGTTTTCTTTCACACCTCCTTTTTCACTTGCGATGAGCGACATCTGTTGCGTGCAAATTGAATTAAGATGCTCACCTGCTCACACACACACACACACACACGCACACACACACATGCACATTCCAAACTCATAATAAGTATTAATTGAATTTGGTTTTTTGCCCGCGCGAGCTCTCTAGCTCTCTCTCTCGCAGGCGATCATCAAACGACAGCGGCAGGTTAAGAGAGGGTGAGACGAAACTGTGCACACTCACACACTCACTCACACACACACACACACACACACACATGCAAACACACATGTTTTGCAGAGAGAAGCATTTGTAAAAGTAAAGAGAGCGCGCGCGGCCGCAAGAACGTAAGAATTTCAACAGGTAAAGTTGCTTATGCTCTCTCTCTGGTCTGGTGTGTGAGATCCAATTAAAAAGTAATTAAATTTACAGCACTATAAAAAACTGGCATTGTTTTCGTTTGAATTAATGAATTTGTTGTGTTCTATTTTACCTTCAAGCAGTGAGCCGCGGTTGATCAACATGCTCGTCACCTTCAGCAGCCAACAGTAGAAGCGAAAAAAGAGAAAAACGCTGTGCAGCGCCGCCACTGCTGCGCTTTTATTGTTCTGCTTGTCGTTTGTCAGAGAGCGGCGCGCGGCGAGAGAGCGTTTGGAGCGCGGCGAAGTTGCTGTTGACCTTCTTACTCGATTGCTCGCCGCGTTCTTGTTGTTGTTGTTGTTGTTGTGCTAAAGAACTTTCTTTGCAGGGGGGCGGCCGGCAGCAATTTTAAATGTGCTGCCAACTTCAACGCCAGCGTCGTCGTCGTCGTCGCCGTCGCTGCTGACGGCGCAATAAATGTATAAGCACGCACACACACACACAAACACAAAGGGTGTGGGGAGCAGAACAGCAGCAGCAGCAGCGTCGTATGTTGGGGCCCCGTTATATGTAGAATGCAGCAATGAGAGCGAGCAAATTTTTTGAGGGCACGAAAAAACAACAAAAAAAAACGAAAATATTGCAACCGCTGGGCGCTGGCACTTTTCACGTTCTGGCTGCGCTTTTCACATTCAATATTTTGCTTTACATTTCGTTGTTTTTCTTTCTGTTGCTTGGCTTGGCTGTGTATGTGTGTGAAATTTTTTTAGTTAAAGCAGCGCCATAAAATCTACACACGAACACACACACACAGATCCAGGCACGCACTCACACACACACAACAAGAACAACAATAAAGGCAAGGCGAAAGAAAAAACAACAAAAAAGTATTGGAATCAAGCAACAACAGCGGGCGCAACCGTAGAAAAGTAAAGTGAAGTTAGAACGCGCGCGCGTTCCTGCGTTGTTCTCAGCGTTACTTCGACGAATTTCGTGCTACTGACAGCCAGAGCGAAAAATAACACGAGCAGCGAGCAAGCGAGCAATTCAACTCATCAAAACACAACTGTATGCAGTAGTGTGGCCGCCGCAGCGTCAGCGGCGAATGTTGCGGCGAAAAAAACAGAAACAGCAGCAGCAACAACAACAAGTACTCGATGATGTCGCCATATCGCTCTGTGAGAGCATAAGCGCACACACACACACACGCACAGCGACCGACCAACGGGCGGCTGAAATACAAAACGAGAGAGCGAGCGAGAGCAAGAGAGCGCGCGCTTGATTCTCGAGGCGGAAGGTCGTGCGAGGTGAAACTGTCGGAGTGTGTGTATGTATATCTGTGTGCGAATTCGCTGTGCTGGCATGCACGTCATACACTCCATGCGGCGGCGACTTTGAGCGAGCTTTGTACCTGTGTGTATTTATGTGTGCATGTGCCTGCCTGTATTGGTATACAATTTATTTATTTCTTTCATTTGTAATTTTTCGGTGCGCAACAGACAAAACAGCGGCACTCGACAGCAGTGCAGTGTGCACAGTGGGCTCGCAGTCGCTTACGTGACCGGCGGGCGGCCACTGCATTGCACCACTGTGCCACACGCAAGGCACAATTTTGCAATTGGAATCAAATGAGAGTGACATACAGAGAGAGAGAGAGAGAGAGAGAGCGCGCACCAGATATTTAAAGAGCGGCACTGTGGTGAGTAAGCGATTCTTTGCATGTGTGTGTGTGTGTGAGTGTGAAATCGATTAAACTCGCTGGCGCTGCAGAAATGACTATATTCTGACAGCTGCTGGGGGGCGCGAGTGGTGGATCAACGGGGCCAGAGAAGTGGGTGGTGGGTATCGTCGGCCATCAGAAGGCGGCTTTTGCTTTGTCAGCGGCGACACACTGCGCTCCCGATGACGATGACGATGACGTCGATGACGTCGTTGCCGTCGATGCTGTCGATGACGTTGATGAAGAGGCATGCGGACCGCTATGCTGTTTATTTGCCCATTTGCAATGGCATGAAATAGCGGATTCGAGGGCAGCTCTATAAATTGCCGACTATTTTTATAATTG
Source organism: Drosophila flavopinicola (assembly GCA_035042425.1). Classification (NCBI taxonomy): domain Eukaryota; kingdom Metazoa; phylum Arthropoda; class Insecta; order Diptera; family Drosophilidae; genus Drosophila; species Drosophila flavopinicola. Next base: position 695,218 of record JAWNLL010000447.1, on the reverse strand, counting down.
AAAAAATAAAGATGCAAAAACCTTTGTGAATGCTGTTTATATATTCTCAATATTCTAAAGCAATTTGTTTGTGGCTTGCAAAATGTATATTTGTATTAGTATTTTTCTTGAAAATAGCTCCATACTAAGAAATTTCAAAGTGATCAGCAACCAAATGTGGAAAAAAAGTTTTTAATAAATGTAACGAATTTTGTGGCCAAATGCCATCAAACATAAATGATTTATCGAAGTTTCACTGTATTACAACATATCGTTATGTTCATGAATGGAGACATTTGCATTAAGCAACCCTCGTTGTGTTTCATTGGAAAAAAACATTGATGGCTAATGCCACAGACGATTCGATTCAACTGATTAGAATTCGCGACTTATCTCAAAATCAAAATGCAAACGGTGAGTGCAATTTTGCGTCTGTATGTAGTGAAAGAAATGCAACAACGCAAAAGAAGACAGCGACAAAGCGAAACAACAACAATTGCTAAAAAGATCAGCGCGTGACGCTCTCGCGAGTTCTCTATCCTTCTCTCTCTCTCTCTCTCTCACTCACTTGTCTAAAAGCTCTAATGAGCGTAGTTTAACTATATATAATCGTATCAAAACATGCAGCAAAACTGCGCGCAAAACAGAGAGCATGAGCATGAAAGAGAGAGAGAGCAACAATGGAATTGGGGGTTATGTTTTCCAGGCGGCGGACGACTATAGCCGTCCCGCTCACGCAACACACTCGCTGACAAGTTGCCGTTAAGGAAGTCCGTTCCAATCAGCTGATTTCGCCAATTCGCTCTAATACAAACGCACCTGATAGCGGACAAAAGCTAAAAGCTGCTGATAACGGTTAACCAAACCGCATATTTCCCTCTCTGTTATAATACGCATAGCATATTCGTCTAAAGGTCAAGCAAACCGAAAAAACAACTTGCAAAAATCGATTCAACTTCGTTTGCTTCAAATGGTATATTAGGTATATTGTGTGAAATTTAATTTCTTACGCTATATGTGTGTACAATATAATCTTATAATGGGAATGGGCTTTAAGGTTTTAGTGTCACAGGGATCCGACTTTGTAAGGATGATGCCAAAGTAGCTAAACAATCCATAGTTACGTATACGTAATATTACTTCGGTTCATCTTTCGCGGTTTTTGCAATACGGTAATCTAGTTTTTAGTCAAAAACGATTCGGCAACGATTTAGTATAATGCCAATGATAGTTTTAGTAGGATATTAAAAAAAACATGCGTTTTTTTCATGTGTAAACAAAACACGTTTTGATAATGTGTTTTAATGCAAATCCAGCCAAAACGGGTTTTCAAATACACACAAAAAGTGATCAACAAATCAAAGCCTGGTTTCTAATTGTGATAAGAATTGGACAAGTAAGAATTAACCATAAATAATGTGAAATTTTGGAATACAAGTGGAAAATTTAAAATATAAATATAATATTTATATATATATAATATTTTCATCAGTAACATTTGGAATACTTCGATAGAAGTTTTGTACATCAAATATGTGAATTAAATAGATCAAATTAGAAAAACTTTAAGCGCCACTCAAAATCCTTAAGAATATGCTGATATTGATATAAGAAACAATTGCAAAAGTTCTTTGGTGCGTATTTAAGTAAATCTTTAAGAACATATAGACTGAAAACAAGTAAGAGTGCTCTACTACGAGATACCCTGAACCCAGTCCTTACATTCATTCATACTAATCTAAACACACACATGCTGCAGTACAAGCAGTGCAAGCGGTTTAAGCAGTTAGCTTGCTTTTTCACTGAGACCCACACAAGGGAAAGTAAAATCTTAAATAACTTCTTTGTTTATTGTCGGATTTTTCTGAAACTTTAAGGACACAACATTGGCTATAAAATGTGTGATTAAACCAAATTGCAAGGTCATACCTTCAAAAATGCGTTTTTTAAACTTTTTGGGGGTTGGTATCCAAAAAGTGAAATATATGTTATATGTGTATGCTATTCGAGATTATACATGCCAAATTTGAGGCCTCTAGCTATTATAACTTTTAAGTTATGGCCCAAAAACGCTAGTCTGAAAACGAAATTTGATCGATAACTTTTGAACGAGACGAGTTATCGATAAAATGAAATAAACTTGATCTGTTGCGGGACTACGAGAACTTCTATTCCAAATATGAAGTCTCTAGCTCTTGTAGTGTCTGATATCTGCGTGTTCATACAGATAGACAGACAGACAGATGGACATGGCTAGATCGACTCGGCTGTTGATACTGATCAAGAATATGTATACTTTCTACAGTCGGAACTGCTACCTTTTACCCTTTTTACCCATTTTTAATGGGTACAGGGTATACAAAGTGGTAGCCATTAAGCGAGGGTAGTACGTATTATGTATTTATATATATGTATATATATATATCTCTATATATATATTGCTAGATTCGTAATGCAAGGAGTATAGTTTCAGTGTACTTACTGCAGGTTTTGACGCCGCCTAGCACCAGACTCGGTGACTGTTTGTTGCCCTCGGCGAAGGAGGAGGTTCTTGGACGACCACTCATCGTGACGTTGCTGCTGCTCCCTCTCTCTCACTCGGTCGCTCTCTCTCTCACTCGCTGGCTTGGCGCTCACTCCGTTACTCGCTCACTTTGTATTTGCTATTGTGTTATTGTGTTTGCTTTGTGCTTCTTCTGTTTGTGTTTGTTGTAGACAATCCTTGCTTAACGTGTCCTTTGTCCCACAACAGCGAAGAAGACGCGTGTCGCAGAATTGTTTTCAAAAAAAAGAATACAACACACACGCGTCGTTTTTTGTTTGTTTGTTGTTAATTGTTGTATCAATATTATTGTTATTGTTATTGCATTGGCTGTTGTTGTGATTGTTGCGATAACTGTTTTCAGATGTTTCCACGATTTGTTGCTGCTGCTGCTGCTCTTTCCTGCACTGGGTGGGGAAGGAGGGGGGCTGTTGTGATTGGCCAAATTGTCGGCTGACACACGCTTTGCTTGGTACAACACACACAGACACAACACTCGTCAATATATGTATGTATGTATGTTCAAATTGTAACTGTTAAACGGCTGCAAGCAATCGATAAAGAATTATAATTTAATTAACAGTGCCAAGCACACACAACACACACACACACACACACACACACATTTAGTATATACATATATATATAGTTAAAAAAAACAAAAACAAATATGCACAAAGTAATCGCAGCCGCGTCACGTGTTTTTTTTGTTGTTGTTTTTCTTTCTTTTGCAGCTTCCGCGCGGCAGTTCTTCTTAATCTCGCTCCCACACACGCGCGCGCGCTCTCTCTCTCTCTCACTCTGTCATTCTCTGCTCTGTTACCCAACTGTTACTGTTAACTATTCTGCTGCTGTTACGCTCACACTATGTATATCAAAGAGCTACTCACACACACACACACACACGCACGCACGCTCTTGTTCTTTATGGTCTTCTACTTTACTTATGTTTCAATGCCACGAGTCGCACGTTGTTTGTTGTTGTTGCTCTGCTGGCGACGACTGCCTTTTGAATATTGCACAACACTTGATGCACCAAAAACATCTGTACACACACACACACATATGTATGTATGTACATACAAAAGCAAAACTGCAGTTAGAGCGCATCTGTTATTGCTGTTGTTTTCGTTTGCTTTGACTATTTCTTATTATTGGCAGCGCTTCAACTTTGCAGCAGCGAAACAAAAGAAACTTTCGCTAGGGCAAAGCGAGTAAATCAGTAAAGAGTGAGCTGTCACGAAAATAAATTGCCAGCAATTACTCACACACACACACACACACACTCGACAGCTGCTGCTGCTGCAGTTCTGTGCAGAGGGTTGGGGGCAGGGGCAGGTGGCATGTTCTGGCTTAGGTCAGTTTGCCGCCCCCCCCGCCTGAATTGGGCGTGGCCACGTCCTGAATAGCCACACTGATTGACCCCATTCGAAAGTGGCGCTGCCGCTGACAGCTGATGACGCCGGCTGCTTGCTAAAGCGCAGCGCCTGTGCGTATGCTATGAAATGAGCACAGCACAGTGCAATTTGTCTCTCATCCCTTTTCGCCTTTTTATTTTACAAATTCAATTCAGTTCGAACACTTCAGGCCAGGCCAGCCCAGTCTAAGTGTGTATGATGCATTAGAATGCATTAAAAGCAAACACAGCGGGCAAGAGACAGAGAGAGCGAGCGAGAGAGCGTAAGAAAGTAAACGAACGAAAGCTCGCCTGACAATGACACCATTTTAAATTAACTAGAGCACCAATAAAACTGTCGCTATGTGTGTGTGCACCGAAAAAAATTTATGACCTGCGGCCACGCAAGCTGTCTCACTCACACACAGAGCGAGAGCGAGAAGCAAGACAAGACACATAGCTTGTAATATATTTGATCCAAAAAATGACATAAAACAAACCAAACAAGTGGAGAAGGCTTATCTTCGGCGTGCCGCAGATTTTATGCTCTTTTCAAACCTTTAGGTAATTTTCACGCTGCCAGCTGCAGCAGCGAAATATTTAATGACGCATATCTTTGCTTCTTATATCTTAATCGATTTTAAATATTAAACATTGATGTGTTATAAGGATGTTCTAGTGTACAAGGAAATTTAAGGCGATAGCTTTGAAAATATCGGAAATATGGCCAAAACCGACTTGCAGTTGTATGGCAGCTATAAGATATGGTGGTCCGATCCGGCTGATTCCGACCAATGTGCTGTAAGTTTTAATAATAAGTGTCTGTGCCAAGTTTCATCGCGATAGCTCAAAAACTGAGGGACTAGTTTGCATACATATAGACAGACAGACAGACGAACATGGCTAGATCAATTTGTTTGGTCATTCTAAGCATACTTTTGGGTTTCTTCTATGCGTTACACACTTCAGCACAAACTTAATATACTAATATGTGTGTGTGTGCTGAGTCTGCTTCTAACGCAGCAAAGCTGTCAGCGGCCAAGAATGATGACGATGACAATGTTCTCAATGCGGCCTCTTAGCCAAAGAGACGACGCCAACGCCAGCGTCGTCGCAGTCGCAGTCGACGTCAACGTAATGCGGTAGCCGTTTGACCCACAAGACAACCACTGTATGTGTGTGTGTGTGTATTGGTATTTGAAAAGTAAAGTCATCAAAGCGCTGAGCTCATTTCGAACAGGACTTGAATTGCTGCCAGCAAATAAAAATCGAAAATGTCGTTTGATGATTTATCGATTTGGCTGACAAAGCCGAATATACAAATCAATTGTCAGGCAGATAATATACAAAAATGGGAAAATGTCGCAAGTTTTTGTTGACTTCAGTTTTGGCAAATGACTGCTCGAAAAGCACAAAGCAAAATGCATAAGCAACTGCATTTGTTAAAAGAGTTTTTAAAGTTTTTAAAGTGGTGCTCTTCTTGAGAAAGCTACAAACAAATTTCCTATATTTTTGATTTATTCCATTATGATTGATTAAGTTTAAGAATGGTATGAAAAATGCTTTGTTTAAATGTATATATATATATTTAGAAATTATAAGCTGAATCAGCAGCGTGTAAAAGCGGAGCAACTTAAAATAAGCACATGCTGCGATTGCAATATCGATTATTAGATCGATTAACGACAGCAGCCTGGCAACCCTGGCGCCAAAATAGAATCAATGCGCAACCAAGGCGACAAAAGCTAAAAACAAAACAGACACGCTGCTAAATTCCAAGAAGCAAGCAAGTGTGCGTGCGTGTGTGTGTGTGTAGGGAGTGTTGGGTGGTGCTGTCAGAACAGAATCTCTAACGGAACACTCCAAAAATGTATGCTATGACATTTGCCAATGAATATTTGCAGGCAGGCAAACCAATCTGTCTCTGCCTCGTTCTCCTCCGCTCTCTCTCCTTCTCTCGCTCTTTGTCTGCAGCAAGCAGCAAATCCATCAAGGTTAAAAGCGACATGGCAAACATTTTGGCAGCGTCAACTGAAAGACAAACAGCAGCATAGAGAGAGTGAGAGAGGGGTCGGTGGGTGGGAGGGGGGTAGGGGGAGTAATGTGAAGAGAGAGAGAGAGAGCGGAGAGCGGAGAGAGCGGAGAGCCATTCGATTTGCTGTCGTTGCTTAATTGAATTTGAAACGCAGCAAAGACATCAACAAATAAACAAACAAAAGGGTTCCCCCAGCCCAATTAGCATGCGCTCTCGCTCGCGCACACACAGTGTGTGTGTTTTTGTGTCTTGTGGCCCATTTTGACGAATTTTTTTTTGGCCAGCCGAAGAGAGCGCGAGGGAGAGCGAGAGAGAGACGCTGGGGTAACGCCCCGCGCGCCTTTCATATTTTCAATTTGTTTCATCTGCTTCTTTCGCTTCGCACGTATTTTTAGTCGCTTTATTTATTGACACACGCGCGAAACGAAAAAACGTTTTGCGTGCCATTTCACCAAAAAAAAAAAAAAATATATCGACATTCCTGAACAAAGAGAAACCGCCAAGAAGCAGGCTACGAATAATGATCTTTGCACCATGTTTATTTTGTGTGCTGTCAGCATAGAATTTAGTATTATTTTTCGAAAAGAAAATACTGCTATGTTTATACGATATCGATATGTATATCGATAAATTGTATGTGTTACATTTAATGCATGTGTAAAGGAAATTGGAAATTGCTTATTTCACAAAGCTTTACTACTTTTGATTTTGTTGTTTCAGGTCTTTAGTACATGAGCAATGCTTTGTAAAAGACACAAAAGCACTAGCACGTAAATGGATAGCATAATCTTATCGCTGCACCAACAAACAATAAGAAATATGGCTTCATTTTGTGTGACGAACTTTTTTTTGTTTTTTTATATTTAAATCTAGGTGTTGGTGTTGTTGTTTTTGTTGTTTGTCTATCAGCAGATATCGAAAGCCAAATTTTGTATTGATAAGTGAATGGCGACTTAAGTTCTTTTTAGTTGTGCTCTGTCCAACATTGCGTGAGGTGCGCAAACAGCTGATCAACACTGTTCACAGGTGAGCATGTATTGGTGGATCAGCAAACTTCTCTCTCTCTCTCTCTCACTCATTCTCTCGCTGGCGCTCTTCAGCATTACTCTTCGCTCTTTTCGCTTGTTGGTGTATTTTAACCGTTTTCTTTTAGCATTGTGCTATGTTCACACCTACAGTTTGTACTCATGTTCACATTATGTGCTCTTTAGAGATTGCAATTTTGAAAAAAAACAGCAAAAACGACAAGGAACATTTACCTGTGGGATTTTGTTTTGTTTTAACAGAAAAATAGTTAAAATGAATTCGACAACTAAATGTATGTAAATGTAAAATTAATATTATCTGTTGAGACAGAAAAAGATGTTGAAGTACAATATATATTACTGATCTTCAAACGATAACAATCCTAAGTTTCTTATTTTGCCAGCATAATTTAGCTCACCATTACCAACTATTATACTCTTTTCGAATAAAATAGTATATTAAGTTTGTGCTGAAGTGTGTAATGCATAGAAGAAAGCGTCGGAGACCCCCAAAAGTTGCCTCCAGTATGCTTAGAATGACAAAACAAAATTGATCTGGCCATGTTCGTCTGTCTGTATGTATGCAAACTAGTCCCTCAGTTTTTGAGCTATCGCGATAAAACTTTGCATAGACACTTATTATTCAAAAGGACCTCACATTGGTCGGAACTGGCCGTATCGCACCACTAGATCTTATATCTGCCATACAACTGCAAGTCGGTTTTGGTCATAAATCCAATGTTTTCAAAGCTATCGCTTTCAATTTCCTTGGACACTGGAACATCCTTATAATTAATCAATGTTAACAATTTCTAATCGATTGAGTCATAAATAGCAAAGCTATGCGTCATTATATATTTCGCTGGTGCAGTTTTCAGAGTGAAAATTGCAGAATGGTTCGAAAATAGTATAAAATCTGCGGCACACCGAAGATGATTCTTCCCCCTCCCCTTGTTTTATTATCAAGAAGCAAAACAAACAAGTTAATTCATACTAGACATCAGCTTTCGACCGATTTGTCGTTGCAAACTAACATATATATAATAAGTAGTTGGATATTAGTTTAATAACTCACACAACTGATGAGTTTGGGCAATAAGTCGTTTCTATTTACCTATAAGCCTTTGAAATATGAATTGTTTTCTTACACAGAAATGTGTCGGACTGATTTAGATAGAAAGAGAGATACGTACATATGTATATAGCTGTTAGCTTTGGTAAGCAAACAATATGAAAATACAACACTTGCAGCGATGTCGCTCAATAAGAATTTCACGAAAAGTCAGCTGTTTGTGCGCGTGGGTTTCTTAAGCGTATGTATATATATATAAATATATACATGTGTGTGTGTGTCTTTTACAGCCGCTTACAATCACACACACACACACACACACACACACACACACACACACATGCAGCCACAGAATGCAGCAATTATGTAAGCACTAGCACAGCTGACTAACCGACTAACGAACTAACTGATTGACCGACAAACAACAACAAAAATAGTATAATACAATACAAAAAAAGCGTGCCCAAATTGCTCACGCACACAAATACCAAAAACAGCACATTCACAGTTTTATTTGTCGAACTGAAATGAAGAAAGCGAAGTGAAGAGAGCTCGTGGATAGGCGAAGAGCACGCGTTCGTTCGTTGCACACAGGACGCCAGCGTCAAGGCAGGCGGCGTCAGCGTTGACTAAACGCTCCAAATGTTTTACATTTGCCTTTTACTGCTGCTGCTTGGCTGCTGCTGCTGCTGTTATTGAATGAGAGTAGTTGGGATTGCCCGGTAGTGTCAGTGCTGCAATGGGCGCAACTAGTGCTGCTTTACAACACTGCCCAATCGATTGGCAAACAAAGTCAAAGCCCCACTCGCCCAGAGAGCAAACGAGAGAGAGCGAGAGAGCGACTCTTGCGCTACTCCTGTCTTGAATAATCGATAAAAAGTTTGCGGCGTGCGAAAGCCATACGAGAATGGCAAGAAGTATCGGAATGTCACGCGCAGGCGAAGGACAACGCTGACTGGCACGTTAAAGTGTTGCCAGCCCACACACACACACACAGTGAGCGAACGTGCATGAAAACAGCTGTGGCCAAAGCAGAAGAAGAAGCAGCAGCAGCAGCACTGCTTCAAAATTTACAAAGCGACGCCGTTGCTAAGCAGCAACTCTCTCGCTTCCGCTCTCTCTCCCACTCTCGCTCTCCCGCTCTCTCTCTCGCGTGCACGTGCACCGCCAGCTTACAACCCCATTGAACTTTAGGCAACGTGTACTGCTATTCAAAGTAGGTGACTTTTCATGCCAATTATCATGTAAACAGCACACACAAATTTGCCATATGCCAAAATGCTCGTAATTAACAATTACTTGTTCATTCTTAATTAGTTCATTTTGTTTTTGTGTTCTTTCTTTCCAATCACTGACATTTTTTCAGCTAATATTAATTTTCAATTTACAATTAAATTGCAATATTCATATTATTTTTTTCCTGTACATTTTCCAATATATTTTTGTCAATAATTTAATTATTTTTTCAACATTAAATAACTAAATGAAACTGTTCTTGCTTTAATAAAAAAAAAGTTCTTCATATATAATATAAAAAAAAGTAACTTTTTCTACTTTTTGTTAATTATACAGAAATGTAGCTGTATTTCTAAATCAGTCTCATATTTCAATTAATTTGCTATTTACATATAGTTTTAAAGTTACAGTTTTAGTTATGATAATGATTTCTTTTGATTCCAAAAATCTGATGGGGAAATGGTCAATAAACCCAGAAACTAAACTCCACTGGCCTCAACATTTCCGAAGTGAAATAAGAGAGCGACTCTGGCCTTGATAATATTTAGTTTGTTTTCTACAGTTATTCTAAACAATGTCGATAATGTTTATTTTACTAGTAACATGATTTCATATAGGTCAGTATGTTGTGCTCTGATTGTTGTCGTAAGTAAATATGACAAATAAACAAATAGCAATCATTTGTCATTTATTTGAATGCATTCGATTATTGCACGATGACAAAATGCCTGCTTTTTAGAAATTTTTAGAATTTTTCTCAAAGGGATTATGAAGGGTTCAAGCAGAAATCAAGTTATTTTTATTTTATTTTTTTTCAATTTTAAGAACTTATTTAAGATCCTGCCTACGCCCCACTGGTCCCTCTAACACGTTGAGAAATTGAAGCAGCTCAAACCTTACACGAAAAAAACTCTTTGTCTTAAAAAAAAAAACCACTCATTCGACTCAGTTGCTGTAGAAAAGCAAATTAAAAGATTTCATCGTTTTTTTTTTTGTTCGTTCTTCATGCATGCCGCGATAAGTACTTTTGGGTAGTTAACTAAGTACTATTGGGAGCTCGGCGGCTTGTGAGTGTGTGTGAGTGTGTGTGTGTTGAGTGTGTGTGCGTTTGCATGTCACTGCTGCTGCTGCTGTTGTTGTTGTTGTTGGTGCACTTTGCAACGATGACAGCGACAAATGTGCACAAATTTCGTTTTATTTAATTGAAATTCCTTTGACCGGTCGGTCATTCAGCCGTTCAGTTAAGCAGCGTGTGCGCAGAATTGTTGCACACTGGTTACGCAAAATACTAATTTTGCAAAAAAAATACATCAGTTATGGAACATGCGAGTAACCTTGGGCCATGTTTGAAACGGTAAGTGCATTTCGATAAATACATACATAAATTCATTTAATGTTTTTATGATTCATGTTTCACATGCCAGTGTACATATATTTGATTACATGTGCAATTTTGATTTGCGTGTGATTCCAATTTCATTTGTTCCACATTTTGACAACAACATTGATCTGGCACCACTGTGCGCGCCGTGGGCAACATTGTTGAGAGAGCGGCGCGCCAACGCATAATCGAATGTTTATACAATATTTAATTTCATAATTCAATTTAGCCATGCAATTCTTGGGGCACACACAACAACAACAACAACAACAAAATTGAAGAAAAAAACCTACATAGAAGCAAATAAACTAATAATAATAAATATACAGCTTGTTAAATAGAACAAACGCATACTATCGCATGCACATGTACACTCTTTCACACACACACATACACACACACGGGCACGCTGATTAAGGCACTTGTTCTCACACACAGCGGTAAAAGGGGCGCTTGTGTAACGCAATTTCTTCTTTTGCATTAGCACCACTGTGTCTGTTAGTATGTGTGCGTGTGTACTAATTTGAATGTTTTAACTCAGCTCGCTGCTGCTGCTCACTGACCACAAAAAATAAAAGAGAGAAAAAATTCGTATGTAGCTAGAATTGCTTTTCATTTGATGTAGGATATATGTATGTATACAAATGTACATACACATGCATGTATGTATGGTCTATGTATATATGTATAACTTTTCTTTCGTTTTTGCGCTGCTATCATTTCTTTCTTTTCTTTTTCACATATATATTTCTTCACTGCTTTCTTTTAGCTACTGCTGTCGCCGCCGCCTCACGCACACGCACACAGCTGCACGTAGCGACACACACACACACTCTTACGCATACATACACACACATACACAAGCACAGAGAGCGCGACCCGCTGCCGTTGCCTTTTTTTTCGTTTCGTCTTTCGCTGTACACCTTGCTTCCGTATATACTTTTTATTCGTTGTGTCGTTGTGAAAAAAAAAAGAATCGCTGTTTGTACAACAGCAATTTTTACAAGATTTTTTAGCACTTTAGCACAGAATTGCTCGGTTTTTGCATTTTGCACAGTTTATTTTTTATGTATGAATAGCACATTCCGTTTGAGTTTCTATATGTATGTATATATTTTTTTTTTTGATTCGCTTTATTCGCTCTACCTATGCGCTGCTGCTTCTTCACGCGCAACACTTCTGGCTGCTATTTGCTATTTGGGTTTGCTTCATTTTCGTACATTTCATTTGCGTTTGCTTCGTTTTCGTTCTAATTACTTTCGCTGTTCTCACACACACGTTGGTTTTGGAAGTTTCGTGTTGTATGTTATAGTTGTTGTACAACAATTGGGCAAAGTAGCGTATTGTGTATTATGCGTATGCTTTTTTTATCGACTACCTTTTTGTGCCATTTTAATATGGCGGCCGTGTGTATTGTGCACAAAACGTCGCTACTGCTGCTGCTGGTGCAACAACAACCACAGCGAGGCAACACTACTTACACTTTCACTAAACGAAAAATAATATGCGCCGCGCGTTCCACGTTCACGTTCGCTCGTGTATGAGAAGCAACTAAACGACGAATGAAGTGCCAAAGCAAACGAATGATAATGAAAAGAACATTGCACGATAATTATTCGATATTGTAGGCGTACTTTTTCAGCTTCTTTGCTGCTCTATTCTCGCTGCCAGGCCCGTCTTCTTCTTCCTTTTCGACTGACGACGCTGCCCAACACTGCGCGTTTAGCATTCAAGCGTTTACAGTATCCGATGACAGCTCTGCTAAATGTGGAGCCATTCTGTTAAGTGGCTGAGAAATTCTGTAATGTAACTGCAATCACTTTTGAAATGAAACGAATATATCATAGGGGTATTCCTATTCAGCTACGAGGTTGATTTCGTCTTGACTTTCAACTTTTAGCTTATTTATGAAATTATTATGGTCACTTTATTGTTTTGTTTACATTCTTTCGCGCTTTTTGGCTTCCTTTCGACATTTTTTTTAAACAGATAATTTCGATGTTTTTAGCAATGTGTTTATTTGCATTTTGCTGCACAACCTTAACATCTAAACAGCAGTTCGCGTCCAAATTAAAACATAAACAGCTGTTACACGAAATCAAAATCAGATCAGCATGCATTTAGGTCATTCCTGACTTTGATTTTGAAGTTAAGCCATATCAAAATCAAAATCGAACTGCGGAAGACCCCAATAGTTCAACGATTTGGTTTGTTTTCGTCATTTCTTGCAACAAACAATGCTAATTAACTTGTATATATATATTTTCAACATTTGTTTGCCCGAATTAAGGAGAGGAAAATATACAATTACACAGTGGCTATGATTACAAGTAGATAAATAATTAAGTATTGTATGCTTTTGTTTGTTATATATGGAATTACGTTTCGTTTTTGTTGGGCAACTTTGCAACTGTTGGCCGCTATATTATTGTAAGTATCGTGTATATAAGTAATATGTATATGGTTTGTATACGTATATATGTAGGTAACAAATACATTGTACAACATATTGCCCTATAATTGATTTAGTATTCATCGTAAAATCTTCGAAAAATTTAACAGCTATTAAATACAAAAACAGAAACACAAACTAAAATTAATAATAATGCAAATCATAAGTATAATAATACAGCATTTTGGCTGACAATCAACCCAAGACCGATAAGCCCCAAAGATACCCTACACACACACACAAACACGCACACACACACTCATACAAAAAGAATATAATAAAAAAAGAACGAGGGAAAGCAGTATCGTATACACTGTAGTATACTCTAGTAGGGTATCTGGTTCTGATAGTACTGGATCATGTCATAGGTACGCGTGCGGAAATTCTGATACGAATTACGTATGACGGCCAGCATATGGGCGGCCGCCTCCTTATTGTTCTTGGTCGCCACAAATCGCTGCTTCAGCAGATTGATCGTCTGGCCGCGAAAGCAGGGCAGGCCCGTGTCCAGCATGAGTGAGACGAGCGATACTATCGCATCCTGATACGGCCGCACAGCAAGGAAGGCCTGCACGCACAGCTCACTGAACCACTTGAAGGTGGGCGCCTCCATTTTGCCGCCCATTATCATGACCATCTCGTCGGTTAGCTTCATGTCCGGCTCGAAGCCAATGTTGCCGCCCGGCGACGATTCGAACATGAAACCGAAATCTGTGACAAAAACAAAAAACACATTTCAAATTCAATACAAATATTTAACCGAAATCAATTATAGGCTGATCAATGTTCTCATTGAAAGCAGATTAGACAAGTGGGGAAGAAAATAAAGAAATTGATAATAAACCACTCTACAATTTATAGCATCGAACGGTTTTGAAAGAGCACCTGTTCTTTTAAAATAATTAATGACACATACATATCTTGGCTGCTTGTTAATGAGTTGTAAGGATTTTCAAGTGAAGAAGCAAATTGAAGGCGATAGATTTGAAAATATTCGGATATATGACTTGCAGTTGTATGGCAGCTATAATATATAGTGGTCCGATCCGGCCGGTTCCGACCAATGTGCTGTCCCTTTAAGTAATAAGTCTCTGTGCAAAGTTTGATCGCAATAGCTCAAAAACTGGAGGACTAGTTTGCATACAGACAGACAGACAGACGAACATGGCTAGATCCATTTGTTTGGTCATTCTAAGCATACTGGCGGTAACTTTTAGGACTCTCCGACGCTTCCTTCTATGCATTACACACTTCGGCACAAAGTGAATAGACTATTTTCGTCGAAAAGAGTATTCAAATGTTCAATTCTAAATACGAGTGGAAAGTTGATCGGACTAAAACTAAACTAAAGTCGATGGTATGACAAACAAAGAAGAGTAGCAGACAAGCGATATGTGAATGTAATCTCAAATGCATTACCTATGTGTATGATGTGGCCATCCTTGTCGATCATGATGTTGCCATTGTGGCGATCCTTGATTTGCAGCAGATAGCCAATTAGCGAATAGGCGGCCATTGATTTCACAAAATTGGCGCGAGCCGCTTGAAACTCCTTGGAGCTCTCATCGCCATACTGATGCTGGAAGTACTCGGATAGGCCGGAGTCTGTCTGTCTGCCCAGCTGGTCGCGCGACTTGGCATTGGGCACACACTCAATGACGCCGCACTGTCCAAAGGATAAGGATTATTATTATTATTGCTCTATGCTCAGTATGCAGGCTGATGTTATCTACTTACGCCGGGCGCTGTGGCGACCACACGATAGGGGAACAGAAACAGATCGAGGCCCACTTGTTGGAAGATATTTTTGAATATGGTTATCACCTGCAGGGCCAGCATATCCTGGCGCACATCGTCGCCCACTTTGAAAATGGCCGCCTGCCAGGACTCGACGCCCAGCGTCATGTGTGCATCCTCCTGTGAGTTCTAAGCACGCACAAGACAGAGACAGAGATAGAGAGTGAGTTAAAGCGAGATGGATATATAGATAGAGATGTTGTTAGATGGCCTTACGGGATTATTGGATACCTCCATGGCACGCGTCTCCAGCTCAGTGATGCCGCAGCGATAGACACGGAAACGTGCCAAATACGGCGCCTTGGCGGCACTCTGCATCGGCGTACCGCTGCTATACTCGATGTCCAGCACCATTGCCTCCGGATTCGATGGCAAATAGCAGCCGGACTGCACCTTGATGCGGCTCAGTGCCGCCAGGCAGGCATTCTTGCGCTCGATGCCCTTGGGGAAGGAGCGTATCTCGCCGGATACGGCCGTGATTTTGCCAAAGAAATCAAACTCGCGCTCATAGAAGCGCTTGGCGGCGCCGGAGAACGACGCTATTATATTCTGTGTGAGCAGATCCAAGGCCTCATACAGATTGGGATCGCGATGCTGCTGATCCTCGTCCATGTACATGTTCGTCTGCATGTTCCAGATCAGCTGATGGGCCACGATCTGTGAACGCTTCGATATGTTCTTGATGAACTCCACCACATAGCCCATGGTGTCGTGCCGCAGCGCTTGCACCAGTTGCGGTATGTACGGCAGCACCGATTCCGCCGGATAGGCGCCGAGCGTCTTCACCGCATATTGGGCGGTCAGCGGATGCGAGGGATACTGCCGCGAGAAGTAGGAGAGCGCCTGGATGGGCGTCACCGGCGACCACGAGAGTATGTACACCAGATCGGGACTCTCCTGCAGCAGATTCTTGGTGGTGCACAGATACTTGAGCGCCTCGGGTATGTGGCAAACGGCTATCGGGTCGGAGCACACCAGTCGCGACACCTCCTCATCGATTGTCTCCGCATTCTTGATGCGCTGCGGCAGGAAGACGGCCAGCGCCGGATTGTAGCACCACGCCAGACGGGCATAGTCCCGCCAAACGTTCGGCTTGTACGGACGATTGCGCCACTCGGTGATCTGCTCCTCGCCTGAGAAGGAAAAGCCACATTTAGTTACGTTTCAAGTTGGCTCAGATATCAAATATCATGTGGAAGCTATTCCAGATTATAGATGCCAAATGTGCATGCCTCTAGCTGTTAAAACTTTCAAGTTATGGCCGAAAAAGCGCTTGACTGAAATCGAAATTCGATACCGATAACTTTCGAACGGAACGAGTCATCGATCAAATGAAACCAACTCGATCTGACCAGGGAATGAGAGATTATATATTTCAAATATGGACACTCGACTGTTAATACGGATCGAGAATATCTTTACTTGAGCCTGTTGCATACTTTTGCCCAACTTCATTGTAACATTAGTAATTAGTTAATGGTTCGTCGAAAAGTTTTCACAACCACACAAAAGCAAATTATTTTCGTGGTTAAATTCGTTTTTAGCGAGCCCAAAAACATTTAATAAACATCGTCTGAGCCTAAATCTGAAAATAATCCTTTTTGTGTGTCTGGAAAGAATTTTGGAGGTTAAGGCTATGAAACGGATTTCGTAGTTGGGCTTACAACATATAATCCACTTGGCCTGCTTTATCAAAACCTTCACTAATTATCGCTTTTGTGGTCTGTGTTTATTTTGAGAGGGTTTGATCAAAATAATACAAAAGAAATGTACATAGAAATTAGAACATTCCGAAACTACAACTTCCGGAAATTAGAGCATCCATATTGATTAGAAATTATAACAAAAAATTCCAAATTTCAAATGTTTTTACACAGAAAATATTGAAACTATATGAAAACTAACATTTGTCAAAAAAATACCTATTCTGAAATTGGAACCACACTTGAAACCAAGAGATTCTAACTTGCATGTGTCCACTATATATATATATGTACATGAAAAATCATATAAATTCGGAGTTAACTTTAAGATTCGGTGTGTTTAAATAGGAGCTAGTCAATAATAATTAAAGGCTTTAAGATTTGAAAATAAGCAGTATTACCTGGCACTATCAGATCGGGCAGACTGTTGGGATTATACCAGGTAATGAGGAACTCCAGCTCAACGGCCAGCAGCTCGAGTATCAGATTGCGCTTCTTCATATAGTCCTTGTCGTAGGAGTCCTTCTGGTACTGCAAACGCTTCGAGCGATACGAACGCTTCGATAGCGTCGACGTTGAGTGCGGTATGGTGTTATACCAGCCGCTGGCATTGCCCGTAGCGCTCATCGAGCGGGCATAGTCGGCACCGCCGCTGATCAGCGATGCCGTCTCCGGGTTATTGCGCACGGCCAGCATCTGGGTGGAGCTAACGGACGCGCTGGTAATGTCATAGTCGCCCACCTCCGACGTGACCAGATGCTTCTTTTCGCTGCGCATCGTCTGCCAGAACTTGAGCAGTATCAGTATATCCTCGAGCAGCTGCTCGCGACTCTGATTGGGGCACGTGGGTGGGCCGCAGAAATAGTCGAGGGCATTGGAATAGATGCGCTCGCGCAGAATGTTGCGGGCCAGGGATTTGGGTATCGTATTGCCCTGGAGCAGAAAGAGGCCGCACTGCAGCAGCTTGAAGCGACAGCCAACAGTGGCCACCTGACGATTCTGGCGACTGCTCTTCAGGATGGGCAGACAGCGATGCAGCAGCAGGCAGAACATCTCCACCTTGTCGCGATTGCAGTACTTGGCCGTATCGACCATTTCGGAGAGCAGCTGCAGCCAGATCAGATGCGGCGTTATCAGTATGGGCTTGCTGACCAGCTTGCAGCCCTCGTAGGCGGCCAGCGGATGTGTGATCTCCACCTCCCAGGCAAACAGGCCCATGCGCTTCTCGAACGTCGTCTGCCACGCACTGACCATCTCCTGTATGAAGCACAGCTCCAGATCCTGGCGAGCGGTCAGCACCCACTGCCAGCACTCGACGGCCGTCTCCATGGCCGACTCGGTGAACAGCTCCAGCTGTGAGCTGGCCACCGCATGCAGCAGCTTGCGATCGATCTCCGCACAGATGATCAGATAGGCAGTCGCACGCCACAAGGCGCCACGATGGCGGGCATCGCTGCGCTCCGCACAGGCGCCCCACACATCGCTGACCAGCCGATCGGCCAGGCCCACCTTGTCCTGTTCGCTGAGCACCGACAGCAGGCCGCTAATCTCGCCGGCGTACTTGCTGCGCAAGCACAGCACGGAGACGAAACGCGGCGTATCCGAGTTGACGCAGCTGGGACGCTTGCTGAGCGTGCTCAGCGTATTGCCCGGATGCAGGGTGCTGCTGTTCACCACCGAGTCGAAGGCCAGCGCCAGGCCGCTGTGATGGGCCAGCACTGGGGTGGGTATCTGATTGGGATACTCCTGCAGGTGGGAGCGTGTGGAGCGCGGCGCCCACTTCATCGCCTCGTTGACAATGCCCTGGCAGCGATCGGCGAAGTCCTTGAGGCGCAGTTCGCGTGCCGGCAGCGAGTCCATCAGCTGCAGCGTGTACGGCGTGGAGACGACACGCAGCGTGGGCGTCTCCTCGTTGGGATCCAGCGACAGCGAGTAGGCCAGCAGCTGCAGTATGTCCAGCATGCACCACAGCACCCGACGATTCCACAGCAGATGCGGAAAGCGATCGACCAGCTGCGACAGATACTGATCGGCCACCAGCTGGATCTGTTTGTGTATGTGATTGAAGTAGACCAGCAGCAGCGTCGCCTGCGACTCCAGCACCTTCTCCCGGATCTCGTCATGCGCGTACAGCACATTGCGGAACTTCTCAAATACCTGATCGGCCACGCTGCGAAATAAGGGGAAGAGAGTGTTACAGTATTTCATATCAATTAGTCTATTCATCAATTCATATCAATTATTTACAAACTTATAATACTAGGTTTTTAGTCGTATTGCGTTTCTTCGAAATTTCCCAAAGTCCAGTTTTAAGCAACCCCTTTAACTTCTATTCAAATACATTTTTAAAATTTACTAAACTGCTATTACCTATTTTCTGAACTGACTACCCAATTCCAATTTAAGCTGCCCCAGAATCTTCAACTTATAATTTATAATTTTCTTAAATGTTAAATTTTAATTTTAAAAAACCATATATTTTTATTTTATAACCTTTTTTAACTTCATGCAATTTTTAATTTGATTTTATGTTCGTGACTTTTTTTAGACGACAATTCATAAAAACAAGTGGAGGATTATTTAATTTAATACTCTTTTCGAGTCTTAGAACAGATTTTACTAGGTTAGACTTAACGCTAATGCATTGATGAGCAATAAGGCTATTCAAACGTAGAAGGAAATTGAAGGCGACAGCTGGAAAACATGGAATATATGGCTAAAACCGACTTGCAGTTGTATGGCAGCTATAAGATATAGTGGTCCGATCCGACTGGTTCCCACCAATGTGCTGTCCCTTTGAATAGTAAGTCTCTGTGGCAAAGTTTCATTGCGATAGCTCAAAAACTGAGGGACTAGTTTGCATACAGACAGACAGACAGACAGACGAACATGGTCAGATCAATGTGTTATGTAATTTGTAAGTTTTGGGGTTGCCGATGCTTCCTTCTATGCATTACAAACTTCACCACATAGCGAAAATACTATTTTCATCGACAATCATATAACAAAACAAGTAAGAGTGCTCTAGTCGGGAGTGCCCGACAACGAGATACCCTGAACCCAGTCCTTACAATCATTCGTACTACTCTAAACTCACACATGCTGCAGTACAAGCAATACAAGCAGTGCAAGCGGGTTAAGCAGTTAGCTTGCTCTTTCGCTGAGTTCCACACAATGGAAAGTTAAATCTTAAATAACTTCTGTGTTTATTGTCCGATCTTATTGAAATTTTTGGGGCAAGCAATTGTCGATAATATGTGTTACCAAACCAAATTGCAAGGTCGTACCTTCAAAAACTTTTGGGGGGTTTGGGGGGTGGTATCCAAAAAGTGAAATATTTGTTACATGTGTATGCTATTCGAGATTATACATGGCCAAATTTGGGGCCTCTAGCTCTTATAACTTTGAAGTTATGTCCCAAATACGCTAGTCTAAAATCAAAATTTATCGATAACTTTTGAATGCGATGAGTTATCGATAAAATGAAATAAACTTGATCTGTCCCGGGATTAGGAGAACTTATGTTTCAAATATGAAGTCTCTAGCTCTTGTAGTCTCTGATATCTGTGTGTTCATACAGACGGACAGACAGACGGACATGGCTAGATCGACTCGGCTATTGATACTGATCAATAATATATATACTTTATATGGTCGGAGATGCTTCCTTATGCCTGTTACATACATTTGCACAAAACCATAATACCCTTTTTACCAATTTTTAATGGGTTCAGGGTATAATGAAAGATTAACATATATCTTAGGTGCTAGCTTTTTCTTAGAATTTCTAAGGGTTTTTGAGTATTTTTTAAGGTAGCTAGCTTCTACCTAGTATTTGAATAGAATCAAACTGTACAAAGCTGTACAAAATGTTTAGTTCGTTTATATTATTACCAATGCCTGTTAAAAAGTTCTGCACAACTTTTATATACATACTCTTTTTACACAGTTTTAATGAATTCCAAGATAATATATTTCTAAGAAATATGATTTTTTATCTTAAAAAAAAAATAAAAATAAAATCAGCAATGATTGTAAAAACTTTCGAAGACGAGCTTTTAATAAAAATATCGAAAATTCTGTATACTGTAGTTTTTCCATAGTAACGTTTCTATAGGGAATCTCGAAAAAAAAAATTAAAATTAAAGTGGAACTAACTCAAATGAACAGCTGAATTGAATAATTGAAGAAAATATAAATATAATTGCCAATTCAAAAATAAAAATGATAGCTGGATAAGGATGATAACTAGATAATAAATCAAAAAGCCTTCTTGAGTCTTTCAGGCACCGAAACGTCGATTTGTTGGCTCAAAAACTGGTGATAAGTTGAAAAATTATTAATGCAATGCAAATGTGATATTGCATATAAAGAGCAAATGCACAAAAGCCTTTTACATAGTTTGAGGGACCTTTGATGGGATCGAGAAGTATGCCTGCTTCCAACTTGATCGTAGAACCCTATCGATTGGGGGGATGACTCACCATTTAACGCACTGCCAAATGTTGGTCTTGTCCCGCTGCAGTGCCGTATCGCACAGATAGCTCATGATGGGCTCCAGACTGGGCTCATCGGCATTCTCGACGCGCAGCATCTCCAGCCAGTAGACGCTGAGCAGATAGGTGCACTGGGCAAAGCTGAGCTTGTTGATGCTCGCTGCCACATTGTCCGAGGAGTGCTCGAGCAGCACCAGAATCTGGCTGCGCAGCTCATTCACCGAATCGCTCTTGATTGCCAGCGTATAGTTGAGTTCGCGCATATCCGATTTGTGGGCCGTCTGCGAGATGAGCAGCGGCGACTTGGCCGCAATCTGCTGTACGCCCTGATACCAGTCCGCTGGCCACAGTCGCGCATTTGTGAAGCCCATGACAACGCAATAGGCCCAAAAGTCCTTGAAGAGCTTGTGAAGGCGCTGGCGCGGATTCTTGATTGGCGGCAGGCGGCGCATTAGTACGGCAATGACCGGTATTAGCATGCCCAGATTGCCGGCCCGGGAGCTGGCCTTTTGGGCGCCCGGCGTATTGTCGTACGAACGCTCGCCATCGAGCCCAATTTGGACAAACAGCTCCAGCAGTTTGCCCAGCAGCTCGAGCATCTCGGAATCGCCCTGTATGTTGGCAGCGATGTTGCCCAGCGCATTGACAACGGCATCGGACACATGATGGAACTGCTTGCGATGCTCCGGATCTGAGGTATACGCCAGCGATGCCGACTGCACGGTGACGCGCGAGAACATCTTCATGATCTCATCGAAGATGTGCGTCTCGCACTGTGAGATGATCATGCAGCCGAGCTGATCGACAATCAGGGCGTTCTGCTCCGATGGCACCTTGCAGAAGCGCTGTATGAAGAACTGCAGGATGTTCTGTGTCGTCTTCGAGGTGTCCTTCAGGGCGACGGCCACATGGCCCAGCATCACAATTATATTCAAGCTGACCAACGTTGATTCGCTGCAAAAGAAAGATTGTTCCGGATTAGACCAATGCTTGCATTATTGTAAATAAATAAACAATCAAATTTGAGTTTTGTTGAAGCTTCAGATTAAACTCATACTTAAGCTTTACGACAAGCAAAACATTTAACTTCATCTTCAAAATCACCATGAACTTATCTGACACTAAACCTTTAAATTTAACCTTAAGCTCAACCTTAACCTGAACCTTAAATTTCACCTTATCCTTAAATTTACATTTATGCAAAACTTTCAACATAACCTTAAACTCAACCTTAAGCTTAACCTTAAACTTATCTTAAAGCTGCATATTAAACTTAAGCTTAAACTACACCTTTAACTTTATCATAGGCAAATCCCTTAACTTAATCTTCAAATTCACCATGAACTTATCTGACACTAAACCTTTAGATTTAACATTAATCTTAACCTTAAACTGAACCTTAAATTTCACCTTATCCTTAAATTTACATTTATGCAAAACTTTCAACATAACCTTAAGCTCAACCTTAAGCTTAACCTTAAACTTATCTTAATGCTGCATATTAAACTTAAGCTTAAACTACACCTTTAACTTTATCATAGGCAAATCTCTTAACTTAATCTTCAAATTCACCATGAACTTATCTGAAACTAAACCTTTGAATATTTAACCTGAAACTTAACATGAAACTTAACCTTAAACTGAACCTTAAATTTCACCTTATCCTTAAATTTACATTTAAGCAAAACTTTCAACATAACCTTAAACTCAACCTTAAGCTCAACCTTAAATTTATCTTAAAGCTGCATATTAAACTTAAGCTTAAACTACACCTTTCACTTTATCATAGGCAAATCCCTTAACTTAATCTTCAAATTCACCATGAACTTATCTGACACTAAACCTTTAGATTTAACATTAATCTTAACCTTAAACTGAACCTTAAATTTCACTTTAAACTAAGCCGTGACCTTATCCTTAAACTTAAATTTAAGCAAAACTTTCAACATAACCTTAAACTATACCTTAAGCTTAACCTAAAACTTAACTTTAAGCTGCATATTAAACTCAACCTTTAACTTAATCATGGACAAATCCTTTAACTTAACCTTGAATTTCACCCTGAACTTATCTGAAACTAAACTGTAAACTTAATCTTTGACTTAACCTTAAGTTGAATTAAATCTAAGCCGCAAGCCCAACCCTAAACTTAACTTTAACCTTTACCTCAAGCTCAACCTTAAACTTAACCCCAAATTTCACCTTGAACTTTATCTAAGCAGCAAAACTTAACCTTAAACTTAACCTTAAACTAAACTAAATCTAAGCCGCTAACTTAACCTGAAACTTTACTTTAAACTTAACTCTAAAATAAATCTTAAGATAATCCTTTAACTTAACCTTAAGCTTACCCTTTAACTTAATCTAAGCCGCAAACTTAACCTTAAACATAACTTTCGGCTTCAACTTAAAATTCATTTTAAATTTTAACTTGACTTTAAGCTTAACCATAAACTAAACCTTTAACTTAACAAGACCGCTGACTTAACCTTAAACTAAACTATAAATTGCACCTTAAGCTTTACTCAAAACTTATGTTTAAACTCAAACTTAAATTTAAATTTCACCTTAAACTAAACCTTAAGCATTTTTACTTTTACTTGCTAAACAAAAAAAATAATCACTTCTTAGTATAACTGTGTATGATAAATTCTTACTGTTCGGAATACATAATTTGAGAAATTGCAGGATCGCAATTGAATTCTTAGCCCGATTCCAACTCAAATTTAACTCTATTACATATAATCAACTCTATTATAATTATCTAATTATATATATTATATAATAAAAGGTAATTCACACTCGTGTATCTGCTAAGCATAATCCCGTCAAGATCTCACCTCTCGTGCTTCTCGGCGGTAAAGAGGCGATTGGACACATTGGCCACCAGTGCCGGCACACAGAACTGATCCAGCGTGTGGGCGGCCCGCAGAGCAATCGATAGATTCTCAATGGCCGCATCGCGCAGTGCCTCGAATGCGGCATAGCCGCTGCGTCCGGTGCCCGGCTGCTTCTGGTTGTCGCCAAAGATGTCGACGACGGAACGCGAATCGGAATGCTGGACGACAATCTTGAACGGTGTCAGCTCCTTCTCCTTCTTCTGCAGCGCCAGCGATTGCATTGCATGCGTATGCAGTTTGCCCAGAATGGGACTGGGATCGACAAGGAAGTCGCGCAGATACGATATCGATGTGCCGGCAATGTTGGGAAACTTTTGCGCCAGCTTGCCCAATCCCTCCAAGCAGACCATCAGCAGCGGCATATGATCCATCACGATCTTATGGCTGAGCATCAGATTCAGCTTCTGCGACAGACGTCCGCACAGTTTATCCGCCTCTGTGAAATAAGCGTGTGATTACAAATTCGTTGTCTCAACAAAACAAAAAACAAACAGAAACCAAACAGAAAATGGGTAGAAAAAAAAACCTCCAAATTTTAGGGCGAGCATGCAGCGCAAATGATCAAATGAGAACTCATGGCGCATTCTCATGATGCCACTCGTATATGATATGATAGGCACAACCAACAAGAACAAAACTATAAAAACAATTGTGGTTGGGGGCGGCGGAGTGGGGAGTGTGGGGCAGAGGTAGATGGAACTGGGGCTGGGGGGCAGCAACTGCTCTTGACCTTTTTTCAATAAAAAATGCAAGCCATTTTGCAACGATGGCACGTTATAGTCGACATCAACTGTAAAAAATAGTCCGTTTTTTTTTGGCAAACAAAACAAAAAAAAAACAAAGTTATCAACACAAAAAAGTAACCAACCAAGAATATAGAAGCTATCCTCGGCATGCCGATGCTTCAAAATATATACCCAGGCAGTGGGATATTTTTCGATCTTTTTTCAAGCCGAAATAATTTTTAAAAAAAATGTTGTGGACTATAGACTTTGTTTCAAAAGTTATTTGGAAATGTTTTCTAATTATGCCGCCAAAGATTTATATTTGGGTTTGTTTTCTAAATGAAGATTTCGTTAAAATACTACAGTATAATCTATATATTTCAGAGATTCCGCTAAATTTCTTAGTAACTTCGATTGTTCGCTATTTCTTCATCTCCATAATCCGGACATATATTTATACTCTTTTCGAAGAAAATAGTATATTAAGTTTGTGCTGAAGTGTTTAACGCATAGAAGGAAGCGTTGGAGACCCCCAAAAGTTACTGCCAGTATGCTTAGAATGACAAAACAAATTGATCTAGCCATGTCCGTCTGTCTGTCTGTATGTATGCAAACTAGTCCCTCAGTTTTTGAGCTATCCTGATAAAACTTTGCACAGAGACTTATTATTCAAAGGGGCAGCACATTGCTCGGAACCGGTCGGATCGGACCACTATATCTTATATCTGCCATACAACTGGAAGTCGGTTTTGGCCATATATCCCATGTTTTCAATGCTATCGCGATGAAACTTGACACATATGCTTATTATTCAAACATACATCACATTGATCGCAGCCGGCCGGATCGGATCACTATATCTTATAGCTGCCATACAAAAAAAATAAATGCCTTGCGATTAAAGAATTTTTACAGCATATGAAAGTGCTGCAGTTGGCAGAGTGAAAATGGTCTAAAGGTTCGAAAAGAGTATAAAATCTTCGGCACGCCGAAGATAGTCCTTCCACTTGTTTTAAATACAAATACGCTTAAGATTTAAGCACAAAGGTTTTCCGATATATATGGAATCAAATAAGTACATTTAAAAAATCAAATTAAATCAGGCGGACAGAAATGCATATATATGTATATACATATGTGTGTGTGTGTGTGTGAGTTTACCATCTGCCCGGGCATAGAATCGAATAGCCCATAATAAAAAGAAAGAAGTCAAAAGTCGTGAGATGAGAATAATGCCAATGAGAAATGTTGCCTGCAGTTGTGTAGTTGATAGACCTACCCGTCTCATCGCGAATGGCCCAAACCAAGAGATCCACGCAGGCGGCATTGGCCATCACATTGATCTTGTATTTGTTGACGACAGCGATGCCGCTCTCCTCGCGCCGCTCGCGCTCCTGATCCTGCTGCTTGTTCTGCAGCTCCGTCTGGCCATTGAGGAAGAGCCGCTTGACAAACTCCTGCACATCCTTGGTGAAGGGTGTGGGCAGATCGATCTGATGCTGCAATAGCTCACGCAACAGCGTCACCAACACCAGATTCAGCATCTCCGAGAAGCTCTTGTAGCAGTTGCCATTGTTCAGATGCAGCGAGAATATATCGCTGCCCAGCTCATCCAAATACTCGAGCGTATCCTTGGTCAGCAGCTTCTTGGACACCGCAAAGATGGTCTGCAAATGCTGTATGGGAAACGGCGGCACACGATACACCGGCTTCGGGCCGCTCTTGCTCGGCGATTCGCACAGATTGACGCGCATATGCGGAAACTGATTGAAGCTGGAGCCGTAGCGTGTAAAGAAATGCGTACGCGGATCGTACGGCACCGAGAAATAGCTCTGCAGCGATGGCTTCTGCAGCCGGCCGCCATTCGCCGTACGCGTCCGCACATCCAACGGCGGATGGTGGGCCAAACTGCCGGACATGGAGCGCGGTATGATCGGACGAAATTGCGTTGCGGCCAAGCGTTCGCTGCTGCTGAAGGAGCCGCCGCCGCTGCAGTGGCCATTGCTATAGCTAGCCCGCTGCACGGGCAGCTGTTCCGGCGGAAAGATGCGGCACAGCAGCGGCGGATCATGACTAGCATAGCGGCCCATCGAACGCGCCAAGCCAAACAGCAGCGGCACCGTCGCATTGCACAGCACCAGCGGCGACGGCGTCGAGTTGCTGTCCTTGCCGGGCTTCACAATGTTCGCCAGCTGGCCCAGCGTCTCCACCTGATTGAGTATGATTTCCTCGCGCGACTCTGGACACTTGGCCGCAATATCCGACAGCAGCGTGTTCAAACAGAAGCTGAACTTCTCCGCAGCTGGTATGCGAACACCTGGAAAATGCATGAACCTAATTGAATTGCATTCGATGGCATAGCCGGGGCAGACTTACGCTCCACTTTGCTGTTGCGCTCATCGTGTATGCGCGCCTTGGGCAGGCTTTTGGCCAGGCGCAGCAAATACGGCACAATTTGCGACTCGTGCTGGCAGCCGCCCTCCAGAAAGTAAATGCCCAATGCAATGACCGCATCCTGTGCGCGTGAATCCAGACAGAACACGCCCGATGCATTCTCCTGCGGACAGTAGCGAAACAGTGTCTGCACCTGTGCAACATATGGACAACAAATATCAAAGGTCAGTCGGCGGCATGCAATCACATACATATGTATGTACATAATAATAATAACAAAAGGTGACCACTCCAAGCGACACCCCGTCCCCCTTTGGCACTACACGCATGCCTGTCTGCGTTCAAGGTCAACGCTACTTGCGCAAAAATTCGATTTTCAATATGCGGTCAGAGTTTGCAGCCCTGCCGCCCCATAACACCTCGCGTCCATTCAACCGACCTTGTCCCATGGCGTGGGCTGTATGCCAGCGAGCACGCGGGCCAAGCATAGCACCGTCCGCTGATACGTATACTTGTCCGAGGCGGTCATCTCTCTGCGCCTCAATTCCAATGGCCTCCACCCACCTCAGAGCGGCGGCGATTGCACTGAGTGGCTTTTGCTGCTGGCTGTGGGGTGCGCGACCAGGTGGCTTAAATGCAAGGTCGTCGATATGGAATGCACACGCACTCGCACACACACACACACACGCACACGCACGCCTTGCACACTTTAATTCGTTTAGAATTTATTTAATTTGTTTATATGGTTTGCTCATTAAGCGTTCGTCATCGTCAATCGTTCGAAATTCGTTTATTGTTTTACTATCGCAAGTATCGAGTACGGTGCGCGGCCAGCATAGGTATCGAGTACTTGCTGCAGCATTTGCATATTTAGATGCGGTAATCGCGCCAACTCCGCGCCCAACGAAACCACTCCACACTTAACGAACAATTTCAATTTGTATTTGACTTTTGTTAATTTGGACTTGTATTTATGCATGCATTTGAATAATTTGATTTGTCGCATGGGCATTATTGATAGCACAATACGACAGCTTTGATATTTCGAGTCGAATTTCTACAGGCATTCCATTTAAATGTCGTAATATTAATTTTTGGGGGGTAAACAGTACTACAAAAAACATTGCTTTTGAAAATCAATCTGCTTTCGACATAGACACATGAAATTGTCCGCCGAGGTTAAATGTTGATAATTATTTTGCACTCGTAACTTGAAAACTTGATCGAGATATCTTGGAAAGAAACAAGCTTGCCATACTAGTAAACTTTCTACCGTTCATCTGTTCTGTGTCTGGCAGTTATATGATAGAGTTTTCCGATACAGCCGAGATCTCTGTTATTTTCAACAGCAGTATTCAAAAGCTTTGTCAGAATTCGGAAAATTTTGCGTGGCCCTACAATGTATTATATTTATATCTTACCACCTTTGTTCTCAAAAGTTGTACCCTTTAGCAAAGACTTTTCAAATTCCAACCATCTCTTTAAGTCTTTTGAATTCTTGCAACAAAAATTCAACGATAGACGTAGAGGAATAGCAATCCAAGCATTAAAAATTTAACGAATGCCAGCAAAACACAGCCTAATATGCAGTTGGTTAATAGTTTATTGTTAACCTTCACTATAAAACAGAAATACAATCATAATATAATATATAATCATACTACACCTTATATGAACGTTCGTAAGTTTGGTTTTTGAATGAAAAACAGAAATGTTTTTCCAGTTATCTCAGCAGTTGCAAGCAAATGTTGGTAAAAACTTATCGATAAGAGATTACTATATCTGATAAGTACCATTGGAAATATCGAATGAAATAAGTGGTATAAATCAGAACATCATAACATATAACGGCATTTAATCTTCGACTCCTCAAAGTTAACCAAGCCACAAAAGATAAGTAATAAGCTTATCATATCCAACCAAATACCACTAACAATGCCACACTTAATATAAAATACAGTACATTTACATTTGTTACTTCTCACATATTTATTTTTCTTTTATTTATTTTGTTTTTGGGGAAAGCTCCACTCATTTCGTTTACGCTCTGCTCCAAGGCAGAACTCGAAGCGATTATCTCTCTCCACTCGCTAGCTAAAAGATACATGTACTAGTTTAAAACAAAAATGAAACATTTCTCTTTCTTAGTATAACTCAAGAAAATCATAATGCTCTAATTTCATAGTTATCGTACAATTGGAAGGTTTTGTTGTTTGTTTGTTTGTTTTTATGTAATTGTTGCACGCGCTCGCGGCTCTTCAACAAACGAAGACAATTATGCGGCGCGGCATGAAATTGGGCCCGTTTATGTGTTTGTTGTTGTTGTTGGAGTATGTGCATCAAATCGAAATATAAATTTATGTTCAAATAAATCTATGGAGTGTTTAAAATGTAAATATGAACAGCACGGCCCACAGCTGTTCTTAGATGTGTTTATGGTTTAGCTAAACACTAACAATCTCTACATGCATGTCAAATGCAATTGACAACGAAAAAAAAAACAGTATTAATATTAATTATATTAGGACTGCGACGCATGTTGGATGTTCTTGTATGGATGTGTGTTTGTGTGTGTGTGTGAGTGTTGGATGCTTGATGGCAGTCTTTAATCATCGCCCGCGGAGCGCTTCACCTTGCGCTGCTTGGGGCTTTGCTGTTGGCTAGCCTTGGGACTGGCCTGCTTGCCCGGCTTCGGTGAGGTTTTCGGCGTTTTCGACTTGGGCGGCGATTTCTCTGTGCAGGCGAAAGTAAAGTAAACGTTAGCATATAGTTTAGAGGGAGCGATTACTAGTTGCAAGACTTACGCAGCGCACGCAGTGTCTCCTGTGGCACCCAGTCGTAGTCGATGTTGCTATCGTTGGCGGTGCCAGTTTCGATGACCTTCTTGGCAGCGGCACGCTTGCGCTTGCCGGAGCTGCCCAGCAGATACTGTTGGCCAATGACGAGCAGCATGACAACAATGCCCGACAGCATCACGTACAGGAAGAACGTTTCACCGTCGAGTCCCTCATCGACCTCCGAAATCAGCACCGTCTCATTGAACACGGCCTCGTTGTACTGAATGCCATTGGCATCACGATAGGCCAACGCAATGTTCAGGCCAAAGGGACGGCCAGCGAACTGATCGGAGGGCAGGAACGTGTACGAAACGGTCGATTCGAAGCCCGGCTTCACCTCGCGATTGTACGCCACCGCGGAGAAGTTCTGAATGAAGTAGTTAAAGTCCATGGGATAACGGAAAGATGCCTCCACCGTCTCAATGACAAATTCCTCCTGGCCCTTGTTGGTGAAACCAATCAGAAACTCCACGGGCTTGCCACCGGGCAGATCCAGCTGCTGTCCGGCCGTATGCAATGGTTTCGTGAACAGCAAATAGGTGTCGGCATTGGGTGACGTGCTGCTGCTGCCATCCGTATCCTCATCCGGTTCGGCATCCTCGCCAGTTACGGCGCCCTCATCGCTGTCCACATCGACCAGATCATCCTCGACGGCCTCTGCGGCATATGCACCAAATTTGTTTGCTGCAAAAAAACCAAAGTCAGTCAACAAACAATATTAATGAGTGTGAGTGAGACAGCGCTGGGCGGGCAGGGCGCTGATTTGCCAACGCAACACTTTTCTTCTCGCTCGCAGCGGCTAATAACGGCAAATGTGCAATATGCTGAATTTTGATAGAGTTTAAGCTCAAGGCTATAATATTATTAGATGCCTCACTTGTCTGCATACGTAGACAATTGCCACGTAGTCGGCACATACAACAACAACAACAGCAACAACAGTGGCAGCAGCAACAACAAATGAAAATACTTACGTGCGGTAAAAGTGCAAATAATGATGGGCAGCACCAGCAACAGCAAGAACGTCAGGTTCTTCATCTTGTCGAATTGAATGGTTTTTTTCACTGATTGCTCTAGCGAGTGTGCGGAAAAATAAAGACAGAAATGATGAAACACGGCGACCGACGCGTTCGAGCGAAACTAACAGAGTGGCAGGCAGCAACAATGCGTGCAGCCGAAGTAGCACGAATTCAGCCGACTTTCACTTGTCAAATGTCTACGTGGTGCCGCGTCAATTGACAGCTTAGAGTTGCCAGATAGCCTCGCATCACAACATTCAAACGAGAAATTGGTAATAATCCACGCGTTGTGCTTACTTTTGTTGAATGAAACTTATATGCGTTTATTTAAATAAACTATAATATGGACTTTGTATGCTCAGCTTTAGGAAAACCCGTTTTCTTTATTAGGCTGTGTGGCAATACTGTGTTTAGTGTCAGTGTTGGAGGCAAGCTGTAGCTGTCAAATTTCAAATTTAATGAATTTTCAATTGAAAAGCAACGAGATTTGTTAAACTAATTTTCTTATTTCAATTCAAAATTAGTGTATAGATTTATTAAGTCATTTAGTGGTCGTCAGCAGCAAAATTGCCAATTCGACACTTTGCTTGTGGTAACGCACAACACTACTTGATCAGAGCAACACTGTGCACTAGCGCAGCCACCTTTACGTCGCTGAAACAACAAGCAGCCGACTTCCTTTTTGCTTGCGTCTGTCAATTGAAGCGCAACTCGCACGTGAATTCTCCAAGTGAAAACTCACTAAAACCACACAAAAAACTATGGACAAACCAGTTGTTTGGGCTCGCGTCATGAAGGTGCTCGGCCGCACCGGCTCCCAGGGCCAGTGTACACAGGTGAAGGTTGAGTTCCTCGGCGAGCAGAACCGTCAAATCATTCGCAACGTGAAGGGACCCGTCCGCGAGGGTGATATCCTGACCCTGCTCGAATCTGAACGCGAAGCCAGAAGACTACGCTAGGAGAGTGCCACTTGCTTGATATTTGTTTAAAATGTAAGTAACTGCACTTGCCAAAGCAACCAAATGCAATTTTATTTACATATATTTTTATACGTCTCTTTCAGTTGTTGTTTTTTTTGGCAATTTCCTGCCACTGGAGGAGTTGGATATGAAGAAACGTATAAACAATATACAAACAGAATTACACAACACCAAATTGAAATGTTTTAAATAAATTTCAAGTATTGCAGTGCTTAAAACAACAACCAAGGTTGTGTGTACTCTTTTTTTTTGTTTTTGTTTTGTGTGTTCTTTGTGACAAATCGAGAGTTGAAGCTGCGAGTTGAGGCATGGAGAAAGAGGGAGCATCTATTGCTACTTAATTGCAGAGGACAGCTGAAAGCCAATAAATTGCTCTATTCCACGAGCTTAATATAAACGCATCCATAATGCAGTTTCACATGGGTCTTTGTAGATTAGTTTGCAACAGATCGGATGTGGAAGACACAAGTTTCATGCGGTTTCCGCAATCGATGAATCAGATTTGGCATGCTTTTTACCCGGTTCTCATTACAAATGGTTAAAAATGGGTAAAGTTGTGCATGTGTATGTTACAGGCAGAAGAGCGCATCTATCATAGCAGCTATAGGTCGAATGCCGAGTTATGATAAACTTGTTTGTTGCCAAAATAATGCTAACCAAACTCATT
The DNA here is from genome assembly GCA_035042425.1 of Drosophila flavopinicola. NCBI lineage: Eukaryota > Metazoa > Arthropoda > Insecta > Diptera > Drosophilidae > Drosophila > Drosophila flavopinicola. The sequence goes on along the minus strand of JAWNLL010000447.1, from coordinate 662,582 downwards.
AGTTAGGAGTTTTTTTATCCTGGCATATTTGCAAACTACTTTCATCATCATATAGTTCACATAGCTCTGTGTTACAAACTAATAGTTAAATCGAAATGTGAGTAGGATTATGGGCAGGGGGACAGCAACAAAAATTCGAAGGGATTGATTTATGTGTATAATACATTAAGTTTCAGATCAACGATGGACTCGAACTGTTGTTATTCCTCAAAACACTTATATTGTTGATTCTCAAGTGTATTTGGAAGACAGAAACAGAAAAAGGCGAAAATAAGGGACCTTTCTTAAGAACAGAGAGAGTTATTTCATTATCTCAGAGAGGAACAGTTATTTTTGAGAGAAACAGTTGATATTTTCCATCTCTAAAAATAATATTTTTTGCATATGGATCAATTTTAGTTTAAAGAAAACAAATGAAAAACTATGTGTATATCTTGAAGTTCAAAAGAAGCGGTTTTGGTTTAAGTAAATAAAATGGTCACTTTTTGGTACATCTTTTTGTAAAATATGGTACACGATATTTTTGCTTAAGTCGCAATTGTGCTTGCAACCAGCCAGTCAGTCAGCATTTTCATTATTTGTTATTATTCTAGTATAGAGTTTCTGCATATAAGCATATTTGTGTAATTAAGTTGTCAGTGCCAGAGGCAAAAGCTCGGGTCGTCGCTCAGCCTTTGCCAGGCCAAGGAAGAAGTTCGCCTCGTATTGCGCTGCCAGCTGCAGATCGTCTTTAAACTGTTTGACTGTAGCACCCTGTATTCGGTCGGGCAGCAGCGCACGCGAATGCAGTTGCAAATATTTGGCCTGCGTCTGCAGGACATTGACTGCTTGTGTCAGCCAAGCGCTCCAGTCGGCAAGCGGGCCAAGTTGCGTCTGGGACGCATCGTCCAGTTCCGTTTGCAGCGTGTGTATCTCACGCTCAAAGTCTGCCGCTTGGCTGGCAATTTCTGCTAGTTTTTCATGTTGTTGCTGGCTGCAAGGAAACATATCAGTTTTTTGACAGGGTATTCAGAGTGCGGCACTAACATGAACTCATAGATGGGCCGATATGCGTCCTGGCAAGCGGAGAGCAAACTGGCGGCGGCCTCCTTGTCGACACTAAGTGAATTAACTAGCAATTATTAGGCTATCGCAGCAATGTTTTGTTTTGTTTTTGTTATTTACCCGGCGACTAAACGTTGCCGTTGGCTTAGCTCCCATAGGCGATTCGCCTGCGCAATTAGCTGTGGCGCTTGGCTATTGAGCGTGGCGTAATAGGTGCGTATCTGGGCTGTGTTGCCATGCAGCAGCTCGCTAAGCTGTGCTCGATAGTATTTGCAGCGGTCCGGCTCCAGTGGCATGTTACTTTGTTTATTTTGATAGTCAAATTTCGCGTGGTTTCAATGTAACGTGTCTGGCAACGCCGGCACAGCTTCAAGCGTTGCCATTTACTGCTTGTTATCGATATGCTCAAGACGATTATTTGCCGTTTGTGCTCATTCTTTTCGGTTAGTCCTTGGTTTGGTCTTTATTTGATTTGGCTTATCCTTATGTATGTCAAAATTCAAGTCATGCACGATCTAAATACACGCTGATTTGCATTCTAATCCGTTGGGACAATTTTTAAAGTAAATCAAGATCAAATTTACTAATACCCTATAGTTTTTCTGGTTAGAAATGGCAGAATTAAATGATAGATTTTTAAGGATACTGGGAGATCTCGCAGCTAATTTGGAGTGCACATTTTCGATATATGAACTGATCAATACGTTTCATGTCTCTAACCAATGAATCTTTGAATAAACGTAGATTACACACATACAAACATTGTTTTCAACAAGTATTTAAAATCAAATATTATAACTCCAAAGTTGCTTAGTTGCAAAAACTAAGCTAACCTAGAGGTCAAACCATGACTTAAATGTCCTTAGGATTGAAAATCGGTTTTCTTTTCAAAGATAGAGTCTAAATACTAGAAAGATCAGCTAAAAACATGCAATCCTATTAAAAAAAAGAAGGATGTCAAAATAATCGAGTATAATCGAGTACTATGCAGATTTATAAAACGTTTATAATACACACAATATGCTTATTTATATATAATACAATAATATAATATATAGAGCTTGTACTATAGTAAAATAGTACAATTTGAATGAATGAGCTTAGGCCAAACATATGTATACGAGCAGAGCGATATAAGGATTAAAAGGAGCAGTGCGTTGCGAATCCCGTTAATTCGAGATGAGTATATTTGGCTCAATTGAGTGCAGGACATTGAAGCCCTTGTGTAAAATGCAGGTGCGTAACACTCCGCAGGCGACCAAAAAGTGCGAGAACTGCAATGAAAGAGGATGAGAAACGTGAAAGAAAATACTACATACAATTTTCCGAGAGGGATACTAAATTAGACGAATTTCATACATTTGTTGTAAAGTTTTTTGCTAAAGTGAATTTTCCAATGGTGTCTAATTCTTTTAGTATTGATGTTTTCCAAAACCCTACTTTAGCTTAAAATTGTTAAATTGTTAGTGTTTAGGGCAAAAATGTAAAAAAAAATCATATTTCTTTATCCTTTTTGAGTTTTGACTATATTTCGTTGGTAGTCTGAATGTCATATTTATATCTGCAGATTTGGATGGTTTGAGATAAGTCCTTATGTGTGTTGCTAATAAAATAAACTGCTGCTCTATTATCACTAGTTTACGCCCCTCTCTGTCTTGCCAATTTCGTTCTCCTCGTTGCTCTCGTTCTACTAACTTTCACTCTTGTACTACTCTCTCTCTCTCTCTCTCTCTCATTCTCCAAGAAAGCTAAAGAGAGCTTTATTTCACTTATTTCTGTATGACTCCTATTTCATTTACTACTTTCTTATTCTTTTTTTTTTAACAATATCAGTCTCTCTCTCGCTTATTACTCTTTCACTTGCAAATAACGGTTCTATGTCTACTAAATTCGAATTTCGTTAAGTTTCTATTTCTAATTTCGATTACTACTTGTAGCAAATGGTAATTTCTGAAACTTCTAATTGACTAACGCTCTAGAGGTGACTACTCTATAGTAAAAGATCCTCAGTGGGAAATTTCCTCGCGACTCTTCACTGACCTCGATGGCATGCTGATGAATATTGCTGACGCAGACGACAATCCGGTGGCGCAGCTGCTGCTCCAGATGCGGCACATTGAGCGCCTCGAGCCGCTGCTCGCCGAGAAGGACCGTCGCGAAGGGTATATTGATGCTGTGGGGCACATGGACGCGCGAGTATTCCACCACTGTGCGCAGATCGATGAGGGCGAGCTGATCCGGTGACTGCAGCAGCAGCTGATGCACATCCTTTGCGCTGATCCTCGGGCACTGCTCCGACTGCAGATGCCGCAACTGCACATCGGCAGGTCCAATGTCCTAGCATTTTTAAAGTGAACAGCAGCTGTTAGATATGACGTATGTATGTATGCATTTACATACCAAAACATGGGGCGTCTGGGTGCGCAGAGCGTGCTGGCGATGTGTGATGCTCTTTGGGGTGCACTCGTACATCTTCTGCGATTCGATGACGCAGCTCTCCATCACGATGTCGGGCAGATCGGAGAAGAGCAGAATGCACTCGTTGAAGCCCGAACTGAGCAGTGTGCTCTTCAGCTGCTTGAGTATCGCAATGCCAATGAACAGTGGATACGAGCTGTCGCCAAGCATCAGTTTATCCCACAGATGCAAGATCTTGTGCAGCGGAAATACATCTGCAAAACAACAACATAATATGGCATAAATATATATTATCTATAGTATGCGGTAAGGAACGCAATGATCAAACAAAAATAGTAGAAAGTTAAGTAAATAAATATAAGTAAATTTATTATAAATGCACTCCAAATGGAAATACTAGATAAGATAATGAAATTTTAGGACCACGTTGATGCCAAACAAAATAGCATAATATACATATGACGGTTCGCGCATTATAAATTGGATAACATTGAGAGCAAAATGTTCCTCTTCGATAAAATATTAAAATGGATATTCAATCAACTTTGGTATTACTCTTGATCTCTTGATTTACACAGGCAAGCAATATCTATAGAGGTTCTAATTGAATGTATATATACATAAGTTACTTCTTGGCTCATCTAGCCAAGTTGTAAGTTACTATAAGATATATTGATAGCAACTTTTGTCCACATCAGTAATTTCTAATTAGAAAATATACAACAAGAAATTATTGATTTAATACATATTTCGTTCTGCAATCATTTTATAGCTCAAACACAAAACCCAAAACTGAATACAACATTTTTAAAACTTGAAGAACTTCTCATCGAGATCATCATTGTATATAATTGGTGGCAGCTGGACCTCAAATATTTCAGTTGAGTCCTCCGCAGATTCGGTTATTGGATCTTCCAAAGGCTTCAGTGGAAAATCATCGTTGTCCAAAACTGGATTGATGGGCAGTTCGTAAACCCTGTCCCCATCCGTTTCCAGTGTATTGGGCATAAGTTGGGCTACAAGCTCCTCACTTAGTAATGGTTCCATCGGATTTTATAAAATTGTACGGTTAAACCAATAACAAGCTACTTTGATGTGATGCTTACTCTTAACCTCGAGCATATTATTCATAGCCAATATGATGAATACAAATATAAATCAAACAAGTGGGGAAGGATTATCTTCGGCGTGACGAAGATTTTATACTCTTTTCGAACTTTTAGGCAATTTTCACTCTTTTAGATATATTAAATTAATTTCCAGTTGTATGTCAGCTATAAGTTATAGTGGTCCGATCTGGCTGGTTCCGACCAATATGCTGTACTTTTGAATAATAAATGTCTGTGCAAAAGTTCATCGCGATAGCTCAAAAGCTGAGGGACTAGATTCCAAACATACAGACAGACAGACGGGCATGGCTAGATCAATTTCTTTTGGCATTCTAAGCATACTGGAGGTAACTTTTGGGAGTCTCCGAAGCTTCCTTCTATGCATTACAAACTTCAGCACAAAGTTAATATACTTATTTCTTAGAATAGGGTATAAAAATGTACGATCGCAAATGCAATGGAACTTAGAATTGAGAATTAAATATACTAGAATTGCAATTAATTTTTGTTGTTTTTTTCTTCATCTACTTACGTGAGAACATCGTGAGGAACCAGGGAATGGCAAACAGCTCCGGTATAAAATTAATGCTCGCCAAATGCTGCGCCAGCAGCGGCTCATGGAAGGCGCTCAGCTGTGAGAATTTGCTCAGATACTCCTTAATGATAGCCGAGTTGTCCTTCAGAAAGAACCACTGCAGATACTTCGGTATGAAACGGAACAGACTCAGAAATGCAAGCTCTGAAAGTAAATGGAGTTTAAATCATGTTGTAATTGTGTATTGTGAATACGATTTCAATTTCCTTTGGAAACAACATTAGCTCAAGATCAATTTTTTTATAATAAAGTAAATATATATATCTGATAGCCAAATCACATAAATTCTTGTAATCTAACTTATTTTTTCGATGTAAACTATCACTTTTGATCTTTATGAGATGTTACAATATACATTTATAAATAATAACAAGAATTTTACTTGTAGTACCCCAATGGCTACAAAATTTGTGTTCCATTATGCCGGACTATATTGATAAAATGATGAAAAATGGACTTAGTTAAAATGCTGATCAAAAAACAAATAAATTGGGCACAGTTGACATTCTATACTATACTATATACTATATACATAAAAAATTGACATACTATCCATAAATATTCCAAAACTATAATTTCTATTAACATAATTTTGATATTAAACAGTAATTGAAATGTTTGTTTTGCATAGTTAGTTAGTAAGTAGTGAATCAACCAAAAGTCGTTATTTTGTTCACCTATATAAAGTGACCCACCCTACTTTAGACATTAGCCCCCACCACGTACCCTCATTGTTAAAGTTGAGATAGAGAAATGGGGCTGTGAGCGAGTCGAGACCCTGCCAGTAGACATACTGCGGATGTGCCGTTACCCAGGCCTTGAGCAGCCGCTTCAGCTTGCGATGGCCATCGGGGGAGGAGAGCAGCTCGTCATACTGATGACACCGCGGTATATCCACCTCGATCTGGCGATCCGTTGTCGTCGCCGTGAACTTGTCGATCTTTGCATAGCCCGCATTCGGCAGCACACCGAGCAGGGCCGCCCAGATGGGTCCGCGCAGCAGCGGCGGTATATCGATGGCCGCCTCGCGCTGCAGTTGGTCCGCCGTGTGCGGATAGCCCTGCAGCAGGCGGGCAAATAAACGCACGCGCCGAAACTGATACTCAATATCACGTTCACGTATCAGCAGTGGCAATTGTTGTTGCTGTTGCTGCTGCTGCAGCTGCTGCTTCTGTTGTTCCTGCTGGTGCTGGCGAGGGGGCGCGTGCAGCAGCGGGAAGTAGACGCTGGCGGGCAGTCGACTGAGTCGCTGCAGCAGTGGCTGCAACTTCAGCAGCACCACACGCTCATCCATCAGATGCGATTGACTGCGCGGCGGACAGACGCTGGCGCCGCTGAGGCGTACGATTTGCGGCAGTGCCAAAATGGGTGCCTCGCTGCGTATGAGGCCCTCCTTCTTGAGCTCCGCCTGCACATCGCCGCCAGCTAGCTGCCACAGATGATAGATCTGCGCCAGTGGGCAGCGCAACAGCAGCGGCACAGCTGTTGGCGTCGTCGTACTTTTCGCCTGGCTGGCCTGCAGCTGGGCAAAGCATTTGTGGGCGAGCAGAGCGGCGGGCAGCGGTCGCTGCGCTGGCAGCACGCTCAGACAACGATCGAGCAGCTCACGCACATCCGGTGCCAGCTGCTGGCAGCGCTCCCAGCGCTGATGCTCGCGTGCTATCTTCTCCAGAATGCTGGAGCCGCTGCCGGCGGCGTTGCGTGCGAGTGCGAGCAGCTTCCAGGCAATATTGCTGAGCTTAAGACGCGGCCAGAGTTCCGTTTGCAGCAACAGCTCCAGCATTATCATCGCCCAGGCCCAGACGTCGCTCTTGATATTGCCATTGGCGCCGAGCAGACGCTCCGGTGGCATATAACGTACATTGCCAATGGGAAAGGGCACATAGGCGCCGCCTTTGGTCATGTGATGCATGCCAAAGTTGAAGAGCTTTACATGGACAGCGTCATCCGCAGCATTCTCGAGCAGTATGTGACGCGGCTCCAGATTGTGCACGACCAGCTGCTGTGCGTGCAGGGCAGCAATGCCGCTGGCCAACTGTTGGAAAATGCGCAGGATTTGTGTCTGACTGAGGGGTGCATCTGGGTGCCGCTTAACATGCTCCTCCAGCGTGCAGCCCACGTATTCCGACACCACAATGGTGCGCTCTAAATAAATATGCGCATTTAATAGATGCATTCAAATACAATATGGTGACTTATATCTAATATCTCTTTGCGTTACCATGCTTGCCGCGCACCACATCCAAATACTGGCACAAGTGCTCATGCTGTAGCTCCTTCAGACGCTGGGAACGCCCCAAAATTGCTATCGAATTGGGCGTTAGGGGCAGTCCATTGCTTCCGCACACATCGCCCGGATGCAGCTTGGCAAAGTAGGTGATGGCGCATAGACGGCGTTGCTCCGATTTTGCTGTCGTTGTGCCGGCAGCGGCCATTTGTTGTTCAAACAAAAAAATAAATCACAGCCAGCAACAATTATGTTGGCCACTCGACAGCGATCAGCTGGCGGCTGTTATCGCTATCGATAACCGCTTTGAAATCAATTTTGACAACACTGCTTGACCCATTGCGCAACACTGCAACAAGTTTGTTTTTGTTGTGCTCTAGCATTGCGGCAGCTAAGACTTTCTCATCAGCTGTGTAAAAGACTTGAAATACATTATCCGTTAAACTGTTGCCGTATTTAAGCGTAATTTATTTACAGCTTTGTAATCCCTTTAATTAGTTAACCGCAATAAAAACATGTGCAAATTGCATGCAACTTTTATATATGTGACTAGACATTTATTTTTGTATGTATACATCAATCAGATTAAAAGATACAATACGAATATTCATGAAATGTTATAACCTGAGAAGATAAGCTCATATTGTGCTGTTCATATGCATAACTCTGTTAATGCTCAACGATTTTTAATTATATTTCTGGACAAAACTGTTGTTTTAGTAAATAACATACAGACACATATTTTTAATTAATTGAGAAAAGCAGCTGCTTACTTCAAGTATGAAAGGGTATTAGCTATTTTGCTTGCTCAACACTTCCGTTGTTTCTTGTTTTTTTTTTTTTTTGGTTTTGTTATTTGCCCGATGCTTTTATAGCTGTTGTTGTGTTTGTGTGTTGTTTTTATTGCGCACTCGAAATAGTTTCGGTTTCGTTTTGTATACAAAAAAGAGGCGTCGATATGGCAATTTTGCAGCAACTTGAGCGTAGTTAGTCGACGGCGTCGTGTCGAGTGCCCGCAATTGCAAACTGCAGACGATTTGACAAAGTGGCTACAATTGGCGCTTATAACGGGATCGTAACGTAGTCAGGGCAAGCAGTAACAGCAAAAGCAAGCAGCGATGTCATTCCTGGTGGAATACACGGAGCCCCATTGGCGCAATTTGGATATGCGCGCCTTGCACGCCGACGAGGCCTATATGTTTTTGCATTCGCAATATGCGGAGCGCAGTTATCTCTATACCCTGTCCGATGAGTGCTACACGGTATGTTCACGCCCACAAATTTACCGCCACAAAAAGCTTGGCTTATTGTTGCTATTGTTGTTATTGTTGCAGTGTCCATATACCAAAGTGAAAGCTCTGCCCGCTGCTAATGATGGGTCGCTGGAACCGTTAAAGCTCAGCACCGCAAACGCTTTGAGTTTCAAAATTTATGCACACGATCAGGGTCATTATGCCTACGAGAATGTGTAGGTTTTGCAATAACTGTGTGTGTGTGTGTGTGTGTGTGTGTGTGTGTATTTTATACTACGTTCATAACATATTTACAGATATGCATATACAAGCTGTACAGTGGCCGCTCGCTAATTCTAACAGTTATTTTTACTGTGTACAAATAATGATTTCTGAAATTCCATTACAAATATCTATTTTAATTTCTAAAACTAAGAATTTCCCAGCGATCACTTGTTCATTCATTCATAATTCATATTTATTATCATGAAATCTGAGTTAACGGTATCGTATGCTCGTTTTATATGTTTGTATGTATGCATGTGTCTTTGTTTGTTTGTTTTTTTTGTGTGTAATCAACGCTTATTTACAAGATTTCACTTTCTTACGTTTCGGATACCCACTCCACCCGGCAGCTCATCATTGTGTGCGCTGCGTCGCAGCGATCTTCAAGAATTTGGCGTCTACAATCTCACAGTGCTGGCCAACGGCAGCTGCAATTTTGCCGTGGACAAGCCCGGCGTTCCCATTAATTACGGCAAGTGTTGATTTTCGTCAATCTAATCTCCATTATCATCATCATCATCGTCATCTATAATTTAAATCGCTTTGGCAATATTTGAGGTGGTTTTTTCTTGTTATTTGCTTTTTACTTACCACATACATACATATATCGGATGGCATAATCGCTGTTAAATATTTGAAAGTGTAGTCGAACCTTGCCCTATAGTGGTTCTTGCAACTGTTTTATGTACATATATCAACGAAGTTTTGCTTTACTAGTGTAAACCCTGAGTATATAAAGATGAGTTTACACAATTTTGTATGTTTGTTTACGGAATAATTTCCAAAATGAACACAAAATAATACATACCATTTGTTTTAGAATCGGAAATCTGAACTTTCCAAAATTATAATGTTTTTATCGGTTGGAAATTAGAACGCATTTTAGCAACTAAAAAGATGTAGAATGTGCTGTTAATAATCGAACATAAAATAATAATAATATAAGCACCAAAGGAAATCAGAAATAATGTGTTGATAAAATATAAATATGCCCGACTAGGAGATACCCTGAACCCAGTCCTTACATTCTTTCATTCACTAACCAGTCAGTGTACGTATATATATATACAAACATACACATGCTACAAGCAGTGCAAGCAGTTAGCTTGCTTCTTTACTGAGCTCCACACAATGGAAAGTTAAATCTTTAAAAACTTCTGGGTTTATTACCCGATCTTATTGAAAAATTTTGGGCACAAACTGGGCAATAACTTGTGTAACCAAACCAAATTTCAAATTCATAACTTCAAAAATGGGTTTTTTTAAACTTTTGGGATTGGGGACTGGTATTGAAAAAGCGAAGTATTTGATACATGTGTATGCTATTCGATATATACATATCAAATTTGGGGCCTCTAGCTCTCAGAACTTCTAAGTTATGGCCCAAAAACGCTAGTCTGAAATCGAAATTGATCGATAGCTTCTGAACGGGACGAGTTATCGATAAAATGAAACAAACTTGATCTGTCCCAGGCCTACGAGAACTTATATTCCAAATCTTAAGTCTCTAGCTCTTGTAGTCTTGTAAGACGGACAGATAGACGGACAGACAGACGGACATGGCTAGATTGACTCGGCTTTTGATACTGATCAATAATATATATACTTTATATATTCGGAGATGCTTCCTTATGCGTGTTACATACTTTTGCACACAGCCATTATACCCTTTTTACCCATTTTGAATGGGTTTAGTGTATAGAAACAATGCGGAACACAAACACAAATTTCGTTATCTAGTATATCTATTAAGTTGATTTCTTCCATTAGCTAGTGTGCTCATCGCATACATAAGCATCTCAGTGAGACTCAATTGAATTCAATGATAATTCGCCACCCACAGCATTCCTGTCCGTATTTGTGCTGGTGGCATCGCTGTTGATTCTGCTGAAGCTGGTGAGCTGCGCGTGGAGTCGATATCGCTATGATGAGGCCGCTGCCGCTGCGGACAGCATTGGCGATGCCGCTGCGAAGGCGACGCAGCGCAAGCGGCTTCGCAGCCTGGACACATTTCGGGGGTAAGTGACTGCAGCACTGAATGATGATTGCTCCTCTATTCAACTGATTTGTTTGTCCAACAGCTTGTCGATTGTGCTGATGATATTTGTGAATAGCGGTGGCGGCGGCTACAGCTGGATCGAGCATGCCGCTTGGAATGGTCTCCATCTGGCCGATGTCGTCTTTCCCAGCTTCCTCTGGATCATGGGCGTCTGCATACCGCTCTCGATCAAATCACAGCTGTCGCGCGGCATCAGCAAGACACGCATTTGCCTGCGAATTGTGTGGCGCTCGATGAAGCTGTTTGCCATCGGCCTCTGTCTCAACTCGGTGAATGGCCCCCAATTGGAGCAGCTGCGTCTGATGGGCGTCCTGCAGCGCTTTGGCATTGCCTATCTGCTCGTCGCAGTCCTGCACACGCTCTGCAGCCGTCGGGATCAGCTCAGTCCGCAGCGTGCCTGGCAGCGCGCCATCTATGACATCTGTCTGTTCAGTGGTGAGCTGGCCGTGCTGCTGGCCCTCATTGCCGCCTATCTGGGCCTCACATTCGGCCTGCCCGTGCCGGGCTGCCCGCGCGGCTATTTGGGCCCCGGTGGCAAGCACAACAATGCCGCCAATCCCAACTGCATTGGCGGCGCCGCTGGCTACGTGGACATCAAGTTGCTGGGCAGTGCGCACATCTATCAGCATCCCACGGCCAAATATGTGTACGATGCCAGCGCCTTCGATCCGGAGGGCGTGTTTGGTAAGTTCTATTTATGATAGTTCCCTTTTTTCTTATCCAAGGTAGTACTTGAAGATAGCTAAAGATTGATTTTCAGCAATTTTTCGTTTTTTATACAATTGTAACTCAGAATCAATTCTAAATTACAAATTTGTTTTATAGCCAGAGCAAATAAGGCCTAATATTCATATTATATGTAATAAGTTTTTCATAAATTACAGAATCATAGTGATTCTTAAATAACACGCCCAAAGGTTCGAGAGTAAATTAGAGGTTAGGAATATCAGAATTGAAATATGTATGTTGAGAGTGCTAAGATTTCGATAAATATCGAATTTGCAACAGTTTCTTTGGTTGGTATATCAGTTGGTATGTTGCACCATGGTGTAAGTAGTTTCACCATGTGTTGCACCTTTAGTATTCTGTAGAACAGAGAAGTATTAACAAGTTTTGAGTATAGTATTCTGTAGAACAGAGAAGTATCAACAAGTTTCGAGTATAGTATTCTGTAGAACAGAGAAGTATCAACAAGTTTTGGGTATAGTTTTCTATCTATATTATAAATTCTCTCCATTTGATACATCGCCTCATTAATATCGTATTATGTCTTACAGGCTGCCTGCTGAGCGTGGTCCAGACGCTGTTGGGCGCCTTTGCTGGCGTCACTCTCCTGGTCCACAGCAGCTGGCAGGCACGTCTGAAGCGTTGGGCGCTGATGGCCATGCTGCTGGGATTGCTGGGCGGCGCACTGTGCGGCTTCTCCAAGGAGAGCGGCATCATACCGGTCAATAAGAATCTGTGGTCGCTATCGTTTGTGTTCGTTACGGTCGCACTGGCTCTGGTGCTGCTCTCGCTGCTCTACTATATCGTCGATGTGCGCCAGCTGTGGTCCGGCTATCCGTTCACCGAGTGCGGCATGAATGCGATCATCATGTATGTGGGACACACAATTATGCACAAAATGCTCCCGTGGCACTGGCGCATCGGCTCAATGAACACACACTTTCTGCTCTTGCTCGAGGCCGTGTGGAACACGTTGCTCTGGGTGGGCATTGCCCTGTATCTGGATGCGCGACAAATATATTATAGTCTGTAATCTGTTTCACAATTCGCTAATCGAAAATTAGACCTTTTTATTCCATTTACCAATAAAAACTGTGTAAATGAAGTTGTGCAATAGTATAAAACAGCATCTCCGAACCCATAAAGTGTATATATTCTCGATCATTGTAAACAGCCGCTTCGATCTAGCTATTTCCATATGTATATCCATCTGTCCGGAGTGTGAGTGTTTTTACGTATGTATACTGATAATTAACTAGGAATGGTGACTCCTAATTGGGCAGTCTTCACTAGAGCACTCTTGTTTGTTATCCCTAAGTTTCTAAATGTTAGTTTATTACGGTTCTCATCCATTCAAAACAGTTGAAAGAACTTGATTGCTTGGAGTCTAATGTCTATTTCTTTTTCTAAGTGCTTAAGTCCAATCGGTCCAGACAGACAGACAGACAGACGGACATGGCTAGATCAATTTGTATTGTCATTCTAAGCATACTGGCAGTAACTTTTGGGGATCTCCGACGCTTCCTTCTATGCGTTACAAACTTCAGCACAAACTTAATATACTATTTTCTTCGAAAAGAAGAAAGTAGAATTACATCAGATGTTCGGAATACGTTTGGCTGTTTAATGGTGTAATCGACCAATCGGCTGCAATAACATCGATAAATGAAGAAGCGCAATCGATAACTGACGCCATATTCATCTACTCATGAGCTGCCCAAGAACTTTTTCATTGCCAAGCAGATCGGACTTGGAATTGAAGTTAGTAGTATCTTTATTTAAACTATTTAAACTTTTATTTTGAAGCTCAATATCAAATGCAAACTAACAAATATCAGATATGTATATTGTGCTTAAATTGAAAAAGCTTGATAACAGTATTTGGAGGTACATTTATACAAGGAGGAGCACTTCGTTAAGCAGATAAGAACCAACGCCGAAGTCGCGCAGAGCGAATGGAGATCAGCTCCAGAACAAAGATGATCGTGCTGAGTAGTGTGCCGCACATGACCAGCAGAAATATGGCATAGAGCTCCTGCAGGCCAAACAAACGGAAGTTGAATGCTGGCTCCGATCTGGAGTAGCTGGAAGAATCCAGCTCCCAACGCGCCCAAATCGACAGGAGTCCCACGGAGCGCATCCACATGATCTCCTCGTTGAACTGATCGATCAGAAAGGAGTGCTTTCTCAGGTACATGGTCAGCTGCAGATTGATCACATCCTGCGGAATGAGCTCGAAATGATTGGCCACCGCCTGCTCCACTTGGGATTGGGCACTCAAGGCACTCAAGCGATTGTACATCCGAAAGATATCGAGAAGCGTGGCGGCCACCTGTCGTTTGACTTGGGGATGCTCTGCCAGGTAGTCCAGCGGCTGCTGCAGGGTGCCGTCGCCATCGAGTATGCGAAATCGCATGTGCTGCACGGTTGGTATTTCGGTGAGCACATCGTGAATGCCAGTCGAGAGCAGGACCGTGTAATTGTGGGCCACTAGCTCCTCTATGGACTGCGGCAGCCGGTTGAGCTGGTGAGTGCGTATCAGATGGTAGAGCATGCCCTGGTAGACGGTGCGTATGAGCAGCGTGTAGAACATCAGCATGATGCAGTAGAAACGCTTGCAGCCGGACCGTGGCGTCTGCAGCATGGGCATACCCACGAAAATCAGCTCCAGATGCAGCCAGAGAGAGCCCGTGTCGCCAGCACTGGGCAGCAGGCGGTCTATGGCCAGGTGCAGCAGCAGCGACAGTGCCAACACTATGCAAATGCCCAGCCATATGGTAGTTGGATACGGATAGAGCAGAATATCCAGGGAGCCCAGCTCATAGCTGACCCCCAGAACACCGAACCTCACGCTCGTCTGATGATAGTTGTGCGTCGATGTGGCCACTAGCCCGTTGGCCACCGTCTGCCGAATGCCTCCCACGCACAGATCCGCCTCGCCACTTTGCAACTGATTGAAAATATGTGTCATAAATGTAATACGACTATTTAATTAACCATCAATTACAGATAGTACCACGCTAGCTCACAATTCTTGAAGGACAATCTGGAGAAGGTATAGAAGTACCCTAGGATTCAATATATTCAACGATACCTAGATACCTAGATAGATACCCCGCCTGGGATTAGGTCATAGCTTACAAAGAAATCTGCTCTCTCGGGAAAAGCAAAAAGATGTCCCTGGTGGAACGATAGCCTCGGGAGGCTACGTCTCAACACCCGTCCCGGAGTTTGGGAACTCTACCGTCAGATTCTGATCTCCTATAACAAGGAGATTAGGCCAAACAGATGAATAACAGAGACTTCTTTAAAATTGAGTGGAAATAGAAAAAGAATGAAGCCAAAGATAACATTTTGTATGTTTACCCCAATTTTCTGGTCGCCAAGGATTGGACACTCACCATGTGGAGCATTCGGCTGCTCAAGGGCTCCCGTCCCGGCGGCGGCTGTCGCACATGGATGCTTAAGTTGAGTCTCTCGATGAACGTTTGGAGGAGGCGCCCTTCGAGGCCGCCAGCGATGCGGAGCGGAGAGGAGCCAGTGGGCAGAGCCAGCAGCTAGAGGAAGGGGGGCATGTGGGAGAGTGCTGCGACGAGTGGGCAGCCAAAGAAGTTGCCCAGCTTGGCAGGGAAGAGGTGCGGCTGGAGCATGTGGCTGCCATTATAGCGATTGATCAGCTGTGGCGTCATATTGGCGCAGCTGTGGGGCCCAAACGGCCGATACGTGTACAAGAGGATGTCTCCATTGGCCCGCTGCACCTGAATGCTGCAGTTGATGAGCTGGTGGCGCCAGCAGTGGGCGAAGATGCGACGCATCTCGCTCAGCACCAGATGATCGCGCGCCTGCAGAAAGATGTAGTAGTGCTCATTGTAGGTGTAGTCGCGCGAATAGGCCTCCACCTCGATCTCCGCAAAGGCCGCATAGGAGTCCGTGAATATCAGATTGTAGTGCCGGCGACCTGCGATCAAGCGTCGTCGCTGGCCCTGCTCCAGAGTGACCACATTGACAATCTGCAGCGGGGCAATGCCCCAGCTGCGGAAGAGTATGCTCATCATCTCGTTGTAGAAGTTGCACGTGTGATTGTTCCGGCAGCACAGCGTCAGCACCAGCGACGGCGTCACGCTCATTATGTGAGTGTGGACGACGTGCAGGAGGGCTCGTGCCACATACTCATTGATGTGGTTCATCTGCTCCCCGGACAGATCCTGGTACGACTGCAATAGCACCGATATGTTCATCCTCTGTCCTGGTCCGCTGCCGACTGCCGACTGCCGAATGCCATTGGCTGAGGTCTGGAAACAGTTCGACTCCTGCATGCTTGGCTGTTTTGTTTATGTTTGCCAACTTTCGTTTGGCTTAAGTGGCTTATGATTAATGATACAATGCAAGAAGGTCAATAATTTCTTTCTGTTCTGGATTCTATTCAATTAAATAGGTTTTTGATTGTTTGTCTGTTTTATCAATCATTGCATGAAATCCTGCCGAAAACAATATATTGTGTACATAGGTTTTTCGAAGATTATTTCCTATGGGTGGGGCCTATGTCCTGAGTTCGGATTGATATATTGTATCCCCTTCCATAGATCCTATTTCTTGCACGTGAAGCATTAATAAGTCTTCCAAATGATAGTTATGTTTCCCAAGGATCTTCTTCATATTCATTGAAGATTCCACCTCAAATCCTGTTTTTGATAGGTGGCTTCTTAGTCTAGTTTGTGATTATAGCCAACTATGAAAATTCTGGATTGTCGGAGACTTTCTTCGTTTCTAACCTGCTCTCCTCTTGTGTGCCTTCCTTTGACACAACCCGGTTCGTCTCTGCTTCCATCCTAGCTAGCACATAATCTACTTTATTGCCTGCTTTATCTTTGTGTCCTAGGATCCATCTTAGGTTATGTGTTCCTATTTTATCTAGCTTGTTCCGAAGCTCGCGGATCATCTTCGACGTAAGAACAGTCTTTCTTAGTGCTCTTAGTGCCGCTTGACGATCGGATAGAATGAAAATGTCCTCACTCCGATAGTTGCCCCTTATTACGCATACCTCTGCCTGCAATATACTAGTGTATTTCCCCAGGCATTCATGAAAGTTTCTCCGGGGGCCTGCAATTTCGAAGCCTTGGACCTTGTCCGTAAGTGATCCGTCAATGTCGCATTTTATCATGAGGTGGACTTCGTCTAGCGACGTCCACTCCCATTTACTACACAGGGGTACTTCAAAATTCTGCTTAAGCATGCTTTCAGTAGCCATTTACTGACAAATGTGACTCCGAGGCACTCAACTTCCCTACTACACTCCTTGTTTGCTATTTGCCTCATTCGCTGTTGCTTATATCTTCTAGTAAAGGGATCGATGACCGATTGGTGGGGCTTAGGTTGATGCCAACCTCTCATCGCTAGTCCTAGCTGAATTATATCATAGAGGGATTCCTTAATTTACTTTTTGCTGTGATGACATTGAATACCGTCTTCCACACTAGTGCAGACTGTATGACAGAAGACAGACAGTAAGCGATGACAAGCTGATGGGGTCTGCAGCATTTGGGCTGTCTTGGGATGTCTTTCTTCCCTGCCATGGTGCTATATGACAAATTCAACTATTGGTCAAAATGTAGCATGAGCATAATACCACACATAACTGGCGATATTGCCACGGATATATTGAAAAATATAAATATAATAGTTTTATTCAAAAAACCCAGTTTTGGACCGATTGACCCAATGGGTGCTATTGGATATGTTAGTCTGATTTTGATAACTTTTTTGATAAACTACTATCAGGTGATAATTTTTGGAATTTTTTGAATAGTGGTCTAAAAAAAATTTTTTGCGTAGTAGGCCAATTATTTTTTTTTCGATGCTTTTCAGATAAGGTTGTTTGCCCTAAAACATTTTGTTCAGTTTCAGTAAGGCATCTAAAGCGGCAACAACAACGTAAATTTTTGAAAAATGATATATTTTTTTTTGTAATATTTTTCAAGATTTTAATTTACGTAAATTTGTGTGCACATTTTCTTTGGGTGAATTTTAATCAATTGCTTTCCAGCCACAGAATAAAGAATTCAATAACAACCATGAACGACAGAAAGAAGCTGAAGCATTCAGCTCGTTATTTGATGGATTGGTTGAATATACAGATGCAGTGTTCCATAACCAATTTGCTAGAGCTCAGATCAGGAGCCGTGTACTGTCAACTTGTACACAAAATCAAACGCTCTGCCATTAATATAAAAGGAATACATATGATGACGAGTATGGATTGCCAGATGGAGAGCAACTTCTTTCTATTGCGCAACGCATTTGCCAAGCTGAAGATAATGGAGCCAATACCAATTACTGACTTGGTCGCAGGCCGGGGGCATTACCCATTGCTTAGTTTCCTCTACGATTATTACCACTTGCACTTTGATGGAAAGCCATACGATGCGTTAAGGGAGCGTAAGGGCGCTGACATTGGCTTTATGTCAAACAATGCCAAAATGCCAATTCGTCTTCCGAAAACCAACACTAGCGGTCTGGAGAGGAGCTGTTCAATAGATCTGGGTCGGACTCCTGGGAAATCCTTCAACCGTGCGAATAGTTTTCACTTTACATACACATCAGATCAATCGACAGGTGCCCAAAAGCCATCGCCGACCCGTATACCTCGGCTTTTTCGATCGACATCAGTGGTCAGTGAACGAAAATCGCTGCCAGTTAAACTTCAAGCGATAGATGAGCCAATCGCGTCGACAGTCGACACATCAGCTATGGGACAACGATTTAAATATGTGGCGTTGCCCAGACTGATGCCTTCGCCATCTGGACAGTTAACAGTGAAACCGAAATCTATTGATGACCCCATCGTTGCGATAATTAACCCATCGTGTGCAGTAGCTGTATCGCAAAATGAAGAAGCTCTGGAGCCAACATCCATTGTTGAACCAGTTCCTTCGATAATTGACCAATCGGGTGCAATAACATCGAAAAATGAAGAAGCTCTAGAGTCAACTGCATATGATAAGCCAGCTACTTCGCTAATTGACATATCGGGTGCAGCAGCAACATCGACCAATGAAGCTCTGGCGCCAAAATCCTTTGTTGAACCAGTTCCTTCGATAATCAACCCATCGTGTGCAGTAACTGCATCGCAAAATGAAGAAGCTCTAGCAACAACTTCATGTGTTAAGCCAGCTACTTCGATAATTGACCCATCGGGTGCAGCAGCAATATCGACCAATGAAGCTCTGAAGCCAACTTTATATGTTGATAACTCAATTCCTTTTATAACCAATACATCGGGTGTAAGAGCAGCATCTAATACTGAAGAAGCTCAGAAGCCAACTTCAAAAGTTAATAAACTAATTCCTTCGATAATCGACCCAGCGTGTGCTATAACATCGGAAAATAAACATGCCCTGAAGCCAATTTTAAATGATAATAAGCCAATTCCTTCGATATTGATCACATCGAGTAAAAGACCAACACCGACAAATGATAAGGCTCCTACGAAAATTATATGTTATGAGACAAAATCCCGTATATATGTTGTACGTCAACAAATTATTCTATTAGAAACTGAATTGTCTTCCATCGAAGCGATGATAAGGAAGAAATCAGAAGATGCAAAAACATCGACAAATGAAGAAGCTCTGATGCCAACTTTATATGCTAATCAAAAAGTTCGTTCGACACTCGACCAATCGGGTGCAACAGCAGCATATAAAACTGAAGAAGCTCTGGAATCAACTTCATATATTCATGAAAAAGATTCATCGACAATCGACCCATCGGGTGCAAGAGCAACAGCAACAAATAAAGTTCCTTTGATAATCGACCCATTGAAGCCAATTTTATATGGTAATAGATCAATTCCGTCGATAGTCGGACCAACTCTGAAGCCCACTTCAAAAGTTGATGAATCTGTCGCTTCGACAATCAACAAGCGACAGTCGACTAAAGAAACTGATGAAAAAGATTCATCGACAATCGACCCATCGGGTGCAACAGCAGCATCGACAATTTTATATGGTAATAAATCAATTCCGTCGATAGTCGCGCCAACTCTGAAGCCCACTTCAAAAGTTGATGAATCTGTCGCTTCGACAATCAACAAGCGACAGTCGACTACAGAAGCTGATGGAAAAGTTTCTTTGACAATCGACCCATTGGGTGCAACAGCAACATCGACAAATAAAGAAGCTCTGGAGCCACCTTCACGTGTTCATCCAGTTCCTTTGATAATCGACCCATTTAAGCGAATTTTCTATGGTGATAAATCAATTCCTTCGATATTCGGCTCAACTCCAAAGCCAAATTCAGAAGTTGATGAATCTGTCGCTTCGAAAATCAACAATCGAAAGTCGACCAAAGAAGCTGATGAAAAAGATTCATCGACAATCGACCCATCGGGTGCAAGAGCAACAGCAACAAATAAAGTTCCTTTGATAATCGACCCATTGAAGCCAATTTTATATGGTAATAGATCAGTTCCGTCGATAGTCGGACCAACTCTGAAGCCCACTTCAAAAGTTGATGAATCTGTCGCTTCGACAATCAACAAGCGACAGTCGACTACAGAAGCTGATGGAAAAGTTTCTTTGACAATCGACCCATTGGGTGCAACAGCAACATCGACAAATAAAGAAGCTCTGGAGCCACCTTCACGTGTTCATCCAGTTCCTTTGATAATCGACCCATTTAAGCGAATTTTCTATGGTGATAAATCAATTCCTTCGATATTCGGCTCAACTCCAAAGCCAACTTCAGAAGTTGATGAATCTGTCGCTTCGAAAATCAACAATCGAAAGTCGACCAAAGAAGCTGATGAAAAAGATTCATCGACAATCGACCCATCGGGTGCAAGAGCAACAGCAACAAATAAAGTTCCTTTGATAATCGACCCATTGAAGCCAATTTTATATGGTAATAGATCAGTTCCGTCGATAGTCGGACCAACTCTGAAGCCCACTTCAAAAGTTGATGAATCTGTCGCTTCGACAATCAACAAGCGACAGTCGACTACAGAAGCTGATGGAAAAGTTTCTTTGACAATCGACCCATTGGGTGCAACAGCAACATCGACAAATAAAGAAGCTCTGGAGCCACCTTCACGTGTTCATCCAGTTCCTTTGATAATCGACCCATTTAAGCGAATTTTCTATGGTGATAAATCAATTCCTTCGATATTCGGCCCAAATCTAAAGCCAACTTCAGAAGTTGATGAATCTGTCGCTTCGAAAATCAACAATCGAAAGTCGACCAAAGAAGCTGATGAAAAAGATTCATCGACAATCGACCCATCGGGTGCAAGAGCAACAGCAACAAATAAAGTTCCTTTGATAATCGACCCATTGAAGCCAATTTTATATGGTAATAGATCAGTTCCGTCGATAGTCGGACCAACTCTGAAGCCCACTTCAAAAGTTGATGAATCTGTCGCTTCGACAATCAACAAGCGACAGTCGACTACAGAAGCTGATGGAAAAGTTTCTTTGACAATCGACCCATTGGGTGCAACAGCAACATCGACAAATAAAGAAGCTCTGGAGCCACCTTCACGTGTTCATCCAGTTCCTTTGATAATCGACCCATTTAAGCGAATTTTCTATGGTGATAAATCAATTCCTTCGATATTCGGCTCAACTCCAAAGCCAACTTCAGAAGTTGATGAATCTGTCGCTTCGAAAATCAACAATCGAAAGTCGACCAAAGAAGCTGATGAAAAAGATTCATCGACAATCGACCCATCGGGTGCAAGAGCAACAGCAACAAATAAAGTTCCTTTGATAATCGACCCATTGAAGCCAATTTTATATGGTAATAGATCAGTTCCGTCGATAGTCGGACCAACTCTGAAGCCCACTTCAAAAGTTGATGAATCTGTCGCTTCGACAATCAACAAGCGACAGTCGACTACAGAAGCTGATGGAAAAGTTTCTTTGACAATCGACCCATTGGGTGCAACAGCAACATCGACAAATAAAGAAGCTCTGGAGCCACCTTCACGTGTTCATCCAGTTCCTTTGATAATCGACCCATTTAAGCGAATTTTCTATGGTGATAAATCAATTCCTTCGATATTCGGCTCAACTCCAAAGCCAACTTCAGAAGTTGATGAATCTGTCGCTTCGAAAATCAACAATCGAAAGTCGACCAAAGAAGCTGATGAAAAAGATTCATCGACAATCGACCCATCGGGTGCAAGAGCAACAGCAACAAATAAAGTTCCTTTGATAATCGACCCATTGAAGCCAATTTTATATGGTAATAGATCAGTTCCGTCGATAGTCGGACCAACTCTGAAGCCCACTTCAAAAGTTGATGAATCTGTCGCTTCGACAATCAACAAGCGACAGTCGACTACAGAAGCTGATGGAAAAGTTTCTTTGACAATCGACCCATTGGGTGCAACAGCAACATCGACAAATAAAGAAGCTCTGGAGCCACCTTCACGTGTTCATCCAGTTCCTTTGATAATCGACCCATTTAAGCGAATTTTCTATGGTGATAAATCAATTCCTTCGATATTCGGCTCAACTCCAAAGCCAAATTCAGAAGTTGATGAATCTGTCGCTTCGAAAATCGACCCATCGAGAGCAACAGCAGCATCTAAAACTTATGAAGCTTGTGATCTAACTTTATATGCTGACAAATCAGTTCCTTCGATAATTGACCCATCGGATGCAATAACCTCGACAGATGAGGAAACGGACTCGATAGCTGAAGAATTGGCTGATGATCTACCTACATCTTTCGATAAGGCGTTTGACGATTTTGTTACGTATCGCAGGCGCGTTCCATTGCCACCCATCTCGGACTCGGAATAGGATCTAGTAGGTAAGTTAGTACCTAGTATGCCACACTAACTCCATTCAAAATACAACATAGGTAGTCGGTGCGCATGATCAGCATGATGGAGTAGAAACAATACAGATTGAGCAGAATGTCCAGGGAGCTCACCTCATAGCTGACGCCCAGAACATCAAACATCACTCCCACGCAACTGCAAACATAACATGAATGAGAAGCAACTGTCAACTAGCTCAAATATTCCACATGCTGTATGAAATATGATTAAAAATCTATATCCCAAATGTAATGATGCTATTTAATCTACCATTAAAAACAGATAGTAACACATCAGCTCAAAATAGCTCACAATTCTAGAAAGACAATCTGGAGGAAGTATACAAGTACCCTAGGTATCCCCGCCTGGGACTAGGTCGTAGGTATACTACATAGCAGCACGGAACTCAACCATCAGCTTCTGATCTCCTATAACAAGGAGATTAGGGCAAACAGACGAATAACAGAGACTTCTTTGAAATCGAGTGGAAATAGAAAAAAGAATGACGCCAAATATAACATTTTGTATGTTTACCCCAATTTTCTGGTCGCCAAGGATTGGACACTCACCATGTGGAGCATTCGGCTGCTCAAGGGCTCCCGTCCCGGCGGCGGCTGTCGCACATGGATGCTTAAGTTGAGTCTCTCGATGAACGTTTGGAGGAGGCGCCCTTCGAGGCCGCCAGCGATGCGGAGCGGAGAGGAGCCAGTGGGCAGAGCCAGCAGCTAGAGGAAGGGGGGCATGTGGGAGAGTGCTGCGACGAGTGGGCAGCCAAAGAAGTTGCCCAGCTTGGCAGGGAAGAGGTGCGGCTGGAGCATGTGGCTGCCATTATAGCGATTGATCAGCTGGGGCGTCATATTGGCGCAGCTGTGGGGCCCAAACGGCCGATACGTGTACAAGAGGATGTCTCCATTGGCCCGCTGCACCTGAATGCTGCAGTTGATGAGCTGGTGGCGCCAGCAGTGGGCGAAGATGCGACGCATCTCGCTCAGCACCAGATGATCGCGCGCCTGCAGAAAGATGTAGTAGTGCTCATTGTAGGTGTAGTCGCGCGAATAGGCCTCCACCTCGATCTCCGCAAAGGCCGCATAGGAGTCCGTGAATATCAGATTGTAGTGCCGGCGACCTGCGATCAAGCGTCGTCGCTGGCCCTGCTCCAGACTGACCACATTGACAATCTGCAGCGGGGCAATGCCCCAGCTGCGGAAGAGTATGCTCATCATCTCGTTGTAGAAGTTGCACGTGTGATTGTTCCGGCAGCACAGCGTCAGCACCAGCGACGGCGTCACGCTCATTATGTGAGTGTGGACGACGTGCAGGAGGGCTCGTGCCACATACTCATTGATGTGGTTCATCTGCTCCCCGGACAGATCCTGGTACGACTGCAATAGCACCGATATGTTCATCCTCTGTCCTGGTCCGCTGCCGACTGCCGACTGCCGAATGCCATTGGCTGAGGTCTGGAAACAGTTCGACTCCTGCATGCTTGGCTGTTTTGTTTATGTTTGCCAACTTTCGTTTGGCTTAAGTGGCTTATGATTAATGATACAATGCAAGAAGGTCAATAATTTCTTTCTGTTCTGGATTCTATTCAATTAAATAGGTTTTTGATTGTTTGTCAGTTTTATCAATCATTGCACTGCAGTTGAATAAGTTTTGTTTTAGAAGTCAAGGTTTTAGCTTTCATTATTATACACTGAACCCATTAAAAATGGGTAAAAAGGGTAAAATGGTATGTAACAGGTATAAGGAAGCATCTCCGACCATATAAAGTATATATATTCTTGATCAGTATCAACAGCCGAGTCGATCTAGCCATGTGCGTCTGTCTGTCCGTCCATCTGTCCGTCTTACAAGACTACAAGAGCTAGAGACTTAAAATTTGGAATATAATTTCTCGTATGCCCCGGACAGATCAAGTTTGTTTCATTTTATCGATAACTCGTACCGCTTAAAAGTTATCGATAAATTTCGATTTCAGATTTGTGTTTTTGGGCCATAACTTAAAGTTATAATAGCAAGAGGCCCCACATTTTTGCTTATATAATCTCCAATATCATACACATGTTACAAATAATTCACTTTTTGGATACCACCTCCCAATCCCCCCAAAAGTTAAAAAAACATATTTTTGATGGTATGACCTTGCAATTACTTGTTTTTATTTATTTCTTGATGTGAGCGATCATGTCATATTTGACATTGATCGAATCTCCGGATGCAGAATTATTCAAGAGGATAAACTATGAAGAAAATGTTGTCGAACTTGAAAATCGATTTAGTTCTGGGAACTTGAAATCTTGGGAATACAAATTCAAATTGATCGAGAAAGTGAATAAAATTATTGTAAAAACAAGTGGAGAAGGATTATCTTCGGCGTGCCGAAGATTAAATACTCTTTTCGAACCTTAAAGCAATTGTTACTATTTTTCCGTGACTGCTTATTTAATCGCAGATATTAATGTCGCATACATATACCTCTACATATAAAATAAAATATATAAAGGTATTCATGTAAACAGGGACGGTTCACTATCCGCAGCTCGTGGACGCGTCCCTTAGCATTCATAAGTGCTACCGAATTGAACAATAAACAAGTTTCAGTTTTTCCCAAAATCAAAACTACATTACATATGTATACTACAATATACATACCAAATTTTGTGCCTGTTGCTCTTATACCTTTCAAGGCCGCTGTCGGAAATTGAATTGTCATAAAACTTAATCAGAACGTAAGAAAACTTATATTTGAAAAGAAGAATAAGAAAAATTTAAAATAAATGACCAGTCGCCGCTGGTCTTGAACCCAGGACCTCTCGCTCACCAGTTCGCAACTTTACCCCTTACGCCACAAGCCGTTTTGATGATCGCTGACAAAATCCCTTGAAGAGCCGACTGTTACAAATTTCCTTGTTTTGTTTTCCTGCAACTCGCGTTTGACAGCATTTGTTTTTTCGCGTGGCATTGTTTTTGTTCTAAGCCATTGGAAGCAAATTAATTTGATTACAGTTATATATTTGAAAGGAAGAAAAAGAAAAAAGTATTAAATTAACAATCAGTCGCCGCCGAGGCTCGAACTTGAACTTGCGAAACCTGCGTTCGTTAGCGCGGCTCTTTACGCCTTACGCCACAAACCGTTTTGATGATCGATGACAAAATACCTTGAAGAGCAGACTATCAAAAGCTTTCTTGCGCTTGACTTTGTTTGCTCATATGCACCTGTTTTTTCAAAATATTTAATGACGCATATCTTCGCTGTTTATGACTCAATCGATTTGCGATTTTACCCATTGATGAGTTATAAGGATGTTCAAGTGTACAAGGAAATTTAAGGCAATTGCTTTGAAAACATCGGATTTATGGCCAAAACCGACTTTGAGGTGTATGGCAGCTATAAGATATAGTGGTCCGATCCGGCCGGCTCCGACCAATGTGCTGTCCCCTTGAATAATAAGTGTCTGTGCAAAGTTGCTTCGCGATAGCTCAAAAACTGAGGGACTAGTTTGCATACATACAGACAGACAGACAGACAGACAGACAGACGGACATGGCTAGATCAATTTGTTTTGTTTTTATAAGCATATTGGCAGTAACTTTTGGGGGTCTCAGACGCTTCCTTCTATGCGTTACAAACTTCAGGACAAACTTAATATACTATTTTCTTCGAAAAGAGTATAATTATAAACATAAATAAAAATTTTGAAAAATTGAAATTATAAAGTAATGTTAAAAGTTCTATAGTATTTAAAATGTAAATTAACATTTTTAACAAAAATTGAAAAGAACTCAGAAAAAGCTCAAATTTTATTTATTTAGAAAAGTATAAAACTGAAAAGTAAAAGCAAGGAAAGAGATAATAATAAGAAGACTGAAGCAAAAACAAAAAGTAAGAGAGTATGAAAGTTTAAAGTATAGTGAAGTAGAAAATTTCGTATCTTAAACATTCTGTTTAGTGTATGAAATTCCTTTGATATAACTGCTGAAGTTGCGAATTTCCTGGAAATAAGTCCGACTCACATTCGGCTCATTCAACACACACTAGCTTACATATTACCCAAAGTCTTTAAGGCTAATTACAACAACATTTATCATATTGAGCTATATGGGTGATTACATAATGTGCTCAAAACTGAACTCAGGCAGTCTGGCCGGAAAGTGGGCGGCATCCAATGGACTGTTAACAGAACGTATCAAAAACACGAGCCGCTAAGGCGATAACAAGTTATAGCCAATATACGGCGTATAGATGCCCTCTGCAAAGTATCTACACAGAGAGAAAAACAAACGTACTAAAATAATATTTTTCTGATCTAAAATCGATTTACTTAAAATGTGCACAAGCAAACTCCAAATATCATAAAACAAGTTAAAATACCAAATTACTTGAATTAAGTCGAAATATATTAATTTGAGTTCGAATCTCAGTAACGACATTAGTTTTATAATTTTGGTTTTATTAAAAACCTACTTTTGTTTTATAAACATTTTTTTTGAGCAATTCCTTTTTCATAGTTCAAGTTGAAAGCAGCAATTGTTATTTGGTTTTTAAAAATTACGTAATTATTTTTCGAACTTAAAAAAAATTAAAACGAAAATTGTAATTTTAATGTTTGATTAGGTTAGGTGCTATATTAAATATATGTTTATAGCAAAATGATGCCATTAAACATGAGGAAGCCCAGTTTAACATTCAAATTAATTGAGCATAAATTTTGCAGCAAGCGCTTCAAATGGACATACCCCATTGGGCACGGAGCAAGGACGGTATATGAACAAAAAAAAGAAAAGCATAATAATAATAAATAACAAAAAAAAATCAAAAGTGAATGTGAGGCCGTCGCGGCTGCACTTTAACAGCAAATATGTAATAAAATGAAATGTTACCCTTTTTCTTTCGCTTCTCTGGCTCTTTCTTTGCCCTAACAACAAGATGAAATTGCTAATGGAAACAAGCGGTTGGGCCCGACTAGAAAATGCCCTTTAATTACATTTTGATTACTGTACTTAGGCGAATTTTCTAAATAGTCTACTAACATGAGATTTAAGCGGGACTTAAGGAATTTTACTTAAATGTATATGGGCAAATTTTCTCAATATTTGATTTACATGAGATTTAGGCGGGAATAAATGGAAAACTTATTAAAAAGAGCTCGACTAGAATTCCACTCAGAAAAAAAGGGGAATTTTGTGTTCAAAATTCTAAAATTTTGTACGAGATAATCACATTCTTATTCAAGAACAAAATGGTTTTAATACCCAAGTCTCTAAATGTAGGACTGCGATGAGTAAAGGTCGATTGTAGATTTCCACTTTAAATCATTTTTTATTGTCTAAAATCATGATTTTGGTTAGGTCTAGGTTTGTTTTAGTACTCCAGTTTTTAAATATATACTGATACTGTCATAAAGTAAAACACATAACTGCTTGTAATAAGTATTTTGTTATTGATTACATTTTTAAAATTTTCGAATTTTAGATTCGATTGAAGAAAGTGTATACTTAAGAATTGTGCCAGAAATATTGCTTAAATTGACTTGAATTTAGCTTATAGATGTTATAGTTTTACATCTGTATGCACGCTACCTAGCTTATCATATCAGTTGTGGTCATTGAATGTTTACAGGGTATACAAAGTCATAAATAAAAAAAAGCAACAATAACTGGCGCCTGGAGGCCAACAGACTGCCAGATGCGGTTAGCAAATGAGTACAACAACAAGCAAATGAAATTATTTAACACATCTCTCTCTCCCTCTCCCTCTCTCTCTCTTTCTGTGTGTGTATTTGTTTTGTGCATGCCACAGATGGCAGGTGCGTAAAACCTGTGGCAAGTAGCTGCCTGGCGATCAATGTTAATTTGGTTATCAACGCATAGGCATAATTTATTAGATCTTTTATCAAACTGAATGGACAGTGACAAAAGCATACGATATTTATTGTATACGACTATATAAACATATATGTTTTATGGGCTGAGCCGCTGCCCATTGTTATAGCTGTCACATTGACTTAGCGCACAAATCGAAATTATTAATGACATTCCCTGAAATTATCTAATTTATTGTTTGGCCCATTGATGAATTAAAAAGGGTCTCAATGAACTTGTTGACACATAAAACCCAATTTTTTTTTATATTTATTTCTTTTTGAAAATGAAAACTTTCAGCTTTGAAAGGTGAAGCAAGCGACGCTGTCGACATCGAAACAAGCCTCTTTTTTTTGTATACCCTGTTCTTGGTAAGAAACTGTAAAGTTTCTTTTGCTTTGTAAATTCTAGAGCAAATATTCACAACTGATTTAAATTTTTATATTTTTCTGTACATTATTTCACTGTACAAAATCAAATGCTGCACTTATTTATTTAAAAAAAATATTTATATCATTTAAGCTAAAGTAAATTAATAATTTTATCAACAACTTTTTGGTTCAGTGCATTAATATTTGATTTTGTGAAAATTCTAATTGCTAACCATAAACACACTTCATTGCTTCTATAGGGTATTTGTGCGTTGAGCACACTTTTCAGAGCTCGTTTACATTTAAGCATATTTTATGGTTGCTCGTTTGCAAATTAGTCGCACGTCTTGACGTAAATTGTTATTTAATTAGGGCAAAAAAGAAAAATATATGAAAAATATAACTAACTGCGCATTGTCACGTTTTCCGTTCAGAAGATTCTCTCATGGTGCGTGGGTGCGAAAAATAGGAGAAGCAAAAATATGATTAATTGGCTGACCCTGAAATTGTAGACTGCTTAATATTAACTATTGTGTAAGACGTCATGGTTACTAAATAAATGTAAATATATGAATACAAAAGAAAAAAGAAGAAGAAGAAACTAAACAAAATCCGAACTTTTTGTATATACCAAATTCTCCATAACTTAACCACAATTTCTCTATAGATCAAGTTTCTCTGTCAATCAAACAAAGTTTGAATTTTTCGACTTTGCGTATCATTTGAAAGTGAATTGAGCCCTATTGGATGAATTAGCTTAAATATTTGACATACTATTGTTACTATTAGTATTATGTGTTGTCGCTTAACATCTCGCAACAAATAGCGCGTGTGGCAGATGTTTGTGCGTGTTAGCGAAGCTCGACTGTATCAGCTTTTCCACTGGTCGTTGAACCGTCTGCATTTCCATGCCAACTTTCGCACTGTGCTGCTCTCCAACTGTCAGCGGAGCACACAACCACCCAAGCACCACAGTACAACACCACAGAAATAGCAATGTGTCAAGTCGAGTGCTCGTCGTCAAATTGAAGAGCTGCAAGTTAATGTTAATGTGAGCCAGCGCTGGCAAGTTCGTTGCCTAAGTCTTTCGTTTTTGGCACGCCGCCAACCGGACTCTAAGACTTAATATTCCCCCCACAATGATCCCTCGTCAATTAACCATCCTTTCACTTTCATGCACTTTGCATGCAGCGATGTGGGTCAACGCTTTGCAGGATCAGAGATTCAGATATGAAACAACCGAAAGTCCGCAATAGTCTTTCGCATTGCGTAAGCCAAAACTCAAAAATAAAAGAAAACATGATTTACAATCCCCAAAGAAGTGACATCATTTTACAGCCTGCTTAAACGCATCAATCATAAGATCATTGTCAAGATTATTACGATGCGAATGAGAATGGCAAATCTGTACAGATAGTGGATGATTAAAAGATGATTTGCCAAGGATGAGATGTTCATGAATTATAGCTTTTAGATTGTCAGCAAGAGAGTATTTCTTTCGAATTTCGATTACAGTATTCAAATTTATTCAGTTATTCGATTATATTTTTACTATTGATCAAAATTTGTTTGATTATTATTTTTATTAAATTGTAAGTAAAGTTTTAATACAAAAATCGTATTTGCCAGCCGTATTGGAAAGATCATCCTATTATTGATTCCTCAATGTAAACTCAAAACATGTAAGACTGTTCTAGTCGGGAGTGACCGACTGGAAGATACCCTAAGCCCAGCCCTAACACACATTCATACATACTATTCAGTGTCATACATACAAATATGCACCTACTGCAAGCAGTGCAAGCAGTTTAGGTGGCTATCTTGCCTTATCATTTAGCTCCACACTTTGGAAAGTTATATCTTAAACAAGTTCTGCTTACTTATGCCTAGAAATGTTGTTTTTTACTTAAGCACTAAGTCAACTTTCATACTTTTTGGGAATACGCGATTAGTTTAGGGAGCAGCGGAATGTTCGGGATAGCCTATTTGTTCTGCGCCTGCTCGTAGTTTTTCCAATTTGTCCCGATCCTGCCTGATCCCAAAAAAACCTTTCAGAACGACGAGTCTACCTGCAACGAATGAATAATGGATACATTTCAAATGTATTCAATCGTTATCCAATAGTTAGTTCAGTTCATCATTAAAGCAATGAATGCCTGCTTTGAACTATTCGAATTTGTTTCGTTCCGGAAAAAAATACTAATAATGTTAATTGTTCCCTTGGTGTGATTGGGTTTTTCTGGGTTCTCCCCAATAATTGCAACAAATGTTGGACCAATTTGTATTTATGTATAAAAACCGTCAGAACATACCTTAACTTTAGTGTCATATTTATAATTTTAATATTTTAAATGGTTTTCATATTTTGTACTTTACTGTTTATACTCTTTTCGATGAAAATACTATATTAACTTTGTGCTGAAGTTTGTAATGCATAGAAAGATGCATCGGAGACCCCAAAAAACACCTACAGTATGCTCAGAATGACAAGAAATATTGATCTGGCCATGTTCGTCTGTCTCTCTGTCAATATGTATGTGAACTAGTCCTTCGGTTTTTGAGCTGCCGCAATGAAACTTTGCACAGAGACTTATTATTTGAAGAGACAGCACATTGGTCGGAGCCGGCCGGATCGGAACACTATATGTTATAGCTGCCATACAACTGGAAGTCGGTTTTGGCCATATATCCGATCTTATCAAAGCTATCGCCTTCAATTTCCAAGTACACTGGAACATTCCTATGACTCATGAATGTTGAAAATTTCAAATCCATTGAGCTATAAATAGCAAAGATATACGTCATTTATTATTTTGAAAGAACATCATATATTTGAATTTTTTTTCTAATTCTTATTTTTAAATTGCTAACAGATTAAATTTATTATTTCAAAAGAAAAATTTAAATTCATATGATACTAATTCCAAGAAACAGCCAAAAGGTTCGAGAAGAGTATAAAATCTTCGGCACGCCGATTATAATCCTTTCGCACTTGTTTCTAATTGAAATTGAATTTTCTCTCTGACATTTTAATTTGGCTGAGTGTCTAATTGGCCATGCTGCAGGCGTTTTTCAATCGAAACAATTTCTCGCACTTGCTCCACATCTGGACACTATGTGTGTATATATGTATGTATGTGCATATATCAAATCGGGCAGCAACTTCATCGCACGCTTTCAAAATCAAAAGCGAAATTCGTAACGCAGGCGATGAGGCGACGAGTTGTGCATCTTAAAGACGTCCAAATTGGGGAACGTGATGAATTTGGCCCAAAAGGCGAATGCGAATGCGAATACCAATGCGAATGCTTCTGTCGGCCAATTGAAAGTGTAGCAAGAAAAGTGAGAGGTGTCTTTCAATTTGCTTTATTGCCTGATCTCAGCCAAAAAAAAAAACATTTCTATATATATATATATACCTAACAGTTACAAAAACATACACAAAAAAAAAGAAGAAGGATAACTTATGCTATGATTTAGTGATAGCCGTGCGTGGGCGTCAGATACGTGGACTCGGGACTCTCAAAGATGGGCGTGGCCGAATCACCCGATTGGCCGGGCGCACCGTAAAGCACGGCCGGCGCCGGATAATCATAGCCCGATGATGTGGGCGGCTGCAGATACTGTGTGGTGGGCGTGGCATAATCATAGCCAGCGCTCGGCTCATGCTTGGCGCCCAGGAAGGCGCTGGGCTTAAACGGTGCCTTCGACAGCTCAGCGACCAGTTCGTTATGCTGCTGATCCTCATGCCCATGCCCAGATAGCTGATGGATGTCCGTGTTGAGGGCCAGCGGCTTGCTGGACGTGTAGCTGAAATGGCCGAGTCCCTTGTGACCGAGAGCATAGGCCGGCGGCTGCTGATCCGTGGGCAGCTTGTGCTCGATCTGCTCTTGATGCTGTTGCTGTTGCTGCTCCTCATCATGCTCAACACCAGCGGCCTCATGCTGACTGTGCTCATAGCCGGCCAACAGTGGCACGCCATAGCTGCTCAGCGGCTGGTGCTTGAAATGCTGCTGCAAACTGGGCGCCTCGTAATTGTAGCCCAGGTGCTGATCCTGCTCCGGCGCATGCTCAAAGTGATGGGCAGCAAAGCCGTGAGTGCTGCCCAGACTGCCCAGACTGCCCAGGCTGCCCAGACTTCCTAGGCTGCCAATGCTGCCATGATAGCTGTGCCCCTGTCCATGTCCATTTCCATGTGCATGTCCTTGAGCCAATCCATGACTGCCGCTGTAGGCGGGACTGGCTAATACATAGGTGCTGCTGCTGCCGCCATGCTGCTTCTGACCAACGCCGCCGCCGCCGCCGCCGCCCAGCAGGTTCAAGAAGCCAGCGCCGCTCGAGTACTTATAGCCGCCAGGACCCTGCTGCTGCTGATGATGATGTCCGTGTCCGTGTCCATGTCCATGTGCCGCACCTGAGCCGCCGCTGGTCTGCACAATGTACGTTTCCACCTTGGGCGACTGCGGGCGCTGATGATGATAGCCGCCTGGCGAGCTGACATAAATGGGACGTCCATGTCCATGTCCGTGTCCGTGTCCGTGTCCGTGCTGCGAGCCGAGAGATTGATAGCTATGCGGCTGGTGGCTGTATTGATGATGATACGGCTGCTGGTGGCTGCTGTGATCCGAGTCGAGGCTGGCAAAGTCAAAGCCGCTGCTTGAGGCTAAACCATTGCCGTGCAACATCGCATAGGTGCTCTCATAGCCGCTGGACACCGAGGGCGGCAAATATTTGTGCGACGGTCCGTGATACAGGCCGCTGCCAAAGCTCAAAGATGCATCCCGTTTCGGTTTCGATCCTGCAGCAATTGATTGCAGCGGTTTCTGTTCTTGTGGTTGTGGTTGTGCTTGTTGTTGTTGTTGTTGTTGCTTGGATGCAGCAGCGAAGGCGATGCTGGCCAGGAGTGCGCAGGCGCACAGTGTGCGTGAAAGCTGCATGAAAACGAATTTCAATATAAAATAGATTATTTTGATTTAAATCGATTCGATGCATTCGCAAAAATCAACAAAAGTGTGCACATATGTGTTGCAACGCGCAAAAAATGAAAAAAGTTGCATGCAACAAAAATACAAATAAGTTTAATTTTTTCTTAATAACTTTTCAACATTGATGCATTTTGCTAATAATATTCGAATTAGTTTTGTGTTTAGCTGCATAAATATTTAACTGGGCTATTTTGCCGATAGCGCATCAAAGAACTTATCGAAAGTGTGTGCACATGTATTGCACTTGCAATAATTTTAAATGAACCGCAAGGATTCATGACAACTTGCAAAAAATGTATAATAACATTCCAGGATCATTCAATTGTTGTTCATTTTTTACGCGCTGTTAACTGTTTTAAATTGGAAATTTATTTCTTAAATTTTAAACATAATTAAAGTTTGAGTTTGTGAAAATGTGCTGTTGATAAGCAACAAGGATTCAAATACATGGCAACGAAGCGCCTTAATTGTTGTATGAATAGTTTTAAATGTTTGTTTTATCACACACACACACACACACACACACGCACACTTACAGCGAACTGCATTTTCGGGGCACGGAGCACGTCAAAAAATAAAAAATCTCAACAAAAAATAAAAACCAAGCCGAGCAAAAGTTATCGATTTGTGCTTATCCTTGTTAACGTCTTTCTATCGCTTGTCACTTTGCTCTCTTTCGTTCTTCTCTCGCGTATATTCCACAAGTGCTGCGCGCCGAGTGTTGACGACCTCTGCGCCGGCCAACCCTTTTATACGCGGCCTCTGCAACAAATCGCTCGTCATTGCTGCGACGTCGACGTCGGCGTCAACAGCAGCGGCGGCGGCAGCGATGCGAAAAGCGCCAACGCGACGCAGTTAACAGTTGAAATTTGTTGTTGATATTTTGCATATGGCGGCAAAGCGATTTTTGGCTTGTTTTGCTTTTGAGTTTTGTTTTTGGTTTTGGTTTACCGCTTTGCCGTCTTTGCTTACTCACATTCGCACTCTCACTCTTGTTTGGGAGCACGCTCTACACACATGACTCTGGAGCGTCGCCTTGACACAGTGGGCTGGGAAACTAATTTGCATTGCAATTGTACTTAATTGAACATGCTTTCTTACGGCTTCAATTACGACACAACATCCTGGAAACTATTGGAGATAACTTTTCTGAAAGTGAACACATTTTTTATTGATGCATACGTTTTACAATTTATATTAATAAACGATGATTTTATTTGGAAAAATATCCCCATGAATTCTATTTATGAAACAGTAAACATTGCAATATAATTTAAGACTAAGTAAATTGTATATGTTAAAAAATGGATACAAGAAACTGAAGATACTTTAAAACTCATGATGGAATAAGCAATCAAATTAAAATGTAAAAGGTGATAGGAAATGTATGTAAATAACTAATAATTACTAAATAAATTATAATTCTTATTGCATGCAAATTTGGTAAGTTTCGTTAAGATATTAGAACTTATGGTCTCTTTTTTTTGCAGATGGTGGTACGAGTTTGAGAAACTCGACTGTGCATCAGAGTGATAAATAAAAATGATCTAAAATAAATAAATATGTACAAGTTTTGATTGCATAAAATTATCAATGGCTTGTGGCCTAAATTATTCAAAAAAGAGCTGATTATATACAGGAATATAGGCGAACAACTTGCCACACTAGCGCACCACTGTGCAATGTCACTGCATTTCGAATTTACCGCTCTCCTCAAGTTCAAGTGACACTTTTGCCATATCGCATGTCTCAGTGCACAATTCTGCGGCCCCACCCGCCCTTGCCCCTGCCCCTTGCCACTTGCCCCTTTCGCAGGCAACCCCTTTTCTTGGTGCGTGTCGCGTTGGCTTTGGTTTTTTCCAAGCTTTCCCAGAGACTTAAGCGGCAAGTCGATTTGGCTTAGGCGCCAATTGCAATTAATTCCAAGTAACATTTTGATGAATGTGAGTGTGGATGACAGGGCAAAACCCCACACGCCCCTGCTCCACCTGCAGCCCCTTTCATATTCTTGGCGTAGGCAAACGGTAACAGGTAACAGGTAACAGTAACAGTAAGTTGGCCGTTTAGCTTGGGCCAAAAGACAAACCATTCACGGAACCACATCGACATGGAAATGTTTTTTGCGAATGATGTTTTTATTATTTGTCTGTCTCAGTCATTGTTGTTGTTGTTTGTCTGTCCACTGTTGCGAATTTTGTCAGCTGTCACAAATTTGTAACAGATTTTGTTTGTCTTTTCTTCTTCTGCTTCTTCTTCTTGTTCAACTTTTCAACTACATAGGGAAAAGCTGAACTCCCTTTAATTAAGTCCCGCCGCCGCAATGCCGTAACAGCATTTAGGAAGGTCTCGTAATCCACTTGTCACATCGACCATCGATTGTCGTCCAGCTGTACTATACGATCTCAATAGTTGCTGTTGTTTTGGCTGCGGCTTCATCATCAATCCATCATCAATCAGTCGCTGTGGCTGCAGTTGCCACAAATGAACCGTTTAATGCTGAACACCTAATGAAGTCATGAGCATTACAAGTCATAAATATGGATTTTTTTTCTTTCTTTCGACTCCTCTGCGAATGGAGCATATTCGCTGATTGAAAACCAAAAAAAAACACACACAGGGAACACAATTTTAAATTTGCTGCGGTTTATTAATTGCATTAAATGACCTCATTAATTAACAAACTGATAAAGTGTTACGATTAGCAGGCTTATACTTTATAAACATAAGAAAACGCTATCTAGTAGTACCTTATCGTACATGCACCATAATATAATATTTGACAACTTTACAATTTCGATATTAGCATTAGCGAATGAGCTTTGATAAATACAATCTAATTTGAACTAAATATGCATAAGCTGTTTTTAGACTGGAGTTTTCGTGCCTTTTCCCATTGGTTAAACTCAAATATATATACTATATAGTAAATAGGCATTCTCAGTGAATATCGTAAGCTGTATCGTAAATTGTAGTCCAATTTGGTCTATAGATGGTGCTGCTTATTGGGATTGATTACAGTTACTTCTACGAAAGATTCACAGCCTGCTTTTTCATTCATATTTTGAAACGAAACTAATTTATCCAATTCACCAACCATAAAATATATACTAAAGGTATATTTTCATATTTTTACAAATCCGCTTTATAGCGCTGAATATTTTACAATCACAAAATGATATTTTGAAAATAAAAAAGTAATTTGTAAATATTCGTATTGAAAAAAAATGATATTATACTTAATGTGATACAAGTAGTTACTGGTAGTGGTCCATGTTTATACGGTGATAGGGTACGATAGGCTAGCAATGGAAAGGGTACTGAACTAGATAAATACTGAGTCTGGTTGAGAGTAGACTGTGACCGTACCGCAAGAACATAATGCCGAAATACTGCACAAATTATGGTTTCGGTTATGCGAACTGCCTAAAATTTATGTAATATATACATACACTTAAAGTTACTGTAATTTATAATCGAATTGATTTTTATTTTATGTGTCAACTGTTTTTAGTCGACATTAAATAAATGAATACAAGATTCATGTAAGAGATATAGTGAAACACCCATTTAGAGACGGTACTGCAGTTGGTACTCTATAAATTACTGTGCCAGTCAGATACAGCTTCAGATTGTAGTATAAAGGTAAAGTTCGCAGTTAGCGCATCTGTGAGTCGTCTATGACTAAGGTTTTTATTAGAGTAGAATCAAATCAGGTAGGTAAATAGATAGAGTACAAAGTAAAGTTCGCAGTTAGCGCATCTGTGAGTCGTCTATGGCTACAGTTTTAATCAGAGTAGCATCAAATAGAGTAAAAGGTAACGTTACCAATATTTGATTGTTAGCGCATCTGTATGTCGTCTATGGCCACAGTTTTCATTAGAGTAGCATCAAATAGAGTAAAAGGTAACGTTACCAATATTTGATTGTTAGCGCATCTGTAAGTCGTCTATGACTACGGTTTTTATTAGAGTAGCATCAAATCAGGTAGGTAAATAGGTCGAGTAAAAAGTAAAGTTCGCAGTTAGCGCATCTGTGAGTCGTCTATGGCTACAGTTTTTATTAGAGTAGCATCAAATAGAGTAAAAGGTAACGTTACCAATATTTGATTGTTAGCGCATCTGTAAGTCGTCTATGACTACGGTTTTTATTAGAGTAGCATCAAATCAGGTAGGTAAATAGGTCGAGTAAAAAGTAAAGTTCGCAGTTAGCGCATCTGTGAGTCGTCTATGCATGCAATAACATGAGTGGTTGTCTGCTTGGATTTGTATGAATGTTTTGTATGTTTATTATTATCTTTTGCTTGGGCTCCTCTCCTTTCTGCTTTGCGCTCTTTCGTGGCATGTGGCGTGCATCGTTTTTGTAGCTTTTAGTTGATGTAATTGCCAGGCCACTTGCGGTGCCATTGTCAATCTTCACATGCGACCTCGTCCCTTGCCTCACTCTGGCCAGCGGCTTTGACTACGACTTCGACTACGACTTCGACTACGACTCCAACTGGCAACTGGCAACTGGCAGCTGACAACTGGCAGCTGACAACTGGCGGCTGGTTGCTTGCGCAATGGGGAACGCGTCGCTGCCAAGGTCACCTGTTATAGCAGATAATTTCAGCAAATTGGCCACCGCTTAATTGTGGCATTTGGAAAGTACGAATCGAGAGCGTCGACGCCCTCGGGTAAAAGTAAGTCAGACCCATTCAAATATGGTGGGCGAAACAGTTTGGGTTGCAGACAATTTGTAAGTGCGCTAAGCATTTTTCTTGGTTTCAATTTAATATATTGAAGTTCAAAATAAAACTAACTTTTTGTGTTACTTTAGAGTTAAAATTAACGCAAAGAAAAGTATTACAAGTGGCAAAGGATTATCTTCGGCGTGCCAAAGATTTCATACTCTTTTCGAACTTTTAGACGATTTTCAGTCTGCCAACTGCAGCACTTTCATATGCTGTAAAAATTCGTTTGATCGCATGGCATTTATTTCTTTTCGTTCTAAGAATTGGTAGCATATGAATTTAAATTTTTCTTTTGAAAGATATAGTGGTCCGATCCGGCCAGCTCCAATCAATGTGCTGTCATTTTGAATAATAAGTATATGTGCAAAGTTTCATCGCAAAAGCTTTAAAAACATGGTATATATGGCCAAAACCGTCTTCCAGTTGTATGGCAGCTATAAGATATAGTGGTCAGATCCAACCGGTTCCGATCAATGTGCTTTCCGTTTGAATAATAAGACTCTGTGCAAAGTTTTATCACGATAGCTCAAAAACTGAGGGACTAGTTTGCATACATACAGACAGACAGACAGACAGACATGGCTAGATCAATTTGTTTTGTCATTCCAAGCATACTGGAGGTAACTTTTGTGTGTCTCCGACGCTTCCTTCTATGCGTTACACACTTCAACACAAACTTAATATACTATATTCTTCGAAAAGAGTATAAAAATGGAAACTCTCTATCTCTCCATCTCTAAATATAAATCCTTACCAGGACAATAGAAGCAGTAATGGTCTATTGGGAAGGCATCTAGAAAGCTAATAAGAAAATTTCTCTAGAAGTTTTATCATGGTTACAATGGGTTTAAAAGGATTCAGAAATTAGTTCAGTTTTAGTTTAACAAAGTTAAGGCGAACAATCGAAAGACTAGCAAAAACTCGGAAAAAAATGAATTCCGTATAAAAGTTTACTTATTTATTTTACTATTATTAATATAAATACATACTTTCATTAAATAAAATAATTAAATAGCTTAATAATATATATACATATATAATATTACAAAAACTAACGAGTAAGGGTGCTCTAGTCGGAAGTGCCCGACTAGGAGATACCCTGAACCCAGTCCTTATACTTACCATTCATACTTACCTATCAATGCACATTCATACAAACAGACACAAACTGCAAGCAGTGCAAGCAGTTTAAGCAGGCTAATTTCTTCACAAGACTAAACACTATGGAAAGGTAAATGTTAGATAACTTCTGTGTTTAGTGTCCGATCTTTGTAAAAATTGTAGGACGTAAGATTGGCTATAAAATTATCGAACAAACCAAATTGCAAGGTTATACCTGGAAAAATTAGTCTTTTTCACTTTTGGGGGGATTACATGTGTATGCTATTCGAGACTATACATACATGCCAAATTTGGTGCCTTTAGATCTTATAACTTTCAAGTTGTAGCCAAAAAACACTATCGATAACTTTTGAACGGGTTGAGTTATCGATAATATTAAACTGATCTGTCCCGGGACAACGAATATAACTTATAGTCTCTAATATCTGCGTACAGACGGACAGACAGACAGACGGACATGGCTAGATCGACTCGGCTGTTGATACTGATCAAGAATATATATACTTTATATGGTCGGAGATGCTTCCTTATGCCTGTTACATACTTTTGCACAAAACCATTAGACCCTTTTTACCCAATTTTAATGGGTGTTGGGCTTAAAAATACAAAAGCTAACAATTATAATAATCCATAAGCTGGAATTATTTTCTTATTTTTCAATTTCATAACAAATTTTTGATTTCAAATATTGAACTAAATTTTAATTCTTAGAATAAAGATAAAGATGTTCACTTGTTTTCTAGGATGACACTGCAGAGGTTTTGTACTTCCATCATTAAAATAAACTTTAGGTACCGTAAATATTACGAATACATTTATGTTCTTGGAAATTGGCGTAGTATTACTTTTAATATTTGTATTGAGATATTTGTTTATGTTAAATTCTTCAACACAATAATCATTATTAATGAGTCTTATCTTGTTTGCTTCAAATAAATCTTCATCATTGAGCAAACCAGTTATAGCCAAATATCTAGAAATTCTTATACTGTAAGGATCACATCTTGTTTGGATTAACTTTTGCATAAAGACAGTAGATCAACAAGTGGGAAAGGCTATCTTCGGCGTGCCGAAGATTTTATACTCTTTTCGAACCTTTAGATAATTTTCACTCTGCCAACTGCAGCACTTTCATTAGCTGTAAAAATTGATATCATATAAATTTAAATTTTCTATTGAAATATTAAATTTATTTCCAGTTGTATGGCAGCTATAAGATATAGTGGTCCGATCCGGCCAGCTCCGATTAATGTGATGTATGTTTGAATAATAAGAGTCTGTGCAAAGTTCCATCGCGTTAGCTTTGAAAACATGGGAGTTATGAACAAAACCGACTTCAAGTTGTATGGCAGCTATAAGATATAGTGGTCCGATCCGGCCGGCTCCGACCAATGTGCTGTCCCCTTGAATAATAAGAGTCTGTGCAAAGTTGCATCGCGATAGCTCAAAAACTGAGGGACTAGTTTGCGTACATACAGACAGACAGACAAACAGACAGACGGACATGTCTAGATCAATTTGTATGTTCATTCTTTTAGGGGTCTCCGACGCTTCCTTCTATGCGTTACAAACTTCAGCACAAACTTAATATACTATTTTCTTCGAAAAGAGTATAATAATCATTATTTAAATTTCCTGATCATTTTCAATGAATGTCAACATTTTATTTAATATTATATTTGTTACTTTTATTTTGATAATATATATATAATATTTATAAAAATCATATCAATAGATCATATTAGCTTCTAACTAGATTATACATGTTGGAAGTGGACATATAAAGATAGCGATGCTGCTGATCCCCTCCAGCCGGCTGTGGAGCTGCCTCCGAGGAGGTCTCCTTGATGGGTTTGCTTTGAGCTGCAGCTAGCCGATAGCCAGGCGCATGAAATGAAAGCTCCTGCTGCTGTTGTTGTTGCGGCTCCTGATCCTGCTGCTGCTGCTGCTCCTGCTGGTCCTGCTCATCACTGCTGTAGCCGGCAAAGGGCGAGGGTCTAAAGGGCAGCGTGAACTGCTGCTGCACTACAGCTGGCCTAAATATGCCCACCAAAATGGGTCGTCGGATAGACGAAGCTGGAGTCGGATTCGGAGTCGATGTCTGTGCGGGGAACGTTTGTGGGCCAACGTTGAGCTGTAGCTGGTTGTCCTGGGCCATTGGCAACAGCGGTCGCCAGGGTGTCGCATAAAGCCAGCTTTGATAGTAGTAAAGTGGCGACTGCTGCGCTTCGCTAGCCAGGAGCATTGCCACCAATATTAGACCGCACATTTTCGCCGATGATCGAGGCGTGTCTGGGCCCCAGCCATTGGACAAGGCAACTTATATAGCTAAAAGAGAGGGCGACATGTAATAGGATCCATGCAGTTCCGTTGTAAGCGATATGGCAAGTGCCATATGCATAGATGCATAGAGATGCGTTTCGGATCGGATCGTTTTTGGATCGGATCGGATGAGTGCTGAGGTCGTTACTCGCACTTCCTCATTGCGCAATAGAAGATTGTTCAATTTCATTAAAAGCCAACTGCTTCATTGCGCTAAATTGATATTTATGTAATGTTTTTATACCCTGAACCCAATCAGAATGGCTAAAAGGGGTATCATGCAGTTGTGCTAAAGAATGTAACAGTAAAGTGTGGATGTATGTAAAGTATGTAATATATATTCTTGTTCAGTATTAACAGCCGAGTCGATCTAGCCATGTCCGTCTGTGTGTCTATCTGTCTATAAAAGCTAGAGACTCCATATTTGGAATGGAAGTTATCATAGTCCCTTGTCAGATCAAGTTTTCTTTTCATTTTATCGATAAATCGCGACGCTCAAAAGTTATCGAAATATTTCGATTTCAGATAAGCATTCTTTTTTGCCATAGCTTGAAAGTTATAAGAGATGCACAAAATTTGGTATGGATAGTTTCAAATAACATACACATATAATAAGCATTTTACTTTTTACCGTCCATTTTTATACCCTGAACCCATTAAAAATGGGTAAAAAGGGTATTATGGTTTTGTGCAAATGTATGTAACAGGCATAAGGAAGCATCTCCGACCATATAAAGTATATATATTATTGATCAGTATCAATAGCCGAGTCGATCTGGCCATGTCCGTCTGTCTGTCCGTCTGTCCGTCGTCCGTCTGTCTGTCTGTATGAACACACAGATATCAGAGACTACAAGAGCTAGAGACTTCATATTTGGAACATAAGTTCTCCTAATCCCGGGACAGATCAAGTTTATTAAAATTTATCGATAGCTCGTCCCGTTCAAAAGTTATCGATAAATTTCGATTTTAGACCAGCGTTTTTTGGATATAACTTACAAGTTATAAGAGCTAGAGGCCCCTAATTTGACATGTATAATCTCGAATAGCATACACATGAACGAATTTTTCACTTTTTGGATACCACCCCCCAAACCCCCCAAAAGTTAAAAAACGCATTTTTCAAGGTACGACCTTGCAATTTGGTTTGGTCACACATATTATTGACAATTGTTTGCCCCAAAATTTCAATAAGATCGACGATAAACACAGAAGTTATTTAAGATTTAACTTTCCATTATGTGGGGCCTCAGCGAAAAGCAAGCTAACTGCTTAGACCGCTTGCACTGCTTGTACTGATTGTACTGCAGCATGTGTGTGTTTAGATTAATATGAATGATTGTAAGGACTGGGTTCAGGGTATCTCGTAGTCGGGCACTCCCGACTAGAGCACTCTTACTTGTTTAATGTATGACCTTGCAATTTACTTTGATCACACATTTTATAGCCAATATGTTGTCCAACAAATTTCAATAAGAAGAGAAGTTGAAAATGTATCTTTCCATAGTGTGGAGCTCAAAGAATAAGCAAGTTAGCTGCTTAAACTGCTTGCACTGCTTGCTGATACACTGATAAGTATGTGTGAATGCATGTTAGGACTGCGTTTAGGGTATCATCTAGTCGGTCTCTCCCAACTATAGCACTCTTGTTTTTTGGCGTTTTTTTGGCTTCCCCAAATTGTTTTCAACGCTTGCGCAAATCAATGTTGCAAGCTCAACGAAAACGAATCATAATCATTATGTTAATCATAATGATATCTTTTAATGATCATAATCATGCTTTTGCCCAACTATCCATGTAACTGTCGAAAGGGGCTCCGGTTAAAGGCGCGCCCTTCGAAGCGGTTATTTAATGTTGCGAAAATTGTGCCTAGATTAAGCACTTTGCGCTTACACAAGATCTATT
The DNA here is from genome assembly GCA_035042425.1 of Drosophila flavopinicola. NCBI lineage: Eukaryota > Metazoa > Arthropoda > Insecta > Diptera > Drosophilidae > Drosophila > Drosophila flavopinicola. The sequence goes on along the minus strand of JAWNLL010000447.1, from coordinate 618,763 downwards.
TTGGCTAACAAACATGTATTAAATAAAAACATAACTATTTGTTATTTTATTGAAAAATGTTCAGTAAATCTAAAAACGTTTAAGTCTTTTAAAAAATCGCTTTATTTTACACAATCTAAGTGTTACAAAAAAATTACTTCAAAAACACAAAACAAAACAAGTAAGAGTGCTCTAGTCGGGAGTGTCCGACTACGAAATACCCTGAACCAAGTCCTTACAATCAATCGTACTTATCTAAACACACACATGCTGCAGTACAAGCAGTACAAGCAGTGCAAGCGGTTTAAGCAGTTAGATTGAATTTTGCGCTGAGCCCCATACAATGGAAAGTTGAATCTCAAATAACTTCTGTGTTTATTGTCCGATCTCACTGAAATTTTTGGGACATACAATTGCCAATAATATGTGTGACCAAACAAATTGCAGGGGTCGTACCTTCAAAACTTTAACTTTTGGGGGGATTGGGGGTGGTATCCAAAAAGTGAAATATTTAATACATGTGTATGCTATTCGAGATTATGCATGCCAAATTTGGGGTCTCTAGCTCTTATATCTTTGAAGCTATGTCCCAAAAACGCTAGTCTAAAATCGAAATTTATCGATAACTTTTGAATGCGACGAGTTATCGATCAAATGAAATAACCTTGATCTGACCCGGGATTAGGAGAACTTATGTTCCAAATATGAAGTCTCTAGCTCTTGTAGTCGCTGATATCTGTGTGTTCATAAAGACAGACAGACGGACAGACAGACGGACATGGCTAGATCGACTCGACTGTTGATACTAATCAAGAATATATATACTTTATATGGTCGGAGATGCTTCTTATGCCTGTTACATACTTTTGCACAAAACCATAATACCCTTTTTACCCATTTTTAATGGGTTCAGGGTATAAAAAATGAGAGTTTTTATGAAAACTTGCAGCCATAATAATTATATTCGATCCCTGGATATTTGATAGCTATAAACGTTTGATTGGGTCTTCACTTCCTGCTCCCAGTTGCAGTTGCAGTTGCAGCTGGGCCAACTGCAGCAGCAATGAAAGTTGCAAACAGCAACTGCAACTGTTGCCAGGAGCGGATCAGAAGTCAATTTGCCCAATTAAAAGGGTGATGAATTTTGAAAGAAAGTTATTGATAAAACGATTAAGCATTGTGCAAGCTTTCATCTTACTCTATACCTTTGCACTTAACAAGATTGGGCTAAAAATAAGCTCATTTTATAAAGAATTGTAGTACTTGTTTGAGCAGCTATACAAAAATGCATACAAACAAAAAAAAAACCCCTTTTGTTTTATTAAAAAAAATATTTGTTTTTAAAATCCAATTTAAGCTCTTTTTTAAAAACAATACACACATACATAACTCGTTAATGGACATGGAAATGCTTTTTTCGAGTCTGCAACCATCTCTTATAGAGTACCTTATATAAAACATATTTATATGTATTCAGGCGCCAAATTGGATATTTAGCTGGCCAATGCGCTCCTGTATGCTATAAGTGTTGTTATTATTTCTTAGCCGCCTCAACTGTGGGTGTTTACACATTGATTTTGTTTACATTACCTTCGCTTTTCGTCCATTTCTTTCATTTTCGCTTTGCATTACAAATCACGTTCGAAAGGGAAGCGAAAAATTGAATGTGTTCGGCATAACGGAAGTAAAAGAGTTCAACGCGTGCGTTTTTCAGCTTGTTAAGCATCAAAAGCAGAAGCAACAAGTAAGAGTGCTCTAGTCGGGAGTGCCCGACTACGAGATACCCTGAACCCAGTCCTTACAATCATTCATATTAATCTAAACACACACATGCTGCAGTACAAGCAGTACAAGCAGTGCAAGCGGTCTAAGCAGTTAGCTTGCTTTTCGCTGAGCCCCACATAATGGAAAGTTAAATCTTAAATAACTTCTGTGTTTATCGTCCGATCTTATTGAATTTTTTGGGGCAAACAATTGTCAATAATATGTGTGACCAAACCAAATTGCAAGGTCGTACCTTCAAAAATGCGTTTTTTAACTTTTGGGGGTTTGAGGGGTGGATCCAAAAAGTGAAAAATTTGTTCATGTGTATGCTATTCGAGATTATACATGTCAAATTAGGGGCCTCTAGCTCTTATAACTTGTAAGTTATATCCAAAAAACGCTGGTCTGAAATCGAAATTTATCGATAACTTTTGAACGGGACGAGCTATCGATAAATTTTAATAAACTTGATCTGTCCCGGGATTAGGAGAACTTATGTTCCAAATATCTCAGTCTCTAGCTCTTGTAGTCTCTTAGCTAGGTGTGTTCATACAGACAGACAGACGGACAGACGGACAGACAGACGGACATGGCTAGATCGACTCGGCTGTTGATACTGATCAATAATATATATACTTTATATGGTCGGAGATGCTTCCTTATGCCTGTTACATACTTTTGCACAACTTCATTATACCCTTTTTACCCATTTTTAATGGGTTCAGGGTATAAAAACACAAACTGACAACAAACAACAAGCAACAAAAGAACGCAATTTACATTAACTTTAATTTGGACATTCAAGTTGATTTTAATTTAGCACCCACGCTAAAAGAAGAAGAAACACATACAAAACAAAAGTCAAGACAATAATTCTCATATTCAAATTACACAATTCGCTCAATTAGTGACTAGATTATTAGTTGGCTAATGCGGAAACATGGCCAGAACTAATTTGGCCGGATCTAAGCCTAAGGTGCTGCGAAAATTTTCGACGCTACTTTAACAGCTAGCATAATCAAATTAGCTGCGATTATTTGTGACAGCTTTGCACTAACTATTTTAGCTGCCTGCCAAGGTCGTCCCAATTTGGACACCTACTGCTGGATTGCAAAATCATCGATTTTCGAGACTATCGATAAAAATTCGAATTTCTTCCCTTATCCAAAGTGCTTAGTTTGATGAGCACTGGTTTGCTCATTTCAAGAATAGCGTTGATTATATAGATTAAATACCATATTTTAAACAACAACAAATAGGTAAGGAGCTATAGGAGGAGTATTATTATTATATACAACATATTATATGAAGTTAACCTGTATAGTACTATATGCATGTAATCTTACAGAGTACATGCTTTTTTTTCGGAAGAAGTCAAAAATATGAAAATTGCATAATTGTACAAAACTTAAGTGTAGAGTCAATTTAGAGGAGAAACCATAAATAAATTGGTCTCGAGCTTGAAAATCTGTTGAGCTTTGGCAAAGTTATGCGAGATTCAAGTTTTCAAAGGTAATTTCCATACACAGACTCGAAAAGAGTATAAAATCTTCGGCATGCCGAAGATAATCCTTCCTCGCTTGTTTTGATTTATTTTACTACAAACAAATAACAGTGCTCTAGTCGGGAGTGCCCGACTAGGAGATACCCTGAACTCAGCTCTTACATCCATTCATACTTACCTACCAATGCACATTCGTACAAGCACACACATACTGCAAGCAGTGCAAGCAGTTTAAGCAGTTGACTTGCTTATTCTTTGAGCTCCACACTATGGAAAGATAAGTCTTAAGCTTCGCTGTTTATTGTTATTGGTTATAAAATGTGTGATCAAAGCAAATTGCAAGGTCATACCTTCAAAAATGCGTTTGTGGCTGTTTTGGCTAGTTGGGGGGTAAACTGCTTATTATATGTGCTTGTTATTTGGCAGTATACATTCCAAATGTTGTGCCTCTAGCTCTTAGACCTTTCGAGCTTTTCCGAAATCGAAATGTATCGATAACATTTGAGCGTCGCGATTTATCGATAAAATGAAGAAAAAAAACTTGATCTGACAAGGGACTATGATAACTTCCATTCCAAATATGAAGTCTCTAGCTTTTATAGACAGATAGACACACAGACGGACATGGCTAGACCGACTCGGCTGTTAATACTGATCATTAATATATATTACATACATCCACACTTTACTGTCACATTCCTTAGCACAACTGCATGAAACCCCTTTTAGCCATTCTGAATGGGTTCAGGTTATAAGAACTGTTAGAGGGGTAGAGTTCCAAGAATTCCAAAAGAGAAGTTGGCAACGCAAATAATTATTGTGTTCTGTTTTATATACACATACATATATATATATATATTTTTATACACGATTAAAGTTGCTTAAAACTAATGTTGTTTGTATCCCAAAATGTTGCAAGGACAAGAGCAAATACTTTAATGTATGACTCCATTTAAATAATTTTACAATATATATTTAAAATAAAAAATTTTTAATAAATGCATGCAAAATATATGAAATTAAAACTCCATGAAAATATTTGTTAATAATTTATTTATATAAAATATTAAAAAACAAGTGGGAAAGGATTATCTTCGGCGTGCCGAAGATTTTATACTCTTTTCGAACCTTTAGGCAATTTTCACTCTGCCAACTGCACCACTGAAATTTCATAAGCTGTACAATATCGTTTTGTCGCGTAACATTTTCCTTTTTTTTTGTTCTAAGAATATTTAATTCATTGCCAGTTGTATAGCAGCTTTAAGATATAGTGATCCGATCCGGCCGGCTCCAACCAATGTGATGTCTCTTTGAATAATAGGTATCTGTGCAAAGTTGTATCGCGATAGCTTTAAAAACATGGGATATATGGCCAAAACCGACTTCGAGTTGTATGGTAGCTATAAGATATAATGATCCGATCCAGCCGGCTCCAACCAATGTGAATGTCTTTTTTAATAATAAGTATCAGTGCAAAGTTTCATTGCGATAGATTCTAAAGCATGGGATATATGGCCAAAACCGACTTCGAGTTGTATGGCAGCTATAAGATATAGTGATCCGATCCGGCCGGCTCCGACCAATGTGCTGTCCCCTGGAATAATAAGTGTCTGTGCAAAGTTTTATCGCGATAGCTCAAAAACTGAGGGACTAGTTTGCATACATACAGACAGACAGACAGACAGACAGACAGACGGACATGGCTAGATCAATTTGTATTGTCACTCTAAGCATACTGGCAGTAACTTTTGGGGGTCTCCGACGCTTCCTTCTATGCGTTACAAACTTCAGGACAAACTTAATATACTATTTTCTTCGAAAAGAGTATAAATACATAATAATCTAAGCAACAAAAAAAAAATACTTTTAGAGCTAACTAAATACGATTTGCTTTTGGTGCGTAAAAAAAGCAAGTGTATCAAATGCTCAGAGCGGAGTTCAGTTTGGTGAATATGAAGCTCGGACTAAACTCGCCAAGGAGTCGGAGGAGCTCTCACACAAAAGTGAGAGGGGGCAGACTTAATTAGTAGGGTGCCTGAAATTCGCGGCTGGGCGGCGCAAAGTACGAAGTTTGTGTGGAGGCGGCGGGCGAATGGATGTGAAGGGCATTGAATGCCTGATCCTGCACTGGATACGCAAACGCCTGATCGTAGTCCTGATGCGAGGCGGACATCTGGTCGGGCCACTCCCGCTGCATGCTGTAAGTGGGCGGCAGCTCATACGACTGCGATTGCATCTGGACATAGTGGCTGGCGCCGTTCAGCTGCTGCTCAAAGCTGCCAGTGGCTGTGAATGGCTGTCGCTGATAGCGCTCCGGCAGTGCCTGGCCAATCAGCGGAGCAGCTCTGCGATCTGGCTCCATATGGCGATCATGCTGCGCGACAGCAGATAGACTGAAAGCTTGGCCAAACTGAGCGCCAGCTGGATGCGCACCAGCAGCTTGATGATTGGCGGCATATTGAAATGTATCCAAGTGATTGGTGTTGTAATGATCCCGGGCGGAGGATGAGGACGAGGATGAGGAGGAGGTTGAGGAAGAGGAGACGGGTGAGGAAATAGCCAAATGCTGAAGCTGCTGCTGCTGCTGCTGCTGATGCTGCTGCTGATGCTGCTGATGCTGCTGCTGCTGCTTCTGCTGCTGCTGCTGCTGATGCTGCTGATGCTGCTGCTGCTGCTGATGCTGCTGCTGCTGCTCATGCTCATGCCCATAATAGTGCATGCTATAGGGCCCATTATAATCCAGCTGCTGCTCCTGCTGCTGGCCATGCTCGTAGTGCAACTGGTGCATGGGTGGACTGGGATTGGGCTGCCAGTGTCCGGTGGTTATTACCGCATCGGTGGCTGGCTCGCTTGCCGCCGGCAAATACTTGTGCGCGGGTCCATTATACCGATAGCCATTACGGTTGACATCCGGCACCGGCTCCAGGCGCAGGCTTTGTGCCTGAATGCCATGGACGACGGCTGCGCACGGAGCACAGGCGCCCAGAGCGCCCAAAACAATGGTTAGAGTGACCTGCCAAAATAGTTTTCGATACGATTTCATTTATGTCTTTGTTTTATGTAATCCAACTGGAATCAACTTGAGCGCTTAAAGCTAGAGAAGTTCGACTGTAATTCATTTCATTTATTTGTCGATTGAAAATATTAAAAAATATTTGTGTATGTATATTATTACTTATTAAAAATGAGAAGCAAAGTAAGCGTATCTTAGGCTACTTTCTCAGAGGGATTACGAACCAGAGACCTGCCGCATGAGGCACCCATAGCATCACAAGTTATTTGGTAAAATTCTTCTTTCATTTGGTATACTTTCCGTTTGAAGATTGGAACTTAAATAGCTCAAGAAGAAATTTGGCAAATCACTTTAAATTCCGCAGGCTCAAAGGCAAATACTCTGAAAGCGAATAATTTCCGAAACGGCAACCGAAGAACAATTTCGATACCAATAGATTTCATTGTAATCAGAAATGCAAAACAGGCATCATTTTGTAGTGTGTGGTTTGCATTCGGACTGCCAAAGGACAAATTTAAGTGTTTACCAAACAAGTTTGTGACCCTTAACTGATTACTTATGTGCCATAATGGAAATTTCGCCAGTCAGTGAGTCAGTCAGTCACGCGGAACAAAATGTGTTGCTTATATGTATATACACTACTAGTATATCTACTCACAGTGTAAAGCTTCATGCTGTTTAATCCTGACTGCCGGCTGCTGCGATTCTCTTCGTGTGTGTTGAGCGCTGCTGGAATAGTGGCAAGTCGAGCAGTGGCAACAATACTTTTTATAGCGCTGATCGTCTAACTCGTGCAGATTTATCATCAATGGCCAAGATCTCTAAGCATATTTGTGTGTGTGTGTGTTTGTCAGCGTTGGCAGCAGCAGCTCGAAGAGCAATTGAATCACGCTTTGTAACTGCTGACACAAAGCGATGAATGGCAAAGTGTGCCATAAAAACAACAAGTAAAAGTGCGCTAGACGAAAGTTCTCGATTGGAAAATACCCTATACTCGCACACAAGCACACACACACACACACACACAATGGTTAATAATAATAGGCAAATATTATAACGTAAATGACTTTTCTAACCATTAGTAAACTTGTACAAATCCATGTTTTATAAAAAGTAACGTTCTTTATAATATGCTCAAAATAACATATTAAAAATTAAATACAGTATGCCTGTCGTTAGCCATTTTGTCCGATTTACAGGGCATACGAATGCTACAAATAGACACAACAATTATCGCACATTCATAATCACAATGAATCGCCCTGGAGATTTTGTTGAATTATGCACTCACAAATTGCGACAATTTGGCGTCACTTTTTTCAGGCCGGCCGTGACCATTGCAACGGTCAAGCAGACGGCGTGTGTAAAGTACTTTCTTCTGCCATTGAAGATTTTATCTGCAACACAAAAGCAATTGGCACATTTCCCAATTTGCAGCTGTTGTCAGACGGAAATGCAAGTGTACTTAAACATTTGAGTCAGGCAGAATTTGAAAATCGATATCGATAGCTGAGGCGTTACAGCAAATCGAATGTGTGGGCTGCACTTTTACTTTTCATTTGTATGCGTGTTCATTGAATTACACAATCGTAATCGATGAGTTTGAATGATAGGCGCGTGGGCACGTCAATTGTTTGTACTAGCAGCCAAAAAAAAGTTAAGTGGACAGGCAAAAATTTCAATGCCAAACAAGTTGCGACTGACAGCGCTGGCAGTGCCAACATTGATAGCTATAGTATTTGTATCAAGTTTCCTAATCGGGACAATTTGGAAAAAAATGCACTAAATCAATCAAAGCAATATCAGTTAAGGATTGTTAATACTTCATTTGCCTATTTTATTGTTGTCAGCAAACGTACCTTTAAGTAATATTATAATAATAATAATATTAATAATAATAATAATAATAATAATTGCTATCATTTATTAAAACAATTTAAATTAATGAACATCATTTATATTTTGTGCTGCATATATTCTAGAATTTTTGGGTATTTAGTTCACCCTTCGTGTAGGTCAAATATCTGAAAGTCAAATACCAAACTATCGATAGACAAAATGGCGCACACATTGCGGTTTTTGGTATTTTTCATAATAATGTTCACTCACACAATTGGGCACACTATCATTTTGTTTACATCCCTTAAATATAACATTTGTTTTTTCGAATCTTCAATTGTCTGATATTAATGCAAATTCAATTCAATTAAGCTAAATTAAGTCATGTAAATGTCTGCCAACCTATCGATATGTATGCCATGGCGATAGCTGTCATTGTAAGTATCGTGGCGTAAATTGTCGCCATGACATATCGATGTATACTTTTTACACGCTCACTGCATTGCTGTGAAGTCGCCGCTTTGAAAGCGTTTTACTGGGAGAAGAGTGCGAAAAGTTTTTTTTTTTTATTTTAATTAGAACAAGTTAAGAAATCAAGTAAGTACAAACATAAATGGTTCAAAAGTGTTTACCAACTGAAGTGTGTGCCGTGAGAAGCGTTTTCTTTATGGCCTACGCATTCTCTTGATTTTTATATTTTTTCATTTCGACTCTGTGTGCGTGCATATTTGTTTGCGTGTGTGTGTGTGTGTGTGTGTATGTGCGTTCATTTTTTGTGTCGGTATAGTTTTTTCTACCCTATTGCCGCTGCCGCTATTGGGTGCTGCTGCGGCGACGGCGGCTTTTGCTGCCGCTTCCACGCAATAGTTTTGCATTTTACAGTTATCCAGTGCGGCCGGCACCCCTGCCCCCTTTTTCGTATGTTGGTTGTGTCATAAATTTGTTAATTTAATGTTAAACACGCCACAAGCGCTCACACACACACACACACATAACATACAGGCGAAAAAAAAGTGCAATCGGCGTTGTTTCTAAGCCAAAGGCAGCCGAGTCTCATTTTTTTTTTCTTCTTCTATTTTGTCGCTTTTTTTTGCATTCGGTTTGGCTGCTGTCAAGAGTTCGTGCGGCGGACCCGTCAGGGCCCGAGGCCCCCGGATGCCGAGTTTGAGCCGATCAGCCGAAGCCTGTGAAAAGCATTGTACATAAAACGCGTGCACTCGATAGACTCCTTGACAGTGACGTTTGAATATTCACGCGAGGAGCCTCGCAGCGGCAGGCGCTGCATTAAATTTTGGCAGTTTTTGTTGCAGTTGCGAAATACAATTGGTATTGTTTCCTGATTTTCACAAACAATCAACGTTTTCTTGCAGGCAACTAGGAAGAAAATAGATTTGACAACTGTGGCGAGCGGAAGGAAACGAAATCATGCCCACGCCGAATAATAAAAAGCTGCGAGGCACATTTCACGCGGAGGACGACAAGGACTCGGATATTGAAGAAAACGTAGGTTCTTGCTGCCCAATAAAAAACAACAAAACAGTGAATAGCCGGCGTTCATATTATTTGGATATATTTTTTTTTTTTTGGAAAATATGTATGTATACCACTTGTGTTCTTTTGAGCAGGAATCTGACGAGGATGTAGTGAAACAGGCGAAGAAGCAGAGCGACAGCGACGATGACAGCTCCTCCGACAGCGACGATGACAGCTCCGACAGTGACGAACAGGACGAAAATGTGGCAAACAACAAGACCACAAATGACAAAAGGAAGCAACAAAAAGTCCAACACTCCAGCGATGAGAACGACGAGGATGGCGCCAATAACCGTGCTGATGGTAATCAACAGCAACAAAACAAAGAGGGCGAGTCCGACGAGGGCGCTGGAGGAGACGACCTGCATCACGGTGGAGGCAACAATGGCGATAACAACATTGGCAACAACGGCGATGGTGGCGATGGTGGCGATGGTGGCGCTGATGATGGTGCTGGTGCTGCTGGCAACGATGATCGCTCGAGCGCCACAAATCTGATCATCAACTATTTGCCGCAGGACATGGCAGATCGTGAGCTGTACACTATATTCAGCACCTGCGGCTCCATCAACACATGCAAAATCATGCGCGACTATAAGGTGAGTGTGAGCAGCATAGCTGTAGCGGGTAGCAGGCGCACGTTGCTGCCGCCCGTCTCTGTCGCACACTGTAATACACACAGATTGCATGCAACGCTTGCCGTCTCTGTCGCTCGGGATGGTGCATCTTATTCGTTTTTCATGTTGACACACATTATCTCTTTCTACTTTGCACAGACCGGATACAGCTTCGGCTACGGCTTTGTCGACTACAATTCGGAAGCGGACTCCGAAAATGCGATACAAAAATATAACGGATTCTACGTGCGCAGCAAGCGTTTGAAGGTGGGTAGAAAGGCCGAATTCGGTTGTGCCACCAGCCATATGTCCTAACTACAAATGGAACTTGGGAACCGTTCGCAATTCATATCTGAAACATCAGCTCCTTCATGGAACTAGCCTCTGAAGAAAATTTAAACATTTCAATATTACCGAAAGCAAAAAAAAGTGTAGACTTTTTGTTGCTGTTTTTTTTTTCAATAAGCTTCAATCTTTGTCGATAAACGATAGCATAGCTTCAAGCAAGCGATCTTTGAAATTGTCCTTTTGAAACGATCATAAGGTTACCAGCTGTCGAGTTCAGTGTTCGTTATATACTTTAAACTGTCCGCTCAAACTTTAAAACCACAATCTACAAAAGTTAACTAGTCGAAGTAGGTAAAAACAAATCATTCTCTTTCACCCATTCATTGAGTTGACCCTCTTAATTCCATTGTGACAATAAGCGGAATTTAACTTGCTGAATTTGATAATTTTTCGTATTGGAATCTTAGCGTTTCCTAACTCGTACGTTTCTATACAAGTTCATTTAAAGTTTGTGAAAGCCTCTTGGGTAAATTGCTTTTGCATTCTTGCGTAGCACAACTGCAAACTCAAAGATCTCACGTACTTTATAAATGGTGATAAATGTGAACAACAATTGTATTCTAACAATAAATCGATTAGGAATGTCCTTGCAATTGTTTCGAAAACAGAACTTTATGTATTATCTTTTGACATTCGTGAATCTTGCTAACCTCATATTTTTCTTTTGCAGGTATCTTATGCACGACCCGGCGGGCAATCGATCAAGGACACAAACCTGTACGTAATCAACCTATCCCGGAACATTAACGATGATCAGCTGGATCGCATCTTTTCGCCACACGGCCTGATAGTTCAACGTAACATTTTACGGGACAAGCAGACAGGTCGTCCACGTGGGGTCGCATTTGTACGGTAAGCCGATCAAATATTACTTTTTAAAATATGTGTAAAGTATGTGCCCAGAATACTAACCGAATGTGCAATATCATTCCAAAGTAATCGGTTAAAAGCAAAAGTTCCTATTGTGGCGATTACATTTTAATGTCTATAGCTCCCAACATGAATTGAGCACAGTTGTATCATATGTTTAATATTAAGTAAGATTGGTTAAAATACTTTGGAAAACAAAAATAATTTTCGAGCGTTTTCTAGCACTAAATTTGTATTAGCGGGAAATTTCTAGATGTTTTGGGAATCTCTTGAAAAACCCGTCAGTGATACAACTTTAGCAGATTTCAGTTTTCGGAGTTTTTCCGAACTAGCTTTTAGTTTGTTTAGAGCCCATTTATTCTGCCAATAGGTTTATTTAATATTAAAAAATATTAACACCGCTTTGATAAGTTCAGTTTTTATATGAAGTTGTGCAAAAGTATGTAACAGGCATAAGGAAGCATCTCCGACCATATAAAGTATATATATTATTGATCAGTATCAACAGCCGAGTCGATCTAGCCATGTCCGTCTGTCTGTCCGTCTGTCCGTCTGTATGAACACACAGATATCAGAGACTACAAGAGCTAGAGACTTCATATTTGGAACATAAGTTCTCCTAATCCCGGGACAGATCAAGTTTATTTCATTTTATCGATAACTCGTACCGTTTAAAAGTTATCGATAAATTTCGATTTCAGACTAGTGTTTTTGGGACATAACTTCAAAGTTATAAGAGCTAGAGGCCCCAAATTTGGCATGTATAATCTCGAATACACATGTAACAAATATTTTACTTTTCGGTTTGGTCACACATATTATTGACAATTGTTTGCCCCAAAAATTTCAATAAGATCGGACAATAAACACAGAAGTTATTGAAGATTTAACTTTCCATTGTGTGGGGCTCAGCGAAAAAGGAAACGAACTGCTTAAGCCGCTTGCACTGCTTGTACTGCTTGAACTGCAGCATGTGTGTGTTTAGATTAGTACGAATGAATGTAAGGACTGGGCTCAGGGTATCTCGTAGTCGGGCACTCCCGACTAGAGCACTCTTGTTATACCCTGAACCCATTAAAAATGGGTAAAAAGGGTATAATGAAGTTGTGCAAAAGTATGTAACAGGCATAAGGAAGCATCTCCGACCATATAAAGTATATATATTATTGATCAGTATCAACAGCCGAGTCGATCTAGCCATGTCCGTCTGTCTGTCCGTCTGTCCGTCTGTCTGTCTGTATGAACACACAGATATCAGAGACTACAAGAGCTAGAGACTTCATATTTGGAACATAAGTTCTCCTAATCCCGGGACAGATCAAGTTTATTAAAATTTATCGATAGCTCGTCCCGTTCAAAAGTTATCGATAAATTTCGATTTCAGACCAGCGTTTTTTGGATATAACTTACAAGTTATAAGAGCTAGAGGCCCCTAATTTGACATGTATAATCTCGAATAGCATACACATGAACAAATTTTTCACTTTTTGGATACCACCCCCCAAACCCCCCAAAAGTTAAAAAACGCATTTTTGAAGGTACGACCTTGCAATTTGGTTTGGTCACACATATTATTGACAATTGTTTGCCCCAAAAATTTCAATAAGATCGGACGATAAACACAGAAGTTATTTAAGATTTAACTTTCCATTATGTGGGGCTCAGCGAAAAGCAAGCTAACTGCTTAGACCGCTTGCACTGCTTGTACTGCTTGTACTGCAGCATGTGTGTGTTTAGATTAATATGAATGATTGTAAGGACTGGGTTCAGGGTATCTCGTAGTCGGGCACTCCCGACTAGAGCACTCTTACTTGTTTTCGATTGAACTATTCACTAAACCAACGTTCTCACGGGTCTCACTTTCCCCAAACTGAACGAAACAACTATGTTAATATATCATATAGTTAAAATCGCAATAGGATTCTAGTTCGTTCTTTTGGCGATTATAGTTTGTTTTGTCCCATATTATGCTGATCAATAATGTACTTAATGTGGTCGGAGCTGTCTATTTCCTTTTACGACAACATTATATTTGATCAAACAACAACTGAACCACAGAGACGAATTTAATGACTGATTAGTTCGTTCAGCAAAAAGGGAAGCACAGAAATTAGTCGTTCAATTGAACTACTATGTACAAATCTAGTTTAAATCTATCTACTCATAAATTTTAGCCATAGCTAAACACTGCCTTATAGTCAGATCCATCACAGAAAAGAAAACATACATAGACTTCAACTAGATCAGATGCTTGTAGCTTTGATCTTGCTGCTGAATACCAATAGTAATATCAGCTAAACTAACGTGCCGCTCTCTCTTTTATTCGTCGTGTAGTTTCAACAAGCGGGAGGAAGCACAGTCGGCCATTAAGGCGCTCAACAATACAGTGCCCGAGGGCGGTTCACAGCCGATCTGGGTGCGCCTGGCCGAGGAGCACGGCAAGGCAAAGGCCGCACAGTTTATGTCGCACGTTGGCGGCGGCGGCGGCGGCGCTGGCGCTCCCCACATTATGGGGCAACAACAGCAACAACAATCGCCACCGCCGCCGCATCACATGAATCCGCATATGCCGCCAGCGGCGCATCATCCGCACCAGCAGCAGCTGCAGCAGCAGATGCACCATCAGCATCCACACCAGCAACACCAACAGCACCATCAGCAGCAGCAGCAGCAGCAGCAACATCATCATCAACAACAACATCATCACCACAGTTTGCCACCACCGCCGCACCACATGCAACAGTTGCACCACCATCCGCACGGAGGTGGCGGCGGCATCGGTGTCGGGATCGGGGTCGGCCTGCCACAGCCGATGCATGGCGGTGGTGGTGGAGGCGGCGGTGGCTATCACCACAATATGGCACACAGAGGTAGATCAAATAGAACAACACGATCTCAAAAACCGCATCCATATAACCATGCACAGAAATTTATTTAAAACAAAATTAATTTCTTTATACACAATATTAGCTGCCTCTCACAGGTGAAGTGTTCATGCTGCCATTGCCAGTCACAATAATGCCAATGTCCCAACTGCAGCTGCAACTGTTGCAGCAGCAGCAGCAACTACTTCTGCAGCAGCAGCAGCAACAACTGGGCAGCAGCCGCAGCAGCAGCAGTCGCAGCAGCCGTCGAAGCAGCAGCAGCAGTCGCATAAGCAATGCAACTGCAACTGCAGCAGCGTACTCGGCGGCCCAAGCACTAGCAGCAGCAGCAGCAGCAGCATTGGCCAACAACAACAACAACACCACCACAACAGCAACGGCAGCATCAACAATCAATACAGAAAAACGACAACAACAACAGCATCAGCAGCAACAAGAACAACAGTCATTAATACAAGAACAACAAGAATAGCAGCATCAGCAACAACAACCACAACAATGCACAGCAGCAGCTATGCAAGCACAGCACAAGCAGCAACAGCAACATCTCCTGCAGCAGCAGCAGCAGCAGCAAGCACAATAAGCACTGCAACAGGAACAACAACAGCAGACACAGCAGCAATGATAGCTGCTACAGAAATAACCGAAACAACAACAACAACCAGAGCATATAGAGTTGTCACCGCCTACGCATCTGCAAATGCAGCAACGGCAACAGCAACAACAAGATTGCAGCAAGAACAGCAGCTAGAACAGTTACAACATCGAATGCAGCAAATGCAATTGCACGAGCATTGGCAAGAACAACAACAGCAACTGCAACGACAGCAATCGCAGCAGCAGCAGCAGCAGCAGCAACTGTCATTGCAACAATTGCAAGAGCAGCAGCATCACTGGCAGCAGCATATACAGCAAATGCAATTGCAAGAGCATTGGCAAGAACAGCAACTGCAGCAGCAATTGCAGCAGCACCAGCAGCAGCAAGAACAACAATTGCAACAACAGCAGCAGCAGCAGCAAGAACAACAATTGCAACAGCAGCAGCAGCAGCAACAACAGCAATTGAGAGAGCTGCAGCCAATGTATGCTTACGACTGCAATGGGTATTATGCACCCAGCGCATATGCCGTAATACCCGCCCATTATGCCATGCCGATTGCAACAACAACAGAGTCGTCGGCCAGCGGCGGCACCTGCGTCTACTATCATTATGCGAATGCCAACTTTGTGAACAGCATCAACTATTACGATCGCAATGCGAGCGATATGCGCGCATTGGGTGTAGTCTGTGTGGCGTACAAGCGCAACAGCGCCGAGGCAGCTGAAGCCATTGCCCAGGCGCAGACGCAAGCTATAGCCTATGCCCAGGATCAAGCTGAAATCGAAGCTGAGGCTGAAGCGCAAGCGGCAGCTGAGGCACAAGCGGCAGCTGAGGCACAAGCGGCAGCTGAGGCAATAGCGGCAGCTGAGAGGCTGGCCCGGGCACAGGCACGTCGTAGACGCGGAGGCGGAGGCGGTGACAGCTACGGCTACTAAACACATGCTCAATAAACAAATAACAAAACAAGTGGAGGGGGCGGGGCGAAATATCTTCGGCATGCCGAAGTTTTTTAAACTCTTTACGAATATTGAGGCCATTTTTATTTAATTTTTTTGTTTATTTTTGTATCATATTCGAAGCCGCTTTGATGATCGCTGAACAACTCGCTTCAAGATCAGTCTGTTCAGACCTGTGCTTTTTTCGAAAAGAGTTTGAAAATATTTTGGGGGGCGACGGCACACAAACAAAAAGCAATGCAAGAAATGAACCACAAAACACATACAAGATACAAAACTGAAATGAACTCAAGAAGCAAATTGCCAAAATCCAAAAAGGAAAATTGATTGGTTCAATTGTTGTTGCGCAAGAAAAACGAAAGGCAAAAACACACAGGAACTCACACACACACACACACACAAACTAAATGAAAAATGTAATCACTGATACGAAAGCAATAATGTACATAGCTTACAAATATGTATTTGAATGTGCCTCCAATCACAATCCATCGAGTCCAAACTCAACGCCAACACAGAAAGCAATAATATCCTTATTCTAGTTGGCAGCGAATTTGGTTTCGTTTTCATTGCGCATCTTGCAACTGTCTGTCTGTCTGTCTGTCGAATTGTTAGGCAGACAACAGCGCAACAAGAATCACAAACACACTCCAATTCCATTATGAAATTTTCTATTCAAAGGAAACTAAACAATAAAAATGCAAAATTGTAATGTACGCATACAAATTTATATATTGTATACACACAAAAAAACAATTATATATATATATATTGCTAAAAAGAATGTAACACAAGCGCAGGCGGAATAAGCTTGCTTTTCTTAGAGATATGCAACAATGTAATTATGTATTGATGAATACGAAATGTGCGTATACATCGATTTGGATGTATACAGAGAGCAACACTGCTGATTTCGAAATATGCAAACTTTTTGATGTAAGATCCAGAAACAAGCAATAAAACATTTACATACACAAGAGAACAATCAGAAAAAAGAGAGTAAAGCACAGAGCAAACAAACACACTCACAACAAAGCACACACACACACACATAATATAAACATGATATAAACAACAACAAAAAAAAAGCAAAAAACACACAAAACTGACTTTTTTTTAATAATTTTTAAAAACTAGTCTCATAGCATTATACTAGTTAAGAAATTTTTTTGCAAAAGAAACTAAATTTATAGAAATCATAAAAATGTACACTGTACTAATAATAATAAACAAAAAACATAAAAATCAAACCAAACAGCAACAAAAACTCTGCATATTAAACAAATCACTTTAAAATTAGAGAATACGTTAAACATTTGTATATATATAAAAAAATGATAGAATTTTTATATTTATATGAAAGAGAGATTTATAATGAGCGAGCGAGAGCAAACTTAAAAATCTAGAATATCCTACAAATTTGTACATAAACAAACACAAACGAATTTTTATATTTGTGTGCAAAAGATATAGAAATTGGGCGATCGGGCACAGTGTGGATTTGCATAATACTATAATATAATAATAGTAATATATTATAGAGATTCACCTTGAGCGAGAGCAGTAGCAACAATAATAACAAAATGGCGTCCCTCACAGCTTGAAAGAGTATAGAGATAGAGTACTAAGCGATTTTACACATGCCATCGAGCGAGATAGCAAGCTTTAGCAGGAACGGAACAGAGCTATAGCTATAGCTATATGGTACAGTCAGACAAATGGGGCGATTACGTATATAACTAGGACACTAAGTATTTTTGCATGTACTCTAAGTATTTGTATTTGTATGTAATTGTAATCGATAATAATTGAGGCACCTTTACTTTCGAATAGCTAAAATTGTATATTAACAGCTAGCAACAGTGCATAGATGGGATAAACAAGTTCATAGGATATATTTGTCGCAATTGCGAGCGATATGTATATATACATATATAATATATATGTTATTGTGTACTATATACAAGCTGAGCAAATGTTTATTTATCAGTGGTCAATAAAGTCTTGAATACTAAAAAGCAAATAGAAAAACTCAATGAATTTATATATGGAGTACGTAATGTTTTTCATGTGTCAAAACCCAAACTACTGCAAGTATATGTAATAAATGTGTTTCAAACCACCCAGCAGTCTTCATAAATTATTAAAACGTCTTTTTAATTTAATGACGTTTCTCTTCGTTTCCAACGATTTGAATAGCGCGCCTTATTAACAGCCATGTTATTAACATGCCGCTGTTATTAACTTGCCAGCGTGTGTGTGTGTGTGTGTATGTATTTCTTGGCATTTGCACAGCGCATGGTCCCACTGGCTGGCATTGGAAAATACTGTGTGGGAAAAATACCAGCACATTCCAATGGCAATTAGCGCAAAAAAGTAAAGAAAAAAAAGCAAACTGAAAAACAATAGCAGGACCACAAATACGACACCAAAACGTGATTTATTTACAAGTGCGGAGCCAGCACAATTTTTTAGCCCGGAGCGAGTGCGTGTGCAATCGGAGACAAACGGGCAACACAGACACCTATACATGTACATATATATATTTATAAATATATATTTATTTATTTGCCTATGCCTGGCGAACGGAATACGCAATAAATGATAATCGACCTTCCCCATTGCAGCTGATTGACAAGCGCTGCGGGGCAGAAGAAAATCGCGGAAATATCGTGGCGCGCTAAGCGCCAGCACAAAAGGAAGAAAACCAAAAACAAAAGCTGCATTTCCCAAATTCCAAGTGCATAGTGCAGCTGGGCAGCAGTGTTACAACAGCAACAAACAACGATAACGATTAGCGATAACAGAAGCAACAGCAGCAGCAGCAGCAGTTGGAGATGCCGCAGATGAGAGCCGCTGCCGCTGAGGCGGCCGTTGCGGGCAGCGTCAGCGCCCAGCCGCTGGTGAAGATCGGGCATTATCTGCTGGGCTCAACGCTCGGCACGGGCACCTTTGGCAAGGTGAAGATCGGCGAGCATCAGATAACGCGGCTCAAGGTCGCCGTCAAGATACTCAACCGGCAGAAGATCAAGAGTCTCGATGTTGTATCCAAAATCAAGCGAGAGATACAAAATCTCAAGCTCTTCCGGCATCCGCACATCATTAAGCTGTATCAGGTAAGGCCAACCAACAGACAGACGGAGCGGCCTCTTAATGGGAATATATCCATATTTCCCCTCCCCACCAGCTGTTCAGTGTTTATGCGATATTCGAGATGGGCGCGTGCCAAAACACGAAGCGGGGAAAAAACGCATTTTGGCAAAACAGTTGTGGAATTCATGCGGCTTTTTATTTATTTACTTAGCCCACATCAGCAGTGTAAACATGTTGGCAACTTAGCAAACGCAATCTTACCGACTGCCACATACTCTATTTCTCTTGATTGTCGAAAGTTGCGTCATATGCATAACTGTAACTCTATATAACACGTTTAGGTATTCGGTATAAGAACTATTATAGACATATAAGAAAAACTTCTTTACTTTATTATTTTCATATTTAGAGTGGATGCTCTTCAGTAATTAAACTATCCAAATTTTGCGACTCTTTCAATTGCCTACTGTAAGACATAGAAATATTCAAATATTATCAGTAATCGAGAAAAACTATTGTGTAATCTCTGTTTGCTGTAAGCCAATATACTCGTTTGGCATTTCAAGAACAGGGCATTGATCGATAGTTGTCATTTTCTCGAGCGTCCTCCATTGAAATGTTTTTTTAGCCCACTTAACGGTTTATCAACATAAACGTAAACATAAACCATAAACAGTTATGCGATCTTGAACAGCTGCAAATAATCAATGTTTACTACGACAAGTTAAACGTTTCTCTGTTTATATCTCAGTATTTAATTGATTTGCCCATAAAGGCGACGCATGATATATACAACTCTTATCTTAATTAACAAAGGGTTTTGTTTTTTTTTTTATTGAGATAAGGTTATTTTAAGAATGCAATTAACGTAAATATGAAATGGTTTATAAACTCAGTTCAGTTACTTTTTAGCAGTAATATATTTATAAACAAAATCGTAAACATTAACTGCAATGGACTTAGCTAAGAACAACTCAGCTTCTCGTTAGGATTGATGGATTGCTAAATGATTAGCCGCTATATATTGAAGAGTTTGTTTCGAATAATCGGGAGTTCTTTTTTTGGGCTCATTTTAAAAATATATGATATATTTGTAATAATGAAATAAGGGCTTCGGTAATTTCAGATTCGAATTTGATGAAAAGTTTATGGGAAGCTTGATAAAGTTTAATAAATACTTTGTCTTTAATATTTATATTTGCTTAGGTTGATTGGATTGGTTTAGGAGATAGTTCTAATTTCTAGTATTGAAAGTTGAATATCTTTTGGTGCTTATATGGTTTACTTTTATTAGGAAAATCAAAACACAATAAAAACTAAAAATATTTGGTATTTCGAATTATTGGTTCTAATTTCTACGTTCTCATTACTGGCAGCTTTAATTTCTGAATATTACAGTTTCTAAGCGTCGATTGTACTTTTAAAAGTAAATATGACAGATATGGATACACATAAACCAGATGGATACGATATCAGCTAGACTATAGTATGTGATATCAATAACAATTAGGCTTGAAAAATACATATGGTGCACAAATGCAAACTATTACGATTGTTTACTAAGCCGCTTCTATCTTTGGGCAGGTCATCTCGACGCCATCGGACATATTCATGATCATGGAGTACGTGAGTGGCGGCGAGCTGTTCGATTATATTGTAAAGCATGGGAAGCTGCAGGAGCATCAGGCGCGTCGCTTCTTCCAGCAGATCATATCGGGCGTGGACTATTGCCATCGCCACATGATCGTCCATCGCGATCTGAAGCCGGAGAATCTGCTGCTCGATCACAACATGCACGTGAAGATCGCTGACTTTGGGCTCTCCAACATGATGCTCGATGGCGAATTCTTGCGCACATCTTGCGGCTCACCCAACTATGCGGCGCCGGAGGTGATATCGGGCAAACTGTATGCGGGGCCCGAGGTGGACATCTGGTCGTGCGGCGTCATCCTGTATGCGCTGCTCTGCGGCACGCTGCCCTTCGACGACGAGCATGTGCCGGCGCTGTTCCGCAAGATCAAGTCGGGCATCTTTCCCATACCCGAGTATCTGAACAAGCAGGTGGTGAATCTGGTCTGCCAGATGCTGCAGGTGGATCCGCTGAAGCGTGCCACCATCGAGGAGATCAAGAAGCACGAGTGGTTCCAAAAGGAGCTGCCCGCCTATCTCTTTCCCTCGTCCATCGAGCAGGACTCGAACGTCATCGACACGTACGCCGTGGCCGAGGTCTGCACCAAGTTTGGCGTCAAAGAGTCCGAGGTGCACAACTCACTGCTCAGCGGGGATCCGCACGATCAGCTGGCCATTGCCTATCATCTGATTATCGACAACAAGCGCTTCGCGGACGATGCCGCCACACAGATAACCGAGATAAACAACTTCTTTGTCGCCGGCTCACCGCCGCCGCCAATGCAGCTGAGCCACGAGCCGCGACCCAATGGCTCCGAGCCGCTGGCCACAGTCTTTGTCGGCGGTGGCGGCGCCGGCGGCACTGCCGCCAGTTCGGGCAGCGCTACGCCCATTCACAATGGTGCTGGCAGCGTGCCGGGCGCTGGCGCTGCTGCCTCTGCCGTGCCGACCATACGGCCACATCCGGAACGGATAGCGCCGATGCGCGAACGCCAGCTAGCAATGTCCGTGCAGAATACGGGCGGCGCCGCATTTCCCGAGAAGACGGCACGCGGCGGCACGCCCATCAAGCGGGCCAAATGGCATCTGGGCATACGGTCGCAGAGCAAGCCGAACGACATCATGCTGGAGGTATATCGTGCAATGAAAGCGCTCAACTACGAGTGGAAGATCATCAATCCGTATCATGTGCGTGTGCGGCGACAGAACGTGAAGACGCTGAAGTTCTCCAAGATGTCGCTGCAGCTGTACCAGGTGGACGCCAAGAGCTATCTGCTCGACTTCAAGTCGCTGACCAACGACGAGGTCGAACAGGGCGACGATGTCATCATGGAGAGCCTAACGCCGCCGCCGCTCAGCGTCAGCGGTGCGATGCCGCTGCAGCCGACCGGACACCATACCATGGAGTTCTTTGAGATGTGTGCCGCACTCATCATACAGCTGGCGCGCTGAACGACACACGCGCCTACCAAAACACACCTACACACACACACACAATCCCCTTCCAGCCCCCGTAAATCCCCCATGAAATAGCAGACAAATGATTTGGCATGCCAAGAGAATCCTTCGATATTCTATCGCACTTGTCTTTCTCCTTGTTTTGGTCACATTTTCAATTGCGAATCTGTTCTTTCTTGACCAATTCCAATTGAAGAGTCCCGACTCAAATGAAACTAGTCCAACTTATGGAGATTTCGGTATACATCATCTAACTTGCTTGTTTTCCGAAATATCTCAACGAAGCCTTAAAACAATTCTTCTGATCAATTCAATTTTGAACATTTGGAAAATGCTTTTGTTCAATTTTAAAAATGCAATATTTATTTTATTTTAATTCCAAAAGGAATTCTAAAGATGCGAACTTATAATATAAAAGTAGATAACAAAAAAAATTGATGACTATATTATGCCTTAATTGAAATTGAATGATTTCTATAGGATAGTGTTTAAAACACGATAATCAAAATGGAAAACAATAAAGTCTTAATTAATAAGAATTTTATATGCAATCAAAATAGTTCACATTTGAAAATGTTATAATATGTAAGCGACTTTTTCATGCATTCAATTCATTTGGACGCTATATCATGATATTATTATTATTATTACTATATAATTACTCCCGCGTTATTCTAGCAAACTGTTAAGGAACAAACAATAATGAAAAAATATTGTTTTGTAATGCGTTAATAATCCATTAGATTTTAAATTGTGTTGCTACGCTTGGCGCTTAGTCCTTTCGATGTCCTTTATGTGTTGAATCCTTTGTGTTTTTTTTTTATTATTATTATTATTTTATATTATTACTTTTATTATTGTATTGTATATTGTATTAATTGCTAAAGAGTCAATAATAACAACAAACTATATTTGATATTTAACCTGAAGTTGCAATAATCCTCCATATCCCTCTAACCACCCCACCTTTTGCTAGTCCCCCTTTTTTCCAAGCCACAGGCCGTTGGTTTAAAAAAATAATTGTTAAAACATTTTTTTATATGGTATAAGGCATAGCTGAAATGCTCAGCTTGCAGCAAATATTTTCGTAATTCAAACTGTAATAAGACAAAAGGGAAACTAAATATACGATATATCCATAAATACATCAAGTTGCCAGCAAATTGTAAATCTCTTTTCTTATTTTTGCAGTTGCTTTCACAACTGACAAAATTAGGCATACCAAATTTTCAGATTTTCCTCCCACGATGTAGATGTCCAAAATCAGAGAAATCTCTAAGGAACTGACAATTTGTAAGCAGTTTTTCTGTTCATTGCTCCACTTGCAGATAGTATTACTACATTTAAAGTTTGTAAATTACATTTTTTGAATTTGGCTTAATTTGTGATAGTTTTTAAAAAATGTATATAATTGAAAAACATTTTGGCTTGTAAAGTGCCTAAGCTGAAACTCCATATTCATTTATATTTGCAAAAACTAAGCTGAATTTCCAGTTTGCTATTGTTTACTCCACTGTTTGTGCTTTAGATTGCATTAACATCCAAAATGAATCCATTTGAAAATATGAAATTATTGTCGACTGCAAAGTGTGCAACCCCTTACATAACAAATATTTCAATTGAATCAATGAATAGTTATTGACATGCTAATCGACTGACTGTCCGACTGACCAGTCCTTCCAGTTACAGTTTTATTGAGCAATGCTTAATGGCTATAATCAACACAATCAACTATTATAATTATATGTACTTAACTGTGCGCGTGCACCAAATAAATTCTTAAGGCCGCAAATACAATTATATCTATATATGTATGCATATCAGGTAATGCCGAAGCTACTGATTCTGCTGCTGCTTGCGCTTCAGCTTATCGATGAGCGTCTCTATGCTGTTGGCATCCACCAGGCCGATGAACTTGTCCACGACGACGCCGTTGCGAAAGGCCAGCACCGCTGGCACGGCCTTCACCTCGAACGTTTCGACCAGATCCAAATTGTCCTCGACATCGATGATGGCCAAATCGATCTCATTGGAGTTCTCCAAGAGCTCCAGCATCTTGGGCGTGAGTATTTTGCAGGGATCGCACCATTCCGCATGGAAGTTCACAATCACCGGATTGTCACTGTTAATGACCTGAACAACAGAAGCGCTAGTTAATAGGAGCATTTAATAGGTACACACAGACATACATCCATTTGTGTTCTTATGTATTTTGGACTCTATACTAATTCTGGCTTATTTGCATACACACGCGCTAAAAGAAGCGAGTTTGTGTTTAATAGTTGACTAGCAGATGCCCTGTCATTATTTGTCTTTGTTTAATGCATTGTTAAAGTTAAGTTAAGTTAAGCATATCAAATATGAAAGTTACAGAATTTCTAGTTGTAAATCTACAAATACAGCTTTCTTTTATGCACTCTTTATCTTAAATTGGAAACTAATACTACTTTTGTAGGCAAAGAATTTGTTCAATATTAAATCGCAAAATTGTTAATTCATGTGCAATTGTTTTCGAGTATATCAATGTAAATATTCTGTGTTCGAAGCCAGATCTCGGTTGATAATGTTGAATTTTGTCTCAATAGAAAATATGATTATACTATGTCCAGCTGACTAGTTTCTTTTTATACCCTGAACCCATTAAAAATGGGTAAAAAGGGTATTATGGTTTTGTGCAAAAGTATGTAACAGGCATAAGGAAGCATCTCCGACCATATAAAGTATATATATTATCGATCTAGCCATGTCCGTCTGTCCGTCCGTCTGTATGAACACGCAGATATCAGAGACTACAATAGCTAGAGACTTCATATTTGGAATATAAGTTCTCGTAGTGCCGGGACAGTACAAGTTTGTTTCACTTTATCGATAACTCGTCTCGTTTCAAAGTTATCGATAAATTTCAATTTCAGACTAGTGTTTTTTGGCCATAACTTGAAAGTTATAAGAGCTTGAGGCCCCAAATTTGGCATGTATAATCCCGAATAGCATACACATTTCACTTTTTTGATACCATCCCCCAAAAGTTAAATAACTCGTTTTTGATAGTATGACCTTGCAATTTGGATTGGTCACACATTTTATAGCCAATATTATGTCCTAAAAATTTTAGAAAGATCGGACAATAAACACAGAAGTTATTTAAGATTTTACTTTAAAGCAAGCTAACTGCTTAAACCGCATGCACTGCTTGCAGTATGTGTGTTTGTATGTATGTATGCACACTATTAGGCAAGTATGAATGGAAGTCAGAACTGGGTTCAGGGTATCTCCTAGTCGGGCACTTTACAGCTGTTAAACCTAATCGCGATGTGTAAACACTTGCTCATTTGCTTGCTTCTTTGTTTACAGGGTATCAGCCGAGCCGCATCAACATAAGCAGCATCAGCGCACGCAAATCTAGCCGAAATGCGTCATGGGCTATACGGCCGGAACCGCTCACGTACGCCAAATGGCTAAATAACCAGTCGAGGCGGACAGCCGCATGCCAATGGCATTGCATAATGCTGCGCCACTTGCATTCTGGAGTGTATGTGTGTGAGTGTGTACACAAAAATGAAGTTGACTGCTCACCTTCTGATCGAACTCGTAGTGATCCTTGATGACGAGCTTCTTATAGTGCTGTTGGGATTGTGAGAGGCACTTTTGTGTGGCTTTGGCCGCCTGTGGCGCCAATCGGTGGCAGCTGCTGTGGGCGCTGCTATTGATAAGGCAACAGGCCGCCAGGCGTGGCGCCATCCCCTCTGCAGCGATCTTTAGCATTCTGGCTTGGTTGCTGTGTACGTGAATCCTACTAGCGTGTACCTCGTCGACTGTAAACGGATTCGTCGTCCAACGATCTGACGAAGCAGCGATAAGATAAATAAAAGTACAAATGTTCACTGCTGTTTTCGTTGTGTTGTTGTGGGCTGCACTTTTGCGTACGTCTGGCAATGCTATTTTTCGACTTGAGCGTTGCCAGCTAGCTAAAAACAAGTGTGCTCTTTCTAACAACGTGGCAAGGCTACATGAAAGCGCCATTTTTAAAACGTACAACATTTTCTAATCTATTTGTAGTTAATTTAAAAATAAATATAATTTGACAACACTTGCATGCCGCCTTTTAATTTCAATGCAGCGACAGCATGCAATAAAAGCATCAAAAGCCAAACTACTTATGTATGTATGTTAGCTCATTAAAGTTGATTGACGTCGAAACAGAAGCATTGGTCAACACACAGCGATAATATCCAATATGATGCTTTAACTCTGACTAAACAACCCTGTTTATGTACAGTGGAAATTCCGTGTGATTCCCCCTTCCACACACTTAAACTTGTAACGGCAATGTTTGTGGTTAATTAGCCTAGCATATGTCCATATGTATTTACTTTAGGATATTATCTGCATGTTGCTGCTTGACGGTAGGTGTGAACTGCATTCAGAATTGAGTCGCTCTTGCCACACAGTCGCACGGAATGAACGTGAGCGGAATCTACGCTAGTTATGCGGATAGCAAACTCATTGGCGTCCAGGCTGAGGAGGCGAATCTGTTTGTTGTGCGAGCGCTGCATTACGTCATCCAAGATGTGTTTGCCCAGCTGAGCGCAACGCTGGTGATAACCGTTGGCTCCGTCAACAGCACAATTACCACATGGTTCGAGCATGTCCTTATCGATCTGGTTAGCACGTGGAGTGCCGTTTCCGTCCAGATGCTGCGCACAAATCGCTCGGCTCATGTGCCCGGACGCAAGTACTGCAATCTATTGCTGGTCGACTCCTTCGAGGGCTTGCGGTAAGTCGTAGACGAAGCGGCTGCCCAGCATGGTTTAGCTAACTTTCGCATCGCCCAGCTCAACGAAGATTGCCGAGGACAATGCGGGCTACGACGATCACGAGTATTACTTCATCTTTCTGCAGACGCGCGATGCGATCATTCAGGGGGAACTGCAGCTAATACTCGACCACTGTCTGCACCACTACTGGCTCCACTGCAACGTCATGGTCCAGACGGCCCAGGTGGAGGTGCTCGTCTACACCTACTATCCCTACACGGCGCAGCGGTGCCAGGCGGCTCAGCCACAACTGGTTAATCGCTTCGATGGCCGACGCATGATCCATGCGCCAATGTTTCCCCACAAGCTTCGCCAGCTGCATCGGTGTCCTTTGACCGTGGTGCTTTGGCCCTCGCCGCCCTTTGTCGAGCTCAACTGGGATGACCAGGCAGCCAAACTGCGAGCCGATGGCTTCGAGATAAAGCTCATCGAGCACATGGCGCAGCACCTCAACGCTAGCCTCATCCTGCACAACGTCACGCTGGAGACGGTGGCCAGCTACCAGAAGAACTGGGGCAACGAGGCCCGACCCATGGGACCTGTCGAGCTGGTGAGTCCGCCTCTTCAGTCAACCATCTTGTCCTGGACCCTTTTCGCTTATAGAAACGATCGATCGAAATAAGCTGAGATCACTCTCATTATCTCTATGGCATATTTGAAGCCAAGTCTATCCATCAAGTAATTTACAAATACGTTAGACTCGTACGAACTACCTGATACTGATAGCAACCCATGCTTAGAGTCCTACAAGTCCTTATCACAAATAGGTTCGCATCCAATTCGACATAATCATGATCACATGATCACATGATCTCCTCGTTGAGCTGATGGATTAGCAAGTAGCGCTCTTGATATACTATAACAGATAAATAATTAAACAGATCTACGATTTAAGTTTATGTATGTAAGTTTATTAAGACTAAACGTTATTGTGTTAGTACATATATTTCATATTAGTGTCACAGCTCGATTGCATGCAAATCATGGATTGGTAACTAGGAAGAGAGAATATATGAGTATCTTGGAGTTAGGGGTAGATGAGTAGTAGTATATAGCTTACCCCCTTTATGGCGATCAAGAACAATTGCATTTGTAAGTGTTAGTAAGTTTTGCTCTGAAAGTGCAGAGTTTAGTGATGACAAGAGCAAGATAAATAAATAAATAAATATATATACTTACTCCCTTGGTGCGACAGCCACACAATTACCTGATAATTGGGATGACATTTATATATTGTGTATTCATATGTATTCATATTCATATGTATATTATGTATTATCCTCGTCGTGTATAACATCAGTGTTGCGCTGCATATATCTTGTGTTGAAATTGCTAATGAATACCAGTGTGTAGAGATCGGCACTTTGCTGTAAAAGTGGAGAGTTGAATCATTTGAAAACAGTATAAAGAAGCAGTACTTTAAGAAGAATCGACTCACGTGTTCGTGCTAAGAAACGTCAGATGGCATTTATACCACAAACGTTTTCATCTGTATGTGTATGTGTTAATTAATTCGAACGACTGTCCGCAATCTAGTGGAAAGGAAACAGTAGATAGATATAATGAATTGACATATAAACATTAACTTACCCCATTAGATTTGGGTACTTGCGGCTCCATCGCATCAAACAGTATCAAACAAGATCGCCAGTTCTTGGGGTTACCCAGCAATGTATGTATTAGGCAGCCTTTGTCGGTGTCAGTGTCGCTGTGAGATGTCTAGTAATTAAAAAAAAGAAAAAAAACATATTGGAAGACCTTCGTTATTTCAGTTAAATTGCTTGGAATACTCACATTATCTTCAACATGTTTTGCCAACTAGCAAACGCCAAGTTTCAACTAACAACAACAATCACTTAGTATAACATTTCACATATTTTCTTCTCTATTACACTTGAAAAGAAAATTTACAAAATCAATTTAGAAAAAAAGTCCAAAATAGTTTTTAACACAAATAATTTTAAAAGTTTGAGCTCTTAACTGAGCGAGAGCTCGAGCTGCACTAAAAATATGGGCGGCGGGAGGTCTATTTATACCGATTTTCGGTTCGTTTTCACAGCCTACTTTGATATATTTTCACAATGCGCCTACTTTGATTTTGAAATTTTATTGAATATATGTACATGCAATGTATGTATAGAACTTTGTTCTCAAAATACATGTTTCAATCTACGCTAACAGATAACATGCAAATTAGATTAATTTATTGAAAAATCGAATGACGACAACAAACAGTTTTGAACGTGTTGTTGTGCCGCGTGAAATTTGGCACAGCCTGTCGATTCCTATCGAGCTCGATTCATCGGGTCGACCCAGAGGTCTTACACGAACACACTATCGATAGCTTAGTAGTGCACATTTCAACATCGATAGGCCAAGAAATGATTCTGCAGATAGTTCAGTTTGGCAGTTAAAATTAA
The DNA here is from genome assembly GCA_035042425.1 of Drosophila flavopinicola. Taxonomy (NCBI): domain Eukaryota; kingdom Metazoa; phylum Arthropoda; class Insecta; order Diptera; family Drosophilidae; genus Drosophila; species Drosophila flavopinicola. The sequence continues at coordinate 589,440 of JAWNLL010000447.1, read as the reverse complement.
AATTTTTCTAGGTCCGCAACAACAGTTGTTACTGGAAAATAATTTCAAAATATAAATTAAGAAAATAAAATGTTAAATAAAATATGTATTGCAAAAAAATTAAATACTCTTAATTGCCAGCTTAATAATAGATTGTAAGGTAACTTTATGGGTAAAAAAACTGTGTTCATTGTTATCCCTAAGCCTAGAGTTTATGACCTTTTTATACTCTTTTCGAAGAAAATAGAATATTAAGTTTGTGCTGAAGGAAGCGTCGAGACCCCCAAAAGTTACTGCCAGTATGCTTAGAAAAACAAAACAAATTGATCCGTCTGTCTGTCTGTCTGTATGTATGTATGCAAACTAGTCCCTCAGTTTTTGAGCTATCGCGATGCAACTTTGCACAGACACTTAATATTCAAGGGGACAAAACATTGGTCAGAGCCGGCCGGATCGGACCACTATATCTTATAGCTGCCATACAACTTGAAGTCGGTTTTGGTCATAAATCCCATGTTTTCAAAGCTATTGAATTAAAACTTTGCACAGATACTTATTATTCAAAGGAACAGCACATTAATCGGAACCGGACGGATCGGACCACTATATCTTATAGCTGCCATACAACTCTAAGTCGGTTTTGGCCATTAATCCGATGTTTTCAAAGCAATTGCTTTACATTTCCTTGTAAATTTGAACATCAAACAAACATTTGAACATGGGTCAAATTGCAAAACGATTGAGTCATAAATAGCGAAGATATGCGTCATTAAATATTTTGAAAAAACAGGTGCATATGAGCAAACAAAGTCAAGCGCCAGTAAGCTTTTGACAGTCTGCTCTTCAAGGGATTTTGTCATCGATCATCAAAACTGCTTGTGGCGTAAGGGGTAAAGTATCGCCGACAAACGAAAGCAAGCGTCGGAGACCCAAAAGTTACTGCCAGTATGCTTAGATTGACAAAACAAATTGATATAGCCATGTCCGTCTGTCTGTCTGTCTGTCTGTCTGTCCGTCTGTCTGTATGTATGCAAACTAGTCCCTCAGTTTTTGAGCTATCGCGATGCAACTTTGCACAGACACTTAATATTCAACGAAACAGCACATTAATCGGAACCGGACGGATCGGACCACTATATCTTATAGCTGCCATACAACTTGAAGTCGGTTTTGGCCATAAATCCGAGGTTTTCAAAGCAATTGCTTTAAATTTCCTTGTACATTTGAACATCAAACAAACATTTGAACATGGGTCAAATTGCAAAACGATTGAGTCATAAATAGCGAAAATATGCGTCATTAAATATTTTGAAAGAACAGGTGCTGGCTGGATTGGACCACTATATCATATAGCTGACATACAACTGGAAATAATTTTAATATTTCCATAGAAAATTTAAATTCATATGATATCAATTTGTACAGAGTGAAAATTGCCTAAAGGTTCGAAAAGAGTCTAGAATCTTCGGCACGCCGAAGATAATCCATTCCCACTTGTTTGTGTTAAGATTGTAGCTATCTGCATCAGATCAAGTTTGTTTCAAATTTATGCCACGCCCACTTGGAGGTTGGCAAATCGATAACATGTCGATACACCTCAAATTACAAATCGATAAGACGTGAATATTTCCCATAATTTTGAAGCTAGTCATCAGATTTTGGTAGGTATGTTGCTGGTGACCAACCCAAAAAATTGGATCCTAGGCTCCAAAATGAATTGGAAATGCTTATATTTCACGCAGTTTTAGAGCTAAAGTCACCATTTTTTTTTTCACAGAATAAAAATTTCGACCTCGCCCACTCCCGCCCCCGTAATCGCGAAAATCGATATACATGAAAGCACAATTCGATAACACGTGTATATTGGCCGCAATTGAAGCGAGTCTCAAAATATAGACTAAGGCTGACCAGCGCAAAAGATTCCGACCTGGGTTTCCCGGCCACGCCCACTAGAACACGGAAGCCTATATCTCGCACAGTTTAAGAGCTAGACCAACCAAACTTTGAGGGTAGACTTCTGGCCAACTCCTCTAAAGATCAACAAATGATATAAGGCAATCGATGGACATGTATTACAGCTAGATTTTATAAAGAAATACTGAGTCCACCCTTGAAGCAAATATTTTAACGCTTGCTACAAAAACAAGTAAGAGTGCTCTAGTCGGGAGTGCCCGACTACGAGATACCCTGAACCCAGTCCTTACAATCATTCGTACTAATCTAAGCACACACATGCTGCAGTACAAGCAGTACAAGCAGTGCAAGCGGTTTAAGCAGTTAGCTTGCTTTTCGCTGAGCCCCACACAATGGAAAGTTGAATCTTCAATAACTTCTGTGTTTATTGTCCGATGGGGCAAGCAATTGTCGATAATATGTGTGACCAAACCAAATTGCAAGGTCGTACCTTCAAATATGAATTTTCGGGGGGTTTGGAGGGTGGTATCCAAAAAGTGAAATATTTGTTACATGAGTATGCTATTCGAGATTATCCATGCCAAAATTAGGGCCTCTAGCTTTTATAACTTTGAAGTTATGTCCCAAAAACGTGAAATCTAAATTTATCGATAACTTTTAAACGGTATGAGTTATCGATAAAATGAAATAAACTTGATCTGTCACGGTCCTACGAGAACTTATATTCCAAATATGAAGTCTCTAGCTCTTGTAGTCTCAGATATCCGCGTGTTCATACGGACAGACAGACGGACATGGCTAGATCGACTCGGCTGTTGATACTGATCAAGACTATATATACTTTATATGGTCGGAGATGTTTCTTTATGCCTGTAACATACTTTTGCACAAAACCATAATACCCTTTTTACCCATTTTTAATGGGTTCAGGGTATAAAAAGTGTGAAGGGCCTAACTACTTGAATCTAATAGTAATCCATGCTTAGAGTGCCACAAGTCCTTATCACAAATAGGTTCCGCATCCAATTCGACATGATCATGATCACATGATCTCCTCGTTGAGCTGATCGATTAGCAAGTAGCGCTACTAATATACTATAAAAGATAAATAATTAAACAGATCTACGATTTAAGTTTATGTATGTAAGTTTATTAAGACTAAACGTTATTGTGTTAGTACATATATTTCATATTAGTGTCACAGCTCGATTGCATGCAAATCATGGATTGGTAACTAGGAAGAGAGAATATATGAGTATCTTGGAGTTAGGGGTAGATGAGTAGTAGTATATAGCTTACCCCCTTTATGGCGATCAAGAACAATTGCATTTGTAAGTGTTAGTAAGTTTTGCTCTGAAAGTGCAGAGTTTAGTGATGACAAGAGCAAGATAAATAAATAAATATATATACTTACTCCCTTGGTGCGACAGCCACACAATTACCTGATAATTGGGATGACATTTATATATTGTGTATTCATATGTATTCATATTCATATGTATATTATGTATTATCCTCGTCGTGTATAACATCAGTGTTGCGCTGCATATATCTTGTGTTGAAATTGCTAATGAATACCAGTGTGTAGAGATCGGCACTTTGCTGTAAAAGTGGAGAGTGGAATCATTTTAAAACAGTATAAAGAAGCAGTACTTACCATTGATTGCAGTGTCTACACTGAAGCAACATCTATTAAAACGAAGTATAGGAAATCATATACATATACAAAATATAATCTAAAATCTTTAAGGATCGACTCACGTGTTCGTGCTAAGAAACGTCAGATGGCATTTATACCACAAACGTTTTCATCTGTATGTATATGTGTAAGTGTATTAATTAATTTGAACGACTGTCCGCAATCTAGTGGAAAGGAAACAGTAGATAGATATAAAGAATTGACATATAAACATTAACTTACCCCATTAGATTTGGGTACTTGCGGCTCCATCGCATCAAACGGTAACAAACAAGATCGCCAGTTCTTGGGGTTACCAAGCAATGTATGTATTAGGCAGCCTTTGTCGGTGTAAGTGTCGTGTGAAGATGTCTAGTAATTAAAAAAAGAAAAAATAAATATTATATATATATATATATATATATATATATTAAATATTATTTCAGTTAAATTGCTTGGAGTACTCACATTATCTTCAACATGTTTTGCCAACGAGCAAACGCTAAGTTTCAACTAATTTGCTGAATCACTTAGTATAACATTTCACATATTTTCTTCTCTATTACACTTGAAAAGAAAATTTACAAAATCAATTTCGAAAAAGTCCAAAATAGTTTTTAACACAAATAATTTTAAAAGTTTGAGCTCTTAACTGAGCGAGAGCTCGAGCTGCACTAAAAATATGAGCGGCGGGAGGTCTATTTATACCCTTTTTCGGTTCGATTTCACAGCCTACTTTGATATATTTTCACAGTGCGCCTACTTTGATTTTGAAATTTGATTGAATATATGTACATACAATGTATGTATAGAACTTTGTTCTCAAAATACATGTTTCAATCTACTTTTACAAATTTAATGCAGACATTCCATTACAACAATATATGAACAAATCTATTTATAGGAAATTTCCTGAACCCAGTCCTTACATTCATTCAAACTAACCTATCAGTGTACATACATACAACAACACACTTGCTGCAAGCAGTGCAAGCAGTGCCAGCAGTTTAACTATGGCAAGTTAGATCGTAAACAACTTCTGTGTTTATTGTCCGAACTTATTGAAAATTTATGGGCATAAAATTGACACGAAAATATGTGACCAAACCAAATTGCAAGGTCATACCTTCAAAAATGCGTGGGGATTGGGGGGTGGTATCCAAAAAGTGAAATATTTGTTACAAGTGCATGATATTCGAGATTTTAAATGCGAAATTAGGTCTGAAAATGAAATTTATCGATAACTTTTGAGCGCGACGAGTTATCGATAAATTGTAATCGAATCGGCTGTTGATACTGATCAATAATATCTATACTTTATATGGTCGGAGATGCTTCGTTATGCCTGTTACATACATTTGCACAAAACCATTATACTCTTTTTTACCCATTTTTAATGGGTTCAGGGTATAAAAACATTGCAAAATGCATTTTCAACAAAGCATCGATCCAAATGATATGAATGTACTGAGAAGAAGTAGTAAGGGCGAAATCTGTTTTTTCAATTAACAGAACAAATGAATATGCAAAGCAACAATAAAACGTGAATTTAAGTGTGTTAAAATGTATTCACTCTATACTTTTTCGGGAATCGAAAACGAGAAGACTTGAACTGCCTTGGTTTTAATTAGGTCACATTATCGAGCGTGCACTGTATGCTCATCTAATGTTGTTGTTTCTTTCTTTCCCTCTGCAGCTGTTGAAGCAGCATGCGAACCTGAGCGTTGGCAATTTCCGTAAGACCGCTGGTCGCGATCGAATCCTCACCTCGACCATGGCGCACTACTATGCGCCGCTGGTGGCGACGGTGGCCATCGAGGACTTCCGCTTCGGCCGCCTCACGCTGCTCCACTTTCCGTTCCAGCGGTGCGTGTGGCTAACGCTGCTGGCTGCTCTGATGCTGCACGGCCTGATCTATGTGTGGCGCTGGCGGGCCAGCGGCCTGCAGGTGCTGGAGCTGCTGCTGGGCGTGACGCTGGTGCGCCTGCCAAGCGCCTGGATGCAGCGCCTCATCTATGCCCACTGGCTGTACGGCAGCATACCGCTGCGTGTCGTCTACCAGTCGCTGCTGTTCCACTTCATACGGCTGCAGCTGTTCGGCACGCTGCCCAGCTCGTTTGAGCAGCTGCTGGATAGCGACTTTCGCGGCCTGTGCACATCCAACATACTGGGCATGCTGCGTGAGATGCCGCAGGTGGCGCGCAACTATGAGAGATTTGTGGCCATTGCGTCGCCCTTCGATGAGGCTGTGCTGGATGCACTGCATCAGCGGCGGGAGAGGCACTTGTTTGCCATCACCGGCATTGATTCGGCCAGTGCGCATCTGAGCGCGATGAAGCGCCAGAGCAGCTATCACATTCTGGCGCAGTACGTCAATTTGCAGCAGGTGGTCATCTATATGCCGAAGCACTCGTATTTCAAGGAGCAGTTCAACGATTTGCTGTGCCGGCTGGATGCCAGCGGCTTTCTAGACTTCTGGCGTCGAGCCGCCTTCACCGAATACAGTCACAGGACGATGCGCCATCGCAGCCAGGAGCAACTTCAGGAGCGGCAGCGGGAGCAGCAGGATGAACAGCTCCGCCAGTTGGGCGGCATCTACAGCCTGATTGGCGCTCTCTATGTTTTGGCCACATTCATCTTTGGCGTTGAGCTCCTCTGCCATCGACTGACCAAAAGACGGCATTAATTGAGCAATTGGACAACAATTGATTGCGGAAAAAAGATTTAGTTTTAGGGATAACAATGAACACAGGTTTTTTTTTACCCATAAGGTTATAAGGTTATAACAATCTATTGTTAAGCTGGCATTTAAGAATATTTTAGTTTTTTGCAATAAATTATGTATTTAACATTTTATTTTCGTAATTTATATTTAATTGCGGACCTAGAAAAATTTGAATTTTAACTGCCAAGCTGAACTTACTGCAGAATCATTTCTTGGCCAATCGATGTTGAAATGTGCACTCCTAAGCTATCGATAGTGTATTCGTGTAAGAACTCTGGGTCGACCCGATGAATCGAGCTCGATAGGAATCGACAGGCTGTGGAAAATTTCACGCGGCTCAACAACACGCTCAAAACTGTTTTTAGTCGTCATTCGATTTGTCAATAAATTAATCTAATTTGCATGTTATCTGTTAGCGTAGATTGAAACATGTATTTTGAGAACAAAGTTCTATACATACATTGCATGTACATATATTCAATAAAATTTCAAAATCAAAGTAGGCGCATTGTGAAAATATATCAAAGTAGGCTGTGAAAACGAACCGAAAATGGGTATAAATAGACCTCCCGCCGCCCATATTTTTAGTGCAGCTCGAGCTCTCGCTCAGTTAAGAGCTCAAACTTTTAAAATTATTTGTTTTAAAAACTATTTTGGACTTTTTTTCTAAATTGATTTTGTAAATTTTCTTTTCAAGTGTAATAGAGAAGAAAATATGTGAAATGTTATACTAAGTGATTGTTGTTGTTAGTTGAAACTTGGCGTTTGCTAGTTGGCAAAACATGTTGAAGATAATGTGAGTATTCCAAGCAATTTAACTGAAATAACGAAGGTCTTCCAATATGTTTTTTTTCTTTTTTTTAATTACTAGACATCTCACAGCGACACTGACACCGACAAAGGCTGCCTAATACATACATTGCTGGGTAACCCCAAGAACTGGCGATCTTGTTTGTTACTGTTTGATGCGATGGAGCCGCAAGTACCCAAATCTAATGGGGTAAGTTAATGTTTATATGTCAATTCATTATATCTATCTACTGTTTCCTTTCCACTAGATTGCGGACAGTCGTTCGAATTAATTAATACACATACACATATGATGAAAACGTTTGTGGTATAAATGCCATCTGACGTTTCTTAGCACGAACACGTGAGTCGATTCTTCTTAAAGTACTGCTTCTTTATACTGTTTTCAAATGATTCAACTCTCCACTTTTACAGCAAAGTGCCGATCTCTACACACTGGTATTCATTAGCAATTTCAACACAAGATATATGCAGCGCAACACTGATGTTATACACGACGAGGATAATACATAATATACATATGAATATGAATACATATGAATACACAATATATAAATGTCATCCCAATTATCAGGTAATTGTGTGGCTGTCGCACCAAGGGAGTAAGTATATATATTTATTTATTTATCTTGCTGTTGTCATCACTAAGTCTCCACTTTCAGAGCAAAACTTACTAACACTTACAAATGCAATTGTTCTTGATCGCCATAAAGGGGGTAAGCTATATACTACTACTCATCTACCCCTAACTCCAAGATACTTATATATTCTCTCTTCCTAGTTACCAATCCATGATTTGCATGCAATCGAGCTGTGACACTAATATGAAATATATGTACTAACACAATAACGTTTAGTCTTAATAAACTTACATACATAAACTTAAATCGTAGATCTGTTTAATTATTTATCTTTTATAGTATATTAGTAGCGCTACTTGCTAATCGATCAGCTCAACGAGGAGATCATGTGATCATGATCATGTCGAATTGGATGCGGAACCTATTTGTGATAAGGACTTGTGGCACTCTAAGCATGGATTACTATTAGATTCAAGTAGTTAGGCCCTTCACACTTTTTATACCCTGAACCCAATAAAAATGGGTAAAAAGGGTATTATGGTTTTGTGCAAAAGTATGTAACAGGCATAAGGAAGCATCTCCGACCGTATAAAGTATATATAGTCTTGATCAGTATCAACAGCCGAGTCGATCTAGCCATGTCCGTCTGTCTGTCCGTATGAACACGCGGATATCAGAGACTACAAGAGCTAGAGACTTCATATTTGGAACATAAGTTCTCCTAATCCCGGGACAGATCAAGTTTATTTCATTTGATCGATAACTCGTCGCATTCAAAATTTATCGATAAATTTTGATTTTAGACTAGCGTTTTTGGGACATAACTTCAAAGTTAAAAGAGCTAGAGACCCCAAATTTGGCATGTATAATCTCGAATAGCATACACATGTAACAAATATTTCACTTTTTGGATACCACCCCCCAAAAGTTAAAAAAACGCATTTTTGAAGGTACGACCTTGCAATTTGGTTTGGTAACACATATTATCGACAATTGCTTGCCCCAAAAATTTCAATAAGATCGGACAATAAACACAGAAGTTATTTAAGATTTAACTTTCCATTGTGTGGGGCTCAGCGAAAAGCAAGCTAACTGCTTAAACCGCTTGCACTGCTTGTACTGCTTGTACTGCAGCATGTGTGTGTTTAGATTAGTACGAATGATTGTAAGGACTGGGTTCAGGGTATCTCGTAGTCGGGCACTCCCGACTAGAGCACTCTTACTTGTTTTTGTAGCAAGCGTTAAAATATTTGCTTCAAGGGTGGACTCAGTATTTCTTTATAAAATCTAGCTGTGATACATGTCCATCGATTGCCTTATATCATTTGTTGATCTTTAGAGGAGTTGGCCAGAAGTCTACCCTCAAAGTTTGGTTGGTCTAGCTCTTAAACTGTGCGAGATATAGGCTTCCGTGTTCTAGTGGGCGTGGCCGGGAAACCCAGGTCGGAATCTTTTGCGCTGGTCAGCCTTAGTCTATATTTTGAGACTCGCTTCAATTGCGGCCAATATACACGTGTTATCGAATTGTGCTTTCATGTATATCGATTTTCGCGATTACGGGGGCGGGAGTGGGCGAGGTCGAAATTTTTATTCTGTGAAAAAAAAATGGTGACTTTAGCTCTAAAACTGCGTGAAATATAAGCATTTCCAATTCATTTTGGAGCCTAGGATCCAATTTTTTGGGTTGGTCACCAGCAACATACCTACCAAAATCTGATGACTAGCTTCAAAATTATGGGAAATATTCACGTCTTATCGATTTGTAATTTGAGGTGTATCGACTTGTTATCGATTTGCCAAGCTCCAAGTGGGCGTGGCATAAATTTGAAACTTACTTGATCTGAAGCAGATAGCTACAATCTTAACACAAACAAGTGGGAAAGATTCTATACTCTTTTCGAACCTTTAGGCAATTTTCACTCTGCCAACTGCAGCACTTTCATTATCTGTACAAATTGATATCATATGAATTTAAATTTTCTATGGAAATATTAAAATTATTTCCAGTTGTATGTCAGCTATAAGATATAGTGGTCCAATCCAGCCAGCTCCGATTCATGTGATGTATGTTTGAATAAAAGGTATCTGTGCAAAGTTTTTTCACGATAGCTCAAAAACTGAGGGACTAGTTTGCATACATACAGACAGACGGACAGACAGACAGACAGACAGACAGACGGACATGGCTATATCAATTTGTTTTGTCAATCTAAGCATACTGGCAGTAACTTTTGGGTCTCCGACGCTTGCTTTCGTTTGTCGGCGATACTTTACCCCTTACGCCACAAGCAGTTTTGATGATCGATGACAAAATCCCTTGAAGAGCAGACTGTCAAAAGCTTACTGGCGCTTGACTTTGTTTGCTCATATGCACCTGTTCTTTCAAAATATTTAATGACGCATATCTTCGCTATTTATGACTCAATCGTTTTGCAATTTGACACATTTGAATGTTTGTTTGATGTTCAAGTGTACAAGGAAATTTAAAGCAATTGCTTTGAAAACATCGGATTAATGGCCAAAACCGACTTAGAGTTGTATGGCAGCTATAAGATATAGTGGTCCGATCCGTCCGGTTCCGATTAATGTGCTGTTCCTTTGAATAATAAGTATCTGTGCAAAGTTTTAATTCAATAGCTTTGAAAACATGGGATTTATGACCAAAACCGACTTCAAGTTGTATGGCAGCTATAAGATATAGTGGTCCGATCCGGCCGGCTCTGACCAATGTTTTGTCCCCTTGAATATTAAGTGTCTGTGCAAAGTTGCATCGCGATAGCTCAAAAACTGAGGGACTAGTTTGCATACATACATACAGACAGACAGACAGACGGATCAATTTGTTTTGTTTTTCTAAGCATACTGGCAGTAACTTTTGGGGGTCTCGGACGCTTCCTTCAGCACAAACTTAATATTCTATTTTCTTCGAAAAGAGTATAAAAAGGTCATGAACTCTAGGCTTAGGGATAACAATGAACACAGGTTTTTTACCCATAAAGTTACCTTACAATCTATTATAAAGCTGGCAATTAAGAATATTTAATTTTTTTGCAACACATATTTTATTTAACATTTTATTTTCTTAATTTATATTTTGAAATTATTTTCCAGTATCAACTGTTGTTGCGGACCTAGAAAAATTTTAATTTTAACTGCCAAACGAACTATCTGCAGAATCATTTCTCGGCCTATCGATGTTGAAATGTGCACTCCTAAGCTATCGATAGTGTATTCGTGTAAGACCTCTGGGCCGACCCGATGAATCGAGCTCGATAGGAATCGACAGGCTGTAGAAAATTTCACGCGGCACAACAACACGCTCAAAACTGTTTTTAGTCGTCATTCGATTTGTCAATAAATTAATCTAATTTGCATGTTATCTGTTAGCGTAGATTGAAACATGTATTTTGAGAACAAAGTTCTATACATACATTGCATGTACATATATTCAATAAAATTTCAAAATCAAAGTAGGCGCATTGTGAAAATATATCAAAGTAGGCTGTGAAAACGAACCGAAAATGGGTATAAATAGACCTCCCGCCGCCCATATTTTTAGTGCAGCTCGAGCTCTCGCTCAGTTAAGAGCTCAAACTTTTAAAATTATTTGTGTTAAAAACTATTTTGGACTTTTTTTCTAAATTGATTTTGTAAATTTTCTTTTCAAGTGTAATAGAGAAGAAAATATGTGAAATGTTATACTAAGTGATTGTTGTTGTTAGTTGAAACTTGGCGTTTGCTAGTTGGCAAAACATGTTGAAGATAATGTGAGTATTCCAAGCAATTTAACTGAAATAACGAAGGTCTTCCAATATGTTTTTTTTATTTTTTTTAATTACTAGACATCTCACAGCGACACTGACACCGACAAAGGCTGCCTAATACATACATTGCTGGGTAACCCCAAGAACTGGCGATCTTGTTTGATACTGTTTGATGCGATGGAGCCGCAAGTACCCAAATCTAATGGGGTAAGTTAATGTTTATATGTCAATTCATTATATCTATCTACTGTTTCCTTTCCACTAGATTGCGGACAGTCGTTCGAATTAATTAACACATACACATACACATACAGATGAAAACGTTTGTGGTATAAATGCCATCTGACGTTTCTTAGCACGAACACGTGAGTCGATTCTTCTTAAAGTACTGCTTCTTTATACTGTTTTCAAATGATTCAACTCTCCACTTTTACAGCAAAGTGCCGATCTCTACACACTGGTATTCATTAGCAATTTCAACACAAGATATATGCAGCGCAACACTGATGTTATACACGACGAGGATAATACATAATATACATATGAATATGAATACATATGAATACACAATATATAAATGTCATCCCAATTATCAGGTAATTGTGTGGCTGTCGCACCAAGGGAGTAAGTATATATATTTATTTATTTATTTATCTTGCTCTTGTCATCACTAAACTCTCCACTTTCAGAGCAAAACTTACTAACACTTACAAATGCAATTGTTCTTGATCGCCATAAAGGGGGTAAGCTATAACTACTACTCATCTACCCCTAACTCCAAGATACTTATATATTCTCTCTTCCTAGTTACCAATCCATGATTTGCATGCAATCGAGCTGTGACACTAATATGAAATATATGTACTAACACAATCAACGTTTAGTCTTAATAAACTTACATAAACTTAAATCGTAGATCTGTTTAATTATTTATCTTCTATAGTATTTTAGTAGCGCTACTTGCTAATCGATCAGCTCAACGAGGAGATCAAGTGATCATGTGATCATGATCATGTCGAATTGGATGCGGAACCTATTTGTGATAAGGACTTGTGGCACTCTAAGCATCGATTCCGACAATTGCTTGCCCCAAAAATTTCAATAAGATCGGACAATAAACACAGAAGTTATTTATGATTTAACTTTCCATTGTGTGGGGCTCAGCGAAAAAGCAAGCATAACTGCTTAAACCGCTTGCACTGCTTGTACTGCTTGTACTGCAGCATGTGTGTGTTTAGATTAGTACGAATGATTGTAAGGACTGGGTTCAGGGTATCTCGTAGTCGGGCACTCCCGACTAGAGCACTCTTACTTGTTTTTGTAGCAAGCGTTAAAATATTTGCTTCAAGGGTGGACTCAGTATTTCTTTATAAAATCTAGCTGTGATACATGTCCATCGATTGCCTTATATCATTTGTTGATCTTTAGAGGAGTTGGCCAGAAGTCTACCCTCAAAGTTTGGTTGGTCTAGCTCTTAAACTGTGCGAGATATAGGCTTCCGTGTTCTAGTGGGCGTGGCCGGGAAACCCAGGTCGGAATCTTTTGCGCTGGTCAGCCTTAGTCTATATTTTGAGACTCGCTTCAATTGCGGCCAATATACACGTGTTATCGAATTGTGCTTTCATGTATATCGATTTTCGCGATTACGGGGGCGGGAGTGGGCGAGGTCGAAATTTTTATTCTGTGAAAAAAAAAATGGTGACTTTAGCTCTAAAACTGCGGGAAATATAACCATTTCCAATTCATTTTGGAGCCTAGGATCCAATTTTTTGGGTCGGTCACCAGCAACATACCTACCAAATTTGATGACTAGCTTCAAAATTATGGGAAATATTCACGTCTTATCGATTTGTAATTTGAGGTGTATCGACATGTTATCGATTTGCCAACCTCCAAGTGGGCGTGGCATAAATTTGAAACAAACTTGATCTGAAGCAGATAGCTACAATCGTAACACAAACAAGTGGGAAAGGATTATCTTCGGCGTGCCGAAGATTCTATACTCTTTTCGAAACTTTAGGCAATTTTCACTCTGTACAAATTGATATCATATGAATTTAAATTTTCTATGGAAATATTAAAGTTATTTCCAGTTGTATGTCAGCTATAAGATATAGTGGTCCGATCCGTCCGGTTCCGATTAATGTGCTGTTTCGTTGAATATTAAGTGTCTGTGCAAAGTTGCATCGCGATAGCTCAAAAACTGAGGGACTAGTTTGCATACATACAGACAGACGGACAGGCAGACAGACAGACAGACGGACATGGCTATATCAATTTGTTTTGTCAATCTAAGCATACTGGCAGTAACTTTTGGGTCTCCGACGCTTGCTTTCGTTTGTCGGCGATACTTTACCCCTTACGCCACAAGCAGTTTTGATGATCGATGACAAAATCCCTTGAAGAGCAGACTGTCAAAAGCTTACTGGCGCTTGACTTTGTTTGCTCATATGCACCTGTTCTTTCAAAATATTTAATGACGCATATTTTCGCTATTTATGACTCAATCGTTTTGCAATTTGACCCATGTTCAAATGTTTGTTTGATGTTCAAATGTACAAGGAAATTTAAAGCAATTGCTTTGAAAACATCGGATTAATGGCCAAAACCGACTTCAAGTTGTATGGCAGCTATAAGATATAGTGTTCTGATCCGTCCGGTTCCGATTAATGTGCTGTTCCTTTGAATAATAAGTATCTGTGCAAAGTTTTAATTCAATAGCTTTGAAAACATGGGATTTATGACCAAAACCGACTTCGAGTTGTATGGCAGCTATAAGATATAGTGGTCCGATCCGGCCGGCTCTGACCAATGTTTTGTCCCCTTGAATATTAAGTGTCTGTGCAAAGTTGCATCGCGATAGCTCAAAAACTGAGGGACTAGTTTGCATACATACATACAGACAGACAGACAGACGGATCAATTTGTTTTGTTTTTCTAAGCATACTGGCAGTAACTTTTGGGGGTCTCGACGCTTCCTTCAGCACAAACTTAATATTCTATTTTCTTCGAAAAGAGTATAAAAAGGTCATAAACTCTAGGCTTAGGGATAACAATGAACACAGTTTTTTTACCCATAAAGTTACCTTACAATCTATTATTAAGCTGGCAATTAAGAGTATTTAATTTTTTTGCAATACATATTTTATTTAACATTTTATTTTCTTAATTTATATTTTGAAATTATTTTCCAGTAACAACTGTTGTTGCGGACCTAGAAAAATTTTAATTTTAACTGCCAAACGAACTATCTGCAGAATCATTTCTTGGCCTATCGATGTTGAAATGTGCACTACTAAGCTATCGATAGTGTGTTCGTGTAAGACCTCTGGGTCGACCCGATGAATCGAGCTCGATAGGAATCGACAGGCTGTGCCAAATTTCACGCGGCACAACAACACGTTCAAAACTGTTTGTTGTCGTCATTCGATTTTTCAATAAATTAATCTAATTTGCATGTTATCTGTTAGCGTAGATTGAAACATGTATTTTGAGAACAAAGTTCTATACATACATTGCATGTACATATATTCAATAAAATTTCAAAATCAAAGTAGGCGCATTGTGAAAATATATCAAAGTAGGCTGTGAAAACGAACCGAAAATCGGTATAAATAGACCTCCCGCCGCCCATATTTTTAGTGCAGCTCGAGCTCTCGCTCAGTTAAGAGCTCAAACTTTTAAAATTATTTGTGTTAAAAACTATTTTGGACTTTTTTTCTAAATTGATTTTGTAAATTTTCTTTTCAAGTGTAATAGAGAAGAAAATATGTGAAATGTTATACTAAGTGATTGTTGTTGTTAGTTGAAACTTGGCGTTTGCTAGTTGGCAAAACATGTTGAAGATAATGTGAGTATTCCAAGCAATTTAACTGAAATAACGAAGGTCTTCCAATATGTTTTTTTTATTTTTTTTAATTACTAGACATCTCACAGCGACACGGACACCGACAAAGGCTGCCTAATACATACATTGCTGGGTAACCCCAAGAACTGGCGATCTTGTTTGATACTGTTTGATGCGATGGAGCCGCAAGTACCCAAATCTAATGGGGTAAGTTAATGTTTATATGTCAATTCATTATATCTATCTACTGTTTCCTTTCCACTAGATTGCGGACAGTCGTTCGAATTAATTAACACATACACATACAGATGAAAACGTTTGTGGTATAAATGCCATCTGACGTTTCTTAGCACGAACACGTGAGTCGATTCTTCTTAAAGTACTGCTTCTTTATACTGTTTTCAAATGATTCAACTCTCCACTTTTACAGCAAAGTGCCGATCTCTACACACTGGTATTCATTAGCAATTTCAACACAAGATATATGCAGCGCAACACTGATGTTATACACGACGAGGATAATACATAATATACATATGAATATGAATACATATGAATACACAATATATAAATGTCATCCCAATTATCAGGTAATTGTGTGGCTGTCGCACCAAGGGAGTAAGTATATATATTTATTTATTTATCTTGCTCTTGTCATCACTAAACTCTCCACTCTCAGAGCAAAACTTACTAACACTTACAAATGCAATTGTTCTTGATCGCCATAAAGGGGGTAAGCTATATACTACTACTCATCTACCCCTAACTCCAAGATACTTATATATTCTCTCTTCCTAGTTACCAATCCATGATTTGCATGCAATCGAGCTGTGACACTAATATGAAATATATGTACTAACACAATCAACGTTTAGTCTTAATAAACTTACATAAACTTAAATCGTAGATCTGTTTAATTATTTATCTTCTATAGTATTTTAGTAGCGCTACTTGCTAATCGATCAGCTCAACGAGGAGATCAAGTGATCATGTGATCATGATCATGTCGAATTGGATGCGGAACCTATTTGTGATAAGGACTTGTGGCACTCTAAGCATCGATTACTATTAGATTCAAGTAGTTAGGCCCTTCCCACTTTTTTTACCCTGAACCCATTAAAAATGGTTAAAAAGGGTATTATGGTTTTGTGCAAAGTATGTAACAGGCATAAGGAAGCATCTCCGACCATATAAAGTATATATAGTCTTGATCAGTATCAACAGCCGAGTCGATCTAGCCATGTCCGTCTGTCTGTCCGTATGAACACGCGGATATCTGAGACTACAAGAGCTAGAGACTTCATATTTGGAATATAAGTTCTCGTAGGCCCGGGACAGATCAAGTTTATCGATAACTCATACCGTTTAAAAGTTATCGATAAATTTAGATTTCACACTAGCGTTTTTGGGACATAACTTCAAAGTTATAAGAGCTAGAGGCCCTAAATTTGGCATGTATAATCTCGAATAGCATACACATGTAACAAATATTTCACTTTTTGGATACCACCCTCCAAACCCCCCAAAAATTTCAATAAAATCGGACAATAAACACAGAAGTTATTTAAGATTCAACTTTCCATTGTGTGGGGCTCAGCGAAAATGCAAGCAAACTGCTTAAGCCGCTTGCACTGCTTGTACTGCTTGTACTGCAGCATGTGTGTGTTTAGATTAGTACGAATGATTGTAAGGACTGGGTTCAGGGTATCTCGTAGTCGGGCACTCCCGACTAGAGCACTCTTACTTGTTTTTGTAGCAAGCGTTAAAATATTTGCTTCAAGGGTGGACTCAGTATTTCTTTATAAAAACTAGCTGTGATACATGTCCATCGATTGCCTTATATCATTTGTTGATCTTTAGAGGAGTTGGCCAGAAGTCTACCCTCAAAGTTTGGTTGGTCTAGCTCTTAAACTGTGCGAGATATAGGCTTCCGTGTTCTAGTGGGCGTGGCCGGGAAACCCAGGTCGGAATCTTTTGCGCTGGTCAGCCTTAGTCTATATTTTGAGACTCGCTTCAATTGCGGCCAATATACACGTGTTATCGAATTGTGCTTTCATGTATATCGATTTTCGCGATTACGGGGGCGGGAGTGGGCGAGGTCGAAATTTTTATTCTGTGATCGGTAGAGGACGTCACCAGTAATCTACATAAATTCCAAATATGGTGACTTTAGCTCTAAAACTGCGGGAAATATAACCATTTCCAATTCATTTTGGAGCCTAGGATCCAATTTTTTGGGTCGGTCACCAGCAACATACCTACCAAATTTGATGACTAGCTTCAAAATTATGGGAAATATTCACGTCTTATCGATTTGTAATTTGAGGTGTATCGACATGTTATCGATTTGCCAACCTCCAAGTGGGCGTGGCATAAATTTGAAACAAACTTGATCTGATGCAGATAGCTACAATCTTAACACAAACAAGTGGGAATGGATTATCTTCGGCGTGCCGAAGATTCTAGACTCTTTTCGAACCTTTAGGCAATTTTCACTCTGTACAAATTGATATCATATGAATTTAAATTTTCTATGGAAATATTAAAATTATTTCCAGTTGTATGTCAGCTATAAGATATAGTGGTCCAATCCAGCCAGCACCTGTTCTTTCAAAATATTTAATGACGCATATTTTCGCTATTTATGACTCAATCGTTTTGCAATTTGACCCATGTTCAAATGTTTGTTTGATGTTCAAATGTACAAGGAAATTTAAAGCAATTGCTTTGAAAACATCGGATTTATGGCCAAAACCGACTTCAAGTTGTATGGCAGCTATAAGATATAGTGGTCCGATCCGTCCGGTTCCGATTAATGTGCTGTTTCGTTGAATATTAAGTGTCTGTGCAAAGTTGCATCGCGATAGCTCAAAAACTGAGGGACTAGTTTGCATACATACAGACAGACGGACAGACAGACAGACAGACAGACAGACGGACATGGCTATATCAATTTGTTTTGTCAATCTAAGCATACTGGCAGTAACTTTTGGGTCTCCGACGCTTGCTTTCGTTTGTCGGCGATACTTTACCCCTTACGCCACAAGCAGTTTTGATGATCGATGACAAAATCCCTTGAAGAGCAGACTGTCAAAAGCTTACTGGCGCTTGACTTTGTTTGCTCATATGCACCTGTTCTTTCAAAATATTTAATGACGCATATTTTCGCTATTTATGACTCAATCGTTTTGCAATTTGACCCATGTTCAAATGTTTGTTTGATGTTCAAATGTACAAGGAAATTTAAAGCAATTGCTTTGAAAACATCGGATTAATGGCCAAAACCGACTTCAAGTTGTATGGCAGCTATAAGATATAGTGTTCTGATCCGTCCGGTTCCGATTAATGTGCTGTTCCTTTGAATAATAAGTATCTGTGCAAAGTTTTAATTCAATAGCTTTGAAAACATGGGATTTATGACCAAAACCGACTTCGAGTTGTATGGCAGCTATAAGATATAGTGGTCCGATCCGGCCGGCTCTGACCAATGTTTTGTCCCCTTGAATATTAAGTGTCTGTGCAAAGTTGCATCGCGATAGCTCAAAAACTGAGGGACTAGTTTGCATACATACATACAGACAGACAGACAGACGGATCAATTTGTTTTGTTTTTCTAAGCATACTGGCAGTAACTTTTGGGGGTCTCGACGCTTCCTTCAGCACAAACTTAATATTCTATTTTCTTCGAAAAGAGTATAAAAAGGTCATAAACTCTAGGCTTAGGGATAACAATGAACACAGTTTTTTTACCCATAAAGTTACCTTACAATCTATTATTAAGCTGGCAATTAAGAGTATTTAATTTTTTTGCAATACATATTTTATTTAACATTTTATTTTCTTAATTTATATTTTGAAATTATTTTCCAGTAACAACTGTTGTTGCGGACCTAGAAAAATTTTAATTTTAACTGCCAAACGAACTATCTGCAGAATCATTTCTCGGCCTATCGATGTTGAAATGTGCACTCCTAAGCTATCGATAGTGTATTCGTGTAAGACCTCTGGGCCGACCCGATGAATCGAGCTCGATAGGAATCGACAGGCTGTAGAAAATTTCACGCGGCACAACAACACGCTCAAAACTGTTTTTAGTCGTCATTCGATTTGTCAATAAATTAATCTAATTTGCATGTTATCTGTTAGCGTAGATTGAAACATGTATTTTGAGAACAAAGTTCTATACATACATTGCATGTACATATATTCAATAAAATTTCAAAATCAAAGTAGGCGCATTGTGAAAATATATCAAAGTAGGCTGTGAAAACGAACCGAAAATGGGTATAAATAGACCTCCCGCCGCCCATATTTTTAGTGCAGCTCGAGCTCTCGCTCAGTTAAGAGCTCAAACTTTTAAAATTATTTGTGTTAAAAACTATTTTGGACTTTTTTTCTAAATTGATTTTGTAAATTTTCTTTTCAAGTGTAATAGAGAAGAAAATATGTGAAATGTTATACTAAGTGATTGTTGTTGTTAGTTGAAACTTGGCGTTTGCTAGTTGGCAAAACATGTTGAAGATAATGTGAGTATTCCAAGCAATTTAACTGAAATAACGAAGGTCTTCCAATATGTTTTTTTTATTTTTTTTAATTACTAGACATCTCACAGCGACACGGACACCGACAAAGGCTGCCTAATACATACATTGCTGGGTAACCCCAAGAACTGGCGATCTTGTTTGATACTGTTTGATGCGATGGAGCCGCAAGTACCCAAATCTAATGGGGTAAGTTAATGTTTATATGTCAATTCATTATATCTATCTACTGTTTCCTTTCCACTAGATTGCGGACAGTCGTTCGAATTAATTAACACATACACATACAGATGAAAACGTTTGTGGTATAAATGCCATCTGACGTTTCTTAGCACGAACACGTGAGTCGATTCTTCTTAAAGTACTGCTTCTTTATACTGTTTTCAAATGATTCAACTCTCCACTTTTACAGCAAAGTGCCGATCTCTACACACTGGTATTCATTAGCAATTTCAACACAAGATATATGCAGCGCAACACTGATGTTATACACGACGAGGATAATACATAATATACATATGAATATGAATACATATGAATACACAATATATAAATGTCATCCCAATTATCAGGTAATTGTGTGGCTGTCGCACCAAGGGAGTAAGTATATATATTTATTTATTTATTTATCTTGCTCTTGTCATCACTAAACTCTCCACTTTCAGAGCAAAACTTACTAACACTTACAAATGCAATTGTTCTTGATCGCCATAAAGGGGGTAAGCTATATACTACTACTCATCTACCCCTAACTCCAAGATACTTATATATTCTCTCTTCCTAGTTACCAATCCATGATTTGCATGCAATCGAGCTGTGACACTAATATGAAATATATGTACTAACACAATAACGTTTAGTCTTAATAAACTTACATAAACTTAAATCGTAGATCTGTTTAATTATTTATCTTCTATAGTATTTTAGTAGCGCTACTTGCTAATCGATCAGCTCAACGAGCAGATCATGTGATCATGTGATCATGATCATGTCGAAGTGGATGCGAATCCTATTTGTGATAAGGACTTGTATTACTCTAAGCATGGCTTACTATCAGATTCAAGTAGTTAGACCCTTCCCACTTTTTGTAGCAAGCGTTAACATATTTGCTTCAAGGGTGGAATCAACATTTATAGTATAGAATCTAGCTGTAATACAGGTCCATCGATTGCCTGATGTCATTTGTGTGTTGTATAATTCTTTACACCTCAAACGAAAACTGTATGTATGCGGCAGCCAGACAACAGTTTGGTTTTTGGATACACACAGAAAAAAAAGTTAATAGAATTGTATTTTCATTAAAAATTAAAGTTCAACCCAAACACAGATTTGTCAATCTAAAAAATAAATCTTGTGTTGGGAATCTCAAATTAAGAACGTGGCAATTTGAGTCTATTCATAACAGTTGATAGTTCTAAAATATCATATTTATTTATGAGAAGTGAGTAGACTATAATCTGATCTTGAATCAATGTTGTATATTGTAGTACTTTAACTTGGAATTTACTTTTCGTTGAAGTTTTTTGTCAATATGGTATTGCCTTGATTTGTTTCTCTCAGTGTAGTTGTGTGTGTGCTGTTAATGGTGTTAATTTATGGTTATGCGCCTCCTGCACAACACTGACACCGGAACCTGTCACGCACACACATTGTCCGTATTGTGGGGGGGGGGGGTTTGGAGCCAACCTGAGACTGCCTCCACACTTGCCACTTGGGCCACTTGCCCCCACATCTCGTGTGTGGCGGGGTAAGCAGCAATTAGTTGGAGTAATGAGCACAGATTTGTTAATGCATTGCAGCATTTAGATTAATTTACTTAGCATTATGCTTGGCGACATGGGATTCAAATCCCGATTAATCTATGCGGGTTATCTTTAAAAAGAACAATATTCAAGACAACTAATTCCTATACTGAATCTAAGGGAATTGTCCTTTTTGCGTTGCCAATCTTTCTATTTAACTCTTCTATATCCTCCGAAGACTTCTTACTTTTCCAATTCTTCGTCTTTTTTATATTAATTAAAACATTTTTGCTCAGACTTAAACAAAATGAAGTAAAAGCTGTCGCTCGTTAAAAATATTAACATTTGTTTATATTCTTGCTAGAACTATTATAGTAAAATTATATATATTTACTATAAAACTATGTTAAGAAAATTTTAATATCTTATGAATTTGTGACGCACTTTATAACGTTATTAAATTACTTAATCTTAAACATTTTATTTTTTGGTCTGAATGCTTTTATTTAAAGGCTTTCCAAAAGAAAGTTAATCTTCAAATTTCTAACATTGTTTATATATTTTAATATTTTAACTGTTTTTCGAATAACGTCAATCATAAAGATACGTTTGATTTCGAATAAAATTAAAAATGTTATGCCCTTAAATGTAATATTCGGCAATTGATAAATAACTAAGATTCACTCTAAGCTAATTCTGTGAAGCTAAGAATATAGTAGAGGAATTATAATACATTTCCTGTATTGTTTATCAATAGGCAATATATAAAAGCTCAAAAAAGGTTCTATGAATTAGCTTCAGGTGGTACATATATCATATATGGCTGATATATCATATCCATTTTACAACACAAAATAACTAAACGGTCAATGGAAATATCGTTATATTTGTAAGCATTTTTAAAAAAATTAAGTCTTATTATTTATAAAAAATCAAATTTAGGAAATACTTCACTTTTTAGCACATTTTTAGTGTATGCTTAGCGAAAAAACCATTGTTGATTAAAAAAGTTGAAATTGTGCGCTTTTGTATATATATCTAGGGCTGTGTCATCGATTAAAACAAGTGGGGAAGGATTATCTTCGGCGTGCCGAAGATTCTATACTCTTTTCGAACCTATAGGTAAATTTCACTCTGCCAACTGCACCACCGAAATATTTAATGACGCATATCTTTGCTAATTATAGCTCAATCGATTTGAAATGTTTATCATTGATGAGCTAAAAGCATGTTCTAGTGTACAAGGAAATTTAAGGTGATAGCTTTGAAAATATCGAATATCTGGCCAAAACCGACTTCCAGTTGTATGGTAGCCACAAGATATGGTGGTCCGATCCGGCTAGTTCCGACCAATGTGCTGTCCCTTTGAATAATAAGTATCTGTGCAAAGTTGTATCGCGATAGCTTTAAAAACATGGGATATATGGCCAAAACCGACTTCGAGTTGTATGGCAGCTATAAGATATAGTGATCCGATCCAGCCGGCTCCAACCACAACAACTATCGCTTATCGGCTTTTATTTGCATTAGTTATGAGCAATAGAGAAATGTGCGTTTGCACACACCACACACAAATACATAAATACATTTAATGCAACAAAAAACCCCAACAGAGATATTATTAAGACTAGCTGGAAAGTTGAGAAAACACATTTGAATTTGCAAATATAATGTTAGATAAGTATTATTATTTAAAATGGAAGCAAATTAATTTATATAATTGTTATTAACTAAATTAAAGTTGATAACTATTATTAAACAATTAAATACAATAGTTTTTTTAACATATTTGTAGCAGCTGCAAAGACAAAAAAAATATGGTTTGTAAAAATTCGAATTGTATTCTAAAACTATTCAAGCGTACTACACATTTGGAAATTAACAAAAAATATTGAAGATCTTGCATATTTTTTGTGTAGAAGAGAGGCCAATAAGAGTTGCTGTCATGGCATTGAAAACTATTCAAAATATGCTCGAATATATATCAGCTTGGCATCTTTTTGTTTTCGTTCTTCTGTTCGGTTTGGTACGCTTTGCTTTTCATTGGAAATACCAACGAAAAAAAGCGGACGCAAACGGAGATGGAGATGGAGACGCTATCGATCAACATGCAGCGCGGGGATCGCTTAGATTTCAACACAATGGGCCATCAGAGGTTTCGATTTCAAAGCAGCAGAACGCAGGCACGTACCCGGCCATCGAGATGGGGATTTCTGTGACGTTGATGCGCACCTTTGATAAGGATGTGGCACCGCCGACTAGCACACCTCACAGAGTTATGAAACCACCAAACACAGAGAGAGAGAGAGAGAGAACACACAAAAAAACAAGACAAACTGAGCGTAGAAAAGGAAACAATTGACACGGATAATCCTGATGAATAATTATGAGCTATGCGTTTCCTGTGTGTGCCTGAATAATATACATATATTACTTATACTCTGCAATTCAATTGTTGTGCTTCTATATATTTTAGCAGTTATGCAATTTGGATCTTGAAACGGAGGTCATTTTTTTGTGGTTGAACATTTAAATTATTCGTCTTCGCTTTGTTGGTCTATGCAGCGACTGTTGCTCCGGCTGATCCGGCTGATCCGGCTGTGGATTTGAACAGCTGGGCAGATCGGAGCTGCTGCTTAGGCTGCTATGCTTACGCTTTCGCGTCTGTCGCCCTAATGGCTCCTGTTGCAACAGTAATCTGCTTCTGGCCGAGGATTTCTTGCGATGAGTGAAATGGGTTTTTGAGCCATGCTTGCGCCTGCGTTTGCGCACGCGGGGCGTCTCCAGCTGATAGTGTCGCTGTGCTGCCAAATTGGGGCAGGTTTTCTTATCGCACAACGAGTGCAGAGCAATGCGAGTCACTCTGGCGTTCTCCGCCAACTGGCGATACTTATCCTTCTGCTCATCGGACATCTGGAACCATTGGCGAACGGCGTACTTGCGCATCTTTTGCGATTCACGTACCGACATTCTGCACATTGCCGACTCCTCCAAGTTATGTAATCGAACTTCATTTAGGAAGTTGTTGAATGGTATTTCAGAAGCAATACGCTGCATAGTACGGTTTCGGTCCTGTTCCAGTGTCAAGGGCGTGAAGCTCACGTGGCGACTCTTTTTCATACGCAGCGTTCGACCGAATATGCGGGCACCGTTCAGGATGCTTAGTAACAAAGCCATCGTGAAAATTTAAAATAATAAAAACTAGCTTACAGCAAAATTGAATGATAAAAATTGTTTTGTGTCAGCTATTCGTTTGATATGTGATGTGATACTCGAAACGCTCTCAAATGAAGTAAATTTCAAACGCTACTCCAGATAAGCTCTAGATATATAAAGAAGAAGAAGAAGAAGACGAAGAATAAACAAGTGCTGAGCTAATTAAGACTATGAAAGTGTTAAGACGCCTTCCTGGAAATTGACACTTGGACAATGGCTCGACAAGCCGCAGTCATAAAGCAATAAAAACTAGCAGATATCAGGCGGCGCACTGATAACAACTAATGATTTAGGACTGCGATAAATGACTAGGAGGCTGCAACAAGAAAGAGATGCAACAGTTGCCTTTGCGGCAAGCTGTGAGCAGCATCATAAATGAATAATAAGTATCAGTGCAAAGTTTCATCGCGATAGATTCTAAAACATGGAATATATGGTCAAAACCGACTTCCAGTTGTATGGCAGCTATAAGATATAGTGGTCCGATCCGGCCGGCTCCGACCAATGTGCTGTCCCTTTGAATAATAAGTGTATGTGCAAAGTTGCATCGCGATAGCTCAAAAACTGAGGGACTAGTTTGCATACATACAGACAGACAGACAGACGGACAGACGGACATGGCGAGATCAATTTGTATTGTCATTCTTAGCATACTGGCAGTAACTTTTGGGTGTCTCCGACGCTTGCTTCTATGCGTTACACCCTTGAGCACAAACTTAATATACAATTTTCTACGAAAAGAGTATAAAACAAGTAGGAGTGCTCTAGTCGGGAGTGCCCGACTACGAGATACCCTGAACCCAGTCCTTACAATCATTCATACTAATCTAAGCACACACATGCTGCATTATAAGCAGTGCATGCGGTTTAAGCAGTTAGCTTGCTTTTTCGCTGAGCCCCACACAATGGAAAGTTAAATCTTAAATAACTTCTATGTTTATTGTCCGATCTTATTGAAATTTTTGGGACAAACAATTGTCAATAATATGTGTGACCAAACCAAATTGCAAGGTCGTACCTTCAAAAATGGGTTTTTTGAACTTTTTGGGGGTTTGGGGGGTGGTATCCAAAAAGTGAAATATTTGTTACATGTGTATGTTATTCGAGATTATACATGCCAAATTTGGGGCCTCTAGCTTTTATAACTTTGAAGTTATGTCCCAAAAACGCAAGTCTGAAATCGAAATTTATCGATAACTTTTAAACGGTACGAGTTATCGATAAAATGAAATAAACTTGATCTGTCCCGGGATTAGGAGAACTTATGTTCCAAATATGAAGTCTCTAGCTCTTGTAGTCTCTGATATCCGCGTGTTCATACAGACAGACGGACGGACGGACGGACGGACGGACGGACGGACGAGACAGACAGACGGACATGGCTAAATCGACTCGACTGTTGATACTGATCAAGAATATATACTTTATATGGTCGGAGATGCTTCCTTATGCCTGTTACATACTTTTGCACAAAACCATAATACCCTTTTTACCCATTTTTAATGGGTTCAGGGTATAAAAATGCAACCCTTTTCGTCGCTGGCCGAGGAGACTTTGATTATCATGTCGACTTTGGGGTTTTGAATACCATTAGCATGTGATTTCTCCCGGGGTCCAATGGCGCTGCCCCCAATCGATATGCAGCTGCAGCAGAGTGCAATCCGGATTTCAGTAGCTGCCACACAATGGCAGTGCAAGGACCTTGTCTGCTGCTGCTCCTTGTGCTCAGCCTGAGCAGTGGTCTGCCGCCGGGCTGGCCAGCTGGGCAGCAGGAAGCGCGACTCGAGGTCACGCTGGGCGACGCACTGCATCGCATACTGACACAAGCCTGCGCCGCCCACAACGGCAGCCTCTACCTGAGCACCCGCTACCGCATGGAGCTGCCCACGCCGCAGCGGCGTCTGGTGGAGCGCGTGCTGGAGCGCAGCCTGCGCCGGCGCCACCGGGACGCCATGGTGCCGATGGTGATAGGCAGCAACGTGCACTCGCCGCTCAGTCTGCGCGTCCAGCTGCTGCTCTTCTTCGTGCAGGATGCACAGCAGCTGATGGTGGCCGGCAGGCTCAATGCACGCGGCGATCGCACGCACAAGATCAAGTATCTGATTGTGCTGTTGGCCCGGGACCGGGACCGGGACGAACAGCACTCTGGCGAGATGAGGCGCATCTTTAGCTATCTGCTGCACGTGCGCTACAATGTGAATGTGCTGCTGCTGCGGGTGCAACTGCAGCTGGGCCGCGTGAGTGCGTATAGCTACTATCCGTTCAGCTCCGGCAAGTCGTGTGGCTCGACGCAGCCGGTGCGAGTTCCGCTACGTGCCGTGCCCTATCCGGAGAAGCTGCACAATCTGCACGGCTGTCCGCTGGATGTGATCGTGTGGCACATTGCGCCGTACATGGAGCTGCATGCCAACGGGCAGATAGCTGGCATCGATGCGGATCTGCTGAAGCTGCTGGCCAGCCGGCTGAACTTCAGTGTGGCTCTGGTCGCCAATGAGCCGCCCAGCCTGATTGGCGGCAGCAGCTACATGAATGGCAGCATGAGCGGCGCCTATCGCATGCTGGCCGAGCGTCGCGCCAATCTCACGCTGGGCTGTGCCGCCTGCCTGCCGGCACGCGGCAAGTACTTGGCCAGCACGCTGCCCTACAGCCAGGTGGAGTACATACTGGTGGTGCGCGCAGCGGCGCCTTATAGCTACTACGAGCTCATGATGTTCCCCTTCGAGGGCCGCGTCTGGCTGCTGCTGCTCGGCCTGGCTGCACTGCCTCGCCTCAGCGGCCAGTGGCTGCAGCGTGCTCCTTGGCGCATCGGCTGGCTCCTGCTGCTGTTTGCGCTGCGTGCGGGCTACGAGAGCAGCATCTTCATGTTCGTCCACAATGCGCCGACACGACAGCTGCCCCAGACGCTGGACGAGGCCATCGCGCAGGACTATCGCTTCGTGGCGGATCATGCCACGCATCGGATGACCGAGCAGCTGCCGGCGCTGACAGCACGCACTCGCATTGTCGACGGCCAGCCGGTGGACATCTTCGAGCAGCTGCTGCAGCTGCCGGCGGGTGAGCGCTACGCGGCCATCAGCAGTCAGCACTTCTTTGGCTACTATTTGGGGGAGCAACGCAGGCGGCGACGCAGGCAGCAGGAGCAGCAATTGATGCGGCTGGATCAGAAGCTAATGGACAACATGGTCTGTGTGCATTTTCCGCTTGGCTCCTATATGGCGGGTGTGGTCAACCAGCTGCTATTCAACATGCGCAGCTCCGGCATTTGCCAGCACCTGGCCGAGCGTCTCAGCTGGTCGCAGTTGGCCACAGCAACAAGGACGACAGCTCGACTGCGTCCTGTGCACACCGATGTCGCTCAATTCCAGGAATCCATGCGCCTAATCTATGCCGCCCTCAATTGCCTGCTGATCGCTGAGTCCCTGACAGTCGGCATCTTTGGGCTGGAGCTGCTCAGTCAGCGTTGCAGCTGTCACTGGTTATCCTGCTGCCTTCGGCGCCTATAAAACCAAAACACTTTAATTTATTATATGTACTTTTCAGATCATGATGATCTTAACTTGCCACCAAACATTTCATCTCCGTGGACATGCTGGCAGTTAGCATCTCTCTCACTCTCACTCTCTCTCTCTCTTTCTCTTTGTCGAAATTCATCTGAAAGTTGGAAAAGCTTGAAAGGCATATGCAAAAACTAAACGTTGTACTTAACAACATTACGTATACGTAATCGCAGTAGTTGAAAAACAATCAATTAATAAAGTATTTAATATACTTACATACACTGTTAGCAATTATCATGTAGTTTTCTTGCTTTTCCAAATAATAAGCTGCAAATTGTTATTATTCAATTGACTTGAACCTTGGGCAGGAATTTATTCGACATAAATTACAAAATGAATTTTCAAATTGATCTTTGCATATAAATAGGATAGAAAAAAAATGTGTCTACTCTATTTGTATACTAGTTGGTAAACATTTTTTAAAATACCATTTATGATACAGCTGTTTTACAGCGTTTAACATGTAATATCTGCAAATTTTATTCTACACAAAAAAAAAATACCTTCTAGGACTTCAAAATTTTTGACAGTTGTTAGCTTAAGTTAATTTTACGATTTAAGTTTAACGTTTGCATTGCGAAATAGTTTAAAAAAAAAAAACAAGAGTGCTCTAGACGGCAGTGCCAGACTAGAAGATACCCTGATCCCAGTTCTTTCATTGCTACTGAGCCCCACACTATTGAAAGCTTAGTTTTAAACAGCTTCTGTGTTTATTGTCCGATCTAATTGAAATGTTTTGGGCATACAATTGGCAATCAAATGTGGGATCAAACCAAATTGCAAGGTCGTACCTTCAAAAACGGGTTTTTTTACTTTTGGGGGGATTGGGGGGTGGTATCCAAAAAGTGAAATAGTTGTTTAGTGTGCGTGCTATTCGAGATTATACATGCCAAATTTGGGGCCTGGCTATAACTTTGATGTTATGTCCCAACAAGTTAGTCTGAAATCGAAATTTATCGATAACTTTTGAACGGAACGAGTTATCGATAAAATGACAAAAACTTTATCTGTCCCGGAACTACGAGAGCTTATATTCCAAATATAAAGTCTCTAGCTCTTGTAGTCCCTGATATCCGCGTGTTCATACAGACAGACAGACAGACAGACGGACAGATAGACAGACGGACATGGCTAGATCGACTCGGCTGTTGATACTGATCAAGACTATATATACTTTATATGGTCGGAGATGCTTCCTTATGCCTGTTACATACTTTTGCACAAGCTCATCATACAATTGTTACCTATTTTTAATGGTTCAGGGTATACAACAAAAGGAAAGGGGCAAGCATTTTTGTTTCGACCCAACAAAGTTGAGCGTCTTTTTTGGGTGGATTTTCCAAAAGCGTTGTTAACTCTTCAATAATTGTATGTGAAAGCCTATATTTGAACTATTAGCTAGGAAGCAGTTAAGCAGAAAGCGCCAAAAGCAGTCAGTTAGGCCAAATAACGATTGGCTGCATTCATGATTTGCCGCAGACGCAATCTTTGTGGATGAGCGGAGCGCAGCTCGAGCAGAAAGACGATGGAGGCGCCTAGATGCATAAGGGCAAAGGCGCCAAAGAGGCCGCCGAGGAGCCAGAGGCTGAGCTTGGTTGGCTCGCGACTGCGATGCACGGCCATGTGCTCGATCCTGTCGAGATACATGCGACGATAGCGATGCACCAGACCCGAGGACATCATATTGATGAGCAGCTTGTTCATGCGCTGCTTCAGATACGAGTGCGGTCGCATGTAGAGCGTCAGCGGTGCGGTGAGCAGCGGATACGGCAGAACGGCCAGCCGCTGCTTCTCCGGCCCGGAGTCCATGTCGAAGCGGGCGACAGTGGGCTGCAGCAGCGGCACCACGATCCGTACATCGGCATTATCGCGCAGCCGGCGCAACGTGTGCTCCAGAGTGGGCACAAGCACCATCTGCTGATCGGGCAGCATGCTGCGGAACACGGGCTTCAGGGCGGGCAGCATATAGAACACATACTCCTCGGCCATCACCTCGGCCAGCGAGCGGAGCGGCATGCGCACCCGCCCATCCTGCAGCAGGATGTACAGCTCCCCGGAGTATGCGGCGCGCAGCACCAGCGTCTGCAGCAGCCACATGGCCAGCAGGAAGCGGGCGAAGTTGCGACGCGGCGGCTGCATGTGAATGCCACCGAGTAGAGTGCTCCACAGCTGCGTGGCGGGACGCCGATTGTCGTCGCCAAGGACAAGCTGACGCAGCTGTGGCCTGGCCCGCAGCTGCAGCATTCCAATCAGACTGAAGCCCACCAGGACGCTGGTCAGCAGGCATATCCAGGTGATGTAGCCCAGCGGCTTCGCCAGCCGCTGCAGTGGCGTTAGCTGTTGACCGCCGGGTACGCACAGGACTATCGGGAAGCTGGTGTACGAGAGGCTTGGCAGCATTTTCTGGGCGCGCTCCATGTTGTACATAAACGAGACGAACGTTACATTCGCGGTGCCATCAACTATCTGCAAAATATACAAAACAGTACAGTTATTATTGCCGGTAACTGTTTAGTTATGGTCGAATAGTGATCAGTTTAAATTAATCAGTTTTCGAATTATAAAAAGCAAGCGGGAAAGGATTATCTTCGGCGTGCCGGATTTTATACTCTTTTCGAACCATTAGACAATTTTCACTCTTCCAACTGCA
This sequence comes from Drosophila flavopinicola, assembly GCA_035042425.1. Classification (NCBI taxonomy): domain Eukaryota; kingdom Metazoa; phylum Arthropoda; class Insecta; order Diptera; family Drosophilidae; genus Drosophila; species Drosophila flavopinicola. Next base: position 558,436 of record JAWNLL010000447.1, on the reverse strand, counting down.
GCACTTTCATAAGAATTGGTATCATATGAATTTAAATTTTTCTTTTCAAATACTTAATTCATTTTCAGTTGTATGGCAGCTATAAGATATAGTGATCCGATCAGGCCGGCTCCGATCAATGTGATGTCTCTTTGAATAATAAGTATCTGTGCAAAGTTTTATCGCGATAGATTAAGAAACATGGGATATATGGCCAAAACCGACTTAGAGTTGTATGGCAGCTATAAGATATAGTGGTCCGATCCGGCCGGCTCCGATCAATGTGATGTATGTTTGAATAATAAGTATCTATGCAACGTTTCATCGCGATAGCTTTGAAAACATGGAATTTATGGCCAAAACCGACTTCCAGTTGTATGGCAGCTATAAGATAAAGTGGTCCGATCCGGCCGGCTCCGACCAATGTGATGTCTTTTTGAATAATAAGTATATGTGCAAAGTTTCATCGCGATAGTTTTAAAAACATGGGATTTATGGCCAAAACCGACTTCGAGTTGTATGGCAGCTATAAGATATAGTGGTCCGATCCGGCCGGCTCCGACCAATGTGCTGTCCCTTTACATAATAAGTGTCTGTGCAAAGTTGCATCGCGATAGCTCAAAAACTGAGGGACTAGTTTGCATACATACAGACAGACAGACGAACATGGCTAGATCAATTTGTATTGTCATTCTAAGCATACTGGAGGTAACTTTTGTAACTTAATATATATATTTTTCTTCGATAAGAGTTTAAACATGAATTTAGCATTTAAAATTTAAAATTCTGATTGACAAGAAAACGACTATTAATTGCAATGAATACAAAATAAGCGTTCGTTGTGTTTTGGTATCACAAGAAACAAAGTTCACCAAATCCTCGATGTGCTTTTAATTATTCTAGCACATATGCTCAATAGTGATTTTTGTAGTTTCACATTTGATCAATCGAAAAAATATTATAAAATATATATAATAAATATATTATATTATATGTACAAATATAGTGTGTGTTTGACTCACCATTTTCATGGCGCCCGTTATGGTGCCATTGGGAAGGACGACGCCACGATCGTGGCGTGGCTCCAGGAACAGCTTGATGGTGAAGTTCATGCGCTCGGCCAGCATGCGATAGATCATGCCCTCGATGCCATGCAGCCGTTGTGCGTCGGGCAGGTTTGGATCATTGGCGATGATGACGAAGGGGCGATGCTCGAAGGTGACGGTAATCAGCTCACAGCCATGCATGTCATTCAGCTTGCGGTCGAAGAAGTGCACGCCGTTCTCCACATGAATCTGCGGCTGGGCGCCCATGCCGCCCTGGAAGGTGGCATAATGCACCGGCGCCGACGACTGACAGCGATGCGGCTTAAACGGATAGTAGTTGTAGACGTGAACGGTGCCGGAGCGCCGGTCGGCGAGCAGCACGTTCACATTGACCACATAGATGGCGAGCAGGCGTCGAAAGATTTCACTAATGGTAGCCAGGCGATTGGGCTCCATGCCCGTGTATATGATGCAGTAGAAGCCGTTCCGCTTGAAGAAGTTGCCGGGCTGCAGCAGACGCCGCTCCAGACGCTTGTAGGCGCGCATGCTGTCCAGCAGCAAGATGCCCGTCTCCCTGCCCGTTATTGTACTGGCTGGTGGGGGATCTGGCAATGGGGCAGGTGCCGCCGGCGCCACCTCATCGCCCTTAATGCGCTCGTTCTCCAGCAGAAACTTAATGCGGCCAGCGCCCGAGGCCAAGCCCAGCACGGCATCTATGAGATCATTGTGCAGGGCGTGACTCGAATCCCCCGTGGCGAAGTGGATAATGCTCAGCGGTTTGCTCGAGTCACTGGCAAAGTGGCCGTTAATAGTCCAAACTACCGCGTACATCAGCGTTACGTTATAAGCCGTCATAAGCTCGCTGGACAACATGACGGAACGAAGTCCAGTACGCAATTGCAGAGTCCATCACCTTTATAGTACATATGTACATACATATATATGCATGTACGTACATACATATGTACATACATATATGTAAATATCAGCATTGGGGCTTTTAGTCATCGCATGCCGCTTATCGCCGCTCGTCATCGGGCTATATTGTATTTAAATGGATGTGCCATCACTTAACAAGCCTGTAATCTGTAAATCAAAAACAAAATCTATAGTTAAACAACTTTTTGTATACAGCAAAATGCAATTGTTTCACAAACGGCTCGTTAGCTTCGAATTTGCGGTAAGAGTCAGTGTGACCCCAACAAAAAAAAAAGCCACACACAAATTAGCCGAAATTTATATTTTCTGTTTTCAGTTATAGCCGCCTAATCCGGACATCAACTGCCTGCGACTTTGCGCATCTGTAAAAATAATAAAATTCTATGTTTATTATTGTCTACAATTTAAGTTCATTTGATATACTGGCCGTTTAACTTCGAATTGCCGCAGTCAGTGTGACCATTCACCATTGTCGTTTGTTGCTAGAAATATACTTTATACTTTTTTATTTTTTAATTTCTATTAGACATTTTTTAAGTTCTGCTCAAACGACTAGCATAAGTTGGTGTTGTCAGTATGACCGATTATTGAGCGTTGGCATTCGTGTCTGCAAGAATAGTTGCTCAGTGTGACCATAAAAAATGCAACAACCAAAATGACGAATAAGCATCTTTGGTTCGTGTTGTCTCTTTGTTTTAGCTGCTTTTGGCATATCTTGAAATGAGTAATTGCCAACTTAATTACAAAAGATACTTATTTACAACAGGTCATGTTGCAACACAATACAAAGATCGCTGACCGTATTTTTGTACATGCATACAACTATTAACAGCATTTAGTGCTGATCTAAGCAGCCACCCGCAGAAATAACAAAAAAAAAAAATAAATACATGATACACTTTACGTGTAATATATTTCGTTCTTGTTTTGTACAAGCAACGACGATGGAGTTGAAGTCCAGTGCAGAGCTTAGCTCAGCATTGATGCACTTCGTTTGGCTTTGGCTCGATGACACACTTTTGCGATAAGGCTGTCTACGCTGCGAGAATTTTCTGGTCAACTTTGGGTGAAACACGCAAAAACAGAAAAAATCATTAGTGATGGACCGCAGAACGGTTAGAATATTGACGGCACAAGTTGTACATAGTCAAAAATACTTGTGCAAATAACGAACTATTAAATACATGCAAAAACCTGCTGTTTAACATTATAAATAGATAGTACATTTCAATATATGTATATATTATTGTTTATTATAGAAAAGCTACCATTTCAATTGTAAGAAAAAATGTTAAGACTTATTGCAAAGCTTGTGTTTTGTGTTTGACATATAGAGCGATATCGCTAAACATGGATTTGTTTTTCGTGCTTTGCAAGAGCCGCCCAGTGACATCGCTATGAAGAATTTAATGCGAGCACGTAGCACGGCGGCAGTGCAGAATAAAAGTGCAATATGTAGGGTCACACTTGTCGCAACGGTCGGTAAAGAAAACAACAACAACAGCAGGCAAAACCAAGTCGCGCACGCCCAGCTTCCGGATTGCGGCGAAACTTGTACACAACAATTGAGAAGTGCAGATAAGACGATGGCCGAAACACGAGAATTGGGAACTGTGCGGAACTGTGGATTTGTTTTCAGTGCAGCATTTTGCGCTGAAATCGTGAAAAATCGCTCATCAGCAAATTGTTGAATCGAGGTTTTCGGTCGTTTTATTTATTTTTATTTTTTTTTAATGCTGCGCCGGCTGCTGCAACAGCAGCAGCTGCTGTCTTGGATTTGTTGACTTTAACGTTGTTGTTGTGCTTTTGTGGCACACACACGGAAACGAAATGAAAAGCAACGCTTGCAGTGGAAATTGGAATGACAGAGGGCCGGGAGTGGCGGGGGACGACGCCGCTCACCTCGAAGTGCGTGGAAAAAAATGCAGCACAGCTCTTTGGCACGATTCGGCAACGTTAGCACTTCTCGCTCGGCCGGAGAGCTCTATATGGGCCAGCGTCCGGTCGAATGTGGCGTCAGTCGCCGTTTGAGCTTAACAACGATCGATCGATCTCGTTCAAGTGTGCAGGCAGTGCAAGTGAAAGTGCAAGTGAAAGTGAAGCGCAACAGGATATACATACAATACACAGACAAGGATGAGACTGCACTGGTTACAGCTGCTGCTGCTAGGTGGCGCCCTGTGCAGCGCCCAGCAGGCAGCCGTTGGCAGCGGCAATGAGGACGCCGCCGCCATCGATGGATTAACGGATAAGACCAAGGACAATACGACCACCAGCAACCAGGAGAAGCCAAAGCCGATCAGCGAGGAGGCGGTTAGTCTATCCAACTAGTGATTAGCATAGCCCTAGGATATTCTTGTATTTACTTTGGCTGATTATACTCTTTTCGAAGAAAATAGTATATTAAGTTTGTGCTGAAGCTTGTAACGCATAGAAGGAAGCGTCTGGGACCCCCAAAAGTTACTGCCAGTATGCTTAGAATGACAAAACAAATTGATCTAGCCATGTCCGGTCTGTCTGTCTGTCTGTCTGTATGTATGCAAACTAGTCCCTCAGTTTTTGAGCTATCGCGATGCAACTTTGCACAGACACTTCTTATTCAAGGGACAGCACATTGGTCGGAGCCGGCCGGATCGGACCACTATATCTTATAGCTGCCATACAACTGGAAATGAATTAAATATTCTTAGAACAACAAAAAAAAGCAAATGCCACGCGATACAAATAATCTTTACAGCATATGAAAGTGCTTGGCAGAGTGAAAACTGTCTAAAGGTTCGAAAAGAGTATAAAATCTTCGGCACGCCGAAGATAATCCTTTCCCACTTGTTATTTACTAGATTAGGCACAAACTTGTCATATACTAACTTAGCATCCACACACGCATCTTTCAAAGTACTAAGTTTAATTGGTGAGAAATTCTTGAGTATCTGTGGATTCTAAACATATTCTTTGGCTTTGTTATAAAGGCAAACTTATGCTCGATTTGTTTATTATAATTCACTCTTACTTTGAGCACTCTCAAAGTATTTACTATCACATTTATTAGATATCGTTAAAGGCATTTTTTTATCGTTCATATTTATATTTCTAGGAACACATTTGAATCGTTTTTTAGAGTCGCTAATTACTTTATGTTTTTGAAAATGCCATTGTAGCTTGATTTCAAATGAAATTCCCGTCTCGAACCCCTTTTGAATTATACTAAAATTGTTAAAGTTTCTTATCATTTATCATTAGGGTCTTTAAAGTAATATTTAGTTTAATACTGCTAAAGATAAGGCACTTAAATCCGCCGTTTTTGTTTTGAGAGATGCCATTTTGTGCTCCTCCGTTCTTATCCCAAAATATACTATTTAATAATAATTGCCCCCAAAAATATGTAGTAGATAAATTAAAAGAATATTCAACAAAGCAAATATATTGCAATGTTGGCGAGATTCCAAATTCACCATTAAAAAAAAAAGAATAATCATAAAATGTCAAGACGTTACCAAAAATTAGCCCGATAGCCATAAAACTAAAATATAATATTTAAAAAAAAAAAAGGTAACTAATGCTGGCCACTATCTCACACAGATCCTCTCCCAGATCCCACCGGTGCTACCCTCGCGCAGTGGAATACCCTCACTGGACGCCTTCTACCTAATGTTTCCGGCACTAGGCAGCCTGCTCCGGTGGGGCAGCCTATTCCCAGCCCAGTCGATCCTGGGCGCCGTGCCCGATACGCTGCAGCCGTCCGCCTCGAAGGTGGTCCTGGTGCTCGCCGACGATGCCAATGGACACAAGTCGCGCCGCACGCGCCAGGATACACCAGCGGCACCGCCGCCAGCAGGGCCTCCGGCACCAGCAGGCATGTTCCAACAGCTGCTTGGCCAGATGCAGACACCGAATTTGGGACAGAATTTGGGACAAATGATGCCAACGCTGCCCGCCGGCTGGCTGCCGGACAACTTCCAACTGGGACAGATGCCGCCGCTGCCAGGCAATTTGGACTTGGGCCAGATGCCACCCATGCCGGATGGCTTCAATCTCGGCCAGATGGCACCCGCCCTCTCCAACTTCAGACTGCCGCAGTTTGATGGTCTGCTCGGCCAGGCAGCACCAGCGCCGGCTCCCGTTCCGGCACCAACGCCCACACCAGACAAGCCCGCTGGCGAGGAGGCGCCGCCGGCACCCACCCTAGCTCAGGCGCCGCCCAATGCATTCGTTGGCTTCTTCGATGGCAGCAACAACATGTTGGGAATGGCCCCACCCACAACCGACGCCTTCATGGCGGGTCTGCGTAATTTCTGGCCGGGCTCATCCATCGCGGACCGCAGCGGCCAGGCCTCCGACATATCGGAGGTGCGTGTCAAGCCGTCAGGCGGTGAGGGATCAACCATGGGCTATCGCTCGCCCCAGCAGGCGGATGCGCAGCTGGCACAGCTGAAGATTAATGCGGCGCTGCAGATGAAGCAGGAGCAGGATGAGGAGCAGCAGCGTGTGCCGCTGCTCTGGTTCCGTATGCCCGCAGAGCAAGCCGATCAGCAGCAAGAGCAGGCGGAGCAGCAAGAGCAGCAAGAGCAGCATTCGGCGCCACCTAAAGATCGCATCGAGATCGAGTCCAAGCTGCACGCGTTCCAGCGTCAGGTGATTGCCGAGCTGCAGCAGCTGCAGCAGATCGAACGTTTGGCGCGAGAGATGCGCGCCAGCGCCCAGGGATCTCAGGGTAATGCCGCCTTCAAGCTGCGCTATCCACTGAGCCGGACACCCGTGCACAAGATCACCCGGGCGGACATTGAGCGCGCCCTGCGCGACGATTTCGTGCGTCGCCTGCTGAGCAAGGAGGCGCAGCGTAAGACGAACATCAAGCGGCAGGCGATGCCCGCCACGGAGCAGCAGACGCTGTCCAAGGAGGACATCATCAAGGTCATGGCCTATGCCTACCGCATGGCCACCGAATCCGCCGAACGCAAGGCCAACGAGGATAAATTCTATTCGGCATATCGGGCAGCTGGACAGACGGATCAGCGGCCTAAGACGATGATGATGATGCAGGCAGAGAAGCAGCGTCAGTGGGAGGCAGAACAACAGTCCAAGATGCAGGCGGACCAGAATCCCATGATGATGCGTCAGTGGGAGGCGGAACAGGGCAAGCAGGCGGAAAAGATGGCCAAGCAACATAACCAGATGATGATGCGTCAGTGGGAGGCGGAACAGCAATCCAAGATGCAGGATCCCATGATGATGCGCCAGTGGGAGGCGGAGCAAGGCAAGAAGGAGGCAGAGAAGCGTCAATGGGAGGCGGAAAAGCAATCCAAGATGCAGGCGGACCAGAATCCCATGATGATGCGCCAGTGGGAGGCGGAACAAGGCAAGAAGGAGGCTGAGAAGCGTCAATGGGAGGCGGAAAAGCAATCCAAGATGCAGGCGGACCAGAATCCCATGATGATGCGCCAGTGGGAGGCGGAACAAGGCAAGAAGGAGGCTGAGAAGCGTCAATGGGAGGCGGAAAAGCAATCCAAGATGCAGGCGGACCAGAATCCCATGATGATGCGCCAGTGGGAGGCGGGACAAGGCAAGAAGGAGGCTGAGAAGCGTCAATGGGAGGCGGAAAAGCAATCCAAGATGCAGGCGGACCAGAATCCCATGATGATGCGCCAGTGGGAGGCGGAACAAGGCAAGAAGGAGGCAGAGAAGCGTCAATGGGAGGCGGAACAGCAGGCCAAGCAACAAAATCAGATGACGATGCGTCAGTGGGAGGCGGAGGGCAAGATTCAGGCGGAGCAGCGTCAGTGGACGGAGGAGCAAGCAAAGCAGCAGGCACAGCAGCAGCAGCAGCAGATCATGATGCAACAGCAGCAGCGTCAGTGGACTGAGGAGCAGAAGCCTCAGGAGCAGAAGCCTCAGGAGCAGCAGCGTCAGTGGACAGAGGAGCAAGCGAAGCAGCAGGCGCAACAACAGGCGCAGCAGCAGCAGCCGATGCCGAATCCGATGATGAGCCGACAGCAAATGAATGATGCCACGATGATGCTGCGCCAATGGACAGAGGAGCAAGCGAAACAGCAGGCACAGCGGGCAGAGCAGCAGCAGCAGCAGCAGATGATGATCCCACAGCAGCAGCAGCAGCGCCAGTGGACCGAGGAGCAGAAGCAGCAGATGATGCAGGCAGACGAACGCCAATGGGCCGATGAGAAGATGAATGCCATGCAGATGGGCCGCGACCAGGCCACTCTCACACAGTTCGAGGCGGACGCAATTCTGGGCGAAGCGAAGCCACAGATGCCCCCAACTAATGGCCAGGAGCGCCACAAAGGTAATCTCTTTGGCGTATTCCGAAATCGCGACTCTAATCTCTCGCCACAAACAGTCGATATGCTGGGCCTGGGCGGCAATCATCACAAGAAGTCCAAGTCGCAATCGTCGCCAACCGTCATCAACTACTATGCGACTCCTGGCTATGGACAAGCTCCTAGCTATGGTGCAGCTCCCAGCTATGGTGCAGCTCCCAGCTATGGTCAAGCGCCCAGCTATGGTCAAGCTCAAGGCTACGGCCAAGCTCAAGGCTACGGCCAATCTCAAAGCTACGGCCACGCCCCCAGCTACAGCCACGCCCCCAGCTACGGGACTAGCTACGGCGGCGGCGGCAGCGGCTCCAATGCCTACGGCGGCTATCGGGCGGCCATTGGCAACGCTCAGATTGATTCCATGCTGCGTCAGCATCGCACCATGGCGGTAAGTTTCCAATGATTATTTACCACAACCAAAATGCACACACACACACATACATACACACACACACACGCACACACCCACAATGTTGCAAAAATCATTTCATTGGCATTTTAGTTAGAGTGTGTAACTAACTAAAGCAGGCACCGTTAGTAACAGTTATCTAGCAAAACTGAAAGTACAAGAATCATTGCTAAAATTACGAAATACTCTTGAGCACATGAAACAAAAACGCAATAAACGTTTTATTATTTTGATGAAATTTGATGATTATTTTTAACTTTTGTTATATGACTCAAAAACACTTAATATTTCTACTCTTTTCGAAGAAAATAGTATATTAACTTTGTGCTGAAGTTTGTAATGCACAGCAGGTAGCGTCGGAGAACCCCAAAAGTTACTGCCAGTATGCTCAGAATGACAAAACAAATTGATCTAGCCATGTCCGTCTGTCTGTCTGTATGTATGCAAACTAGTCCCTCAGTTTTTGAGCTATCGTGATAAAACTTTGCACACAGACTTATTATTCAAAAGGACAGCACATTGGTCAGATCCGGCTAGATCGGATCACTATATCTTATAGCTGCCATACAACTCGAAGTCGGTTTTGGCCATATATCCCATGTTTTTAAAGCTATCACGATGAAACTTTGCACATATACTTGTTATTGGCAGTAAGCAGCATCGGACTTTATTTTAAAGCTGCCATATAACTGGAAATGAACTAATATTTCAAAAGACAAATTTATATTCATATAATACCAATTCTTAGAAAAAAAAGCCACGCGATAAAATGTTTTTTGACAGATGCTGTGAAAATTGCCAAAGGTTCGAAAAGGGTATAAAATCTTCGGCACGCCGAAGATAATCCTTTCCCACTTGTTGGTTATTAAGACATTAACTTAATAGTACTTCTTATAAAAATCTGCCAAAGACTTTTATTTATTTGGGTTGTCTTCAGAAGACATAAAATAAAATTTTATATAAAAGTTTTGTTCGTAAATCTGAAAGACTATACAAAATTGAAGCGCCTTTCTCCTTTCTTTCATCCATTCGGGAGTCCTTCTATCTGGTATGGTTATTGATATGTACGAAAAAGACATACGTAATAATATAATAATATAAGTAATAACAAAGAGTTGCAAAGGGAAAATCACATTAAATAAATAAAAATAATTTGTTATTCTTATTCTTATTGGATTCAAAATAAGTTTTGGCTAATGTGTTGGAACTAGTATAAATAGGTAAATAATAGATTGTTAAGTAAAATGATAAATTATAAATATTATTAATACATGCTCTAGCCTAGTCACACACACACACACACACACACGCACACACACACATTTATACGCACACACACATAAGTAGCTGGCTCCATATCATTCACAATCTTTCATCTTCTGCTCGCCCGCTGGTTCCTCATGTCATTAACAGGCGACGCATTTCAGGCAATAAAACCAACCGATGACCAGAAGATGACACCCAGCACCACCACAACCGCCAGCAGCAACCCCTCATCCCCACCAGCCAGCCAGACGACCAGCAACAGCAGCAACAGCAGCCATCGCATAGATAAAAGGTTAGCACAATTTTACAGACAATCCTCCTCCAGAGGCAGCTGCGGCTGCGCCAGCGTACATTGCGCCTGTGGCAGCAGCTGTCGTTGCGGTAGGGAACGGGCAGGGCATCGGGATGGGCAGCCAGGCCAGAGTTGCGGCTGCGGTGGGAATCCGTGTCGGCAACGGAGGAAGCGACGCGATGCGGAATATGGCACACTTGAGACGATAGATGAGGGCTCGCTGAATGCGCTGCGCAAGGAGTACAAGATGGGACTGAATGAGATCACATTGAGTCCAAATGAGGATCCGGCGGAGGCGCTGATGCGCTACAATGCGGCCTCCATACGCGAGGCACTCGAGCGGGCCAGTCTGGAGCCGGTAGAGATTAGCAGCGATCAGATGACGGCACCTGAAATGTCCAACCAGGAGCAGGAGTCGGAGCTGGAGCAGTCGTATGTCAGAAGTGGCCAACCAGCGGTGCAGCCCAGCAGCGCCACCACCACTGAGCGTCCGCAACAGGATGCGCCCAGGAGCAACCAGGATACGATAGGTGCCGAGCTGTCGATGGCTCGTGCGGAGTTCAAGAAACTGTACAGCCTCATCGAGAGCCTGAAGGAGCAGCTGACGGGGGCAGAGCAGCGTCTGCAGGACTGTCAGCATGCGGACACAACTAGCACCACAAGCAGACCGCTCGATACAAGCAGCAGCAGCACCACTGGGTCCACAAGCAGCACTACCAGCACCACTACCGAGGCGCCAAAGCATTGGGCGCATCTGCTGGCTAGTAGAGGCTACGACACCAACTTTCTGTCCAAGTCCAATGAGCCCGAGTCGAACAACTCTGGCGATTACAGCTACCAGGAGCTGCAGCCGTACGATCCCGACAACAAGCCCAAGCGCGCTACCGGCCTGAGCAGCACTACCAGCACCACTACCACCACCACGGAGCGCTCGAATGCGGCACAGCTGCTGAATGCGGCGCTGCACAGCAATGCCATCGGCGACGCATCGGAGCGCGACGCTCAAGCAGATGGCGACAAGGTGACAGCGACCACACCGACGCCCTATACGCTGCGCGGCAAATTTGTGCGCAGGCGCAGCACCCGATTGGGCGTGCGTACGACGCGACAAGCGAAGGTAACAATACAGCGGGAGCAGTCGGAGCGCAGCTCGAAGCTTGACCAGCTGATCGATGTCTTACACAAGCTTCTACGTTTGCAGCTCCAGCGGGACAATGCGCTAGCCAAGACTATGAGCAGCGGGAGTGGGAGCGGTAACAGCCGCACTACCACCAAGAGGCCAGCGACGAACCGTTTGCGTCGGCGACGCAAGCAGCGCAAAAGCACCACCACAAGACCATAAAATCCCACCCACATTTACATTTAACATTACCAATGCCATTAACATTTAACATTTACCATTTACCATTTACCATTCACATGACAGCAATTGCCATTACTGTTATATTTTAGCATTTACATGACAATTATTGCCATTAACATTAACATTATCATGTGGCCCACGTTCATGCAGTTCACTTCTCTCATTGTTTTCATGGTCGGTAGTCAATCATCAGCATCCGCATCCGCATCTGCATCAGCATCTGCATCTGCATCCATAGCACCCACATCCTCCCCAGCCGACGACGACGCCATTGTGGGCTCCCTTTTCGGCTTCGACGAGGGAATACTACGCCCCTATATGGGCCTCCTGCCGCTAGAGCAGCCAAATGATCCGTGGACCCAGAAGGCGTACGATCCGCATTATCCGCTATATGGCGGCGGCGGCAGCTATGAGGCGTATCTGAGGCCTCGTCGCGATACGCACATCATGGCACGCAGCACTCCATTGCTCACGCCCGGCATGCTCGAGCGTCTGTTGCGCATCAAGGCGGAGTTCCAACGTCGCTTTCCCCATCTCTACCAGAGCATGCTCAACCATCAGACGAATCAGACGCGAGTGGTTGTCAAGCCGCCGCTGCTTGTGCGCAACTCCGATCGGGCCAAGGCCAAGGCCAAGTCCAGCAGCGAGGCGCCCATCTTTGAGCTGGGCGCCGCCGAGCGGAGCCTCTTCGATGAGGAGCGGGAGCAGGAGCCGGACAGTCCCGAGGCGACCACCGAGATGAATGAGTCTAGTCCGCTGGAGTCCAGCGAGCATGTCAATAAGAAGGATGACCTTGATGGCGATGTCGACTATTTCCATTTCGAGGATAACGATAACGATAACGATGACGGTGCCAAAGATAACGATAACGATAACGGTGCTGATAAATTTGATGATTAGATTAATGCTATTTAAATTATGTATTATCCCAATTGAATGATATATTAAAAATGTATGAAAAAAAAACATTTGCATTAAAGATTCATTTGGGCTTAGAGCCATACTAATAACATGTCCGGAAACGCGGCGTATGAGTAATCAAGCATACACTTTGACTTCCACTACTGTCCCCAGCAAAGCAATATGATCAGTCGTGATCTCATTGAATCCATCGAACAAAATTCGATTTTATTCATAGCTTCAACCAAATATTTTAATTTGCTGTAAACAAAATGATTGAGTATTGAGTTCTTTGAATACACCTAGAAAATAATTGTTTTAATTTTTGGAAAGTTGCTGTTGATGATATTTCTAATATTTGAGAGTGTGGTTGCTATGGTTAATATTAGTTTTTTTGCCAGATAAATAGTCTGTAGAAAATGCGTATCTTCCTCATCCGTTGGTGCAAACATATTTATCCTCTTTTATTGATCATATTTAAACAAAACTTATTAATATGTATTCAAATAAATATGCAGCAGTGGACCCATCGAGCATCTAGCAAAGTACTGGATAAATCAGCACACGCGGCGTATGAGTAATCAAGCATAAAAGCATATAACCAAATTCGATTTTCTCCATAGCATTAGGTACCGTTCTTCATGACTAAAAATGCCTTAATGATTAAATGCTTGATTATTGACATTATATATTATTCCCAAAGAGTTTGGAAAATTAGCAACGTCTAAGGGATAATACAAAATGTTGTTCCTTTTTCGCTAAATGAACCCGTTCACTGTTTTAATAAAACACATCCCATAAATTATTAGAATCTTATTCGATATATTGCATCTTTTATCGTTTCATTGAATGGATACATTTTCAGGTAGTCTATCCCGCATTAACGACCCCTTCTTAGGTATGGATAGTTTTCTTTAATCTATGATTTATCCTATAATGATGGACCGACCAAACAAAAATGAGAATCAGAGGCATATTTCAGTTTACGATATGGATGCGAATGCAAGGAACAGGCAGACTGCGCCTAACCCCTATAAAAGGCAAGTACGGAAGCACCAGTGTTGGTAAATAGCCAATTTAGCAATCGATAAGTGAAAGTTCGTCCTCTTTCCCATATCATTTTCGCGAAAAGAGGGATCGGTAAGTGTGGAATTCGGAAAAGAATGCAATTAAAGAAAGCAGACTGTTTCGACAACCGATAGCAAGCAAGCGCCAGTGTTGGTAAATAGCCAATTTGGTAATCGATAAGTGAAAGTTCGTCCTCTTTCGCATATCACACACGGGAAAATCATCGAGCTAGTCAGTGAGAAGAGGGATGGGACAGTTTGGAATTTGGAAAAGAATGCAATTAAAGAAAGCAGACTGCTTGGACAACCGATAGCAAGCGCCAGTGTTGGTAAATAGCCAAGTTTCGAAATCGATGTGAAAAAAAGTCCATGTGCTTCTGTCATTTCACTGTTGGTCGTTAAGCAAGTCAATGGATAAAGTGAGCGCAATGCCTTCCAAAAAATCGCAGTCAACGCTACAGGTAAAGAAAAAGAAGGAGACAAAGGAGAAGAACAAGTGGAGCAAGGAGACAAAGGGGAACAAGAATAAGAAGCAGCAATATGAAAAGCAGCCGGCTGGCGCTGCAAAGCCGTTGGCTGCTAAAATGCCGGCCGACAAACGCCGCATTCCCGAGCAGCTGCGACGCAAGGAGATCATCAAGTGGGTAAATGGGACAACCATTGGCTGTCCCAAGGACTACGCCAATTGGCCGAGCAGCGTGAAGGCCGATCTAAAGACAGCCAACACGCGCCCAGACCCGCAGAAGCCCGCTCGCAAGCCCAGCAGCTTTCTGGTGGATTGCGAGCGTGCCACTCTCGAAATGGACGTGAGCCAGCCGGATCACTCGTTCATCATCGGCCTGGGCGGGCGCTGCGTGCACAGCGTCATGCGGGAGACGGGCAGCTTCATACGCTTCGCCGCACGTCCGCGCTCTGCTAGGGACGTGTCGCATTGCGTGTCGCTCGGCGGCCTTGTGCCGCAAATGGAGCGCGCCCGATCTCTGTTGCGGCTCGGCGCACCGCTCCAGATTGCCATCGAGCTGACCGAGGCGGCTGGCCTTGAGCGCTGCCAGCTGCGCGGTGGGCCATTTATGCGCCTGATCGAGATCGCGTACAATGTGCAGGTGCAGATGTCCGAGCACGTGCCCTGCATGCTGGTCAAGGGTCCCGAGCAGCATCCGGAGCAGGTGCACGCCGCCTGCCGCCTCCTCATGTGCTACGTCAGCTCCGGGCCGGATCAGCCGGTGCACTTGCGGCTGCAAATAACGCTGGCGCATCATCTAATTGTGCGCGGCCACAACGATTGCAATCTGCGCGCCATTATGCGGGCCACCGAGACGACCATTAAGTTCGGGCATACGTTCGTGACGGTCACCGGGCACTTGGAGCGTGTGCATCTCGCCCGCCAGCTGCTGATTGGCTTGTTGCCGCTGACGCTGCGCTTCAGCTACACAACAACGGAGCAACTCAAGCCCAACCAGCTGATGGACCTGTGCATCAAGTATGGCGTCTATATTGTGGTGCGTCAGTGTGAGCGGCAGCGTCATGTGGCGATCAAGGGATTGGAGAAGTATGTGGGCAACATATACGAGGCGCGCCGCCAGCTGCTCCACATCCCAGAGGAGCTGGCTGTTCGCCCCGAGCTACCCAAAAGCTATTTCCGCGCCGACGAGCGGCGCCAGCTGGACTTCAATCAGCGCCTGACGCTGTCGGCTCTGCTCGCTGGATTCGAGAACGTCTCCCAGTTTCTCTGGTGCAATAATCTGCAGATTTGCATGCTTTGCAGTCGCGCCATTGAGCCGCTGCGCCTGCCCATGTGGTATAACGCACCTTGGTGCCTACCGGCGGCTTGTGCGCAGCAGGATGTCTTCGCGCTGCTGATGAGCCTCAATCTGGGCCATTATGTGAACATGTTCATGATGCTTGGCATGGACTTCGTCAAGCTCATGCAATCCAATGAGCTACAGCTGATTGATGTGGGCGTTAATTGCGATCACGATCGCCAGAAGCTATTGCAGGCCATACGCTTGATACAGTCTCTTTGGCTGCCGGATTCGCGTTAGGACTCGGAATAACAACGCAAAATCTAACCACACCGGACTCTCATATTCCAAACTACATTTTGCAATTCATACATGCAATATTTCAATTCATTTTTGAACAATATACACACACATTTTTACATTTTTTCAATTGCCTCAAGTTCGTAACACTTTTAAATTTCACTTTTTCTATTTTCTATCTCTTCAATACTATACAATTCGAACTTGACTACATTCTACACTATACACATGCACACACAGAACACACGCAAAGTGTAATTTTCTAAAATATATATTTATACAGTTTTCAATTATATGAAGCAAATTATTTGGCTAGGGGTTCTCCAGAAATAGTTTTGTTACTGACGTCATCAAGTGTAGATACGGATAAATGCCATAATTTCATTTCAACTGAGTGACTGGCGTGATTATCAGCAGTATGTTGGATCGTTATGCTCGTGCTTATTAATCATAGTGCATTAAATAGATTTCCCAAGAGTGCACATAGCAATAAGCCAAGCCTACAAACTAAATAGATTAGGTAAGCAATTATTGTGTATTCCACAAGTGTAACAACAGGTGAACACTGTTATATCGAATTTGAAAATTTAACGACAATAAGTGCTTGTATTAGCTACAATTTGCGCAGCATATAAGCAAGCTGATTAGCAGGAATATTGAGTATTTATGATTCGACTGGTACTGTTCAATATGGCAAAGAGAAGGCATTCTAATTATTCAACGTATTTAATTTATGTTAAATTATAATTTAAGTTAAATTCGCATTGCTGCCCAATTTGTAGCATTGAGTCAATAGGTGAACACTGTCTTATCGACGCCGATAAATCCTTTTATCAGCTATCGGTTTCAAATAAGCGCGTTAAATAGGTAATTTGGGCCAACAATTTTGAGAGGCCAATGCCCATGGGGCTATTGAGTAATGTAAGTGGCGGTTATTTTGTTCTTTCAATATGCTAATTAACGATAACATTAAGCAGATTTCCCACGAGTGCCTTACGCAAGCGGCATGCATTTAAGGAAAGCCAACACAACATTTTGTCAGTTGCAACTTACTCGGCTTGCGACATGCGGCAATTTGTTTGCCCGATACGCTGCAGCCGTCCGCCTCGAAGGTGGTCCTGGTGCTCGCCGACGATGCCAATGGACACAAGTCGCGCCGCACGCGCCAGGATACACCAGCGGCACCGCCGCCAGCAGGGCCTCCGGCACCAGCAGGCATGTTCCAACAGCTGCTTGGCCAGTTGCAGACACCGAATTTGGGACAGAATTTGGGACAAATGATGCCAACGCTGCCCGCCGGCTGGCTGCCGGACAACTTCCAACTGGGACAGATGCCGCCGCTGCCAGGCAATTTGGACTTGGGCCAGATGCCACCCATGCCGGATGGCTTCAATCTCGGCCAGATGGCACCCGCCCTCTCCAACTTCAGACTGCCGCAGTTTGATGGTCTGCTCGGCCAGGCAGCACCAGCGCCGGCTCCCGTTCCGGCACCAACGCCCACACCAGACAAGCCCGCTGGCGAGGAGGCGCCGCCGGCACCCACCCTAGCTCAGGCGCCGCCCAATGCATTCGTTGGCTTCTTCGATGGCAGCAACAACATGTTGGGAATGGCCCCACCCACAACCGACGCCTTCATGGCGGGTCTGCGTAATTTCTGGCCGGGCTCATCCATCGCGGACCGCAGCGGCCAGGCCTCCGACATATCGGAGGTGCGTGTCAAGCCGTCAGGCGGTGAGGGATCAACCATGGGCTATCGCTCGCCCCAGCAGGCGGATGCGCAGCTGGCACAGCTGAAGATTAATGCGGCGCTGCAGATGAAGCAGGAGCAGGATGAGGAGCAGCAGCGGGTGCCGCTGCTCTGGTTCCGTATGCCCGCAGAGCAAGCCGATCAGCAGCAAGAGCAGGCGGAGCAGCAGAGCAGCAGGCAGCTTCGGCGCCACCTAAAGATCGCATCGAGATCGAGTCCAAGCTGCACGCGTTCCAGCGTCAGGTGATTGCCGAGCTGCAGCAGCTGCAGCAGATCGAACGTTTGGCGCGGGAGATGCGCGCCAGTGCCCAGGGATCCCAGGGTAATGCCGCCTTCAAGCTGCGCTATCCACTGAGCCGGACACCCGTGCACAAGATCACCCGGGCGGACATTGAGCGCGCCCTGCGCGACGATTTCGTGCGTCGCCTGCTGAGCAAGGAGGCGCAGCGTAAGACGAACATCAAGCGGCAGGCGATGCCCGCCACGGAGCAGCAGACGCTGTCCAAGGAGGACATCATCAAGGTCATGGCCTATGCCTACCGCATGGCCACCGAATCCGCCGAACGCAAGGCCAACGAGGATAAATTCTATTCGGCATATCGGGCAGCTGGACAGACGGATCAGCGGCCTAAGACGATGATGATGATGCAGGCAGAGAAGCAGCGTCAGTGGGAGGCAGAACAACAGTCCAAGATGCAGGCGGACCAGAATCCCATGATGATGCGTCAGTAAGGGGCGGAACAGCAATCCAAGATGCAGGATCCCATGATGATGCGCCAGTGGGAGGCGGAACAAGGCAAGAAGGAGGCAGAGAAGCGTCAATGGGAGGCGGAAAAGCAATCCAAGATGCAGGCGGACCAGAATCCCATGATGATGCGCCAGTGGGAGGCGGAACAAGGCAAGAAGGAGGCTGAGAAGCGTCAATGGGAGGCGGAAAAGCAATCCAAGATGCAGGATCCCATGATGATGCGCCAGTGGGAGGCGGAACAAGGCAAGAAGGAGGCTGAGAAGCGTCAATGGGAGGCGGAAAAGCAATCCAAGATGCAGGCGGACCAGAATCCCATGATGATGCGCCAGTGGGAGGCGGAACAAGGCAAGAAGGAGGCTGAGAAGCGTCAATGGGAGGCGGAAAAGCAATCCAAGATGCAGGCGGACCAGAATCCCATGATGATGCGCCAGTGGGAGGCGGAACAAGGCAAGAAGGAGGCTGAGAAGCGTCAATGGGAGGCGGAACAGCAGGCCAAGCAACAAAATCAGATGACGATGCGTCAGCGGGAGGCGGAGGGCAAGATTCAGGCGGAGCAGCGTCGGTGGACGGAGGAGCAAGCAAAGCAGCAGGCACAGCAGCAGCAGCAGCAGATTATGATGCAACAACAGCAGCAGCAGCGTCAGTGGACTGAGGAGCAGAAGCCTCAGGAGCAGCAGCGTCAGTGGACAGAGGAGCAAGCGAAGCAGCAGGCGCAACAACAGGCGCAGCAGCAGCAGCCGATGCCGAATCCGATGATGAGCCGACAGCAAATGAATGATGCCACGATGATGCTGCGCCAATGGACAGAGGAGCAAGCGAAACAGCAGGCACAGCGGGCAGAGCAGCAGCAGCAGCAGCAGATGATGATCCCACAGCAGCAGCAGCAGCGCCAGTGGACCGAGGAGCAGAAGCAGCAGATGATGCAGACAGACGCACGCCAATGGGCCGATGAGAAGATGAATGCCATGCAGATGGGCCGCGACCAGGCCACTCTCACACAGTTCGAGGCGGACGCAATTCTGGGCGAAGCGAAGCCACAGATGCCCCCAACTAATGGCCAGGAGCGCCACAAAGGTAATCTCTTTGGCGTATTCCGAAATCGCGACTCTAATCTCTCGCCACAAACAGTCGATATGCTGGGCCTGGGCGGCAATCATCACAAGAAGTCCAAGTCGCAATCGTCGCCAACCGTCATCAACTACTATGCGACTCCTGGCTATGGACAAGCTCCTAGCTATGGTGCAGCTCCCAGCTATGGTGCAGCTCCCAGCTATGGTTCAGCGCCCAGCTATGGTCAAGCTCAAGGCTACGGCCAAGCTCAAGGCTACGGCCAATCTCAAAGCTACGGCCACGCCCCCAGCTACAGCCACGCCCCCAGCTACGGGACTAGCTACGGCGGCGGCGGCAGCGGCTCCAATGCCTACGGCGGCTATCGGGCGGCCATTGGCAACGCTCAGATTGATTCCATGCTGCGTCAGCATCGCACCATGGCGGTAAGTTTCCAATGATTATTTACCACAACCAAAATGCACACACACACATACATACACACACACACACACACGCACACACCCACAATGTTGCAAAAATCATTTCATTGGCATTTTAGTTAGAGTGTGTAACTAACTAAAGCAGGCACCGTTAGTAACAGTTATCTAGCAAAACTGAAAGTACAAGAATCATTGCTAAAATTACGGAATACTCTTGAGCACATGAAACAATTTCTTTTTTACTCCATGAATACAAAAACGCAATAAACGTTTTTTTATTTTGATGAAATTTGATGATTATTTTTAACTTTTGTTATATGACTCAAAAATACTTAATATTTCTACTCCTTTCGAAGAAAA
This sequence comes from Drosophila flavopinicola, assembly GCA_035042425.1. Lineage (NCBI taxonomy): Eukaryota > Metazoa > Arthropoda > Insecta > Diptera > Drosophilidae > Drosophila > Drosophila flavopinicola. Next base: position 538,459 of record JAWNLL010000447.1, on the reverse strand, counting down.
TAGTATATTAACTTTGTGCTGAAGTTTGTAATGCACAGCAGGTAGCGTCGGAGACCCCCAAAAGTTACTGCCAGTATGCTTAGAATGACAATACAAATTGATCTAGCCATGTCCGTCTGTCTGTCTGTCTGTCTGTCTGTCTGTCTGTCTGTCTGTCTGTATGTATGCAAACTAGTCCCTCAGTTTTTGAGCTATCGTGATAAAACTTTGCACACAGACTTATTATTCAAAGGGACAGCACATTGGTCGCATCCGGCTGGATCGGATCACTATATCTTATAGCTGCCATACAACTCGAAGTCGGTTTTGGCCATGTATCCCATGTTTTTGAATCTATCGCGATGAAACTTTGCACTGATACTTATTATTCAAAGAGACATTACATTGGTTGGAGCTGGCTGGATCGGATCACTATATCTTATAGCTGCCATACAACTCGAAGTCGGTTTTGGCCATATATCCCCATGTTTTTAAAGCTATCACGATGAAACTTTGCACATATACTTATTATTGGCAGTAAGCAGCATCGGACTTTAATTTAAGGCTGCCATATAACTGGAAATGAATCTAATATTTCAAAAGACAAATTTATATTCATATAATACCAATTCTTAGAAACAAAAGCCACGCGATAAAATGTTTTTTGACAGATGCTGTGAAAATTGCCAAAGGTTCGAAAAGGGTATAAAATCTTCGGCACGCCGAAGATAATCCTTTCCCACTTGTTGGTTATTAAGACATTAACTTAATAGTACTTCTTATACAAATCTGCCAAAGACTTTTATTTATTTGGGTTGTCTTCAGAAGACTAAAATAAAATTTTATATAAAAGTTTTGTTCGTAAATCTGAAAGACTATACAAAATTGAAGCGCCTTTCTCCTTTCTTTCATCCATTCGGGAGTCCTTCTATCTGGTATGGTTATTGATATGTACGTATCATATATACTTTATTAAATATACTTAATTTAATAACGAAGAGTTGCAAAGGGGAAAACACATTAAATAAATAAAAATAATTTGTTATTCTTATTCTTATTGGATTCAAAATAAGTTTTGGCTAATGTGTTGGAACTAGTATAAATAGGTAAATAATAAATTGTTAAGTAAAATGATAAATTATAAATATTATTAATACATGCTGTAGCCTAGTCACACACACACACACACACACACACGCACACACACACGTTTATACGCACACACACATAAGTAGCTGGCTCCATATCATTCACAATCTTTCATCTTCTGCTCGCCCGCTGGTTCCTCATGTCATTAACAGGCGACGCATTTCAGGCAATAAAACCAACCGATGACCAGAAGATGACACCCAGCACCACCACAACCGCCAGCAGCAACCCATCATCCCCACCAGCCAGCCAGACGACCAGCAACAGCAGCAACAGCAGCCATCGCATAGATAAAAGGTTAGCACAATTTTACAGACAATCCTCCTCCAGAGGCAGCTGCGGCTGCGCCAGCGTACATTGCGCCTGTGGCAGCAGCTGTCGTTGCGGTAGGGAACGGGCAGGGCATCGGGATGGGCAGCCAGGCCAGAGTTGCGGCTGCGGTGGGAATCCGTGTCGGCAACGGAGGAAGCGACGCGATGCGGAATATGGCACACTTGAGACGATAGATGAGGGCTCGCTGAATGCGCTGCGCAAGGAGTACAAGATGGGACTGAATGAGATCACATTGAGTCCAAATGAGGATCCGGCGGAGGCGCTGATGCGCTACAATGCGGCCTCCATACGCGAGGCACTCGAGCGGGCCAGTCTGGAGCCGGTAGAGATTAGCAGCGATCAGATGACGGCAGCTGAAATGTCCAACCAGGAGCAGGAGTCGGAGCTGGAGCAGTCGTATGTCAGAAGTGGCCAACCAGCGGTGCAGCCCAGCAGCGCCACCACCACTGAGCGTCCGCAACAGGATGCGCCCAGGAGCAACCAGGATACGATAGGTGCCGAGCTGTCGATGGCTCGTGCGGAATTCAAGAAACTGTACAGCCTCATCGAGAGCCTGAAGGAGCAGCTGACGGGGGCAGAGCAGCGTCTGCAGGACTGTCAGCATGCGGACACAACTAGCACCACAAGCAGACCGCTCGATACAAGCAGCAGCAGCACCACTGGGTCCACAAGCAGCACTACCAGCACCACTACCGAGGCGCCAAAGCATTGGGCGCATCTGCTGGCTAGTAGAGGCTACGACACCAACTTTCTGTCCAAGTCCAATGAGCCCGAGTCGAACAACTCTGGCGATTACAGCTACCAGGAGCTGCAGCCGTACGATCCCGACAACAAGCCCAAGCGCGCTACCGGCCTGAGCAGCACTACCAGCACCACTACCACCACCACGGAGCGCTCGAATGCGGCACAGCTGCTGAATGCGGCGCTGCACAGCAATGCCATCGGCGACGCATCGGAGCGCGACGCTCAAGCAGATGGCGACAAGGTGACAGCGACCACACCGACGCCCTATACGCTGCGCGGCAAATTTGTGCGCAGGCGCAGCACCCGATTGGGCGTGCGTACGACGCGACAAGCGAAGGTAACAATACAGCGGGAGCAGTCGGAGCGTAGCTCGAAGCTTGACCAGCTGATCGATGTCTTACACAAGCTTCTACGTTTGCAGCTCCAGCGGGACAATGCGCTAGCCAAGACTATGAGCAGCGGGAGTGGGAGCGGTAACAGCCGCACTACCACCAAGAGGCCAGCGACGAACCGTTTGCGTCGGCGACGCAAGCAGCGCAAAAGCACCACCACAAGACCATAAAATCCCACCCACATTTACATTTAACATTACCAATACCATTAACATTTAACATTTACCATTCACATGACAGCAATTGCCATTACTGTTATATTTTACCATTTACATGACAATTATTGCCATTAACATTAACATTATCATGTGGCCCACGTTCATGCAGTTCACTTCTCTCATTGTTTTCATGGTCGGTAGTCAATCATCAGCATCCGCATCCGCATCTGCATCAGCATCTGCATCTGCATCCATAGCACCCACATCCTCCCCAGCCGACGATGACGCCATTGTGGGCTCCCTTTTCGGCTTCGACGAGGGAATACTACGCCCCTATATGGGCCTCCTGCCGCTAGAGCAGCCAAATGATCCGTGGACCCAGAAGGCGTACGATCCGCATTATCCGCTATATGGCGGCGGCGGCAGCTATGAGGCGTATCTGAGGCCTCGTCGCGATACGCACATCATGGCACGCAGCACTCCATTGCTCACGCCTGGCATGCTCGATCGTCTGTTGCGCATCAAGGCGGAGTTCCAACGTCGCTTTCCCCATCTCTACCAGAGCATGCTCAACCATCAGACGAATCAGACGCGAGTGGTTGTCAAGCCGCCGCTGCTTGTGCGCAACTCCGATCGGGCCAAGGCCAAGGCCAAGTCCAGCAGCGAGGCGCCCATCTTTGAGCTGGGCGCCGTCGAGCGGAGCCTCTTCGATGAGGAGCGGGAGCAGGAGCCGGACAGTCCCGAGGCGACCACCGAGATGAATGAGTCTAGTCCGCTGGAATCCAGCGAGCATGTCAATAAGAAGGATGACCTTGATGGCGATGTCGACTATTTCCATTTCGAGGATAACGATAACGATAGCGATGACGGTGCCAACGATAACGATAACGATAACGGTGCTGATAAATTTGATGATTAGATTAATGCTATTTAAATTATGTACATCCCAATTAAATGATATATTAAAAATTTATGAAAAAAAACAAGTGGAGAAGGATTATCTTCGGCGTGCCGAAGATTAAATACTCTTTTCGAACCTTTAAGCAATTTTCACTATTTTTCCGAGACTGCTTATTTAATTCGCAGATATTAATGTCGCATACATATACCCCAACATATAAAATAAAGTATATAAAGGTATTCATGTTAACAGGGACGTTTCACTATCCGCAGCTCGTGGACGCGTCCCTTAGCATTCATAAGTGCTACCGAATTGAACAATAAACAAGTTTCAGTTTTCCAAAAAGTCAAAACTACATTACATATGTATACTACAATATACATACCAAATTTTGTGCCTGTTGCTCTTATACCTTTCAAGGCTGCTGTCGGAAATTGAATTGTCATAAAACTTAATCTGAACAATCGAGAGCTTATATACAGAATTTGAGATCCATATTTTTTTCGCGTGGCATTGGTTTTGCCAATGAATTTAAATTTTTCTTTTGAATTATTCTATTAAAGCTACTTTATGTATGAAAAAAAATTATATATTTGAAAAGAAGAATAAGAAAAAATGAAAATAAATGACCAGCCGCCGCTGGTCTTGAACCCCGGACCTTTCGCTCACCAGTTCGCAACTTTACCCCTTACGCCACAAGCCGTTTTGATGATCGCTGACAAAACCCCTTGTAGAGCAGACTGTCAAAAGCTTTCTTGTTTTGATTTTTACTGCTTACACCAAGCAGTTCTAAGAATCGCTGACAAACTCGATTTATACTGAGCTTTTGTTTTTTCGCGTTGGTATTGTTTTTGTTCTAAGCCATTGAAAGCAAATGAATTTGATAACAGTTATTATATATTTGAAAAGAAGAATAAGAAAAAATGAAAATAAATGACCAGCCGCCGCTGGTCTTGAACCTAGGACCTCTCGCTCACCAGTTCGCAACTTTACCCCTTACGCCACAACCCGTTTTGATGATCGCTGACAAAATTGCTTGAAGAGCCGACTGTTACAAATTTCCTTGTTTTGTTTTCCTGCAACCTGCAATGCAAACTCGCGTTTGACAGCATTTGTTTTTTCGCGTGGCATTGTTTTTGTTCTAAGCCATTGGAAGCAAATTAATTTGATTACAGTTATATATTTGAAAGGAAGAAAAAGAAAAAGTATTAAATTAACAATCAGTCGCCGCCGAGGCTCGAACTTGCGAAACCTGCGTTCGTTAGCGCGGCTCTTTACGCCTTACGCCACAAACCGTTTGGATGATCGATGACAAAATACCTTGAAGAGCAGACTATCAAAAGCTTTCTTGCGCTTGACTTTGTTTGCTCATATGCACCTGTTTTTTCAAAATATTTAATGACGCATATCTTCGCTGTTTATGACTCAATCGATTTGCGATTTTACCCATTGATGAGTTATAAGGATGTTCAAGTGTACAAGGAAATTTAAGGCAATTGCTTTGAAAACATCGGATTTATGGCCAAAACCGACTTTGAGGTGTATGGCAGCTATAAGATATAGTGGTCCGATCCGGCCGGCTCCGACCAATGTGCTGTCCCCTTGAATAATAAGTGTCTGTGCAAAGTTGCATCGCGATAGCTCAAAAACTGAGGGACTAGTTTGCATACATACAGACAGACAGACAGACAGACAGACAGACAGACAGACAGACAGACAGACAGACGGACATGGCTAGATCAATTTGTTTTGTTTTTCTAAGCATACTGGCAGTAACTTTTGGGGGTCTCAGACGCTTCCTTCTATGCGTTACAAACTTCAGGACAAACTTAATATACTATTTTCTTCGAAAAGAGTATAAACATTTGCATTAAAGATTCATTTGCGCTTAGAGCCATACTAATAACATGTCCGGAAACGCGGCGTATGAGTAATCAAGCATACACTTTGACTTCCACTACTGTCCCCAGCAAAGCAATATGATCAGTCGTGATCTCATTGAATCCATCGAACAAAATTCGATTTTCTTCATAGCTTCAACCAAACATTTTAGTTTGCTGTAAACAAAATGATTGAGTATTGTTTAAAAGTCAATTTCTTTGAATACACTTACAAAATAATTTTTTTAATTTTTTGAAAGTTGCTGATGATGATATTTCTAATATTTGAGAGTGTGGTTGCTATGGTTAATATTAGTTTTTTTGCCAGATAAATAGTCTGTAGAAAATGCGTATCTTCCTCATCCGTTGGTGCAAACATATTTATCCTCTTTTATTGATCATATTTAAACAAAACTTATTAATATGTATTCAAATAAATATGCAGCAGTGGACCCATCGAGCAACTAGGAAAGTACTGGATAGATCAGCACACGCGGCATATGAGTAATCAAGCATAACAGCATATAACCAAATTCGATTTTCTCCATAGCATTAGGTACCGTTCTTCATGACTAACAATGCCTTAATGATTAAATGCTTGATTATTGACATTATATATTATTCCCAAAGAGTTTGGAAAATTAGCAGCGTCTAAGGGATAATACAAAATGTTGTTCCTTTTTCGCTAAATGAACCCGTTCACTGTTTTAATACAACACATCCCATAAATTATTAGAATCTTATTCGATATATTGCATCTTTTATCGTTTCATTGAATGCATACATTTTCAGGTAGTCTATCCCGCATTAACGACCCCTTCTTAGGTATGGATAGTTTTCTTTAATCTATGATTTATCCTAATTAATGATGGACCGACCAAACAAAAATGAGAATCAGAGGCATATTTCAGTTTACGATATGGGATAAGAGGGATCGGACAGTTTGGAATTTGGAAAAGAATGCAATTAAAGAAAGCAGACTGTTTCGACAACCGATAGCAAGCAAGCGCCAGTGTTGGTAAATAGCCAATTTGGTAATCGATAAGTGAAAGTTCGTCCTCTTTCGCATATCACACACGGGAAAATCATCGAGCTAGTCAGTGAGAAGAGGGATGGGACAGTTTGGAATTTGGAAAAGAATGCAATTAAAGAAAGCAGACTGCTTGGACAACCGATAGCAAGCGCCAGTGTTGGTAAATAGCCAAGTTTCGAAATCGATGTGAAAAAAAGTCCATGTGCTTCTGTCATTTCACTGTTGGTCGTTAAGCAAGTCAATGGATAAAGTGAGCGCAATGCCTTCCAAAAAATCGCAGTCAACGCTACAGGTAAAGAAAAAGAAGGAGACAAAGGAGAAGAACAAGTGGAGCAAGGAGACAAAGGGGAACAAGAATAAGAAGCAGCAATATGAAAAGCAGCCGGCTGGCGCTGCAAAGCCGTTGGCTGCTAAAATGCCGGCCGACAAACGCCGCATTCCCGAGCAGCTGCGACGCAAGGAGATCATCAAGTGGGTAAATGGGACAACCATTGGCTGTCCCAAGGACTACGCCAATTGGCCGAGCAGCGTGAAGGCCGATCTAAAGACAGCCAACACGCGCCCAGACCCGCAGAAGCCCGCTCGCAAGCCCAGCAGCTTTCTGGTGGATTGCGAGCGTGCCACTCTCGAAATGGACGTGAGCCAGCCGGATCACTCGTTCATCATCGGCCTGGGCGGGCGCTGCGTGCACAGCGTCATGCGGGAGACGGGCAGCTTCATACGCTTCGCCGCACGTCCGCGCTCTGCTAGGGACGTGTCGCATTGCGTGTCGCTCGGCGGCCTTGTGCCGCAAATGGAGCGCGCCCGATCTCTGTTGCGGCTCGGCGCACCGCTCCAGATTGCCATCGAGCTGACCGAGGCGGCTGGCCTTGAGCGCTGCCAGCTGCGCGGTGGGCCATTTATGCGCCTGATCGAGATCGCGTACAATGTGCAGGTGCAGATGTCCGAGCACGTGCCCTGCATGCTGGTCAAGGGTCCCGAGCAGCATCCGGAGCAGGTGCACGCCGCCTGCCGCCTCCTCATGTGCTACGTCAGCTCCGGGCCGGATCAGCCGGTGCACTTGCGGCTGCAAATAACGCTGGCGCATCATCTAATTGTGCGCGGCCACAACGATTGCAATCTGCGCGCCATTATGCGGGCCACCGAGACGACCATTAAGTTCGGGCATACGTTCGTGACGGTCACCGGGCACTTGGAGCGTGTGCATCTCGCCCGCCAGCTGCTGATTGGCTTGTTGCCGCTGACGCTGCGCTTCAGCTACACAACAACGGAGCAACTCAAGCCCAACCAGCTGATGGACCTGTGCATCAAGTATGGCGTCTATATTGTGGTGCGTCAGTGTGAGCGGCAGCGTCATGTGGCGATCAAGGGATTGGAGAAGTATGTGGGCAACATATACGAGGCGCGCCGCCAGCTGCTCCACATCCCAGAGGAGCTGGCTGTTCGCCCCGAGCTACCCAAAAGCTATTTCCGCGCCGACGAGCGGCGCCAGCTGGACTTCAATCAGCGCCTGACGCTGTCGGCTCTGCTCGCTGGATTCGAGAACGTCTCCCAGTTTATCTGGTGCAATAATCTGCAGATTTGCATGCTTTGCAGTCGCGCCATTGAGCCGCTGCGCCTGCCCATGTGGTATAACGCACCTTGGTGCCTACCGGCGGCTTGTGCGCAGCAGGATGTCTTCGCGCTGCTGATGAGCCTCAATCTGGGCCATTATGTGAACATGTTCATGATGCTTGGCATGGACTTCGTCAAGCTCATGCAATCCAATGAGCTACAGCTGATTGATGTGGGCGTTAATTGCGATCACGATCGCCGGAAGCTATTGCAGGCCATACGCTTGATACAGTCTCTTTGGCTGCCGGACTCGAGTAAGGACTCGGAATAACAACGCAAAATCTAACCACACCGGACTTTAATATTCCAAACTACATTTTGCAATTCATACATGCAATATTTCAATTCATTTTTGAACAATATACACACACATTTTTATATTTTTTCAATTGCCTCAAGTTCGTAACACTTTTAAATTTCACTTTTTATACCCTGAACCCATTAAAAATGGGTAAAAAGGGTATTATGGTTTTGTGCAAATGTATGTAACAGGCATAAGGAAGCATCTCCGACCATATAAAGTATATATATTATTGATCAGTATCAACAGCCGAGTCGATCTAGCCATGTCCGTCTGTCTGTCCGTCTGTCCGTCTGTCTGTCTGCATGAACACACAGATATCAGAGACTACAAGAGCTAGAGACTTCATATTTGGAACATAAGTTCTCCTAATCCCGGGACAGATCAAGTTTATTTCATTTGATCGATAACTCATCGCATTCAAAATTTATCGATAAATTTTGATTTTAGACTAGCGTTTTTGGGACATAACTTCAAAGTTATATAAGCTAGACACCCCAAATTTGGCATGTCTCGATTAGCATACACATGTTACAAATATTTCACTTTTTGGATACCACCCCCAAACCCCCCAAAAGTTAAAAAAACGCATTTTTGAAGGTACGACCTTGCAATTTGGTTTGGTCACACAATTGGACAATTGCTTGCCCCAAAAATTTCAATAAGATCGGACAATAAACACAGAAGTTATTTAAGATTTAACTTTCCATTGTGTGGGGCTCAGCGAAAAGCAAGCTAACTGCTTAAACCGCTTGCACTGCTTGTACTGCTTGTACTGCAGCATGTGTGTGTTTAGAGCAGTACGAATGATTGTAAGGACTGGGTTCAGGGTATCTCGTAGTCGGGCACTCCCGACTAGAGCACTCTTACTTGTTCTATTTTCTATCTCTTCAATACTATACAATTCGAACTTGACTACATTCTACACTATACACATACACACACAAAACACACGCAAAGTGTAATTTTCTAAAATATATATATACAGTTTTCAATTATATGAAGCAAATTATTTGGCTAGGGGTTCTCCAGAAATAGTTTTGTTACTGACGTCATCAAGTGTAGATACGGATAAATGCCATAATTTCATTTCAACTGAGTGACTGGCGTGATTATCAGCAGTATGTTGGATCGTTATGCTCGTGCTTATTAATCATAGTGCATTAAATAGATTTCCCAAGAGTGCACATAGCAATAAGCCAAGCCTACAAACTAAATAGATTAGGTAAGCAATTATTGTGTATTCCACAAGTGTAACAACAGGTGAACACTGTTATATCGAATTTGAAAATTTAACGACAATAAGTGCTTGTATTAGCTACAATTTGCGCAGCATATAAGCAAGCTGATTAGCAGGAATATTGAGTATTTATGATTCGACTGGTACTGTTCAATATGGCAAAGAGAAGGCATTCTAATTATTCAACGTATTTAATTTATGTTAAATTATAATTTAAGTTAAATTCGCATTGCTGCCCAATTTGTAGCATTGAGTCAATAGGTGAACACTGTCTTATCGACGCCGATAAATCCTTTTATCAGCTATCGGTTTCAAATAAGCGCGTTAAATAGGTAATTTGGGCCAACAATTTTGAGAGGCCAATGCCCATGGGGCTATTGAGTAATGTAAGTGGCGCTTATTTTGTTCTTTCAATATGCTAATTAACGATAACATTAAGCAGATTTCCCACGAGTGCCTTACGCAAGCGGCATGCATTTAAGGAAAGCCAACACAACATTTTGTCAGTTGCAACTTACTCGGCTTGCGACATGCGGCAATTTGTTTGCCCGATACGCTGCAGCCGTCCGCCTCGAAGGTGGTCCTGGTGCTCGCCGACGATGCCAATGGACACAAGTCGCGCCGCACGCGCCAGGATACACCAGCGGCACCGCCGCCAGCAGGGCCTCCGGCACCGCCGCCAGCAGGGCCTCCGGCACCAGCAGGCATGTTCCAACAGCTGCTTGGCCAGTTGCAGACACCGAATTTGGGACAGAATTTGGGACAAATGATGCCAACGCTGCCCGCCGGCTGGCTGCCGGACAACTTCCAACTGGGACAGATGCCGCCGCTGCCAGGCAATTTGGACTTGGGCCAGATGCCACCCATGCCGGATGGCTTCAATCTCGGCCAGATGGCACCCGCCCTCTCCAACTTCAGACTGCCGCAGTTTGATGGTCTGCTCGGCCAGGCAGCACCAGCGCCGGCTCCCGTTCCGGCACCAACGCCCACACCAGACAAGCCCGCTGGCGAGGAGGCGCCGCCGGCACCCACCCTAGCTCAGGCGCCGCCCAATGCATTCGTTGGCTTCTTCGATGGCAGCAACAACATGTTGGGAATGGCCCCACCCACAACCGACGCCTTCATGGCGGGTCTGCGTAATTTCTGGCCGGGCTCATCCATCGCGGACCGCAGCGGCCAGGCCTCCGACATATCGGAGGTGCGTGTCAAGCCGTCAGGCGGTGAGGGATCAACCATGGGCTATCGCTCGCCCCAGCAGGTGGATGCGCAGCTGGCACAGCTGAAGATTAATGCGGCGCTGCAGATGAAGCAGGAGCAGGATGAGGAGCAGCAGCGTGTGCCGCTGCTCTGGTTCCGTATGCCCGCAGAGCAAGCCGATCAGCAGCAAGAGCAGGCGGAGCAGCAAGAGCAGCATTCGGCGCCACCTAAAGATCGCATCGAGATCGAGTCCAAGCTGCACGCGTTCCAGCGTCAGGTGATTGCCGAGCTGCAGCAGCTGCAGCAGATCGAACGTTTGGCGCGGGAGATGCGCGCCAGTGCCCAGGGATCCCAGGGTAATGCCGCCTTCAAGCTGCGCTATCCACTGAGCCGGACACCCGTGCACAAGATCACCCGGGCGGACATTGAGCGCGCCCTGCGCGACGATTTCGTGCGTCGCCTGCTGAGCAAGGAGGCGCAGCGTAAGACGAACATCAAGCGGCAGGCGATGCCCGCCACGGAGCAGCAGACGCTGTCCAAGGAGGACATCATCAAGGTCATGGCCTATGCCTACCGCATGGCCACCGAATCCGCCGAACGCAAGGCCAACGAGGATAAATTCTATTCGGCATATCGGGCAGCTGGACAGACGGACCAGCGGCCTAAGACGATGATGACGATGCAGGCAGAGAAGCAGCGTCAGTGGGAGGCAGAACAACAGTCCAAGATGCAGGCGGACCAGAATCCCATGATGATGCGTCAGTGGGAGGCGGAACAGGGCAAGCAGGCTTAAAAGATGGCCAAGCAACATAACCAGATGATGATGCGTCAGTGGGAGGCGGAACAGCAATCCAAGATGCAGGATCCCATGATGATGCGCCAGTGGGAGGCGGAACAAGGCAAGAAGGAGGCTGAGAAGCGTCAATGGGAGGCGGAAAAGCAATCCAAGATGCAGGCGGACCAGAATCCCATGATGATGCGCTAGTGGGAGGCGGAACAAGGCAAGAAGGAGGCTGAGAAGCGTCAATGGGAGGCGGAAAAGCAATCCAAGATGCAGGCGGAACAGAATCCCATGATGATGCGCCAGTGGGAGGCGAAACAAGGCAAGAAGGAGGCTGAGAAGCGTCAATGGGAGGCGGAACAGCAGGCCAAGCAACAAAATCAGATGACGATGCGTCAGTGGGAGGCGGAGGGCAAGATTCAGGCGGAGCAGCGTCAGTGGACGGAGGAGCAAGCAAAGCAGCAGGCACAGCAGCAGCAGCAGCAGCAGATGATGATCCCACAGCAGCAGCAGCAGCGCCAGTGGACCGAGGAGCAGAAGCAGCAGATGATGCAGACAGACGCACGCCAATGGGCCGATGAGAAGATGAATGCCATGCAGATGGGCCGCGACCAGGCCACTCTCACACAGTTCGAGGCGGACGCAATTCTGGGCGAAGCGAAGCCACAGATGCCCCCAACTAATGGCCAGGAGCGCCACAAAGGTAATCTCTTTGGCGTATTCCGAAATCGCGACTCTAATCTCTCGCCACAAACAGTCGATATGCTGGGCCTGGGCGGCAATCATCACAAGAAGTCCAAGTCGCAATCGTCGCCAACCGTCATCAACTACTATGCGACTCCTGGCTATGGACAAGCTCCTAGCTATGGTGCAGCTCCCAGCTATGGTGCAGCTCCCAGCTATGGTCAAGCGCCCAGCTATGGTCAAGCTCAAGGCTACGGCCAAGCTCAAGGCTACGGCCAATCTCAAAGCTACGGCCACGCCCCCAGCTACAGCCACGCCCCCAGCTACGGGACTAGCTACGGCGGCGGCGGCAGCGGCTCCAATGCCTACGGCGGCTATCGGGCGGCAAGTTTCCAATGATTATTTACCACAACCAAAATGCACACACACACATACATACACACACACACACACACGCACACACCCACAATGTTGCAAAAATCATTTCATTGCCATTTTAGTTAGAGTGTGTAACTAACTAAAGCAGGCACCGTTAGTAACAGTTATCTAGCAAAACTGAAAGTACAAGAATCATTGCTAAAATTACGGAATACTCTTGAGCACATGAAACAATTTCTTTTTTACTCCATGAATACAAAAACGCAATAAACGTTTTTTTATTTTGATGAAATTTATTGATTATTTTTAACTTTTGTTATATGACTCAAAAATACTTAATATTTCTACTCCTTTCGAAGAAAATAGTATATTAACTTTGTGCTGAAGTTTGTAATGCACAGCAGGTAGCGTCGGAGACCCCAAAAGTTACTGCCAGTATGCTTAGAATGACAATACAAATTGATCTAGCCATGTCCGTCTGTCTGTCTGTCTGTCTGTCTGTCTGTCTGTCTGTCTGTCTGTATGTATGCAAACTAGTCCCTCAGTTTTTGAGCTATCGTGATAAAACTTTGCACACAGACTTATTATTCAAAGGGACAGCACATTGGTCGCATCCGGCTGGATCGGATCACTATATCTTATAGCTGCCATACAACTCGAAGTCGGTTTTGGCCATGTATCCCATGTTTTTGAATCTATCGCGATGAAACTTTGCACTGATACTTATTATTCAAAGAGACATTACATTGGTTGGAGCTGGCTGGATCGGATCACTATATCTTATAGCTGCCATACAACTCGAAGTCGGTTTTGGCCATATATCCCCATGTTTTTAAAGCTATCACGATGAAACTTTGCACATATACTTATTATTGGCAGTAAGCAGCATCGGACTTTAATTTAAGGCTGCCATATAACTGGAAATGAATCTAATATTTCAAAAGACAAATTTATATTCATATAATACCAATTCTTAGAAAAACAAGTAAGAGTGCTCTAGTCGGGAGTGCCCGACTACGAGATACCCTGAACCCAGTCCTTACAATCATTCGTACTGCTCTAAACACACACATGCTGCAGTACAAGCAGTACAAGCAGTTGAAGCAGTTAGCTTGCTCTTTCGCTGAGCCCCACACAATGGAAAGTTAAATCTTAAATAACTTCTGTGTTTATTGTCCGATCTTATTGAAATTTTTGGGGCAAGCAATTGTCCAATTGTGTGACCAAACCAAATTGCAAGGTCGTACCTTCAAAAATGCGTTTTTTTAACTTTTGGGGGGTTTGGGGGTGGTATCCAAAAAGTGAAATATTTGTTACATGTGTATGCTATTCGAGATTATACATGCCATATTTGGGGTCTCTAGCTCTTTTAACTTTGAAGTTATGTCCCAAAAACGCTAGTCTAAAATCAAAATTTATCGATAACTTTTGAATGCGACGAGTTATCGATCAAATGAAATAAACTTGATCTGTCCCGGGATTAGGAGAACTTATGTTCCAAATATGAAGTCTCTAGCTCTTGTAGTCTCTGATATCTGTGTGTTCATACAGACGGACAGACGGACAGACAGACGGACATGGCCAGATCGACTCGGCTGTTGATACTGATCAATAATATATATACTTTATATGGTCGGAGATGCTTCCTTATGCCTGTTACATACTTTTGCACAACTTCATTATACCCTTTTTACACATTTTTAATGGGTTCAGGGTATAAAAAGCCACGCGATAAAATGTTTTTTGACAGATGCTGTGAAAATTGCCAAAGGTTCGAAAAGGGTATAAAATCTTCGGCACGCCGAAGATAATCCTTTCCCACTTGTTGGTTATTAAGACATTAACTTAATAGTACTTCTTATAAAAATCTGCCAAAGACTTTTATTTATTTGGGTTGTCTTCAGAAGACATAAAATAAAATTTTATATAAAAGTTTTGTTCGTAAATCTGAAAGACTATACAAAATTGAAGCGCTTTTCTCCTTTCTTTCATCCATTCGGGAGTCCTTCTATCTGGTATGGTTATTGATATGTACGAAAAAGACATACGTAATAATATAATAATATAAGTAATAACAAAGAGTTGCAAAGGGAAAATCACATTAAATAAATAAAAATAATTTGTTATTCTTATTCTTATTGGATTCAAAATAAGTTTTGGCTAATGTGTTGGAACTAGTATAAATAGGTAAATAATAAATTGTTAAGTAAAATGATGAATTATAAATATTATTAATACATGCTGTAGCCTAGTCACACACACACACACACACACACGCACACACACACATTTATACGCACACACACATAAGTAGCTGGCTCCATATCATTCACAATCTTTCATCTTCTGCTCGCCCGCTGGTTCCTCATGTCATTAACAGGCGACGCATTTCAGGCAATAAAACCAACCGATGACCAGAAGATGACACCCAGCACCACCACAACCGCTAGCAGCAACCCCTCATCCCCACCAGCCAGCCAGACGACCAGCAACAGCAGCAACAGCAGCCATCGCATAGATAAAAGGTTAGCACAATTTTACAGACAATCCTCCTCCAGAGGCAGCTGCGGCTGCGCCAGCGTACATTGCGCCTGTGGCAGCAGCTGTCGATGCGGTAGGGAACGGGCAGGGCATCGGGATGGGCAGCCAGGCCAGAGTTGCGGCTGCGGTGGGAATCCGTGTCGGCAACGGAGGAAGCGACGCGATGCGGAATATGGCACACTTGAGACGATAGATGAGGGCTCGCTGAATGCGCTGCGCAAGGAGTACAAGATGGGACTGAATGAGATCACATTGAGTCCAAATGAGGATCCGGCGGAGGCGCTGATGCGCTACAATGCGGCCTCCATACGCGAGGCACTCGAGCGGGCCAGTCTGGAGCCGGTAGAGATTAGCAGCGATCAGATGACGGCAGCTGAAATGTCCAACCAGGAGCAGGAGTCGGAGCTGGAGCAGTCGTATGTCAGGAGTGGCCAACCAGCGGTGCAGCCCAGCAGCGCCACCACCACTGAGCGTCCGCAACAGGATGCGCCCAGGAGCAACCAGGATACGATAGGTGCCGAGCTGTCGATGGCTCGTGCGGAATTCAAGAAACTGTACAGCCTCATCGAGAGCCTGAAGGAGCAGCTGACTGGAGCAGAGCAGCGTCTGCAGGACTGTCAGCATGCGGACGCAACTAGCACCACAAGCAGACCGCTCGATACAAGCAGCAGCAGCAGCACTGGGTCCACAAGCAGCACTACCAGCACCACTACCGAGGCGCCAAAGCATTGGGCGCATCTGCTGGCTAGTAGAGGCTACGACACCAACTTTCTGTCCAAGTCCAATGAGCCCGAGTCGAACCACTCTGGCGATTACAGCTACCAGGAGCTGCAGCCGTACGATCCCGACAACAAGCCCAAGCGCGCTACCGGCCTGAGCAGCACTACCAGCACCACTACCAGCACCACTACCACCACCACGGAGCGCTCGAATGCGGCACAGCTGCTGAATGCGGCGCTGCACAGCAATGCCATCGGCGACGCATCGGAGCGCGACGCTCAAGCAGATGGCGACAAGGTGACAGCGACCACACCGACGCCCTATACGCTGCGCGGCAAATTTGTGCGCAGGCGCAGCACCCGATTGGGCGTGCGTACGACGCGACAAGCGAAGGTAACAATACAGCGGGAGCAGTCGGAGCGCAGCTCGAAGCCCTTTTCCCTTTTCGGCTTCGACGAGGGAATACTACGCCCCTATATGGGCCTCCTGCCGCTAGAGCAGCCAAATGATCCGTGGACCCAGAAGGCGTACGATCCGCATTATCCGCTATATGGCGGCGGCGGCAGCTATGAGGCGTATCTGAGGCCTCGTCGCGATACGCACATCATGGCACGCAGCACTCCATTGCTCACGCCCGGCATGCTCGAGCGTCTGTTGCGCATCAAGGCGGAGTTCCAACGTCGCTTTCCCCATCTCTACCAGAGCATGCTCAACCATCAGACGAATCAGACGCGAGTGGTTGTCAAGCCGCCGCTGCTTGTGCGCAACTCCGATCGGGCCAAGGCCAAGTCCAGCAGCGAGGCGCCCATCTTTGAGCTGGGCGCCGCCGAGCGGAGCCTCTTCGATGAGGAGCGGGAGCAGGAGCCGGACAGTCCCGAGGCGACCACCGAGATGAATGAGTCTAGTCCGCTGGAATCCAGCGAGCATGTCAATAAGAAGGATGACCTTGATGGCGATGTCGACTATTTCCATTTCGAGGATAACGATAACGATAGCGATGACGGTGCCAACGATAACGATAACGATAACGGTGCTGATAAATTTGATGATTAGATTAATGCTATTTAAATTATGTATTATCCCAATTGAATGATATATTAAAAATGTATGAAAAAAAAACATTTGCATTAAAGATTCATTTGGGCTTAGAGCCATACTAATAACATGTCCGGAAACGCGGCGTATGAGTAATCAAGCATACACTTTGACTTCCACTACTGTCCCCAGCAAAGCAATATGATCAGTCGTGATCTCATTGAATCCATCGAACAAAATTCGATTTTATTCATAGCTTCAACCAAATATTTTAATTTGCTGTAAACAAAATGATTGAGTATTGAGTTCTTTGAATACACCTAGAAAATAATTGTTTTAATTTTTGGAAAGTTGCTGTTGATGATATTTCTAATATTTGAGAGTGTGGTTGCTATGGTTAATATTAGTTTTTTTGCCAGATAAATATATAGTCTGTAGAAAATGCGTATCTTCCTCATCCGTTGGTGCAAACATATTTATCCTCTTTTATTGATCATATTTAAACAAAACTTATTAATATGTATTCAAATAAATATGCAGCAGTGGACCCATCGAGCATCTAGGAAAGTACTGGATAGATCAGCACACGCGGCGTATGAGTAATCAAGCATAAAAGCATATAACCAAATTCGATTTTCTACATAGCATTAGGTACCGTTATTCATGACTAAAAATGCCTTAATGATTAAATGCTTGATTATTGACATTATTTATTTTTCCCAAAAGAGTTTGGAAAATTAGCAACGTCTAAGGGATAATACAAAATGTTGTTCCTTTTTCGCTAAATGAACCCGTTCACTGTTTTAATAAAACACATCCCATAAATTATTGGAATCTTATTCGATATATTGCATCTTTTATCGTTTCATTGAATGCATACATTTTCAGGTAGTCTATCCCGCATTAACGACCCCTTCTTAGGTATGGATAGTTTTCTTTAATCTATGATTTATCCTAATTAATGATGGACCGACCAAACAAAAATGAGAATCAGAGGCATATTTCAGTTTACGATATGGATGCGAATGCAAGGAGCAGGCAGACTGCGCCTATAACCTATAAAAGGCAAGTACGGAAGCAAAAGTGTTGGTAAATAGCCAATTTAGCAATCGATAAGTGAAAGTTCGTCCTCTTTCCCATATCATTTTCGCGAAAAGAGGGATCGGTAAGTGTGGAATTCGGAAAAGAATGCAATTAAAGAAAGCAGACTGCTTCGAGAACCAATAGCAAGCAAGCGCCAGTGTTGGTAAATAGCCAATTTGGTAATCGATAAGTGAAAGTTCGTCCTCTTTCGCATATCACACACGGGAAAATCATCGAGCTAGTCAGTGAGAAGAGGGATCGGACAGTTTGGAATTTGGAAAAGAATGAAATTAAAGAAAGCAGACTGTTTCGACAACCGATAGCAAGCAAGCGCCAGTGTTGGTAAATAGCCAATTTGGTAATCGATAAGTGAAAGTTCGTCATCGAGCCAGTCAGTGAGAAGAGGAATCGGTAAGTTTGCAGTTCGGAAAAGAACGCAAATAAAGAAAGCAGACTGCTTCGACAACCGATAGCAAGCGCCAGTGTTGGTAAATAGCCAAGTTTAGAAATCGATGTGAAAAAAAGTCCATGTGCTTCTGTCATTTCACTGTTAGTCGTTAAGCAAGTCAATGGATAAAGTGAGCGTAATGCCTTCCAAAAAATCGCAGTCAACGCTACAGGTAAAGAAAAAGAAGGAGACAAAGGAGAAGAACAAGTGGAGCAAGAAGACAAAGGAGAACAAGAATAAGAAGCAGCAATATGAAAAGCAGCCGGCTGGCGCTGCAAAGCCGTTGGCTGCTAAAATGCCGGCCGACAAACGCCGCATTCCCGAGCAGCTGCGACGCAAGGAGATCATCAAGTGGGTAAATGGGACAACCATTGGCTGTCCCAAGGACTACGCCAATTGGCCGAGCAGCGTGAAGGCCGATCTAAAGACAGCCAACACGCGCCCAGACCCGCAGAAGCCCGCTCGCAAGCCCAGCAGCTTTCTGGTGGATTGCGAGCGTGCCACTCTCGAAATGGACGTGAGCCAGCCGGATCACTCGTTCATCATCGGCCTGGGCGGGCGCTGCGTGCACAGCGTCATGCGGGAGACGGGCAGCTTCATACGCTTCGCCGCACGTCCGCGCTCTGCTAGGGACGTGTCGCATTGCGTGTCGCTCGGCGGCCTTGTGCCGCAAATGGAGCGCACCCGATCTCTGTTGCGGCTCGGCGCACCGCTCCAGATTGCCATCGAGCTGACCGAGGCGGCTGGCCTTGAGCGCTGCCAGCTGCGCGGTGGGCCATTTATGAGCCTGATCGAGATCGCGTACAATGTGCAGGTGCAGATGTCCGAGCACGTGCCCTGCATGCTGGTCAAGGGTCCCGAGCAGCATCCGGAGCAGGTGCACGCCGCCTGCCGCCTCCTCATGTGCTACGTCAGCTCCGGGCCGGATCAGCCGGTGCACTTGCGGCTGCAAATAACGCTGGCGCATCATCTAATTGTGCGCGGCCACAACGATTGCAATCTGCGCGCCATTATGCGGGCCACCGAGACGACCATTAAGTTCGGGCATACGTTCGTGACGGTCACCGGGCACTTGGAGCGTGTGCATCTCGCCCGCCAGCTGCTGATTGGCTTGTTGCCGCTGACGCTGCGCTTCAGCTACACAACAACGGAGCAACTCAAGCCCAACCAGCTGATGGACCTGTGCATCAAGTATGGCGTCTATATTGTGGTGCGTCAGTGTGAGCGGCAGCGTCATGTGGCGATCAAGGGATTGGAGAAGTATGTGGGCAACATATACGAGGCGCGCCGCCAGCTGCTCCACATCCCAGAGGAGCTGGCTGTTCGCCCCGAGCTACCCAAAAGCTATTTCCGCGCCGACGAGCGGCGCCAGCTGGACTTCAATCAGCGCCTGACGCTGTCGGCTCTGCTCGCTGGATTCGAGAACGTCTCCCAGTTTCTCTGGTGCAATAATCTGCAGATTTGCATGCTTTGCAGTCGCGCCATTGAGCCGCTGCGCCTGCCCATGTGGTATAACGCACCTTGGTGCCTACCGGCGGCTTGTGCGCAGCAGGATGTCTTCGCGCTGCTGATGAGCCTCAATCTGGGCCATTATGTGAACATGTTCATGATGCTTGGCATGGACTTCGTCAAGCTCATGCAATCCAATGAGCTACAGCTGATTGATGTGGGCGTTAATTGCGATCACGATCGCCAGAAGCTATTGCAGGCCATACGCTTGATACAGTCTCTTTGGCTGCCGGATTCGCGTTAGGACTCGGAATAACAACGCAAAATCTAACCACACCGGACTCTCATATTCCAAACTACATTTTGCAATTCATACATGCAATATTTCAATTCATTTTTGAACAATATACACACACATTTTTACATTTTTTCAATTGCCTCAAGTTCGTAACACTTTTAAATTTCACTTTTTCTATTTTCTATCTCTTCAATACTATACAATTCGAACTTGACTACATTCTACACTATACACATGCACACACAGAACACACGCAAAGTGTAATTTTCTAAAATATATATTTATACAGTTTTCAATTATATGAAGCAAATTATTTGGCTAGGGGTTCTCCAGAAATAGTTTTGTTACTGACGTCATCAAGTGTAGATACGGATAAATGCCATAATTTCATTTCAACTGAGTGACTGGCGTGATTATCAGCAGTATGTTGGATCGTTATGCTCGTGCTTATTAATCATAGTGCATTAAATAGATTTCCCAAGAGTGCACATAGCAATAAGCCAAGCCTACAAACTAAATAGATTAGGTAAGCAATTATTGTGTATTCCACAAGTGTAACAACAGGTGAACACTGTTATATCGAATTTGAAAATTTAACGACAATAAGTGCTTGTATTAGCTACAATTTGCGCAGCATATAAGCAAGCTGATTAGCAGGAATATTGAGTATTTATGATTCGACTGGTACTGTTCAATATGGCAAAGAGAAGGCATTCTAATTATTCAACGTATTTAATTTATGTTAAATTATAATTTAAGTTAAATTCGCATTGCTGCCCAATTTGTAGCATTGAGTCAATAGGTGAACACTGTCTTATCGACGCCGATAAATCCTTTTATCAGCTATCGGTTTCAAATAAGCGCGTTAAATAGGTAATTTGGGCCAACAATTTTGAGAGGCCAATGCCCATGGGGCTATTGAGTAATGTAAGTGGCGGTTATTTTGTTCTTTCAATATGCTAATTAACGATAACATTAAGCAGATTTCCCACGAGTGCCTTACGCAAGCGGCATGCATTTAAGGAAAGCCAACACAACATTTTGTCAGTTGCAACTTACTCGGCTTGCGACATGCGGCAATTTGTTTGCCCGATACGCTGCAGCCGTCCGCCTCGAAGGTGGTCCTGGTGCTCGCCGACGATGCCAATGGACACAAGTCGCGCCGCACGCGCCAGGATACACCAGCGGCACCGCCGCCAGCAGGGCCTCCGGCACCGCCGCCAGCAGGGCCTCCGGCACCAGCAGGCATGTTCCAACAGCTGCTTGGCCAGTTGCAGACACCGAATTTGGGACAGAATTTGGGACAAATGATGCCAACGCTGCCCGCCGGCTGGCTGCCGGACAACTTCCAACTGGGACAGATGCCGCCGCTGCCAGGCAATTTGGACTTGGGCCAGATGCCACCCATGCCGGATGGCTTCAATCTCGGCCAGATGGCACCCGCCCTCTCCAACTTCAGACTACCGCAGTTTGATGGTCTGCTCGGCCAGGCAGCACCAGCGCCGGCTCCCGTTCCGGCACCAACGCCCACACCAGACAAGCCCGCTGGCGAGGAGGCGCCGCCGGCACCCACCCTAGCTCAGGCGCCGCCCAATGCATTCGTTGGCTTCTTCGATGGCAGCAACAACATGTTGGGAATGGCCCCACCCACAACCGACGCCTTCATGGCGGGTCTGCGTAATTTCTGGCCGGGCTCATCCATCGCGGACCGCAGCGGCCAGGCCTCCGACATATCGGAGGTGCGTGTCAAGCCGTCAGGCGGTGAGGGATCAACCATGGGCTATCGCTCGCCCCAGCAGGTGGATGCGCAGCTGGCACAGCTGAAGATTAATGCGGCGCTGCAGATGAAGCAGGAGCAGGATGAGGAGCAGCAGCGTGTGCCGCTGCTCTGGTTCCGTATGCCCGCAGAGCAAGCCGATCAGCAGCAAGAGCAGGCGGAGCAGCAAGAGCAGCATTCGGCGCCACCTAAAGATCGCATCGAGATCGAGTCCAAGCTGCACGCGTTCCAGCGTCAGGTGATTGCCGAGCTGCAGCAGCTGCAGCAGATCGAACGTTTGGCGCGGGAGATGCGCGCCAGTGCCCAGGGATCCCAGGGTAATGCCGCCTTCAAGCTGCGCTATCCACTGAGCCGGACACCCGTGCACAAGATCACCCGGGCGGACATTGAGCGCGCCCTGCGCGACGATTTCGTGCGTCGCCTGCTGAGCAAGGAGGCGCAGCGTAAGACGAACATCAAGCGGCAGGCGATGCCCGCCACGGAGCAGCAGACGCTGTCCAAGGAGGACATCATCAAGGTCATGGCCTATGCCTACCGCATGGCCACCGAATCCGCCGAACGCAAGGCCAACGAGGATAAATTCTATTCGGCATATCGGGCAGCTGGACAGACGGACCAGCGGCCTAAGACGATGATGACGATGCAGGCAGAGAAGCAGCGTCAGTGGGAGGCAGAACAACAGTCCAAGATGCAGGCGGACCAGAATCCCATGATGATGCGTCAGTGGGAGGCGGAACAGCAATCCAAGATGCAGGATCCCATGATGATGCACCAGTGGGAGGTGGAACAAGGCAAGAAGGAGGCAGAGAAGCGTCAATGGGAAGCGGAAAAGCAATCCAAGATGCAGGCGGAACAGAATCCCATGATGATGCGCCAGTGGGAGGCGGAACAAGGCAAGAAGGAGGCTGAGAAGCGTCAATGGGAGGCGGAAAAGCAATCCAAGATGCAGGCGGACCAGAATCACATGATGATGCGCCAGTGGGAGGCGGAACAAGGCAAGAAGGAGGCTGAGAAGCGTCAATGGGAGGCGGAAAAGCAATCCAAGATGCAGGCGGACCAGAATCCCATGATGATGCGCCAGTGGGAGGCGGAACAAGGCAAGAAGGAGGCTGAGAAGCGTCAATGGGAGGCGGAAAAGCAATCCAAGATGCAGGTGGACCAGAATCCCATGATGATGCGCCAGTGGGAGGCGGAACAAGGCAAGAAGGAGGCTGAGAAGCGTCAATGGGAGGCGGAACAGCAGGCCAAGCAACAAAATCAGATGACGATGCGTCAGTGGGAGGCGGAGGGCAAGATTCAGGCGGAGCAGCGTCAGTGGACGGAGGAGCAAGCAAAGCAGCAGGCACAGCAGCAGCAGCAGCAGCAGCAGATCATGATGCAACAGCAGCAGCAGCAGCGTCAGTGGACTGAGGAGCAGAAGCCTCAGGAGCAGCAGCGTCAGTGGACAGAGGAGCAAGCGAAGCAGCAGGCGCAACAACAGGCGCAGCAGCAGCAGCCGATGCCGAATCCGATGATGAGCCGACAGCAAATGAATGATGCCACGATGATGCTGCGCCAATGGACAGAGGAGCAAGCGAAACAGCAGGCACAGCGGGCAGAGCAGCAGCAGCAGCAGCAGATGATGATCCCACAGCAGCAGCAGCAGCGCCAGTGGACCGAGGAGCAGAAGCAGCAGATGATGCAGGCAGACGAACGCCAATGGGCCGATGAGAAGATGAATGCCATGCAGATGGGCCGCGACCAGGCCACTCTCACACAGTTCGAGGCGGACGCAATTCTGGGCGAAGCGAAGCCACAGATGCCCCCAACTAATGGCCAGGAGCGCCACAAAGGTAATCTCTTTGGCGTATTCCGAAATCGCGACTCTAATCTCTCGCCACAAACAGTCGATATGCTGGGCCTGGGCGGCAATCATCACAAGAAGTCCAAGTCGCAATCGTCGCCAACCGTCATCAACTACTATGCGACTCCTGGCTATGGACAAGCTCCTAGCTATGGTGCAGCTCCCAGCTATGGTCAAGCGCCCAGCTATGGTCAAGCTCAAGGCTACGGCCAAGCTCAAGGCTACGGCCAATCTCAAAGCTACGGCCACGCCCCCAGCTACAGCCACGCCCCCAGCTACGGGACTAGCTACGGCGGCGGCGGCAGCGGCTCCAATGCCTACGGCGGCTATCGGGCGGCAAGTTTCCAATGATTATTTACCACAACCAAAATGCACACACACACATACATACACACACACACACACACGCACACACCCACAATGTTGCAAAAATCATTTCATTGGCATTTTAGTTAGAGTGTGTAACTAACTAAAGCAGGCACCGTTAGTAACAGTTATCTAGCAAAACTGAAAGTACAAGAATCATTGCTAAAATTACGGAATACTCTTGAGCACATGAAACAATTTCTTTTTTACTCCATGAATGCAAAAACGCAATAAACGTTTTTTTATTTTGATGAAATTTGATGATTATTTTTAGCTTTTATTATATGACTCAAAAATACTTAATATTTCTACTCTTTTCGAAGAAAATAGTATATTAACTTTGTGCTGAAGTTTGTAATGCACAGCAGGTAGCGTCGGAGACCCCCAAAAGTTACTGCCAGTATGCTTAGAATGACAAAACAAATTGATCTAGCCATGTCCGTCTGTCTGTCTGTCTGTCTGTATGTATGCAAACTAGTCCCTCAGTTTTTGAGCTATCGTGATAAAACACAGACTTATTATTCAAAAGGACAGCACATTGGTCGGATCCGGCTGGATCGGATCACTATATCTTATAGCTGCCATACAACTCGAAGTCGGTTTTGGCCATATATCCCATGTTTTTAAAGCTATCACGATGAAACTTTGCACATATACTTGTTATTGGCAGTAAGGAGCATCGGACTTTATTTTAAAGCTGCCATATAACTGGAAATGAACTAATATTTCAAAAGACAAATTTATATTCATATAATACCAATTCTTAGAAAAACAAGTAAGAGTGCTCTAGTCGGGAGTGCCCGACTACGAGATACCCTGAACCCAGTCCTTACAATCATTCGTACTGCTCTAAACACACACATGCTGCAGTACAAGCAGTACAAGCAGTTGAAGCAGTTAGCTTGCTCTTTCGCTGAGCCCCACACAATGGAAAGTTAAATCTTAAATAACTTCTGTGTTTATTGTCCGATCTTATTGAAATTTTTGGGGCAAGCAATTGTCCAATTGTGTGACCAAACCAAATTGCAAGGTCGTACCTTCAAAAATGCGTTTTTTTAACTTTTGGGGGTTTGGGGGTGGTATCCAAAAAGTGAAATATTTGTTACATGTGTATGCTATTCGAGATTATACATGCCATATTTGGGGTCTCTAGCTCTTTTAACTTTGAAGTTATGTCCCAAAAACGCTAGTCTAAAATCAAAATTTATCGATAACTTTTGAATGCGACGAGTTATCGATCAAATGAAATAAACTTGATCTGTCCCGGGATTAGGAGAACTTATGTTCCAAATATGAAGTCTCTAGCTCTTGTAGTCTCTGATATCTGTGTGTTCATACAGACGGACAGACGGACAGACAGACGGACATGGCCAGATCGACTCGGCTGTTGATACTGATCAATAATATATATACTTTATATGGTCGGAGATGCTTCCTTATGCCTGTTACATACTTTTGCACAACTTCATTATACCCTTTTACCCATTTTTAATGGGTTCAGGGTATAAAAAGCCACGCGATAAAATGTTTTTTGACAGATGCTGTGAAAATTGCCAAAGGTTCGAAAAGGGTATAAAATCTTCGGCACGCCGAAGATAATCCTTTCCCACTTGTTGGTTATTAAGACATTAACTTAATAGTACTTCTTATAAAAATCTGCCAAAGACTTTTATTTATTTGGGTTGTCTTCAGAAGACATAAAATAAAATTTTATATAAAAGTTTTGTTCGTAAATCTGAAAGACTATACAAAATTGAAGCGCCTTTCTCCTTTCTTTCATCCATTCGGGAGTCCTTCTATCTGGTATGGTTATTGATATGTACGAAAAAGACATACGTAATAATATAATAATATAAGTAATAACAAAGAGTTGCAAAGGGAAAATCACATTAAATAAATAAAAATAATTTGTTATTCTTATTCTTATTGGATTCAAAATAAGTTTTGGCTAATGTGTTGGAACTAGTATAAATAGGTAAATAATAAATTGTTAAGTAAAATGATAAATTATAAATATTATTAATACATGCTGTAGCCTAGTCACACACACACACACACACACACGCACACACACACACATTTATACGCACACACACATAAGTAGCTGGCTCCATATCATTCACAATCTTTCATCTTCTGCTCGCCCGCTGGTTCCTCATGTCATTAACAATCGACGCATTTCAGGCAATAAAACCAACCGATGACCAGAAGATGACACCCAGCACCACCACAACCGCCAGCAGCAACCCCTCATCCCCACCAGCCAGCCAGACGACCAGCAACAGCAGCAACAGCAGCCATCGCATAGATAAAAGGTTAGCACAATTTTACAGACAATCCTCCTCCAAAGGCAGCTGCGGCTGCGCCAGCGTACATTGCGCCTGTGGCAGCAGCTGTCGTTGCGGTAGGGAACGGGCAGGGGATCGGGATGGGCAGCCAGGCCAGAGATGCGGCTGCGGTGGGAATCCGTGTCGGCAACGGAGGAAGCGACGCGATGCGGAATATGGCACACTTGAGACGATAGATGAGGGCTCGCTGAATGCGCTGCGCAAGGAGTACAAGATGGGACTGAATGAGATCACATTGAGTCCAAATGAGGATCCGGCGGAGGCGCTGATGCGCTACAATGCGGCCTCCATACGCGAGGCACTCGAGCGGGCCAGTCTGGAGCCGGTAGAGATTAGCAGCGATCAGATGACGGCAGCTGAAATGTCCAACCAGGAGCAGGAGTCGGAGCTGGAGCAGTCGTATGTCAGGAGTGGCCAACCAGCGGTGCAGCCCAGCAGCGCCACCACCACTGAGCGTCCGCAACAGGATGCGCCCAGGAGCAACCAGGATACGATAGGTGCCGAGCTGTCGATGGCTCGTGCGGAATTCAAGAAACTGTACAGCCTCATCGAGAGCCTGAAGGAGCAGCTGACGGGGGCAGAGCAGCGTCTGCAGGACTGTCAGCATGCGGACGCAACTAGCACCACAAGCAGACCGCTCGATACAAGCAGCAGCAGCAGCACTGGGTCCACAAGCAGCACTACCAGCACCACTACCGAGGCGCCAAAGCATTGGGCGCATCTGCTGGCTAATAGAGGCTACGACACCAACTTTCTGTCCAAGTCCAATGAGCCCGAGTCGAACAACTCTGGCGATTACAGCTACCAGGAGCTGCAGCCGTACGATCCCGACAACAAGCCCAAGCGCGCTACCGGCCTGAGCAGCACTACCACCACCACGGAGCGCTCGAATGCGGCACAGCTGCTGAATGCGGCGCTGCACAGCAATGCCATCGGCGACGCATCGGAGCGCGACGCTCAAGCAGATGGCGACAAGGTGACAGCGACCACACCGACGCCCTATACGCTGCGCGGCAAATTTGTGCGCAGGCGCAGCACCCGATTGGGCGTGCGTACGACGCGACAAGCGAAGGTAACAATACAGCGGGAGCAGTCGGAGCGTAGCTCGAAGCTTGACCAGCTGATCGATGTCTTACACAAGCTTCTACGTTTGCAGCTCCAGCGGGACAATGCGCTAGCCAAGACTATGAGCAGCGGGAGTGGGAGCGGTAACAGCCGCACTACCACCAAGAGGCCAGCGACGAACCGTTTGCGTCGGCGACGCAAGCAGCGCAAAAGCACCACCACAAGACCATAAAATCCCACCCACATTTACATTTAACATTTACCATTTACCATTCACATGACAGCAATTGCCATTACTGTTATATTTTACCATTTACATGACAATTATTGCCATTAACATTAACATTATCATGTGGCCCACGTTCATGCAGTTCACTTCTCTCATTGTTTTCATGGTCGGTAGTCAATCATCAGCATCCGCATCCGCATCTGCATCCGCATCTGCAACCGCATCTGCATCTGCATCCATAGCACCCACATCCTCCCCAGCCGACGATGACGCCATTGTGGGCTCCCTTTTCGGCTTCGACGAGGGAATACTACGCCCCTATATGGGCCTCCTGCCGCTAGAGCAGCCAAATGATCCGTGGACCCAGAAGGCGTACGATCCGCATTATCCGCTATATGGCGGCGGCGGCAGCTATGAGGCGTATCTGAGGCCTCGTCGCGATACGCACATCATGGCACGCAGCACTCCATTGCTCACGCCTGGCATGCTCGAGCGTCTGTTGCGCATCAAGGCGGAGTTCCAACGTCGCTTTCCCCATCTCTACCAGAGCATGCTCAACCATCAGACGAATCAGACGCGAGTGGTTGTCAAGCCGCCGCTGCTTGTGCGCAACTCCGATCGGGCCAAGGCCAAGGCCAAGTCCAGCAGCGAGGCGCCCATCTTTGAGCTGGGCGCCGCCGAGCGGAGCCTCTTCGATGAGGAGCGGGAGCAGGAGCCGGACAGTCCCGAGGCGACCACCGAGATGAATGAGTCTAGTCCGCTGGAATCCAGCGAGCATGTCAATAAGAAGGATGACCTTGATGGCGATGTCGACTATTTCCATTTCGAGGATAACGATAACGATAGCGATGACGGTGCCAACGATAACGATAACGGTGCTGATAAATTTGATGATTAGATTAATGCTATTTAAATTATGTATTATCCCAATTGAATGATATATTAAAAATGTATGAAAAAAAAACATTTGCATTAAAGATTCATTTGGGCTTAGAGCCATACTAATAACATGTCCGGAAACGCGGCGTATGAGTAATCAAGCATACACTTTGACTTCCACTACTGTCCCCAGCAAAGCAATATGATCAGTCGTGATCTCATTGAATCCATCGAACAAAATTCGATTTTATTCATAGCTTCAACCAAACATTTTAATTTGCTGTAAACAAAATGATTGAGTATTGTTTAAAAGTAAAGTTCTTTGAATACACCTAGAAAATAAATGTTTTAATTTTTGGAAAGTTGCTGTTGATGATATTTCTAATATTTGAGAGTGTGGTTGCTATGGTTAATATTAGTTTTTTTGCCAGATAAATAGTCTGTAGAAAATGCGTATCTTCCTCATCCGTTGGTGCAAACATATTTATCCTCTTTTATTGATCATATTTAAACAAAACTTATTAATATGTATTCAAATAAATATGCAGCAGTGGACCCATCGAGCATCTAGGAAAGTACTGGATAGATCAGCAGACGCGGCGTATGAGTAATCAAGCATATAACCAAATTCGATTTTCTCCATAGCATTAGGTACCGTTCTTCATGACTAAAAATGCCTTAATGATTAAATGCTTGATTATTGACATTATATATTATTCCCAAAGAGTTTGGAAAATTAGCAACGTCTAAGGGATAATACAAAATGTTGTTCCTTTTTCGCTAAATGAACCCGTTCACTGTTTTAATAAAACACATCCCATAAATTATTAGAATCTTATTCGATATATTGCATCTTTTATCGTTTCATTGAATGGATACATTTTCAGGTAGTCTATCCCGCATTAACGACCCCTTCTTAGGTATGGATAGTTTTCTTTAATCTATGATTTATCCTATAATGATGGACCGACCAAACAAAAACAAGTGAGAACGTTGCAGTCGGGCGGAGCCGACTGCGTAATACTCTGATACCATTTTAAGAACAGCTGAAAGCAAGTGAACAGAACATTTTTGCTGGTGTTTGGGTGACCCGAAATCGGCCTTCCAAGTTTTTGGGGACTGGAGGGGCGTGGTCGATCTTAAGAGGGGGTGACCAGAAGTCTATTTTCCAAATTTTTATTGATTTTAGCTTTAAAACTGTGGAAGATATACATTTTCGCGATTTTTGGGGGCGGGAGGGGGCGTGGCCCCAAATTTTTTCCGATCTTTAGAGGGGGTGACAAGAAGTCTATCTTCCAATTTTGGTGACTCTAGCTCTAAAACTGTGGAAGATATAAACTTTCGCGATTTTTGGGGGCGGGAGGAGGCGTGGCCCCAAAAATTTTTTCCGATCTTTAGAGGGTGTGACAAGAAATCTATCTTATAAATTTGGTGACTCTAGCTCTAAAACTGTGGATGATATACATTTTCGCGATTTTTGGGGGCGGGAGGGGGCGTGGCCCCAAATTTTTTTGACGATCTTTGGGGGGGCTGACAATAAGTCTATCCTCCAATTTTGGTGACTCTAGCTCTAAAACTGTGGAAGATATACATTTTCGCGATTTTTGGGGGCGGGTGGGGGCGTGGCCCCAAAATTTTTTGTCCGATCTTTAGAGGACTTGGCCAGAAGTCTATTCTCAAAGTTTGGTGGCCCTAGCTCTTAAAATGTGCGAGATATAGGCTTCCGTGTTTCGTGGGGGCGGGGTGGCTGGGGGGCGTTCTAGTGGGCGTGGCCGGAAAATCCAGGACGCAATCTTTTGGGCTGGTCAGCCCTAGTCTAAATTCCAAATTTGGGGACTCTAGCTTCAAAATTGCGGGAAATATACACGTGTTATCGAATTGTGCATTGATGTATATCGATTTTCGCGATTACGGGGGCGGGAGTGGGCGTGGTCGAAATTTTGTTTCTGTAATCTGTAGAGGACGTCACCAGTAATATATATTCCAAATATGGTGGCTTTAGCTCTAAAACTGCGGGAGATATAAGTATTTCAAATTAATTTTGGAGGGGGGCTGGTGGGCGTAATAATGGGCGTGGCTGATTAACCTAGGATCCAATTTTTTCAGGAGGTCACCAGCAATATACCTACCAAATTTGATTACTCTAGCTTCAAAATTGTGGGAGTTATTCACGTTTAATCGATTTGTGATTTGAGGTGTATCGACATGTTATCGATTTGCCAGCCTCCCAGTGGGCGTGGCATAAATTTGGAATAAACTTGATCTGAAGCAGATAGCTATAATCATAACGCAAAAGATTTCAAGAGTCTATCTAATATCGTTTCGGAAATACGCGCGTTCATCCAGACAGACAGACGGACAGACGGACAGACGGACGGCCTGACGGCCTGACGGACATTCGACAAAACCAATATACTATGAGTACCTTCGGTATCAGAGTATAATGAGAATCAGAGGCATATTTCAGTTTACGATATGGATGCGAATGCAAGGAGCAGGCAGACTGTTGAAGCAGGTCGACATGCGGATGAATTTTTTTGTTTTCAGAAATGTTTGATTGTATGCGTGAATGTATTTGTGCTTGTATGTGTTCTACAAGCGTTAATGCACGCATTCATAAGCACATATACACACATACACAAGCATACCAAACGGCAGGCAACTGCTGGCAGCTCGCTCGTAAAAAAAACGAAGCAACGACAGCTTCGTGAAATTGGCGTGGCAGCTCGTAAAATAGTTTACTCCACCTTTAGTAATTGCACCATGATCGAGCCAGTCAGTGAGAAGAGGAATCGGTAAGTTTGCAGTTCGGAAAAGAACGCAAATAAAGAAAGCAGACTGCTTCGACAACCGATAGCAAGCGCCAGTGTTGGTAAATAGCCAAGTTTAGAAATCGATGTGAAAAAAAGTCCATGTGCTTCTGTCATTTCACTGTTAGTCGTTAAGCAAGTCAATGGATAAAGTGAGTGTAATGCCTTCCAAAAAATCGCAGTCAACGCTACAGGTAAAGAAAAAGAAGGAGACAAAGGAGAAGAACAAGTGGAGCAAGAAGACAAAGGAGAACAAGAATAAGAAGCAGCAATATGAAAAGCAGCCGGCTGGCGCTGCAAAGCCGTTGGCTGCTAAAATGCCGGCCGACAAACGCCGCATTCCCGAGCAGCTGCGACGCAAGGAGATCATCAAGTGGGTAAATGGGACAACCATTGGCTGTCCCAAGGACTACGCCAATTGGCCGAGCAGCGTGAAGGCCGATCTAAAGACAGCCAACACGCGCCCAGACCCGCAGAAGCCCGCTCGCAAGCCCAGCAGCTTTCTGGTGGATTGCGAGCGTGCCACTCTCGAAATGGACGTGAGCCAGCCGGATCACTCGTTCATCATCGGCCTGGGCGGGCGCTGCGTGCACAGCGTCATGCGGGAGACGGGCAGCTTCATACGCTTCGCCGCACGTCCGCGCTCTGCTAGGGACGTGTCGCATTGCGTGTCGCTCGGCGGCCTTGTGCCGCAAATGGAGCGCACCCGATCTCTGTTGCGGCTCGGCGCACCGCTCCAGATTGCCATCGAGCTGACCGAGGCGGCTGGCCTTGAGCGCTGCCAGCTGCGCGGTGGGCCATTTATGCGCCTGATCGAGATCGCGTACAATGTGCAGGTGCAGATGTCCGAGCACGTGCCCTGCATGCTGGTCAAGGGTCCCGAGCAGCATCCGGAGCAGGTGCACGCCGCCTGCCGCCTCCTCATGTGCTACGTCAGCTCCGGGCCGGATCAGCCGGTGCACTTGCGGCTGCAAATAACGCTGGCGCATCATCTAATTGTGCGCGGCCACAACGATTGCAATCTGCGCGCCATTATGCGGGCCACCGAGACGACCATTAAGTTCGGGCATACGTTCGTGACGGTCACCGGGCACTTGGAGCGTGTGCATCTCGCCCGCCAGCTGCTGATTGGCTTGTTGCCGCTGACGCTGCGCTTCAGCTACACAACAACGGAGCAACTCAAGCCCAACCAGCTGATGGACCTGTGCATCAAGTATGGCGTCTATATTGTGGTGCGTCAGTGTGAGCGGCAGCGTCATGTGGCGATCAAGGGATTGGAGAAGTATGTGGGCAACATATACGAGGCGCGCCGCCAGCTGCTCCACATCCCAGAGGAGCTGGCTGTTCGCCCCGAGCTACCCAAAAGCTATTTCCGCGCCGACGAGCGGCGCCAGCTGGACTTCAATCAGCGCCTGACGCTGTCGGCTCTGCTCGCTGGATTCGAGAACGTCTCCCAGTTTCTCTGGTGCAATAATCTGCAGATTTGCATGCTTTGCAGTCGCGCCATTGAGCCGCTGCGCATGCCCATGTGGTATAACGCACCTTGGTGCCTACCGGCGGCTTGTGCGCAGCAGGATGTCTTCGCGCTGCTGATGAGCCTCAATCTGGGCCATTATGTGAACATGTTCATGATGCTTGGCATGGACTTCGTCAAGCTCATGCAATCCAATGAGCTACAGCTGATTGATGTGGGCGTTAATTGCGATCACGATCGCCAGAAGCTATTGCAGGCCATACGCTTGATACAGTCTCTTTGGCTGCCGGATTCGCGTTAGGACTCGGAATAACAACGCAAAATCTAACCACACCGGACTCTCATATTCCAAACTACATTTTGCAATTCATACATGCAATATTTCAATTCATTTTTGAACAATATACACACACATTTTTACATTTTTTCAATTGCCTCAAGTTCGTAACACTTTTAAATTTCACTTTTTCTATTTTCTATCTCTTCAATACTATACAATTCGAACTTGACTACATTCTACACTATACACATGCACACACAGAACACACGCAAAGTGTAATTTTCTAAAATATATATTTATACAGTTTTCAATTATATGAAGCAAATTATTTGGCTAGGGGTTCTCCAGAAATAGTTTTGTTACTGACGTCATCAAGTGTAGATACGGATAAATGCCATAATTTCATTTCAACTGAGTGACTGGCGTGATTATCAGCAGTATGTTGGATCGTTATGCTCGTGCTTATTAATCATAGTGCATTAAATAGATTTCCCAAGAGTGCACATAGCAATAAGCCAAGCCTACAAACTAAATAGATTAGGTAAGCAATTATTGTGTATTCCACAAGTGTAACAACAGGTGAACACTGTTATATCGAATTTGAAAATTTAACGACAATAAGTGCTTGTATTAGCTATAATTTGCGCAGCATATAAGCAAGCTGATTAGCAGGAATATTGAGTATTTATGATTCGACTGGTACTGTTCAATATGACAAAGAGAAGGCATTCTAATTATTCAACGTATTTATGTTAAATTATAATTTATGTTAAATTCGCATTGCTGCCCAATTTGTAGCATTGAGTCAATAGGTGAACACTGTCTTATCAAATAAGCGCGTTAAATAGGTACATAATTTGGGCCAACAATTTTGAGAGGCCAATGCCCATGGGGCTATTGAGTAATGTAAGTGGCGGTTATTTTGTTCTTTCAATATGCTAATTAACGATAACATTAAGCAGATTTCCCACGAGTGCCTTACGCAAGCGGCATGCATTTAAGGAAAGCCAACACAACATTTTGTCAGTTGCAACTTACTCGGCTTGCGACATGCGGCAATTTGTTTGCTGTCCGCTGTTGTTGCTGTTGCTGTCTTTGTTGCATTGTTCAGGCTCGATGCCAGTCATGGAGGAGGCACTGGTGCAGGTGTTGCAGCAATCGGAGATGTCGCACTGCAAGACACTCTACATCCACGTGCAATTCAGCGCATTGTCGGCAAGGACACAGCTCGTGGATATGCAACAACGACTGCTGCAGCTGCTGCCGGATACGCTGCAGCCGCGCTGCCTGTTCCAGCAACGGCCCATGGAGTATCGGCCATTCGAGCATGCAGTGCTGCTCTTGGTGGACGATATGCGCGCCTTGCGGCGCCTCTACGGAGATCTGCATGCCACCAGTGATCTCTCCTATACGCTCATCTATATGCTGCGACCGCAGCCGACCAAAGTGATGCAGCTGCTCTGGCAGCGCAGCGTTCTCAATGTGGGTCTAATCCTTGTCGAGCAGCAGGAGCTGCTGCTGCTCAGCTATTATCCCTATAGTGCCGCACATGGCTGTCAAGTGATACGTGCCAGTGCTGTCAATCGCTATGTGTCTTCAGCGAGCCGCTGGACAAGCCTCGACTACTTTCCCGCCAAGCTGAGCAACTTCTTTGGCTGCACACTCACCTGCGCCACATGGCCGGATATGCCGTATCTGGTGCGGGATCATGGCGGCGCCTTCCTGGGCATCGAGGGCGCTCTGCTGCAGTTCATGGCCGACAATTTGAACTTCAGCGTTGGACTCTTATGGCTG
Organism: Drosophila flavopinicola; assembly: GCA_035042425.1. NCBI lineage: Eukaryota > Metazoa > Arthropoda > Insecta > Diptera > Drosophilidae > Drosophila > Drosophila flavopinicola. Next base: position 503,256 of record JAWNLL010000447.1, on the reverse strand, counting down.
AACAAGTCCCAGGTGCGCGATACCTTCAACGAGACGGGCTGGGTGTTCGAGCAGGTGCGTATTTAACCGGACATCAATTTAATAATTTTAATAATACCCTGCTTCCTTTGCAAATGCTTGAAAGAGGATATTTACGACTGTCGATTAAAGATTATGAACAACAAAAAGCATACAAATATATATCAGAAATGTTCGTTGAGAATGCAAATATTTTCGTTTATGACAAGCTGAAGGAATTTACAAAGTATAAATATTCTCGAACAGCATTAAAAGCCAATTCGATTTAGTCATTTAGAGATTCGATTAGATAATTCGGAATGTATTTAAGTCCTTGTATACCAGCTGATGTACAATTTAATATATTTATTATACTCTTTTCGAAGAAAATAGTATATTAAGTTTGTCCTGAAGTTTGTAACGCATAGAAGGAAGCGTCTGAGACCCCCAAAAGTTACTGCCAGTATGCTTTAAATGACAATACAAATTGATCTAGCCATGTCCGTCTGTCTGTCTGTCTGTCTGTCTGTCTGTCTGTCTGTCTGTATGTATGGAAACTAGTCCCTCAGTTTTTGAGCTATCGCGATAAAACTTTGCACAGACACTTATTATTCTAGGGGACAGCACATTGGTCGGAGCCGGCCGGATCGGACCACTATATCTTATAGCTGCCATACAACTTGAAGTCGGTTTTGGCCATATATCCCATGTTTTTTAATCTATCGCAATGAAACTTTGCACTGTTACTTATTATTGAAAGAGACATCACATTGGTTGGAGCCGGCTGGATTGGATAGCTATATCTTATAGCTGCCATACAACTTGAAGTCGGTTTTGGCCATATATCCCATGTTTTTTAATCTATCGCAATGAAACTTTGCACAGATACTTCTTATTCAAAGAGACATCACATTGGTTGGAGCCGGCCGGATCAGATCCCTATATCTTATAGCTGCTATACAACTGGCAATGAATTAAATATTCTTAGAGCAAAAAAAAAAATTTTACGCGACAAAACGATTTTGTACAGCTTATGAAATTTCAGTGGTGCAGTAGGCAGAGTGAAAATTGCCTATTGGTTCGAAAAGAGTATAAAATCTTCGGCACGACGAAGATAATCCTTTCCCACTTGTTTTTTTTATAATTAGTCACTTTCTAAAAATAAATAATATATGAAAGGTCCAGGATGCACTTCAAATTGGAAAACACCTATTTGTCATAATTTAGACTATATTAAATACAATGTCTTAACATAAATAATTACAATACTTTACTACACTTCGTAATGGAGTTTCAGTTTATTATTACTTTCCGAATTCAGAATAGGCCAGAAAATATAATAGTAATTTCAATGCAATATTATTAAATATAATGCATTATATATTAGCATCAACAACAGACTCAATTTTTACTTTATAAATCCTTCTATATGTCATCAATATCTAAAGCTATCTTGAGAGAAACTAGCTTAATAAATGAATATATATATATATATGAAATGTGTTGCAAATTCAAATTTGTCAGCTTTTCAATTATTTATAAGTGTGGTTTCTATATTAATATTAATGCGTAGATAATACAACTTTCTTTTATCCATTTGTTATCTATCAAAACTACAATTTGTATAGTATGTATAGTATTGAAGTACAATGTTTTTATGTATATTACATTTATATTTTATATTCACAGATCTTTGGCAGCGCTGAATATGCTCTGGGCGGCTTCCACTACAAGCCCACGGAAGGCACCGAGATGCCCTACTCCCAGTCGACGTACTACTTCATGAGCCACATCATGCTGGTCACCAATCTGCCCAGCGCCTACTCGGCCTATGAGAAACTGGCCTTCCCCTTCCATCCGCTCCTTTGGCAGGCCATTTGTCTCGTTTTGGTTCTGGGCTGCCTGCTGCTCTGGTTCCTGCAGCGATTTTGGCAACAGTTACCTCAAGTAAATGCTATTCTATAAACAAATCAAATCAATCGCATTATCATTACATAACTTCAATTGCCAACATTTGTAAAGTATAAGATTGCTAAAACTCAAGTATACGCCGGATTGTACAACATTTACAATAACTCGTAAAAAGAGTCGTTAATTTTGTTCACAACATTTATACAAACAACAGAAAATTGTGTGTGTCAAAACTATTTAATTTGAATTTATAGAACATAATATTAAAAAAACTATTTATTCAATTTAATTGCTATTTTTAAATTATTATGCAAGTAACTATAAATTTATTAAGGCTCTAATCATATACACATGAATTTCAACAATTTATATACTTTTACTTTTTGTTTTGTTTTCATAGTAACAAACTAAATATTAATACAATTTAATTGAATATTACTATCGAAATATTAAGGTATTTATTATATTGTATTGTTTGCATATTAGTTGTAAAATATATTCATTTGAATGAATATGTATATAAATATGCTTTAAATAAGCTAATCACTATAAATTTATAAATGATTTAATCCTACACATATTACATCTTTAGTGAGTGTTTCAATATTAAAGCTTTTACTATATTTTATTTTATAAAAAATATTATATTTCTTATCGTTCATTTATTACATTGAAAATACATTAATTTAAAAGAATATGAATATGAATATTAATCTTGAAAATTAAGTTACTCTTAGTCTATACTTTTATTTGGTTTTTATTAGTAACCAACACAAATTTAATACAATTTAATAAATATTAAAGTATTTATTATATTTTGTATTGGCTATAACTCGATTATAAATAATTATATTTGTATACCCTTTTCGAAGAAAATAGTATATTAACTTTGTGCTGAAGTGTGTAATGCATAGAAGAAAGCGTCGGAGACCCCAAAAGTTACCACCAGTGTGCTTAGAATGACAAAACAAATTAATCTGGCCATGTCCGTCTGTCTGTCTATCTGTACGTATGCAAACTAGTCCCTCAGTTTGTGAGCTAACGCGATGAAACTTTGCACAGAGACTTATTATTCAAAGGGACAGCACATTGGTCAGAACTGGTCGGATCGGACTACTATATCTTATAGCTGTCATACAACTGGAAGTCGGCTTTGGCCATATATCCGATCTTTTCAAAGCTATCGCCTTAAATATTCATGTACACCTGAACATCTTAAAAGCTCATCAATGTTGAAAATTTAAAATCGACTGAGTTATAATTAGCAAAGATATGCGTCATTAAATATTTCGCTGGTGCAGTTGGCAGAGTGAAAATTGCCTTAAGGGGTTCGCAAATTATACAATTTTCGACACGCCGAAGATAATCCTTCCCCACTTGCTTCCATTTATTTATGACATTGAACACATTCAATATTTATTCGTGTAGAACATAAACCTATGATAAAAAGCTACTGTTGCTCAGTTTACAGGCTATCTAGCAGTCGGGCACACTTACTTGCTACTTAAGTGGATATATATTTGTGTCGAATTGAGCGTTAATCACTCTCTTTCTTTGCAGCATCCTTATTACCAGCTGCTCGTGCTGACAATGGGCGGCAATTTGTTGACGGCTGAGGTGCCGCAACGGAACTCGTTCCGTTTGATGTTCGTGACGTGGCTGCTGTGGTCCTGGGTGATACGGAGCGCCTACCAGAGCGGCATGTATCAGCTGCTGCGCCAGGACACGCAGCGCAATCCGCCGCAAACGATCGCCGAGGTGCTAGCCGAGCGCTATACGATACAGCTGGTCGATGGCAACGCGGACCGCTGGCTGGAGAGCCTGCCGGAGCTGAGGACGCAGCGACTGCGCCACCTGGAGGCCAGCGAGCTGCAGTCGTTTGTGGGCCTGGCCCAGAGCAGTGGCAGCGATCAGCGGCTGGCCATCATCACGCCATACGAGTACTTCGGCTACTTTCGCAAGGTGGACGCCATGAGCCGCCGGCTGCATCTGGTGCGGGAGCGAATCTTCACGCAGCAGCTGGCGTTCAATGTGCGTCGCCATTCGCATCTCATCGGTGTGCTGAACAAGCAGATTATGCAGGCCCATTCGCACGGCTTCCTCGAGCACTGGACGCGCCAATATGTCAGCGCCGTTGATCAGTCGGATGAGAGCATTGCGCGCATCTCGGCGATACCAACGGCAATGGCCAATGATGGGGAGAAGGAACTGCATGTGGATGTGGCTGAGCCGGTGGCAACTGAGGATGAGTCGCCCGTTAGGCTGCGTGTGCTCTCCTTTAAGGAGCTGGCTGCTCTGTTCTGGCTAACGCTTTGGGCCCTCATCGGTGCCCTTTTGGTCTTTGGCTTTGAGCTCTTGCTGCATAAATGCAGGTCTAGGAAAACTAGAACAAAATGAACCCAAATTATCAGCTTTCAATCAAGTTGAACTTTTTTTAAAATAATATTTCGAATTTAGGTCAGAGTGTTTTTATGGGTTATTTCATTTTCCCTTTTCTGCATCATGTTACTTGAATGTATTTCTGAAATTTAGAATGAAATTAGCAAAATTATCCCAAGTCTTCGTCCTGCAATCAAGTAGGTTTTTTTTTACAAATATTTCTTATATTTTCAGTCAGCCTGTTTTTGAAAACTTTTAGAAGGATTTTTCATTGTCACTTTTTTGAATCATGTTGCTTGAAAGTATTTCTAAAAAGGTAGAATTATATTAGCTTTTCCTTCAAGAAACCCATTTCTGAGTTAAGCAAAAGGAACCCAAGTTTTTATTCTTCAATCAAGTAGATTTTTTTTCAAAAATATGTTTAGAATTTAGAACATTTAAAATGATTTTTCATTTTCACTTTTTTTATCATGTAGCTTGAAAGTGATTCTGAAATGTCGCATTATATCAGGTTTTACTGTAAGAAAACAATTAACCCAAGTTTTCGTCCTTCAATCACGTAGATTTTTTTCAAAACTATTTTTAGAATAAAAAACTTTTAAAAGGTTTTTTCACTTTCACTTTTTTTAATCATCTAGCTTGAAAGTGTTTCTGAAATGTCGAATAATTGTTAGGAAAGCAATTTCTGAGTTAAACAAACACTCTTCAAAATACAACATAAGCAGAAATCATCTCAAAATATGCTAGTTGTGCTTATAGTTTAGAAATGTTAATGTAAATTGCTGCCTTTATTATAATTTATCTATTCATTTTGTTTATTGAACGACCAATTTTCTGGTGTCATCTAAGTTCAGAGCAATATTGCTAGCCCATTGTATGGGCCCGTTTTTTTCGCTGCTAGCTGCATAAATAATACGAAATTTATATCGTGCTAAAACGTTTTAATTAAATTACTCCATAATCCCACATTCAAAACAAAAGCCACCCGCTGCTCCATTTGGGGCGACTCCAAGCTCCAAGCTCCAAGCTGCTGCTGCTGCTGCTTTGCTTCTGATAGTTGGTGTCGTTCGCTGCTCGTATCGTAAAAACGCAAAACGCTTTATCTGAAAGCGATAAATTTGCAAAAACCAAAAAACTTACAAACGCGCCACCAAATCTTGCCTCCAACCCAATCCACATAGCGCACTTATCCCACAAGGCCCCCTCCCCCTAACAGCCACCCTTAACCCCCCAACAACCACCACCCACCACATAGACATCAATTTACCCACTCTTTCACTGTGTGTGTCTGATTGTGCTCCTTGCCGAAAAACAGATACCCTTCCAGAAGTTGAACAGAATTGTTGCTTAATAACTAATCTATATACAGTGTTTTCTTTGAAAAACCATAGATAATTTTAAAATGTAATCCAAATAGAACAATAAATGTGTTGTATGATTTTCTTTTTAACAAAACTTACTTGTGCGCATTAATAAACACTTTAAAGATCTAATCATAAATAGCTGAAATAAATTATAAATAAAATGCAAAAATGTGTAAAAAAAACTTATCAATAATTAGTTAAATATTAAAGAAGAAGAAAGTTAAGCTATGATATTTGTATATATTTATAATATAATATTTATATATATTTATAATATAATATTTATATATATTTATAATATAATATAATATATATATATATATATATATATATAATAATATAATATTTCATCTTGTCAAATTCCTAAAACTATTTTTATTATTTGCAATCACTGTAAGAAAATCGAATACTTTTGATCTGCTCATCTTATATTCTTAACATTTAGGAATTTTAAAATTGTTGAGCAGCAAAGATTAAATTTAAAGGTTTTATTTTAAAAGACTTTGTGTCATCTTTACTTATATATGACAAGTTAGGATGTATATTTCTTTACAATACATTTACAAAAGTACAAATATTAGAAAAACTCTCTGAAAAGTGCAGCTCCCAAAAACCTGAGTTAATGTAAACTCAATATAAGATATAAGAAAAAAACCACTTGCAAAATATAAGAAAATAAATAATCAAATAATTGAGTTATTAAAAATATTTTGAAGAACAGAACAAAAGTCAATATACTGGTATCATTTGAATCTATAAAAAAATTAAACAAATAATTGAGTTATTATAAAATATATATTTCGAAGAACAGAAAAACTTGATGCTTTACAAAAATCTCAAATAAAGTGTTAATCTCTAATTGGCTAAATATATGAAAATAAACTGGCATTTTTAACATTTATAAAACAAATAATTGAATATAGGAAAATAACTAAGCTAGTAATATTAGAATCTTAAATTTTTGAGTTATTATAAAATATATATTTTGAAGAAGAGAAAAACTCGCTGCTTTTACAAAAACCTCAATTAAAGAGGTTAAACAATAATTTGGTATGATTTGTTCATAGGCCAGACCGGATGTACATAGTGTATGCTATTGGCAAAGGACTCGTTAGGTGTCCCAACTTCTGCGTCTACTTAGAGCTGCCCGAAAACCCAATTGTCCCTCCCAATGCTTCTACTGCTGCTACTACTTTGCTTATCGCCTCGCACATTTGCGCTTTTTTTCTACTATTTTTTGCTTCTATTTTTTTATTTTTTTTTGTGCGCCACAAAACTGCTGTAATGGGCAGGACGTCGCCGCAGCATTCAGCATATCCAGTCTCTGTCTGAGTCCTAGTCGCACAGTCAACGACATTGGCGTCGTCGTCGTCGTCGTCGTCGTCATCGTCGTCGTCATCGTCATCGTCATCGTCATCGTAGCTGGAAATTCAAGTAAATGTATTGAACTTAAGCTCATTGACTTTGCCTGCCTGCCTGCCTGCCTGCCTGCATTGTCGTCCTTTAACTGCGCCCCCTTCGCATCCTTGCAGAGTGTAGTGTGTATAAGTTGCTCCTTCCTTTCGCCTTTAATACGCAGCGCTGTTTAGGAAAAACTTTATGCAATTCCTTTTCTAAAATTGTACCAATTCTCGCGTTTTTTTCTCTCTCTTCTTCTTCGTTTTGCTTGTCCTGCATCATTTACAGCAGCTGAGTAAGTGTTGGAAAGCGGCCACAGTGCAAGGACACAGCAGCAGCAGCCAGAGCGATCAGTTTGGCGAGTTTAGTTGTTGGATAATGCATAAATAAACAGCGATTTGATTTGAAACAGTTGTGACTCCCACCGAGTGTTGTTGTATATATGTAGCTAAATAAACAATTAGTTTTTATACGTATATATATATACTCAGCTTAAGCAGATTTGCTACTGATACGTACCTTTTTTTTTGTATTTTGTTCAGCTTCAGTTTTCATTATTTGTTGCTCTAAGATATATGTATGCGGTTTAGTCTTTCGCGTATTGCCAGACGCCATAGTCCAGTGGGCATATGGAACGCACTTGAATCCACTGCGAAATGCAGTGCTTGTGGAAGACATGGTTGCAAGCACCAGACGCCTGGGGACATCCTTCGATGGATGCCTTCGAGTCGGCCCCAGTCGGAGTCTGCTGGGCTTTGCACGCATTGCATGGAGTATCCAGATAGTTGCGGCAAATCGAGCACGTATCGTCAGCGATATCTTAAATGCAAATGCAAATCTAGTATATATGTATATATAGAACACGCTAATACGAGAGACTTACCCCAGCCACACATCGCCTTGGCGTCCCACTGTGTTGCAGCAGCAAGAGTTAAATTTAGTTCGTTTTTTTTTAGTTTTTACCTTAGTTCAGTTAGTTGCATTACGCTCACATTCAATATTATGGCTAGCTCTAGTGCCTTCTGGTCGTCATCCTTGCTGCTCTTCTTCTGACCCTTATCCTGCATTTTCTTGCGCTGGTATTATCAAGTTTTTTTTTTTTTTTTAGCTAGTGTATTTTGCATTCCTTGTGTTGTGGGGGGAACATGTAATTTCAGTATGATATGTGATGAACATTCTACGCTTGCTTAGCGCTTACACGAATTTGAAATGTTTGTAACCTAACATATGTTATTAACATAAAAGAAAGGCAGCGAGAGAGAGAGAGAGAGAGCTTGTAACATAATTGATCAGTGTTGTCTACAGTTTATATAATATGCACTTTAGAATATCTAACAAATGGTTAAGCCAATACAAATTACCAAAAATTAATACGATGCCAGGAATATATAACTACGGATCTCAGAAATCCAACTACATCATAAAATATTGGCGAAAATCTGCAAATAGTTTAAAGAATTCAGTTTTTCCAATATTCATCTCTGGAATAATTCGAACTTTTTTCGAAAGAAATCAAAACTTAAAGACCAGTAAACATACTTATATCAACAAGACACATGGAAGTCATTGGTTTTTGTATTTGGTTTTTTAATGTCAACTAAAATCAGTCGACACAGGTAAATAATATTAATTAAATATTAAATTAGATGATTTAGTGCAAAACTAAAAAATAATGTAAGCTATCTGGTGCTATTTAACTTGAAAAGTTTGTAGAACACTTGTTGTTAGGATTGAGAGAAACCCAGAAAAACGCCCAAAAAAAAAACCAATTAAATGAATATACCATTTTTTTTAAAAAAGATTATAAAGGAATACTCAATTACAAATAAGTAAGTCTACGAGCTAAAAAAAATCAAAATATAGTTTTTTTTTCTTCATAATAATGAAGCAGCATAAACAAGTGAGAACGTTGCAGTCGGGCGGAGCCGACTGCGTAATACTCTGATACCATTTTAAGAACAGCTGAAAGCAAGTGAACAGAACATTTTTGCTGGTGTTTGGGTGACCCGAAATCGGCCTTCCAAGTTTTTGGGGACTGGAGGGGCGTGGTCGATCTTAAGAGGGGTGACCAGAAGTCTATTTTCCAAATTTGGTGATTTTAGCTTTAAAACTGTGGAAGATATACATTTTCGCGATTTTTGGGGGCGGGAGGGGGCGTGGCCCCAAATTTTTTCCGATCTTTAGAGGGGGTGACAAGAAGTCTATCTTCCAATTTTGGTGACTCTAGCTCTAAAACTGTGGAAGATATAAACTTTCGCGATTTTTGGGGGCGGGAGGAGGCGTGGACCCAAAAAATTTTTCCGATCTTTAGAGGGCGTGACAAGAAATCTATCTTATAAATTTGGTGACTCTAGCTCTAAAACTGTGGATGATATACATTTTCGCGATTTTTGGGGGCGGGAGGGGGCGTGGCCCCAAATTTTTTTGACGATCTTTGGGGGGGCTGACAATAAGTCTATCCTCCAATTTTGGTGACTCTAGCTCTAAAACCGTGGAAGATATACATTTTCGCGATTTTTGGGGGCGGGCGGGGACGTGGCCCCAAAATTTTTTGTCCGATCTTTAGAGGACTTGGCCAGAAGTCTACCCTCAAAGTTTGGTGGCCCTAGCTCTTAAAATGTGCGAGATATAGGCTTCCGTGTTTCGTGGGGGCGGGGTGGCTGGGGGGCGTTCTAGTGGGCGTGGCCGGAAAATCCAGGACGCAATCTTTTGGGCTGGTCAGCCCTAGTCTAAATTCCAAATTTTGGGACTCTAGCTTCAAAATTGCGGGAAATATACACGTGTTATCGAATTGTGCATTCATGTATATCGATTTTCGCGATTACGGGGGCGGGAGTGGGCGTGGTCGAAATTTTGTTTCTGTAATCTGTAGAGGACGTCATCAGTAATATATATTCCAAATATGGTGACTTTAGCTCTAAAACTGCGGGAGATATAAGCATTTCAAATGAATTTTGGAGGGGGGCTGGTGGGCGTAATAATGGGCGTGGCCGATTAACCTAGGATCCAATTTTTTCGGGAGGTCACCAGCAATATACCTACCAAATTTGATTACTCTAGCTTCAAAATTGTGGGAGTTATTCACGTTTAATCGATTTGTGATTTGAGGTGTATCGACATGTTATCGATTTGCCAGCCTCCCAGTGGGCGTGGCATAAATTTGGAATAAACTTGATCTGAAGCAGATAGCTATAATCATAACGCAAAAGATTTCAAGAGTCTATCTAATATCGTTTCGGAAATACGCGCGTTCATCCAGACAGACAGACGGACAGACGGACGGCCTGACGGACATTCGACAAAACCAATATACTATGAGTACCTTCGGTATCAGAGTATAATAAATATTCAATTTATCTGAAAAAATATTAATTTTTACTATCTAAATATAAAGAGACAAACACAGCAGTGCCCAATCTGCAAATTAAGCAAGTGATAATGCCAAACACATTACCCAGAACCTGAAAGCCGTGTAGATCCAAGCGTACAAGGGTGCGAGAGCCAAAACGCGAAACACGACGGCCAAAAACCGCACGCGATTTCTAATAAGCACGAAACGAACAGCAATCACAGTTACACAATAAAGAAAAAAAAGAACAACAAACACCAGCCCTCGATTAAGTATTGCAATTAATTGTTCAAAAGCCTTAAGAAAGTTCCTATGCAAAATATATGCCGCGCAAGCACACACACACAAGTTTCTTTGCAAAATATTTGCCGCGCAAATACACACGCACACAATTAATCACCGCCTAATCTAATTTAATTGAATACACGAATTAAAGCAACGTCGCGTGGTCTTACGATGCCTAAATGTATTTATGATGGTCGTAATGAAAATTACGTTTGGAAAATCGTTTGAAAAACCGAGAAAACTCAAAAGAAAACTCAGAAAAAACGCAGTAAAAAATTCGCAAACGCCCGAATCAATCGTACGCAACAAACTGAAGAGCCAAAGCAATGCGTGGAAAACATGCAAGTGTGAGTAGTGCAGCGCATATTTAACGCGCCAAACTCGTACAAGCGCTTTTACAGAGAGAGGGGGAGGGGGCACACTAGCTCATTTTCTGTTAATAACAGACTTCAAATACCAAGGTACAGTTTGTAGGAGTGCAAGCAAAACTATATTACTTGTTAACAGACTTATTGTCATAGTTTTAATTAACATAACAAATGTTATTGCAAGTGTGGCAGGCTTTGCTGGCGCTGCCAGACAGGTGCATTTCCTTAAAACTGACTAACGTCAATAAGTAAACCTAATGCCAAAACAGAAAAGTGCTCTATGGGTTGCCGAAAGTCCAGTCAATATTGTCTATTTGAGCGTAGTTAAATGTATATTTGACAGACCTATAGCAACTACTTAAATAAACATAACAATATTCATATGTTATTGAATGTGTGGCAGGCTTTGCTGGCGCGGCCAGATAGGTGCATTTCTTTAAAACTGACCTATGTTAATAAGTAAACCAAATGCTGGAAAAGAATAGTGTTCTGCGAGTTGCCGAAAGTATTGTCAATCTTGCCAATTTGAGCATAGTTGAATGTATTGTTAACAGACTTATTGTCCTAATTTTAATGTACATAACAATATATATATGTTATTGAATGTGTGGCAGGCTTTGCTGGCACTGCCAGACAGGTGCATTTCTTTAAAATTAACCTGTTTCACAAGTCATTTCATAAGTCACCCAAATGCCAAAGCAGAATAGAGCGCGTCGGGTTATCGTAAATTAATAATAAGATTAATCACAATTATTTTAGCAATTAATATCGGATAAGATATTAGACACTTGTAATTTAGTGTGGCAACTTTTCTACAGCTGCCAGACAAGTGCATTTCGTCAGAACTGACCTAGGTCAATAAATAATAAAAATGAAATCACACAAGCAATAATATTCTGCGTGTTGATCTTATAAAAGAAACAATATTGTTAACAGACAGTTTTTGTATATTTGAATATGGATGTAAATATATATTAATTGTATATGTCTATACTAATCACCTTGCTAATGCTTTAAATACTCAAATTGGGTAACAAAGTTTTATGCAATCGATAGAATCGAACAGGTCGGTACGCGCTGGGTGCGTTGAAAGTAACGTGCCAAAAGCATGTGCATATATACATATCTGTATACGTATGTCAATTGTACATTCATATGCGTGCTTGTATATACATAAGTGTGTACGTATTAACATTGCACATACATATTGACTTGATCCGTCTGGCGCTGCCAGACAGGTTATAAACTGACCGAGCTCAATAAGATAGCCAAACATCGAATGAGAAAATATACCTGCGGCTTGTGTAAGGCGCAATCTATTGTTAACCAAAATCTTGTCAATATAGTGCGTTGTAAAACGTATCAGAGCTATTACCATTACTTAAATTATCATCGAATAAAACAATAATCAGATATAATGTAATGTGTGGCAAGTTGTGCAGGCGCTGCCAGATATGTCTATTAAGCTGACCTATGTTAATAAGTAAACCAAATGCTGAAACAAAATAGTGTTCTTCGGATTGGCGTTAGTCTTGTCTATCAGTCAACATTATCGTAGTTCAACGTTTTGTTAACGGGCCTTTGCAAATATTTTAATAAACATATTTTAATAAACAATATTCATTTGTTATTGCTTTGCTGGCGCTGCCAGATTGGTGCATTTCAATAAAACTGACCTATTTCAATATGTAAGCCAAATGCTTTTTTAAAACGAGCATCAGAGTATAACGCTGTTGATTACGTCCGACTAGAACGTTCTTTATTATTTTATTATTATATTATTATTATAGTAATAGTTAATGGGTAACTAGCTAGCGAATTACTATACCTACTTTATTAATGTAAGAATTTTTTTTGGCGTTGCCACTCAGGTGCATTGGGTAGATTATTGTACTACAACAAAAGTAATGTGCCAAAAAGTCAACAAACAGAAGAAAGGGAACTGAAGAAAAACAAAATTTTATATATATGTACGTAGGTTATTCCACGTGGAAAAATGTTTATGTGTAATTACACTAATTCGATCGAACAAAAAGAAATTAATTTGACAAATGCAAAACTTTCGCTCTAAAGCTAATACACTCAAAACTATATTTGCGCGAATTCTGGGAAAGGGAGGGGGCGTGTCTCCAAAATATGTGCTCCTTTTTAGTTTGGGTGACCAGCAATCTACCTTTTAAGTTTGGTGATTCTAGCACTTAAACAGGGGGAGATATTGATTTTCGCGATTTTTGGGGGCGGGAGGGGGCGTGGCCCCAAAATTTTTTGTCCGATCTTTAGAGGACTTGGCCAGAAGTCTACCCTCAAAGTTTGGTGGCCCTAACTCTCAAAATGTGCGAGATATAGGCTTCCGTGTTTCGTGGGGGCGGGGTGGCTGGGGGGCGTTCTAGTGGGCGTGGCCGGAAAATCCAGGACGCAATCTTTTGGGCTGGTCAGCCCTAGTCTAAATTCCAAATTTGGAGACTCTAGCTTCAAAATTGCGGGAAATATACACGTGTTATCGAATTGTGCATTCATGTATATCGATTTTCGCGATTACGGGGGCGGGAGTGGGCGTGGTCGAAATTTTTTTCTGTAATCTGTAGAGGACGTCACCAGTAATATATATTCCAAATATGGTGGCTTTAGCTCTAAAACTGCGGGAGATATAAGCATTTCAAATTAATTTTGGAGGGGGGCTGGTGGGCGTAATAATGGGCGTGGCCGATTAACCTAGGATCCAATTTTTTCGGGAGGTCACCAGCAATATACCTACCAAATTTGATTACTCTAGCTTCCAAATTGTGGGAGTTATTCACGTTTAATCGATTTGTGATTTGAGGTGTATCGACATGTTATCGATTTGCCAGCCTCCCAGTGGGCGTGGCATAAATTTGGAATAAACTTGATCTGAAGCAGATAGCTATAATCATAACGCAAAAGATTTCAAGAGTCTATCTAATATCGTTTCGGAAATACGCGCGTTCATCCAGACAGACAGACGGACAGACGGACGGCCTGACGGACATTCGACAAAACCAATATACTATGAGTACCTTCGGTATCAGAGTATAAAAATACTTCAAATAACATCACTGACCAGAAAAACGAAAGTTCTAAAAGAAAAATATAATCCCAGAAAGCCAGCAAAAAATTCAAGGATATATTCATGAAAGCACAAACATGATATCGATGATGAGGGCACGCCCAGAGCCGCATGAAGCTGGCTGCTCAACATTTATATGCTCGGTCGGCAGAGAGGCCAAGAGCGAGGCAGAGCCTTCTCCACGCGTCTGGACTTACTCCCGGCGATTGGCAGCCGTTGCCAATGAATTTTTATGGCGTGACTTTTACGGCATAACAGAGGAGACGGATACGGAGACGGCGACGAAGGCGGAGGCGGAGGCGGAGTACGGCGGAGAGCGATTCGCCAGCGACGGGACAAGGCAACAAAACAAATACATATACACATATTCATGACAAGATTAAGTGTGCGAGTGTGCTTAAAATTTAGAGCCTGTATCGCTACACAGAGAACAAAGAATGGCAATATCCAAAACATGCCCAACTTTTATTCTCTCAATATTCAACCATGTTTTGAGTGCCATTGTTACCTAGAATCGAGTAAAAACAAGTGCGAAGGGATTATCTACGGCGTGCCGAAGATTCTATACTCTTTTCGAACCTTTGGGCAATTTTCACTCTGCCAACTGCACCACTGAAATATTCAAAGTAGTAAAAAATCGTTTTATCGCGTGGCATTTATCTTTTTGCTCTAAGAATTGGCATCATATGAATTTAAATTTTTCTTTTAAATTATTGAATTGAAGCTATTTGATATGTATTTGAAACAAATAATTAGCAAAAAAAGGAGCGGCTGGGATTTGAACCGAGTTCTCCCGTTTGTCAGCGCAGCACTCTAATACTTACGCCATCAAGCTGTTTTGAAATGCGCTGACAAACTCAATTATACCATTACCCATTGATTAGTTATAGGGATGTTCAAGTGTACAAGGAAATTTAAAGCAATTGCTTTGAAAACATCGGATTTATGGGCAAAACCGACTTCCAGTTGTATGACAGCTATAAGATATAGTGGTCTGATCCAGCCGGCTCCGACCAATGTGCTGATCTTTTGAATAATAAATATCTGTGCAAAGTTTCATAGAGATAGCTCAAAAACTGAGGGACTAGTTTGCATACATACAGACAGACAGACAGACAGACGGACATGGCTAGATCAATTTGTTTTGTGATTCTAAGGCAGTAACTTTTGGGGGTCTCCAACGCTTAATATACTATTTTCTTCGAAAAGAGTATAATCAAGGAATAAGCTTAATTACAAATATTCCCATTATATCTTTCGGCTTTTCTACTTCAAATACACCTTGCTATCACTAATTTACTCACATCAATCAATAAAAAGCTCTCATATGTTATAATATGTATAATCTTCGGATATTTGTATTTAATAGCAGATGATAACCTTAGCTAAAGTCTACTATATCATTCAAGATAGATAGTATTAAGTATACGGCTGCATAAATTCATGTTTACCAAATTTGGATTGCATTGTATTTTTTCGTGTGCAGTGGTTTGGGGCTGGTCTAACCGCTCGATCAGCTAAGGGCTGATGCTAGGGGCTGTCTCACGCAAACTGGCAATTTCCGGCCGCGGAATTGCAGCTAATTAGCTAATCAACACAATTATGGGCACAGGCGCAGACAGGAGCCGTGGAGTCGAGTTTGCAGTTTGTCAGCCAAATGCAGCGGAAGCCAACCAGACACATGGCTGCTACTCCCGCAAATCCACCCACACCCACACCCACACCCACATTGTACATGGCACATGGCACAAGCCACAAGGACACATCCGCCAGTTGGGCATGTAACAAATGTTACCACTGCGGGCCAAAGACCAGAACAGCAACACAACACAACGCAACACAGCACAGAGCAGGATACAACAGGAGGGCACAGGACACGTGGCGGATGAGTAGTCAAGCATACACTTCGACTCCAGGCAGCCGCCAAACTAAATAGTAGTTTCTATCAGCTGAAAGCGTACAGAGAAATATTAAGCTCAAGATATGTATCTCAACTTTCATTTAAGTATTTGTGAGAGTGCAGTAAAAAAAAAACTATTCGAGTTAGTCTCTTTAATTATTGAATTAAAAACTTACGGTTGCATAGTCTAGGCAAAATATATGTTCAAAACAATACAACTTACATTTGATCTTTCGGGAAGGTCAGCGAGAAACTAAATTACAAATTTGGTGATTAGCTACAAAATTGTGGAGAATTATTCACGATTCATCGATTTGGATTTATCGATATGTTATTGGCTTGCCAGCCAGCCAGTGGGCGTGGCACAGCACTGAAACAAACTCAATCTGAACAATATAATAAGCATAATAGTTCAAGTTGCAAGTCATGGCACAAACTCAATATGCTATGAATACCTTTCGGTATCAGATTCCAAAAAACTACAATATGAAAATAGTTCTAGTTGGTTCTAATAAACAGTTCATGCCAACAACATTGAAATATTTATAGCGCACTAATAGTTTAATTATGACTGAATGTAAATTGTAGACATTTGTTTGTGCGCTGTCGAACGAAATCGTTTCTTCCATTTGCAGTTAATGCTTTATTTTGTGCCAAGGCATTGCTGCAACTCCATTAGACGTCTATGGCCAAGTACTGCCATGGGCACTCGTCCAAGGGGCAGTCGGGATGGTAGCGCAGCCAATTGGCGATGCAATGCGAATGGAAGGCATGCTTGCAGGTGCCCAAGGCAATCTTGCAGGCGTCGCCCTCGGGATTGTCCCCATCAGCACCAGGATTCTTCGACACGCAGGCGATGCAGCGTTCCGCGATTTTGTTGTAGCAAATGTAGCAAACCTCCACAGGAATATCTATAATTGTTGTTTATTTTGCATTAAAAGCATGAATAAATTGACTGCTAAACACAACAAACTTACCGTGAGTCAAAAGCGCCACTGCATTTATCTGTTCAACGAATACGTGTAAATATGTACGTATAATTATAAGTATGTATAAGTATTGTGTGTGTGCAAAGAAAATAAAAAAGTATGCAAGGCACATATTAATTATGCTGTTCACTTTGCGGCTACTTTTGCATTTACCTTGATAACCTCGAAGCGTTTCGGCTTCTCCTCCTTGCCTTGATCTTTTTTATCATCCTCCATTGTTGTTCCGTTTGTTTTGAGCGATTCTTCAGCGCAAAATTAAGGCCTCTGTGCGTCAAAGTGCAGTTTGCTAAACGAAAAGACAGAGCCGGAAAGGAATATTGTTAAGTTGGCCGTTGCTTCATTTGCATTATTCGATAGGCCTGTCAACGTGAACTTATTCATATTCATTGGTTTTGCCAGCGGTCAATTAACCAACACTAAAAAAAAAGCCAGCTGGTTCATTGAACTTGTGCTGAATGATCTGCAGCTGAGCACAGCTGGAGTTCGTTAGCTCATTAAAAGAAGACTGCACCCAGACAAAAAAACCGAAAGCAAAAATAATGATAGAAATTGCCAACGTTGGTTGGACCCAACGTTGTTACGGGTTCATCATCATCAATGGCATTATCATCATGCTTAATATCCTGTGTCAACTGTTGTCCATTCCATTTGCATTTTTTGCAATTATTTCAATTAAATCGACAAAAGAAACGTCTGGCCATTGCCCCAAGCCAAGGAGCCTCACACTGAGTACGTGCATGTTTGTTGCTCATGTGGAAGTGTGGAGCAGAGGAGCGGAGCAGCGGCAGCACAGCGGGAGATGGCGGCTGCGTTTGGCGAATATAATTTCCTCGCGCCGGATGTGACAATGAATACGCATTAATAAGTACAACACACACACGCACACACACACACACACACACGCGCATGCATGCAAATGTCCATATCCAAATATACGTATGTTTACAATTTTTACGCTCACCGGCGACCAGTTCATTTCGTTCGCTTGTGTGTGTGTGTGTGTGTGTGTGTGTGTGTGTGTGTGTGTGTGTGTCTTCCGGTGTGTAAATTGATACGCCCGTCCATTTATCCATCCGCTCCAACTAGAGATGAGCGCCGCTCACGATTAATTTTCTTTGTTGTCCATGTTGATTTTAGATTTTGTCCAAATACAATACTGT
Organism: Drosophila flavopinicola; assembly: GCA_035042425.1. Lineage (NCBI taxonomy): Eukaryota > Metazoa > Arthropoda > Insecta > Diptera > Drosophilidae > Drosophila > Drosophila flavopinicola. The sequence continues at coordinate 485,071 of JAWNLL010000447.1, read as the reverse complement.
ATATCTTGGATATTTTTCGAATATTTTAGTTAAATACTACATAAAATTGAAAAATTATGGTTTTGCTTTAGACATTTTTGAAATGTTTTGTATTTTTATTTTTCTTAATTTAAGGTGGAATCTATACTAATAATTTTTGACTTTTCACAGATTAAAACTGAATTTCTTAGAAAAAAATGTCTCTTTTCTTTTTGGTTAAATTGAAAAGAATATTTTAGAAAAATACTAAATAAAATTGAAAAATTATTGAATTATGTCACACATTTTTGAAATGTTTATTATTTTTACTTATCTTAATTTAAGGTGCTATTTATAATAATTAGTATTTATTCAAATTCAGACATGGCGAAATATTTATAATTTACAATATTATTGTTATTTACGATTTATGCATACAGTTCTTTTATGTATTTTTGTCTATTACAGACTTTCTGCTGATCGTAAAGTCAGTCTAATTATTGGGATACAATACATGATATTTTGGACATAATTGAGTTGCACAATCAACACGACATCGATTCGAATCGAGCCGAATCTTTCAATTGGGGGCAATATATATTAAATTGATATTCATATTTAGCTTGATCGTCGGATTTTGTTGTTGGACTATCGTAAAGGTACTCACCAGTTTATATTATTGATTGGAATCGCGATATTTTTGTTCGACTAATTATTATTGTTATTATTTATTTGTCACATCGCAGGCGCATCTCTAGGGCTGACCCACACTGGCCGCCAGTCGCTCGTGTCTTTGCACGCCCACTTCCCGCCAGGATCCGGTCTCGTCCAGCATGGGGGCGATACCCACAAAAAGGAGCAGTTGCCGCAGAGAGCGCGCTGCGTGAGTGAGTCAGTGAGTGAATGGAATGAATGAATGGCTGGCTAATTTTGTAGAGGCGCACACGGCACGCGCTTTTAACAATGTTAATATGCACAATAATATAAATGCAGTGGCGGCAGCGACAAATGAAGGATAAGCTGGAGCGGCAAGACAAAAGGACCCAAATGAAAGAAACCAGCCAGCATCAGGAAGAAGCAAAGCAAACAATATGCACCGTAGGCGGCAATCGTGACATGGCAGCATTGTCTCCTGCCAGCAGTCGCCAGTCGACAGTCGACATGCTTATATCCTTCTGGCGACATCCTTCTGGCTGGGCGGCGCTTTAAATTGGATTTGTCGAGTGGCCCCCAGCCCAGCGGCTTTACCGAGTCTCTCTTGTCCTACTCTGCTCCTGCGGAGGGTATTGTTATATGATCGTAGCATGTGTAACGTATTGAAACAGTTCTAGAATTTTCAAATGAGACTAAGCTATTTTTATACCCTGAACCCATTAAAAATGGGTAAAAAGGGTATTATGGTTTTGTGCAAAAGTATGTAACAGGCATAAGGAAGCATCTCCGACCATATAAAGTATATATATTCTTGATCAGTATCAACAGCCGAGTCGATCTAGCCATGTCCGTCTGTCTGTCTGTCCGTCCGTCTGTATGAACACGCGGATATCAGAGACTACAAGAGCTAGAGACTTCATATTTGGAACATAAGTTCTCCTAATCCCGGGACAGATCAAGTTTATTTCATTTTATCGATAGCTCGTACCGTTCAAAAGTTATCGATAAATTTCGATTTCAGACTAGAGTTTTTGGGACATAACTTCAAAGTTATAAGAGCTAGAGGCCCCAAATTTGGCATGTATAATCTCGAATAGCATACACATGTAACAAATATTTCACTTTTTGGATACCATCCCCCAAACCCCCAAAAGTTACCCCAAAAAGTTCAATAAGATCGGACAATAAACACAGAAGTTATTTAAGATTAAACTTTCCATTGTGTGGGGCTCAGCGAAAAAGCAAGCTAACCGCTTGCACTGCTTGTACTGCTTGTAGTGCAGCATGTGTGTGTTTAGATTAGTACGAATGATTGTAAGGACTGGGTTCAGGGTATCTCGTAGTCGGGCACTCCCGACTAGAGCACTCTTACTTGTTTGAGTTTGAGTTTGTCCATAATACAAATCGTTGCTAATTTGTTCAATTAACTGCAATACATTCTGTAAGACTAATGTATATAATAGTAAATAGCCTTGTTGCGTTTTTATTTTGCGTTTGTTATCACCTGAAAGGTACTCAATCTTGGTGTCTATTCTGGTCTCAAGTTGTTCACATTTTTCACAATTTTGTGCTCGAATCAACAACTGAAAATGTAGCCCCATTAACCAGCAAGAAAGCTGAATTCTCTAGTAATAATTATATAATGTTTCGAGTGTGCAATTGTATTATATTCGAGGGGTATAGAATCTTCGGTGTGCCGAAGATAGCTTCTCTCTCTTATTGTTGTTGGACTTTGACTGTGTGTATACGTAATATGATTATTTACATGCTGCTACTGTTCGCCTTTTTTATGCGGTTCTTTTTCTCTCTCTCCCATTCACGCTGTGCGTGATGTAAAGATGAAATTATATGATTTGAATATTAATTGAATTAGAAAATCATACTCAAAGCCATGGCAATGTGCAACATGTCACTCGGCTGCCGCCGGCAGCGGCACAAATGTGGGGCAACTTGCCCCAAGCCGCCATTCAATTAATGTCACATACGCGTATTTACATACGTATAGGGCTGTGCTTTTTTCATGCAGCCAGCGAGTCAACATGTTATGCATTTGTAAAACCAAAACTCAGTTGTAGTTGGCAAGTTTGTTGCGTGCTCAATTTGAAATCTACACGCTGGCGGCCTATTGGTGAGTTATCGAACCCCGTTCACAATAAGTTCGATAACTAAAATGAACTAGACGCGTTCATTCGTTAAGGTACGCTACTCATTCCAGCGCATTCCGCTTGTTTGTTTGAGTCGGCTTATTGTATTTGTATATATGTATATATAAGGCTCACTACTCATTCGTTTAAGTGTATTTATTGTGTGTATTTATTGCATATATGTGTATATGTCTATAACTAATTAAAATCGCCAAAGATTTGCACATTCAGCAGCAATAAGACAAGCTAAACCGAGATCCTTGCACAGTCTGGCAACGCTATCGATCGACGCGCAAAACAGCTGATTACCGCCTCGCAAGTTCCTGGAACTATTCGCAAAAAAGAAAGGAGCAGCGTTGTAGTAAATAATTTGCTAGATTTAGCGCTCACAATTCATTTTAACGTCGACAGTGCTAACACGCGCATAAGTAAGGAGCCTGCCAAATGGCGCATCCTTATAACTTGGCTCTAATGCGCGCGACATTTGTCGCCTTCCAAATGGTTAACAAGTTTCTGCAGGAAAAAAAACACGGAAAACCGTTCGACAGACAGACGTCATTACTTACGTGACGTCACAGCACGAAAAGTACGCAATGTGTGTGTGTGTGTGTGTGTGTGTGTGTGTGTGTGTGTGTGTGTGCGCCACTTGTAATCATATGAATCCCGTTTAAACTGTCGAAGTGTATTGTGCGTCATTATTCTCTCTCGTGCCATTAGACTTGAATAGTTTTTCCAATACGACCAAAAAGAGAGAACGACGAACGCAAATCTTATCATTTCTTCCTGTGCATGCGTGTGTCTGTGTGTGTGTCTGTCTGTGTGTGTGTGTGTGTGTGTGTGTGTGTGTGTGTGTGTGTGTGTGTGAGTGAGTGAGTGCCTTGCACTTTTGCGCCAGGAGCTTAGTATGCAGCTCAAAAGCGTCCAAATGCCAACATACGTGCAATTTGTTTACATTTTGTTTTTAGTTTGAATTTTTAAATATTTGTTTTTCCAGTTATGTTTGCTAGTTTATTGCCCTTTTTGTGCCTAACTGCAATGTTTCCATGTTATTTATTTATTTATTTATATGATATTTATTATATTTAATCTGTATACATTTGCATATATACTGAGCACATTTTTTAGGTACTAGATTATGTTTTTGGCATGGTGTAAAACTGTTGTTACTTGTTGGGCAACAAAATCTATTTAAAAAGATTATGTGAAACTTGGAACTATATTCAAAGTGTTTTTTTTTTATATTCCGTAATCGATTACAAATTTTCTTCGGAAATTCGAACACCAATAATAAGACATAATGCTGGCAACTGTTGTGTGCAATCTTTTAGTTTTACAGATCACTTTAACAGATCTAAGTAACATGACCTTTCAGTGAATCCACTCTTTTTGTTTTACAGACCACTTTAACAGATCTAAGTAACATGACCTTTCAGTGAATCCACTCTTTTTGTTTTACAGACCACTTTAACAGATCTAAGTAACATGAAATTTCAGTTAATCCACTCTTTTTGTTTTACAGACCACTTTAACAGATCTAAGTAACATGACCTTTCAGTGAATCCACTCTTTTTGTTTTACAGACCACTTTAACAGATCTAAGTAACATGAAATTTCAGTTAATCCACTCTTTTTGTTTTACAGACCACTTTAACAGATCTAAGTAACATGACCTTTCAGTGAATCCACTCTTTTTGTTTTACAGACCACTTTAACAGATCTAAGTAACATGACATTTCATTAAATCCAGACCGATGGGTCAAAAATAGGCGCTTTTATGTGTGAAAGTTCATTTTCTGGATGCAGATTCCGAAAGTGATTGTAAAAATTGAACGACAATGTCTAAAAATCGTGTAGAAGAAGTACTAAACGATAATTTCCGAGCATTCAGGTGCAGCATACCAGAAAGTCCTTATGGCAAAAGTCCTTGCTCGCGTCCTCACTCGACTGAATTTTCACTTAAGTGCTACGCTTTTTTATACTCTTTTCGAAGAAAATAGTATATTAAGTTTGTCCTGAAGTTTGTAACGCATAGAAGGAAGCGTCGGAGACCCCCAAAAGTTACTGCCAGTATGCTTAGAATGACAATACAAATTGATCTAGCCATGTCCGTCTGTCTGTCTGTCTGTCTGTCTGTCTGTCTGTCTGTCTGTCTGTCTGTATGTATGCAAACTAGTCCCTCAGTTTTTGAGCTATCGCGATTAAACTTTGCATAGACACTTATTATTCCAGGGGACAGCACATTGGTCGGAGCTGGCCGGATCGGAATACTATATCTTATAGCTGCCATACAACTCGAAGTCGGTTTTGGCCATATATCCCATGTTTTTGAATCTATCGCGATGAAACTTTGCACCGATACTTATTATTCAAAGAGACATCACCTTGGTTGGAGCCGGCTGGATCGGATCACTATATCTTATAGCTGCCATACAACTCGAAGTCGGTTTTGGCCATATATCCCATGTTTTTTAATCTATCGCGATGAAACTTTGCACCGATACTTATTATTCAAAGAGACATCACATTGGTTGGTACGATTTTGTACAGCTTATGAAATTTCAGTGGTGCAGTTGGCAGAGTGAAAATTGCCTATAGGTTCGAAAAGAGTATAAAATCTTCGGCACTCCGAAGATAATCCTTCCCCACTTGTTTTTTCTCATCCACTTTACGCTGGCTGCGCAATTTTGATCATAAATTTTTATGCGATTGTCTTTCGGCTGGATTTCTTCTTTCTGTGTGTGTGTGTGTGTGTGCGTGAAAATTTGGCCATAATTGCGGCCAATTTGCCTTAATTGTTTTATTGAGAGCGCGTTCCAACAATGCGCACAAATAAATCACTTAAACATTTTATTGAGCCATGCAAATTGCATTTTAAATGCACACACACACACACACACAGAGATAATTTTGTGTGCGTGCATATCATTATAAAGATCGAAAAACGAGCCTTATCGAAGCCTCTAGACTTGCAGATACCCTGTAGTCCAGTAGTCTAGTTTATTTACTAATAGAACACAACTGTCCACAAACTGAAAGACATTAGTTCAGTTGGTCTCGAATATCCAAGATTCGCTTTGCCTAAAATACCCTTCTATGCTCATTTAGTAATGCAAGGGTATACAAATAGAATCAAACATGTATATATATATATATATACACATGCTCGCAGCACAATTTCATTGTAAATTGTTGCGCTTTTGACATTTATAATAATAATAATAGCGCACGAGCCAAAACCTACATTTATGTGTAAATAAATCCATTTAAATTTTAAGCGCATATTTCTATGCAATCGCATTTCTTTATTTTTTGTGCGCTTTATAGCTTTAATTTATATTTGCCAAAATATTACAATTATTTAAATTTTTGATTACTTTCTTTTTTTTCATTTTTGTATTACGATACAATATTTCTTTTCCCGATTTCAAGTTTTGCCTCGCTTTTGTCAATCCCTTTCATAGCCTTTTGATGTGGATCTGAGTAGTTAAAAAATATTTAGCTAATTCAAAGATGGCTAACAAACGACTTACCAATGAAATTTAAAATTTATTTATTTGTTTTTGATGATATGATGCCGTTCCTATAAATAATAGCTTTGCAATGTTCCTAATCCCTTTCATAGCCTTTTAAAAAATGTACATCTGAAAAGAATTTGAAGTATTAGACAAGTTAAAGGTAGATAAGATAAGGGTAATAACTTACTGCTTAAATTAGTAATGCAATTTTTTTTTTTTGATTTTCACGCTTTAATAACGATTCCTTAATAAGAAAAAAATACTGTTAGTAAACCTCCTGTTTTGCATTCTTTTCATAGCCTTTTGTAAAAACTGTTTACGTATAAAGAAAAAAAAACGCTGTTAGGAAATGAGTATTTCAAATGCATTTATGATATTACCTCATAATAGAAATTATCTGATACTCTCAATACTTGACACACATATTGAGAGTATGTTGCGATGCTTTATACCTGGCAGAAATTGATGATATATAATCTATATTATATTAGAAGCTTACGAACTCACCTTTCTGGATACCAAACACGATACTCGATTATTACGACACAATTGCATTTAAATGATTGTGCCGTGTATAAACCATCTGAATTACACTTGTCATTGACGATTTCTTAGACAAATATGTTTTTACTGTAGTTTCTTACACCCAATCACAAGATTGTTAACGAAATTTTGAAACACTTTGAGGAAATTACACATTTCCTATACCCGAAACTTTGAAATTAACTGTATTCTGTTTTACTTTTTAATTTTGTAGAAAATTTAACTGGAAAATGCGGAAAAATTTTGAAATTTTGAAACTAGAGCTGTTGACTCTAGTAGAGCTCGAAATGGAATGATTGTTTTTGGGATTGGAATGGGCTTGTCGGTTTTTTCGGTTTTTTACTGAGATTTCAAGGCCTGCTGAGCATTTACGAAAGTCAATCATTAAAATGTCGGGAATACCGAGACCCAAATATCGAAAAATTGTGTATTAAAGGCCTACTGCATGAAATGTATACATATTTTTGTAAATCACAGTTCCTGTGAAGCACTTTCGAGTTTTGGATTCTGTATGAAAAACAAGATATGATAAGGCTCGTAAGTCGTTGGAAATGTCTTTCCAACATTTAAATCTCCCACAACTTTGTCAAAACTGATCCGATTTTTGATCCCGGGTCAGTCTTGATCAATTTTTGATTTTTATATTAAATTTGCATTTAATTTTGAAGCAATTCGTGTTTTCGATTTGCTACATAACACAAGCCAAAACAAGTGGGAAAGGATTATCTTCGGCCTGCCGATCATCCGATCCGGCCGGCTCCGATCAATGTATTGTTTTTTTTTTATGAAGCTACAGATACTTAATCTGTACAAAGTTTCATTGCGATAGCTTTAAAAACATGGGATATATGGCCAAAACCGACTTCGAGTTGTATGGCAGCTATAAGATATAGCGGTCCGATCCGGCCGGTTCCAATCAATGTGCTGTCCCTTTGAGTAATAAGTCTCTGTGCAAAGTTTTATAACGATAGCTCAAAAACTGAGGGACTAGTTTACATACATACAGACAGACAGAGAGATAGACAGACAGACATGGCTTGATCAATTTGTTTGGTCATTCTAAGCATACTGGCAGTAAGTTTTGGGGGTTTCCGACGCATCCTTCTATGCGTATATACTATATATACTATTATCTTCGAAAAGAGTATAATAAGGCGAAGTTTGTCAATGCCAATGCCTTTCAAACACCTAAAAAATCACAATTGTCAAAATTAATCAGATTTTCGTTCCCAAGGCAGTTTTGATCATGGCACTTGCTCCTTTTTTCGAATTTCGAAGTAGATATAATGCACAGATAGTCCTGGGAAATGTGTTGAAAAACACCTACAACTCCCATAACTTTGTCAAAACTTAACCGATTTTAAAACCAGAGGCAGTTTTGAATTTTTATACTCTTTTCGAAGAAAATAGTATATTAAGTTTGTGCTGAAGTTTGTAACGCATAGAAGGAAGCGTCGGAGACCCCCAAAAATTTCTGCCAGTAGGCTTAGAATTGACAATACAAATTGATCTAGCCATGTCCGTCTGTCTGTCTGTGTCTGTATGTATGTATGCAGAACTATCGGATCCCTACGAGATTATATTCCGGACAGACTGATCGGACCGGCCGGATGGACACATACTTAAGCTGCATACAGCTCGAATCACTATATCTGTATGTCCCGGCTTTGGTCTTATTATCAAGAGACATCCATTGGTTGGAGCCGGCCGGATTGGATCACTATATCTGATAGCTGCTATACAACTGGCAATGAATTAAATATTCTTAGAACAAAAAAAAAAATGTTACGCGACAAAACGATTTTGTATAGCTCATGAAATTTCAGTGGTGCAGTTAGCAGAGTGAAAATTGTCTAAAGGTTCGAAAAGAGTATAAAATCTTCGGCACGCCGAAGATAATCCTTTCCCACTTGTTTGCATTTAAATTTGAAGCATTTTAGATTTCAATGAAAATTAAGCCATCTTTATATATCAATGAACCTGAAACTCTGCCAGTATCCACTAACTAAAAAATATTCAATTAGTTTTAATGTTTTGATTTAATTTAATATTTTTAAATATGGTTTATTATTTTAAATGTACAGACTAAATACGGGGCTTGAGGATAAATGCATCTGTTGTGGAAGTAAAAGCCGTCTCACTGCAGCAGCTTCGGCCCGGAAGATAATCCCACTGGATCAGAAAGAAGTTCTTGGAATTGGGTTCTATATTTTAAATATATATATAGACTATCATAGATAAATAAATAATAAAACTGATTTGATTTTACATAGTTTAGTTTGTTATGTCGTGTATTATACATATATTTGTTTTTATACCCTGAACCCATTAAAAATGGGTAATTTTTTCTGTATAGAGCGAGTAATCCTTTTAAATTGCGCGAAAAAGAATCTTTGTTGGTAACTAAGTAGAGAGAATAAATAAATATATATATATATATCGAGGGATAGATGATGGTATATAGCTTACCCCCTTTGTGGCGATTCATGAACAATTGTGTTAGAGTTTAGCTCTGAAAAAGAAAAACAGACATTAGTGATAATCTAATATATAATATATAAGTAATATATACTTACTCCCTTTGGTGCGACATCCACGGAAATAATTGTGTTCAGTTTTATTTATGAATAAATGCGTGTTGTGCATATTTTCAGTGTTGTTATCAGTGTGTGTATGTTATCAGTGTTTTGTATCAGCGATAATTATGTGTTGTGACCGACACTTAGTTGCCGCTAAAAAAAAGAAGATGTAACGTAAACATTTAAGAAAAGTTTAAGTGAAAAGTTGCAATATTTACCATGATATTCTGAAGTGTTTAAATTGGAATCTTTTCAGTGTTGCGTTGTGCATATATCGTAATGAGAAACAAAAATAGAGATTGAACATTTGAAAATAGGCAAAATACATATAATATAAATATATAAATTATATATCGACTCACTTGTTAAGTAACAACAGGTTGTTGTTGTGAATACCGTAAAAAGTATGGTCGTGAGTGCCTTTGATCGACAATCCGCTATCGTGAGAAAAACATAATAATTAAATAGTAAGCAGTGTGCTATGTTTTACTCTGTACTTACCTCTATTATAATTGTGTATTTGCGGTATCATCGCATCAAAGCCATATGCCAGATCGCCAGTTGTCGGGGTTACCTAGCTATGTATTACGGAGCGTATTCGATCTTGTTGGTGAGAAGATGCCTAGTTAAAAAAACAACTTGGAAAGGATTATCTTCGGCGTGCCGGAAATTTTATACTCTTTTCACTCTGCCAACTGCTGCACTTTCATATTCTGTAAAAATTCTTTTTATCGCGTGGCATTTATTTGATTTGTTCTTAGAATATTTAATTTATTTCCAGTTCTATGGCAGCTATAAGATATTGTGGTCCGATCCGGCCGGCTCCGATCAATGTGCTGTCCCTTTGAATAATGAGCCTCTGTGCAAAGTCTTATCACGATAGTTCAAAAACTGAGGGACTAGTTTGCATACATACAGACAGACAGACATGGCTAGATCAATTTGTTTTGTCACTCTAAGTATACTGGAGGTAACTTTCGGGGTCTCCGCCGCTTCTTTCTATGCCGTACACACTTCAGCACAAACTTAATATAATATTTTCTTCGAAAAGAGTATAATTTTAATAATATTTACCTAAAGGATACTCACATTTTATATTTTTGTTTTGGCAGCAAGCAAAACATGGGTGAACACATTTTTTGTTTGTATTATTGAACCTCTTGAACTTAAGTTATGTATGTACATATTTTCTTCTGTTTTTTACCAGAAGAAGAAAATTCACAAAAACAATTTTGAAAGAACGCACACAAAACAAAGTTTTTAACACAAATAATTTGGAAAGTTGGAGCTCCTAACTGAGCGTGAGCTCGAGCTATACTAATAAAATGGGCGGCGGGAGGTCTATTTATACCCTTTTTCGGTTCGTTTTCGCAGCCTGCTTCGATATATTTTCACAATGCGCCTACTTTGATTTTGAAATTCGACTAGATATGCGATACATTATATTGAATATTAAAATTACTAATTTCTAGGGGTAAATTCTGGAAACTAAACAATCGAAAACCAAACAATCGGCAATAAAATCAATTGGATCGATAGCATTAAATTGGATATCTGTAACAGAAATGGGCTTAACAATTCCAATATTAAGAGCAACTGACGTATTGACTCTCAGTGCTCTAATCAGTAGAATACTTCCTCTGCACATTCCTAGCCCTAAGCCAGCGAATTTTGGTTAGCTTTTATTAAACACCAGCATTTAACAGCGTTCGTCTTTATTTTAATGAAATAAGAGTGCTCTAGTCGGGAGTGCTTGACTAGGACATACCCTAAGCCCAGTCCTCAGATTCATTCATACTAAGCTATCAGTGTAAATACATATATAACTTATAACTTCTAAGCTTTGATACAAAAACGCTGCTGTGAAATCAAAATGGATCGACAGCGTTTGAACGGGACGAGTTATCGATAAAATGAAACAAACTTGATCTGTCCCGGGACAACGATAACTTATATTCTAAATATGAAGTCTCTAGCTCTAATAGTCGGACAGACAGCATTAAAAACATGGGATATATGGCCAAAACCGACTTCGAGTTGTATGGCAGCTATAAGATATAGCGGTCCGATCCGGCCGGTTCCAATCAATGTGCTGTCCCTTTGAATAATAAGTCTCTGTGCAAAGTTTTATAACGATAGCTCAAAAACTGAGGGACTAGTTTACATACATACAGACAGACAGAGAGATAGACAGACAGACATGGCTTGATCAATTTGTTTGGTCATTCTAAGCATACTGGCAGTAAGTTTTGGGGGTTTCCGACGCATCCTTCTATGCGTATATACTATATATACTATTTTCTTCGAAAAGAGTATAATAAGGCGAAGTTTGTCAATGCCAATGCCTTTCAAACACCTAAAAAATCACAATTGTCAAAATTAATCAGATTTTCGTTCCCAAGGCAGTTTTGATCATGGCACTTGCTCCTTTTTTCGAATTTCGAAGTAGATATAATGCACAGATAGTCCTGGGAAATGTGTTGAAAAACACCTACAACTCCCATAACTTTGTCAAAACTTAACCGATTTTAAAACCAGAGGCAGTTTTGAATTTTTATACTCTTTTCGAAGAAAATAGTATATTAAGTTTGTGCTGAAGTTTGTAACGCATAGAAGGAAGCGTCGGAGACCCCCAAAAGTTACTGCCAGTAGGCTTAAATTGACAATACAAATTGATCTAGCCATGTTCGTCTGTCTGTCTGTCTGTATGTATGTATGCAAACTAGTCCCTCAGTTTTTGAGCTATGGCGATAAAACTTTGCACAGACACTTATTATTCCCGGGGACAGCACATTGGTCGGAGCCGGCCGGATCGGATCACTATATCTTATAGCTGCTATACAACTGGCAATGAATTAAATATTCTTAGAACAAAAAAAAAAAAACAAGTGGAGAAGGATTATCTTCGGCGTGCCGAAGATTAAATACTCTTTTCGAACCTTAAAGCAATTTTTACTATTTTTCCGTGACTGCTTATTTAATTCGCAGATATTAATGTCGCATACATATACCCCTACATATAAAATAAAATATATAAAGGTATTCATGTAAACAGACGTTTCACTATCCGCAGCTCGTGGACGCGTCCCTTAGCATTCATAAGTGCTACCGAATTGAACAATATACAAGTTTCAGTTTTTCCAAAAAGTCAAAACTACATTACATATGTATACTACAATATACATACCCAATTTTGTGCCTGTTGCTCTTATACCTTTCAAGGCTGCTGTCGGAAATTGAATTGTCATAAAACCTTAATCTGAAACGTTTACGAGAGCTTATATTCAGAATTTGAGATCCATATTTTTTTTTCGCGTGGCATTGGTTTTGCCACTGAATTTAAATTTTCTCTTTTGAATTATTCTATTAAAGCTACTTTATGTATGAAAAAAAAATTAGAAACAATCTAGGAAATTGAAAATAAATGAATTTGACTACAGCTATTATATATTTGATAAGAAGAATAAGAAAAATGAAAATAAATGACCAGTCGCCGCTGGTTTCGAACCTCGGTGGACCTCTCGCTCACCAGTTCGCAACTTTACCCACTACGCCACAAGCTTTCGCTTTGATGATCGCTGACAAAATCCCTTGAAGAGCAGACTGTCAAAAGCTTTTGTTTTGCTTTGTACTGCTTACACCAAGCAGTTTTAAGAATCGCTAACAAACTCGATTTATACTGAGCTTTTGTTTTTTCGCGTGGCATTGTTTTTGTTCTAAGCCATTGAAAGCAAATGAATTTGATTACAGTTATTATATATTTGAAAAGAAGAATAAGAAAAATGAAAAATAAATGACCAGTCGCCGCTGGTTTCGAACCCAGGACCTCTCGCTCACCAGTTCGCAACTTTACCCACTACGCCACAAGCCGTTTTGATGATCGCTGACAAAATCCCTTGAAGAGCAGACTGTCAAAAGCTTTCTGTTTTGCTTGCACGTTTAAGCACTAAGCAGTTTTAAGAATCGCTAACAAACCTGATTTATACTGAGTTTTTGTTTTTCGCGTGGCATTGTTTTTGTTCTTAAGCCATTGAAAGCAAATGAATTCGATTACTGCTATTATATATTTGAAAAGAAGAATAAGAAAAATTAGAATAAATGACCAGTCGCCGCTGGTCTTGAACCCAGGGACCTCTCGCTCACTAGTTCGCAACTTTACCCCTTACGCCACAAGCCGTTTTGATGATCGCCGACAAAATTGCTTGAAGAGCCGACTGTTACAAAATTTCCTTCTTTTTTTGTTTTCCTGCAGTTCCTGCAACTCGCGTTTGTCAGCATTTGTTTTTTCGCGGGGCATTGTTTTTGTTCTAAGCTATTGGAAGCAAAATTAATCTGATTACAGTTATATATTTGGAAGGAAGAAAAAAGAAAAAAGTATTAAATTAATAATCAGTCGCCGCCGAGGCTCGAACCTGCGAAACCTGCGTTCGTTAGCGCGGCTCTTACGCCTTTACGCCACAAACCGTTTTGATGATCGGTGATAAAATACCTTGAAGAGCAGACTATCAAAAGCTTTCTCGTTAGCGCGGCTCTTTACGCCTTACGCCACAAACCGTTTTGATGATCGGTGACAAAATACCTTGAAGAGCAGACTATCAAAAGCTTTCTTGCGCTTGACTTTGCTTGCTCCGACTATCAAAAGCTTTCTTGCGCTTGACTTTGTTTGCTCATATGCACCTGTTTTTTCAAAATATTTAATGACGGCAGATCGTTCGCCGGCTATGACTCAATCGATTTGCGATTTTACCTCATTGATGAGTTATAAGGATGTTCAAGTGTACAAGGAAATTTTAAGGCAATTGCTTTGGAAAACATCGGATTTATGGCCAAAACCGACTTTGAGGTGTATGGCAGCTATAAGATATAGTGGGTCCGATCCGGCCGGCTCCGACCAATGTGCTGTCCCCTTGAATAATAAGTGCCTGTGCAAAGCTGCATCACGATAGCTCAAAAACTTCGAGGGACTCAGTTTGCATACATACAGACAGACAGACAGACAGACAGACAGACAGACAGACAGACAGACAGACGGACATGGCTAGATCAATTTGTTTTGTTTTTATAAGCATATTGGCAGTAACTTTTGGGGGTCTCAGACGCTTCCCCTTCTATGCGTTACAAACTTCAGGACAAACTTAATATACTATTTTCTTCGAAAAGAGTATAAAAATGTTACGCGACAAAATGATTTTGTATAGCTTATGAAATTTCAGTGGTGCAGTTAGCAGAGTGAAAATTGTCTAAAGGTTCGAAAAGAGTATAAAATCTTCGGCACGCCGAAGATAATCCTTTCCCACTTGTTTGCATTTAAATTTGAAGCATTTTAGATTTCAATGAAAATTAAGCCATCTTTATATATCAATGAACCTGAAACTCTGCCAGTATCCACTAACTAAAAAATATTCAATTAGTTTTAATGTTTTGATTTAATTTAATATTTTTAAATATGGTTTATTATTTTAAATGTACAGACTAAATACGGGGCTTGAGGATAAATGCATCTGTTGTGGAAGTAAAAGTCGTCTCACTGCAGCAGCTTCGGCCCGGAAGATAATCCCACTCGATCAGAAAGAAGTTCTTGGAATTGGGTTCTATATTTTAAATATATATATAGACTATCATAGATAAATAAATAATAAAACTGATTTGATTTTACATAGTTTAGTTTGTTATGTCATGTATTATACATATATTTGTTTTTATACCCTGAACCCATTAAAAATGGGTATTTTTTTCTGTATAGAGCGAGTAATCCTTTTAAATTGCGCGAAAAAGAATCTTTGTTGGTAACTAAGTAGAGAGAATAAATAAATATATATATATATATCGAGGGATAGATGATGGTATATAGCTTACCCCCTTTGTGGCGATTCATGAACAATTGTGTTAGAGTTTAGCTCTGAAAAAGAAAAACAGACATTAGTGATAATCTAATATATAATATATAAGTAATATATACTTACTCCCTTTGGTGCGACATCCACGGAAATAATTGTGTTCAGTTTTATTTATGAATAAATGCGTGTTGTGCATATTTTCAGTGTTGTTATCAGTGTGTGTATGTTATCAGTGTTTTGTATCAGCGATAATTATGTGTTGTGACCGACACTTAGTTGCCGCTAAAAAAAAAGAAGATGTAACGTAAACATTTAAGAAAAGTTTAAGTGAAAAGTTGCAATATTTACCATGATATTCTGAAGTGTTTAAATTGGAATCTTTTCAGTGTTGCGTTGTGCATATATCGTAATGAGAAACAAAAATAGAGATTGAACATTTGAAAATAGGCAAAATACATATAATATAAATATATAAATTATATATCGACTCACTTGTTAAGTAACAACAGGTTGTTGTTGTGAATACCGTAAAAAGTATGGTCGTGAGTGCCTTTGATCGACAATCCGCTATCAGTGAGAAAAACATAATAATTAAATAGTAAGCAGTGTGCTATGTTTTACTCTGTACTTACCTCTATTATAATTGTGTATTTGCGGTATCATCGCATCAAAGCCATATGCCAGATCGCCAGTTGTCGGGGTTACCTAGCTATGTATTACGGAGCGTATTCGATCTTGTTGGTGAGAAGATGCCTAGTTAAAAAAACAACTTGGAAAGGATTATCTTCGGCGTGCCGGAAATTTTATACTCTTTTCACTCTGCCAACTGCTGCACTTTCATATTCTGTAAAAATTCTTTTTATCGCGTGGCATTTATTTGATTTGTTCTTAGAATATTTAATTTATTTCCAGTTCTATGGCAGCTATAAGATATTGTGGTCCGATCCGGCCGGCTCCGATCAATGTGCTGTCCCTTTGAATAATGAGCCTCTGTGCAAAGTCTTATCACGATAGTTCAAAAACTGAGGGACTAGTTTGCATACATACAGACAGACAGACATGGCTAGATCAATTTGTTTTGTCACTCTAAGTATACTGGAGGTAACTTTCGGGGTCTCCGCCGCTTCTTTCTATGCCGTACACACTTCAGCACAAACTTAATATAATATTTTCTTCGAAAAGAGTATAATTTTAATAATATTTACCTAAAGGATACTCACATTTTATATTTTTGTTTTGGCAGCAAGCAAAACATGGGTGAACACATTTTTTGTTTGTATTATTGAACCTCTTGAACTTAAGTTATGTATGTACATATTTTCTTCTGTTTTTTACCAGAAGAAGAAAATTCACAAAAACAATTTTGAAAGAACGCACACAAAACAAAGTTTTTAACACAAATAATTTGGAAAGTTGGAGCTCCTAACTGAGCGTGAGCTCGAGCTATACTAATAAAATGGGCGGCGGGAGGTCTATTTATACCCTTTTTCGGTTCGTTTTCGCAGCCTGCTTCGATATATTTTCACAATGCGCCTACTTTGATTTTGAAATTCGACTAGATATGCGATACATTATATTGAATATTAAAATTACTAATTTCTAGGGGTAAATTCTGGAAACTAAACAATCGAAAACCAAACAATCGGCAATAAAACCAATTGGATCGATAGCATTAAATTGGATATCTGTAACAGAAATGGGCTTAACAATTCCAATATTAAGAGCAACTGACGTATTGACTCTCAGTGCTCTAATCAGTAGAATACTTCCTCTGCACATTCCTAGCCCTAAGCCAGCGAATTTTGGTTAGCTTTTATTAAACACCAGCATTTAACAGCGTTCGTCTTTATTTTAATGAAATAAGAGTGCTCTAGTCGGGAGTGCTTGACTAGGACATACCCTAAGCCCAGTCCTCAGATTCATTCATACTAAGCTATCAGTGTACATACATATATAACTTATAACTTCTAAGCTTTGATACAAAAACGCTGCTGTGAAATCAAAATGGATCGACAGCGTTTGAACGGGACGAGTTATCGATAAAATGAAACAAACTTGATCTGTCCCGGGACAACGATAACTTATATTCTAAATATGAAGTCTCTAGCTCTAATAGTCGGACAGACAGCATTAAAAACATGGGATATATGGCCAAAACCGACTTCGAGTTGTATGGCAGCTATAAGATATAGCGGTCCGATCCGGCCGGTTCCAATCAATGTGCTGTCCCTTTGAATAATAAGTCTCTGTGCAAAGTTTTATAACGATAGCTCAAAAACTGAGGGACTAGTTTACATACATACAGACAGACAGAGAGATAGACAGACAGACATGGCTTGATCAATTTGTTTGGTCATTCTAAGCATACTGGCAGTAAGTTTTGGGGGTTTCCGACGCATCCTTCTATGCGTATATACTATATATACTATTTTCTTCGAAAAGAGTATAATAAGGCGAAGTTTGTCAATGCCAATGCCTTTCAAACACCTAAAAAATCACAATTGTCAAAATTAATCAGATTTTCGTTCCCAAGGCAGTTTTGATCATGGCACTTGCTCCTTTTTTCGAATTTCGAAGTAGATATAATGCACAGATAGTCCTGGGAAATGTGTTGAAAAACACCTACAACTCCCATAACTTTGTCAAAACTTAACCGATTTTAAAACCAGAGGCAGTTTTGAATTTTTATACTCTTTTCGAAGAAAATAGTATATTAAGTTTGTGCTGAAGTTTGTAACGCATAGAAGGAAGCGTCGGAGACCCCCAAAAGTTACTGCCAGTAGGCTTAAATTGACAATACAAATTGATCTAGCCATGTTCGTCTGTCTGTCTGTCTGTATGTATGTATGCAAACTAGTCCCTCAGTTTTTGAGCTATGGCGATAAAACTTTGCACAGACACTTATTATTCCCGGGGACAGCACATTGGTCGGAGCCGGCCGGATCGGATCACTATATCTTATAGCTGCTATACAACTGGCAATGAATTAAATATTCTTAGAACAAAAAAAAAATGTTACGCGACAAAATGATTTTGTATAGCTTATGAAATTTCAGTGGTGCAGTTAGCAGAGTGAAAATTGTCTAAAGGTTCGAAAAGAGTATAAAATCTTCGGCACGCCGAAGATAATCCTTTCCCACTTGTTTGCATTTAAATTTGAAGCATTTTAGATTTCAATGAAAATTAAGCCATCTTTATATATCAATGAACCTGAAACTCTGCCAGTATCCACTAACTAAAAAATATTCAATTAGTTTTAATGTTTTGATTTAATTTAATATTTTTAAATATGGTTTATTATTTTAAATGTACAGACTAAATACGGGGCTTGAGGATAAATGCATCTGTTGTGGAAGTAAAAGTCGTCTCACTGCAGCAGCTTCGGCCCGGAAGATAATCCCACTCGATCAGAAAGAAGTTCTTGGAATTGGGTTCTATATTTTAAATATATATATAGACTATCATAGATAAATAAATAATAAAACTGATTTGATTTTACATAGTTTAGTTTGTTATGTCATGTATTATACATATATTTGTTTTTATACCCTGAACCCATTAAAAATGGGTAATTTTTTCTGTATAGAGCGAGTAATCCTTTTAAATTGCGCGAAAAAGAATCTTTGTTGGTAACTAAGTAGAGAGAATAAATAAATATATATATATATATCGAGGGATAGATGATGGTATATAGCTTACCCCCTTTGTGGCGATTCATGAACAATTGTGTTAGAGTTTAGCTCTGAAAAAGAAAAACAGACATTAGTGATAATCTAATATATAATATATAAGTAATATATACTTACTCCCTTTGGTGCGACATCCACGGAAATAATTGTGTTCAGTTTTATTTATGAATAAATGCGTGTTGTGCATATTTTCAGTGTTGTTATCAGTGTGTGTATGTTATCAGTGTTTTGTATCAGCGATAATTATGTGTTGTGACCGACACTTAGTTGCCGCTAAAAAAAGAAGATGTAACGTAAACATTTAAGAAAAGTTTAAGTGAAAAGTTGCAATATTTACCATGATATTCTGAAGTGTTTAAATTGGAATCTTTTCAGTGTTGCGTTGTGCATATATCGTAATGAGAAACAAAAATAGAGATTGAACATTTGAAAATAGGCAAAATACATATAATATAAATATATAAATTATATATCGACTCACTTGTTAAGTAACAACAGGTTGTTGTTGTGAATACCGTAAAAAGTATGGTCGTGAGTGCCTTTGATCGACAATCCGCTATCAGTGAGAAAAACATAATAATTAAATAGTAAGCAGTGTGCTATGTTTTACTCTGTACTTACCTCTATTATAATTGTGTATTTGCGGTATCATCGCATCAAAGCCATATGCCAGATCGCCAGTTGTCGGGGTTACCTAGCTATGTATTACGGAGCGTATTCGATCTTGTTGGTGAGAAGATGCCTAGTTAAAAAAACAACTTGGAAAGGATTATCTTCGGCGTGCCGGAAATTTTATACTCTTTTCACTCTGCCAACTGCTGCACTTTCATATTCTGTAAAAATTCTTTTTATCGCGTGGCATTTATTTGATTTGTTCTTAGAATATTTAATTTATTTCCAGTTCTATGGCAGCTATAAGATATTGTGGTCCGATCCGGCCGGCTCCGATCAATGTGCTGTCCCTTTGAATAATGAGCCTCTGTGCAAAGTCTTATCACGATAGTTCAAAAACTGAGGGACTAGTTTGCATACATACAGACAGACAGACATGGCTAGATCAATTTGTTTTGTCACTCTAAGTATACTGGAGGTAACTTTCGGGGTCTCCGCCGCTTCTTTCTATGCCGTACACACTTCAGCACAAACTTAATATAATATTTTCTTCGAAAAGAGTATAATTTTAATAATATTTACCTAAAGGATACTCACATTTTATATTTTTGTTTTGGCAGCAAGCAAAACATGGGTGAACACATTTTTTGTTTGTATTATTGAACCTCTTGAACTTAAGTTATGTATGTACATATTTTCTTCTGTTTTTTACCAGAAGAAGAAAATTCACAAAAACAATTTTGAAAGAACGCACACAAAACAAAGTTTTTAACACAAATAATTTGGAAAGTTGGAGCTCCTAACTGAGCGTGAGCTCGAGCTATACTAATAAAATGGGCGGCGGGAGGTCTATTTATACCCTTTTTCGGTTCGTTTTCGCAGCCTGCTTCGATATATTTTCACAATGCGCCTACTTTGATTTTGAAATTCGACTAGATATGCGATACATTATATTGAATATTAAAATTACTAATTTCTAGGGGTAAATTCTGGAAACTAAACAATCGAAAACCAAACAATCGGCAATAAAATCAATTGGATCGATAGCATTAAATTGGATATCTGTAACAGAAATGGGCTTAACAATTCCAATATTAAGAGCAACTGACGTATTGACTCTCAGTGCTCTAATCAGTAGAATACTTCCTCTGCACATTCCTAGCCCTAAGCCAGCGAATTTTGGTTAGCTTTTATTAAACACCAGCATTTAACAGCGTTCGTCTTTATTTTAATGAAATAAGAGTGCTCTAGTCGGGAGTGCTTGACTAGGACATACCCTAAGCCCAGTCCTCAGATTCATTCATACTAAGCTATCAGTGTACATACATATATAACTTATAACTTCTAAGCTTTGATACAAAAACGCTGCTGTGAAATCAAAATGGATCGCCAGCGTTTGAACGGGACGAGTTATCGATAAAATGAAACAAACTTGATCTGTCCCGGGACAACGATAACTTATATTCTAAATATGAAGTCTCTAGCTCTAATAGTCGGACAGACAGCATTAAAAACATGGGATATATGGCCAAAACCGACTTCGAGTTGTATGGCAGCTATAAGATATAGCGGTCCGATCCGGCCGGTTCCAATCAATGTGCTGTCCCTTTGAATAATAAGTCTCTGTGCAAAGTTTTATAACGATAGCTCAAAAACTGAGGGACTAGTTTACATACATACAGACAGACAGAGAGATAGACAGACAGACATGGCTTGATCAATTTGTTTGGTCATTCTAAGCATACTGGCAGTAAGTTTTGGGGGTTTCCGACGCATCCTTCTATGCGTATATACTATATATACTATTATCTTCGAAAAGAGTATAATAAGGCGAAGTTTGTCAATGCCAATGCCTTTCAAACACCTAAAAAATCACAATTGTCAAAATTAATCAGATTTTCGTTCCCAAGGCAGTTTTGATCATGGCACTTGCTCCTTTTTTCGAATTTCGAAGTAGATATAATGCACAGATAGTCCTGGGAAATGTGTTGAAAAACACCTACAACTCCCATAACTTTGTCAAAACTTAACCGATTTTAAAACCAGAGGCAGTTTTGAATTTTTATACTCTTTTCGAAGAAAATAGTATATTAAGTTTGTGCTGAAGTTTGTAACGCATAGAAGGAAGCGTCGGAGACCCCCAAAAGTTACTGCCAGTAGGCTTAAATTGACAATACAAATTGATCTAGCCATGTTCGTCTGTCTGTCTGTCTGTCTGTCTGTATGTATGTATGCAAACTAGTCCCTCAGTTTTTGAGCTATGGCGATAAAACTTTGCACAGACACTTATTATTCCCGGGGACAGCACATTGGTCGGAGCCGGCCGGATCGGATCACTATATCTTATAGCTGCTATACAACTGGCAATGAATTAAATATTCTTAGAACAAAAAAAAATGTTACGCGACAAAATGATTTTGTATAGCTTATGAAATTTCAGTGGTGCAGTTAGCAGAGTGAAAATTGTCTAAAGGTTCGAAAAGAGTATAAAATTCGGCACGCCGAAGATAATCCTTTCCCACTTGTTTGCATTTAAATTTGAAGCATTTTAGATTTCAATGAAAATTAAGCCATCTTTATATATCAATGAACCTGAAACTCTGCCAGTATCCACTAACTAAAAAATATTCAATTAGTTTTAATGTTTTGATTTAATTTAATATTTTTAAATATGGTTTATTATTTTAAATGTACAGACTAAATACGGGGCTTGAGGATAAATGCATCTGTTGTGGAAGTAAAAGTCGTCTCACTGCAGCAGCTTCGGCCCGGAAGATAATCCCACTCGATCAGAAAGAAGTTCTTGGAATTGGGTTCTATATTTTAAATATATATATAGACTATCATAGATAAATAAATAATAAAACTGATTTGATTTTACATAGTTTAGTTTGTTATGTCATGTATTATACATATATTTGTTTTTATACCCTGAACCCATTAAAAATGGGTAATTTTTTCTGTATAGAGCGAGTAATCCTTTTAAATTGCGCGAAAAAGAATCTTTGTTGGTAACTAAGTAGAGAGAATAAATAAATATATATATATATATCGAGGGATAGATGATGGTATATAGCTTACCCCCTTTGTGGCGATTCATGAACAATTGTGTTAGAGTTTAGCTCTGAAAAAGAAAAACAGACATTAGTGATAATCTAATATATAATATATAAGTAATATATACTTACTCCCTTTGGTGCGACATCCACGGAAATAATTGTGTTCAGTTTTATTTATGAATAAATGCGTGTTGTGCATATTTTCAGTGTTGTTATCAGTGTGTGTATGTTATCAGTGTTTTGTATCAGCGATAATTATGTGTTGTGACCGACACTTAGTTGCCGCTAAAAAAAAAGAAGATGTAACGTAAACATTTAAGAAAAGTTTAAGTGAAAAGTTGCAATATTTACCATGATATTCTGAAGTGTTTAAATTGGAATCTTTTCAGTGTTGCGTTGTGCATATATCGTAATGAGAAACAAAAATAGAGATTGAACATTTGAAAATAGGCAAAATACATATAATATAAATATATAAATTATATATCGACTCACTTGTTAAGTAACAACAGGTTGTTGTTGTGAATACCGTAAAAAGTATGGTCGTGAGTGCCTTTGATCGACAATCCGCTATCAGTGAGAAAAACATAATAATTAAATAGTAAGCAGTGTGCTATGTTTTACTCTGTACTTACCTCTATTATAATTGTGTATTTGCGGTATCATCGCATCAAAGCCATATGCCAGATCGCCAGTTGTCGGGGTTACCTAGCTATGTATTGCGGAGCGTATTCGATCTTGTTGGTGAGAAGATGCCTAGTTAAAAAAACAACTTGGAAAGGATTATCTTCGGCGTGCCGGAAATTTTATACTCTTTTCACTCTGCCAACTGCTGCACTTTCATATTCTGTAAAAATTCTTTTTATCGCGTGGCATTTATTTGATTTGTTCTTAGAATATTTAATTTATTTCCAGTTCTATGGCAGCTATAAGATATTGTGGTCCGATCCGGCCGGCTCCGATCAATGTGCTGTCCCTTTGAATAATGAGCCTCTGTGCAAAGTCTTATCACGATAGTTCAAAAACTGAGGGACTAGTTTGCATACATACAGTACAGACAGACATGGCTAGATCAATTTGTTTTGTCACTCTAAGTATACTGGAGGTAACTTTCGGGGTCTCCGCCGCTTCTTTCTATGCCGTACACACTTCAGCACAAACTTAATATAATATTTTCTTCGAAAAGAGTATAATTTTAATAATATTTACCTAAAGGATACTCACATTTTATATTTTTGTTTTGGCAGCAAGCAAAACATGGGTGAACACATTTTTTGTTTGTATTATTGAACCTCTTGAACTTAAGTTATGTATGTACATATTTTCTTCTGTTTTTTACCAGAAGAAGAAAATTCACAAAAACAATTTTGAAAGAACGCACACAAAACAAAGTTTTTAACACAAATAATTTGGAAAGTTGGAGCTCCTAACTGAGCGTGAGCTCGAGCTATACTAATAAAATGGGCGGCGGGAGGTCTATTTATACCCTTTTTCGGTTCGTTTTCGCAGCCTGCTTCGATATATTTTCACAATGCGCCTACTTTGATTTTGAAATTCGACTAGATATGCGATACATTATATTGAATATTAAAATTACTAATTTCTAGGGGTAAATTCTGGAAACTAAACAATCGAAAACCAAACAATCGGCAATAAAATCAATTGGATCGATAGCATTAAATTGGATATCTGTAACAGAAATGGGCTTAACAATTCCAATATTAAGAGCAACTGACGTATTGACTCTCAGTGCTCTAATCAGTAGAATACTTCCTCTGCACATTCCTAGCCCTAAGCCAGCGAATTTTGGTTAGCTTTTATTAAACACCAGCATTTAACAGCGTTCGTCTTTATTTTAATGAAATAAGAGTGCTCTAGTCGGGAGTGCTTGACTAGGACATACCCTAAGCCCAGTCCTCAGATTCATTCATACTAAGCTATCAGTGTACATACATATATAACTTATAACTTCTAAGCTTTGATACAAAAACGCTGCTGTGAAATCAAAATGGATCGCCAGCGTTTGAACGGGACGAGTTATCGATAAAATGAAACAAACTTGATCTGTCCCGGGACAACGATAACTTATATTCTAAATATGAAGTCTCTAGCTCTAATAGTCGGACAGACAGCATTAAAAACATGGGATATATGGCCAAAACCGACTTCGAGTTGTATGGCAGCTATAAGATATAGCGGTCCGATCCGGCCGGTTCCAATCAATGTGCTGTCCCTTTGAATAATAAGTCTCTGTGCAAAGTTTTATAACGATAGCTCAAAAACTGAGGGACTAGTTTACATACATACAGACAGACAGAGAGATAGACAGACAGACATGGCTTGATCAATTTGTTTGGTCATTCTAAGCATACTGGCAGTAAGTTTTGGGGGTTTCCGACGCATCCTTCTATGCGTATATACTATATATACTATTATCTTCGAAAAGAGTATAATAAGGCGAAGTTTGTCAATGCCAATGCCTTTCAAACACCTAAAAAATCACAATTGTCAAAATTAATCAGATTTTCGTTCCCAAGGCAGTTTTGATCATGGCACTTGCTCCTTTTTTCGAATTTCGAAGTAGATATAATGCACAGATAGTCCTGGGAAATGTGTTGAAAAACACCTACAACTCCCATAACTTTGTCAAAACTTAACCGATTTTAAAACCAGAGGCAGTTTTGAATTTTTATACTCTTTTCGAAGAAAATAGTATATTAAGTTTGTGCTGAAGTTTGTAACGCATAGAAGGAAGCGTCGGAGACCCCCAAAAGTTACTGCCAGTAGGCTTAAATTGACAATACAAATTAAAAAAAAAAAAAAAAAAAAAAAAAAAAAAAAAAAAAAAAAAAAAAAAAAAAAAAAAAAAAAAAAAAAAAAAAAAAAAAAAAAAAAAAAAAAAAAAAAAACGGCGTGCCGAAGATTTTATACTCTTTCCCCAAAAGTTACTGCCAGTAGGCTTAGAATGACAATACAAATTGATCTAGCCATGTCCGTCTGTCTGTCTGTCTGTCTGTATGTATGCAAACTAGTCCCTCAGTTCTTGAGCTATCGTTATAAAACTCAGCACAGAGACTTATTACTCAAAGGGACAGCACATTGGTTGGAACCGGCCGGATCGGACCACTATATCTTATAGCTGCCATACAACTCGAAGTCGGTTTTGGCCATATATCCCATGTTTTTGAATCTATCGCGATGAAACTTTGCACTGATACTTATTATTCAAAGAGACATCACATTGGTTGGAGCCGGCCGGATCGGATCACTATATCTGATAGCTGCTATACAACTGGCAATGAATTAAATATTCTTAGAACAAAAAAAATGTTACGCGACAAAACGATTTTGTATAGCTCATGAAATTTCCGTGGTGCAGTTAGCAGAGTGAAAATTGTCTAAAGGTTCGAAAAGAGTATAAAATCTTCGGCACGCCGAACATAATCCTTTCCCACTTGTTTGCATTTAAATTTGAAGCATTTTAGATTTCAATGAAAATTAAGCCATCTTTATATATCAATGAACCTGAAACTCTGCCAGTATCCACTAACTAAAAAATATTCAATTAGTTTTAATGTTTTGATTTAATTTAATATTTTTAAATATGGTTTATTATTTTAAATGTACAGACTAAATACGGGGCTTGAGGATAAATGCATCTGTTGTGGAAGTAAAAGTCGTCTCACTGCAGCAGCTTCGGCCCGGAAGATAATCCCACTGGATCAGAAAGAAGTTCTTGAAATTGGGTTCTATATTTTAAATATATATATAGACTAACATAGATAAATAAATAATAAAACTGATTTGATTTTACATAGTTTAGTTTGTTATGTCATGTATTATACATATATTTGTTTTTTTTCTGTGTAGAGCGAGTAATCCTTTTAAATTGCGCGAAAAAGAATCTTTGTTGGTAACTAAGTAGAGAGAATAAATAAATATATATATATATATGTCGAGGGATAGATGATGGTATATAGCTTACCCCCTTTGTGGCGATTCATGAACAATTGTGTTAGAGTTTTGCTCTGAAAAAGAAAAACAGACATTAGTGATAATCTAATATATAATATATAAATAATATATACTTACTCCCTTTGGTGCGACATCCACGGAAATAGTTGTGTTCAGTTTTATTTATGAATAAATGCGTGTTGAGCATATTTTCAGTGTTGTTATCAGTGTGTGTATGTTATCAGTGTTTTGTATCAGCGATAATTATGTGTTGTGACCGACACTTAGTTGCCGCTAAAAAAAAAGAAGATGTAACTTAAACATTTAAGAAAAGTTTAAGTGAAAAGTTGCAATATTTACCATGATATTCTGAAGTGTTTAAATTGGAATCTTTTCAGTGTTGCGTTGTGCATATATCGTAATGAGAAACAAAAATAGAGAATGAACATTTGAAAAAAGGCAAAATACATATAATATAAATATATAAATTATATATCGACTCACTTGTTAAGTAACAACAGGTTGTTGTTGTGAATACCATAAAAAGTATGGTCGTGAGTGCCTTTGATCGACAATCCGCTATCAGTGAGAAAAACATAATAATTAAATAATAAGCAGTGTGCTATGTTTTACTCTGTACTTACCTCTATTATAATTGTGTATTTGCGGTATCATCGCATCAAAGCCTTGATATGCCAGATCGCCAGTTGTCGGGGTTACCTAGCTATGTATTACGGAGCCTATTCGATCTTGTTGGTGAGAAGATGCCTAGTAGTTAAAAAAACCACTTGGAAAGGATTATCTTCGGCGTGCCGAAGATTTTATACTCTTTTCACTCTGCCAACTGCTGCACTTTCATATTCTGTAAAAATTCTTTTTATCGCGTGGCATTTATTTGATTTGTTCTTAGAATATTTAATTTATTTCCAGTTCTATGGCAGGTATAAGATATAGTGGTCCGATCCGGCCGGCTCCGATCAATGTGCTGTCCCTTTGAATAATGAGCCTCTGTGCAAAGTCTTATCACGATAGTTCAAAAACTGAGGGACTAGTTTGCATACATACAGACAGACATGACATAGCATACAGATTTGTTTTGTCACTCTGACAGATATAGCTGGAGGTCAACTTTCGGGGTCTCCGCCGCTTCTTTGCTATGCCGGTAGCACACTTTCAGCACAAACTTAATATAATATTTTCTTCGAAAAGAGTATAATTTTAATAATATCTACCTAAAGGATACTCACATTTTATATTTTTGTTTTGGCAGCAAGCAAAACATGGGTGAACACATTTTTTGTTTGTATTATTGAACCTCTTGAACTTAAGTTATGTATGTACATATTTTCTTCTGTTTTTTACCAGAAGAAGAAAATTCACAAAAACAATTTTGAAAGAACGCACACAAAACAAAGTTTTTAACACAAATAATTTGGAAAGTTGGAGCTCCTAACTGAGCGTATGCTCGAGCTATACTAATAAAATGGGCGGCGGGAGGTCTATTTATACCCTTTTTCGGTTCGTTGTCGCAGCCTGCTTTGATATATTTTCACAATGCGCCTACTTTGATTTTGAAATTCGACTAGATATGCGATACATAATATTGAATATTAAAATTACTAATTTCTAGTAAGTAAGTTCTGGAAACTAAACAATCGAAGACCAAACAATCGGCAATAAAATCAATTGGATCGATAGCATTAAATTGGATATCTGTAACAGAAATGGGCTTAACAATTCCAATATTAAGAGCAACTGACGTATTGACTCTCAGTCCTCTAATCAGTAGAATACTTCCTAAGCCAGCGAATTTTGGTTAGCTTTTATTAAACACCAGCATTTAACAGCGTTCGTCTTTATTTTAATGAAATAAGAGTGCTCTAGTCGGGAGTGCTCGACTAGGACATACCCTAAGCCCAGTCCTCAGATTCATTCATACTAAGCTATCAGTGTACATACATATATCACTTATAACTTCTAAGCTTTGACACAAAAACGCTGCTGTGCAATCAAAATTTATCGACAGCGTTTGAACGGGACGAGCTATCGATAAAATGAAACAAACTTGATCTGTCCCGGGACAACGATAACGTATATTCTAAATATGAAGTCTCTAGCTCTAATAGTCGGACATACAGCATTGAAGGAAGCAGCGGAGACTCCCAAAAGTTACCTCCAGTATGCTTAGAATGACAAGAAAAATGGGTTTGGTCATGTCCGTCTGTCTGTCTGTCGGTATGTATGCAAACTAGACCCTCAGTTTCCTAGCTATCGCAATGATACTTTGCACAGAGACGTATTACTCAAAGGGACAGCACATTGATCGGAACTGGCTGGATCGGACTACTATATCTTATAGCTGCCATACAACTAGAAGTCGATTTTGGCCATATATCCGATCTTTTCAAAGCTATCGCCTTAAATTTCCTTGTACACTTGGACATCCTTATAACTCATCAATGTTAAAAGTTTCAAATTGATTGAATTATAATAATCAAAGATATGCGTCATTAAATATTTCGGTGCTATAGTTGGCAGAGTGAAAATTGCCCAAATGTTCGAAAAGAGTATAAAATCTTCGGCACGCCGAAGACAATCCTTTCCCACTTGTTATAATTTATGATTGTTCATATATTAAATTGTGTAAGCAGTATTAAATTATTCACTGATAATCTTTGCCAAGGGCTTTCCAAACCGGTCAAATGAAAAATAACATAGTTTCATGCAACAGTGTTTTTCCCTATTTTCCGAGCTCGGAAATATAAAACTGCTGCCTTGCTTGACAATCGCTAAACGTTAAACTCTTATATATTATATATTGATTAACAGACGATTTTTATTTGAACTTATTCTAGAATATTCACGAGCTAATTGTCATTGATTTGCGAAGAACAAAACGCTAGGAATTTTGTTGATTCTGGTTACACTTGAATTGAGAACAGCGTTTTGCTCCAAGTGTGTTTATTATGTGTTGAATATCTCTACACTAATCAAAAATTTGGAAATACTTTCGATATTGTATGGTTAATTTGTGAATATCGATTGTGTGTGTTCCGTTTATATTTGGTTGACTCAAATTTGTTCATTTCCCACAAGCAACTATTATTGACAACTTGCTCGAGCAGCCTCAGGGATACACTACAATTGCTAAGCTCGGTTTGCTTTTGCATTTGGGGACACAGATTGGGTTTCCTTGTTGCCATCTTGCTGCTGTAGTCCTTGTTTATTTTGCAGCTCTCGATCAATGCGCTCCTTGGCCCGAAAGACCTTTGACTGTATGTAGAAAGAGCCGCCGGCTGCCTTCTGATTAGCCCGAAACAGATGCTCAAAGCTGCCGCGGATCTCTTCGGTATTGGACAGATCGTTAACGTTGAGTATCTGCTGGGCCTCCCTCAGGGTCATGCCCTTGACAGCGACATCCTGTCCCTTGTCCTTGCTCCTCATCGCCCGATGCTGATTGGCAGCCGCACGCGAAGCCTCAATCTCCTGGCGAACGGCCTTGACAAAGGCTCTGCCCACTGACTGAGCCCCGTACATAAGGATGCGTGCAAAATGTTTGGCCATCTTTTCTCCCCCTTTCCCCCTTCGCTGTCGCTGTCGCTGTCGCTATAGCAATAGCTATCGCTCTCGCTCTATGCCCTATCCTCGTCCCCGTCCTCGTCCTCGACCTGTCTGGGCGTGTGACTCGAATCGATCCAAGAATTTTACAATCGTTTTTTTTGTTTAACATAAATGAACAAATGTACAGAAAAATATGTAAAGTGTGCTTTTTTCGTTTTCCGAGTGTGACACATATTGAAAAGTGTTCATATGGCCTGTAGATATCGAATCGATCTAAATCGCGATAATGACTATCTATACATATATGCTTTTTAATAATATATAAATGGTCATCAAAAATTAGCGCACAGCCTCAATTGTATGTGATAGGAAGTACTTATACTTTTTAGCATGAATTGTTACGACTGAATGATTTTTAAAAGAAAAGTGAATAACCACATCAAGAATGTTCCTAGACGAAAGAAGCCATGCATTAAGCTGTCAAAAATGAAGTGATCAATATCATAACATCATGCGACAAAGCTTTCGTTAGTGGATAACTAATTGGTTGAATGGAATGTCGACAGGGTTGAGATCATTCCCACAACCAGAAAGCTGTAGGCGCTTCGCTTCGATTCCGGAAGGTGGTCACCAGCAGAAACATTGTTCTCGCCTGTCTGCCACCGATGTGCCTGGAGTCCGACAAACAGCGCCACCAATTGGAACTCGGACCTGGCCGTGGGAGGCATCAGTTGCATTTGGACTGTGGCTGGCAAGTCTTGTAGCCACCATGAGGAGGACTTCAGCAGGGAATCGCAGTGGCTGCCGGGTTGCCAGCTTTAGATCAGCTCGACACTGAGCTGCCATTGTGCCTACAGAGTCGCGGGAACTCCTGACGTAGGGAGTTTTTCTGGTTCCTCAAGTCTGACGTGGCAAAAGGAAGCAGTAGGCTGTGTGCCTCCGTGTCCTTCCGAGGACAAGGATTGTGTCGTCGACCTCATGGAGTTTAACTGCCTAGAGAGGCTTTGCAAACTTGGACCGGTGCAGGCCATGGACATGTATCCCTCGGAGGTCTATGAGAGCTTATGCCACATGCATCCCACACGGCATGATGAGCTCCACTGCAGGGAAGCCAATGCGCGTCCTGCAAATCCTGCATGACATGGAACCCATTTGCCATCCATAGAAGCTCATGCAGATCGATATGAATTAATGGCGATTAATGCAAATAATCATATTCATATTCAGTATGCATTACAATAAGATTGCATCCTTTGCTTTTACTCGCAGAAAATAACAATTATTTTTTCTTTTTGCAAAAGACTACGATTCCAAAACATACATGTCCAGCAATTTCTTAAATCAATACCTTCATTTGTGAAATGATATTCTGATATAAGTATACAGGAATGCTTTCGTCATAATAACTACAGCTTTTAATATTGAAATTTTAGGAATGGCAAATATTCTATTGTTTTGCACTTAAATTTCGAAGAGCAGTTTTTCCCAAAGTGTAGTTTCCAAACATCTTTGTTCGGGTCGTAAATAAATTATGCGCAATTTGACCGAGTTCCGGAGAAAGCGATGCGCAAGTTTATTATGTTGTAGTCGCCTTCTCGGTACGTATATGGTCGAAGCAATGGGAGCAGATAGAGAGAGATGGACAGAGAGGTGGATAGAAAGAGAGCGAGATGGACAGACAGAGAGGAGGATAGAGAGAGAGAGAGAGTTGTAGTTGCAGTTGCAGTTGCCGACAGCTGTGAACATATCAAGTGATATGCCATGTGATGTGTTGTGTTGTGTTCTGCTGTGTGTGTGCGTGTGTGTGCGTGTGTGTGTGGCCGGGTATTAACATAATTGCAATAATGACTTGTTGCCGGTCAATGTCAGAACGGGGCCCGACAAAATGCAACTGTGTAGTAACTCCGACCGGAATTAGTGGCCATAATTTGGAGAGGCAAGTTGTCAGCAGTTTGGTCGCATTTGCATAAGCTCAATGCACTGCTGTCTTTTTAAACGGATCGAAACCAAACCCAAAATCACACAGAAAACAACAAGCTAGAAATTCAAATATTTTATACTATTTTTCGAAGAAAATAGTATATTCAGTTTGTGCTGAAGTTTGTAATGCATAGAAGGAAGCGGCGGAGACCCCGAAAGTTACCTCCAGTATGCTTAGAATGACAAAACAAATTGATCTAGCTCTGTCCGTCTGTCTGTATGTATGCAAACTAGTCCCTCAGTTTTTGAGCTATCGTGATAAAACTTTGCACAGAGACTAATTATTCAAAGGGCTAGCACATTGGTCGGATCCGGCCGGATCGGTCCACTATATCTTATAGCTGCCATAAAACTCGTAGTCGGTTTTGGCCATATATTCGATCTTTTCAAAGCTATCGCCTTAAATATCCTTGTACACTTTAAAATCCTTATAACTCATGCATGTTTAAAATTTCAAATTGATTGACGTATAAATAGCAAAGATATGCGTCATTAAATATTTCGGTGGTGGAGTTGGCTAAAGGTTCGAAAAGAGTATAAAATCTTTGGCACGCCGAAGATAATCCTTCTCCACTTGTTTTTTATTGCGAAATTCCATATATTCAGCCTGATCGGTCTGGAAACCTGGAAGTTTCGTTTGTAATTGCTTTAATTTCACACTGAGCTTATTTTTTGCTCTAACCAATCGTCAGCTAAACTCGGATAGCAATTCTTCATTCTTCATTTTTGTATTCCGCTCTTAGTACTCTAAATACATATTTCATTGTTTTGTTCCTGATTTTAAATGTACCTATTTCTTATGCTTGAAATGAAATGACTATTTATGACTCAATCGTTTTGATGATGATTTAGAAGGATGTTCAAGTGTTCAAGGAAAGTGATGGCGATAGCTTCGAAAACAGGAGATATATGGCCAAAACCGGCTTCGATTTGTATGGCAGCTATAAAATATAGTGGTCTGATCCGGCCAGCTCCAACCAATGTGCTGTCCCTTTGAATAATAAGTATCTGTACAAAGTTAGCTCCAAACTGAGGGACTAGTTTGCAGACATACAGACAGACAGACAGACAGACGAACATGGCCAGGTGAATATGTCTTGTCATTCTAAGCATACTGGAGATAACTTTTGGGGTCTCTGAAGCTTCCTTCTAAGCATTACACAGTTCAGCACAAAGTTAATGGGTTTTTTTCTTCGAAAAGAGTATAACAACATTGAAATGACAGCGCTCTATTACTTAAGTATAGAAGAACCTAATTTATGCCAAATAGTTCGGTTTGTGTGCACTGTGCAGTGGTGCGTCTCTACACACAGAGTAGACTGCGCAGACAAATGGACAGACAGACAGACAGACCGTATTTGGCGCAATGTGGCCAACAATTGCAATTCGCCCATTTTGCCGTTAAAATTCACAAACTGTAATTGATCACATTTGCGTTTGTCGTTTGATTTCATTGTCTTGTGCGTGAACTGGCAATGGGTTATGCTCCCGGTTGGGCTTCAGGGGCATAGGGCTTAGGGAGGGCTGGTGGGTTACCAATTCCAGAGAAAGCCACAGCTGATGGGCTTAGTTGTTATTGTTGGTGCCTGGCGGGCGCGAGCTCTTTCATTATGCAAACACCTCCACGTTGCCTACATCTAACCTGACCATGGTCCATGTCTATCCCTCTCTCTCTCTCTCTCTCACTCTCTCTCTGTCTCACTCTCACGCTGGCTGCATTTTGCGATTAGTTGCCATTTAAACTGATGTTGCCGTCGTCCATTTCATTTCGCCTACTCCTCCTGCTCCTGCTACTTGTCCTCCTCTTTGGTCTGTCCAGATTTCCGCACTGCATCCGGCTGTTTTAATCCCTGGTCGCCAGCTGCCTTGCGAATCCAACGAAAAACAAAATAGAACTAGAAATAACAGCTATCACGCTGAAGTATATATACTCTATGATGATAAAATATCATAGTTTGATTGATATTTTGGTAAGCATTGTAACTGGACAGCTTATTAATATACTGACCCGATCCACTCGATATCAACAGATGTACTTCCTGCAGCAAATCTATAGGTATTGGCAATCTTTCAACAATACAGTTTTAATAGAACAAACACAATAGTTGTATGTCAAGGATAAGGATAGAATTTTAGAATTTCAGAATATTTATATTTTAAAAATCATTGATAGCCGGTTTTTTGATAAAAATATACAAATATATATTCCACCTCGTTGAAAACTTATATTTCTACTGTTTAAATGGCTATATCCTTGAATGGTATATGCCAACTGGATGTTCCACTCATTTTGTTTTAGCTAACCTCTTGGCAACTTTTATTAGTAATTGCAACTTCGTCTTTTCAAATATCAGACGATATGTCTGCTTAGGTTGCTAATTTTGTTCATGTAAATAATAAATAGTTAATTAACACGATGTTTTATTAACGAAACAGTATTTGACAACATGTTAAAGTAGCTGTTAACATAAACGGACGGTTAAACTGAACGTAAAGAAACACGAGAGACGTATTCATTTGAAGCTAATAACATGGATACTGCAGTTCGTATGAAACACTTTCGAAATAGAGTATAACGTGTAGAGGGGGGATCAGCTGGATGAAAGGGGGTCGGGGGTGGTGAGGGGCTGTGGAGTTGTCAACGAAAGCGAATAGTTCACTATTTACCACACATGAACGTGGGATCTGAACGAGTACGTGAACGTGATTGTGATTGTGAATGTGAATGTGATTGTGATTGTGAATGTGATTGTGAATGTGGGTGATGCATGGCGCTGAAAATGTTTAGGCCTAGTGTCTGGTGTCGCATTCATTGCCATTCATTCGGTTGCTGCCGTTTCGTGGTTGCCATTGCCAGTTGTTGTTGTTGTCGCAGTCGCAGTCGCAATCCCTATACCCTGTACTCATTCGAAATGGCTGCTCAAGGCTGTGATGTGGAACTGTGCTTAGCAGGCAGAAGTTAGCGTCTCACATAAAGTAACATCTGTACGATCTTAGCGACTGTGAGCGCTAAGGAGCTGAAATTTGGAATGTCCAGAGATTATGCTATTAGCAGTCTAAGTGTATTATTTTGATATCAATAACGCACCTAGCTAAACTAATATTAATAAAAATGTATTTCCTATCAGGTTTTTTGCTTAGCATACATAATATTTATATTCTTTTGACATTTTAAATAGCTCTACTAACATTGAACAAAGAGTCATAAAACTAGATGACATACTTCTAAGGTTATCTAAGCTTTCAGCAAGTGAGTACAGGGTATCAACTAGCTGGGCACTCTCGACTGCCGCAGTCTCATTTGCTGTTGTTGTTGCTGCTGTTGTGGCTAACATGCAAGCTTAGGATTTGGAAAACAATTTCACTGTTAGTGGAATGTCAGCGTCAGGCTCGATGCACGGCTCCTGGCGCCTGGCTCTCGGCGCCTGACTCCTGGCCCCCGCCACCGATTGCCCAGCTTGGCCCATTTCTATTTCCATTTCCAATTCCATTCCGCTCATCTGGGCAACCGGGGTCCACTCTAAAACCCCAATCCATTCGTGCCGAAACTGCAAATTTAAGCGCGCGCGGCGCTCACATCACTAATTAGTGATGTGCAATAATCGTGCTGGGGTTGGGGCAGGAGTAGGGCGGATGGTGGAAGGAGGAAGAGGGGCTGGTTTATTGGTCCCCATGGAGGCAGGTTCAGAGATTTGTGTCGCTGACAAAAGTGGGCGTTAGTTCGCTTCAAAAATCGCAACATTGTTAATCAACTGGGCGTGTTGCGAAACTTGCATTTGAAATCGAGTTTAGATTTTCGATTCGGCATTTGAGTTTTGGATTGCTCAATTGTCCGCTTTGAACTTTTTTGAGTTGCTCATTTGCTTAGGCGCTGCAAATATATACAAAATACTATCCAACTTGAAAATCAGCATGGTTAGTACATATTCCTCTATTCGCATTCCAGATGGGATTGACAAGTATAAAGTTATTAAGCTGATTTTCGATTTCTATTTCCTGTGTCTCCCAATCAGTTAATAGCAAGATTCCGGAAAATTATTTAATTTTGCTTACTACTCATCTGTAAGTCAAGAACTTTTGATTTTATTCATTTGGTATTCGAGAATATTCATGCCAAATTTAGTGCCTCAAGCTCTTATAAGTCGATATCGATGATCGATAACTTTAGAGCGGGACGAGCTATCGATAAAATGGAATAAACTTAATCTGAGCAGTGACAACGAGAACTTATATTCCATATATGAGTTCTCTAGCTCCTATAGTCTATGATATGCGCTTATAGACGGACAGTTTTTTTAATGGGTTCAGTACGTTCTGACGGATATAAATATATAGTGGACCATACAACCAAAAGTAGTTACATTTGAGTCATAACTATAAACATATTCAGTGTATATATTCATTGAAAACTAAAAAAAGTGCAACTCTTAAAGTTTGCATTCAAAAATGGTTGATCAATTACACATAAAATAACAATTTCAAGCCGAAATTGCTGGATAACCATTTTGAGGAATAATTACATGGGCTGTAATTATGACTTTGAACTTTTAGTTTGGTTATAAATATATATGTACATATAGTTTTAGAAATATAAATTTCGGAATATTTGTAATGACAATTTCGAAATTTATATTTCTGCTAAAGTTTTACAACACTGTTAGCTGTCTCTGATTGTACGCTTTCGACATTACAAGATCAACTTGCAAGTACACATAGAGACCATTTACAATATACCCAACAACGATTTTGGCTTACAACAATTGTTGCAATTGTTGTTGTCGGTTTTTACGTGCAATTTGCAGCGGCGTGTAAATAAAAAGAGTCGAAATTGCAACTCACTCACTTGTGTGCGTGTGTGTGTGTGTGTGTGCGTGTGTGTGCGTGTGTGTGTGTGTGTGTGCAGCTGGCAATATGGCTGCATTAAATTGACCAGAAAAACAGCATAGAGTAGAGCTGCCTAATTGAAATTTCATGTTCTGAAATAAGTGGCCAACTGGTGACACGAGACGAGTGAGTTTAATGGGGGATGGGGACAGGGTGCACTATGTTGGTGAAGGGGGTTTTCCCCCTTGCGTTAACGCGACTCGCTAAAACTTGGCGATTTCGCAATGAGGGGAAAGGCACAGTTTTGTTGTTTAGGCCATGCATCTGTGAGAATTGAAACAATTGCAAATCAAATAGCACTGTAAACAAGTAAGAGTGCTCTATTCGGGAGTGCCCGACTCGGTGATACCCTGAACCGAGTTTTAAACTGCATGCAGACTTACTTATTAGTGTATGTACATGTAAGCACACAGTTACTGCAAGCAGTGCAAGCAGTTAGCTTGCTTGTTCACTGAGCACCATACAATATAAAGTTGTATCCTAAACAACTTCTGTGTTTGTTCTCCGATCTTTGTTATATTTGTTGGACATAATATTGACCATATGCGGATGCATATGCGGTACGGTATGTAGCATTTTTAACATTCAACCTATGGCCAAAAAACGCTTATCTAAAATCTAAACATATCGATCACTTTTGAACGGGACGAGTTATCGATAAAATGAAACAAACTTGAGGGACTACGCGAACTTATGTACCAAATATGAGGTCTTTAGCGACTATAATCTCTCATACAGAAAGACAGACAGACGGAAGGACAGACAGACGGACATGGCAAGATCGACCCGGCTGTTGATACTGATACGAAGATGCTTCTAAAAGACACTATAAGATTTAGGAATTTAGGAACTGATTTAATGTTGATTCAATTTATCATGTTCTTAAGTCAACTTAGGTACTTACGATAGTTGAAGACTTTAAAAATACATTTTTTAAATATTTTGTATATTTATTTTTTTGGAAGAAAATAGTATATTAAGTTTGTGCAGAAGTTTGTAATGCATAGAAGGAAGGCTTAGATTGATAAAACAAATTGATCTAGCCATGTCCGTCTGTCTGTCTGTCTGTATGTATGCAAACTAGTCCCTCAGTTTTTGAGCTATCGTTACAAAACTTTGCACAGAGACTTATTATTCAAAGGGACAGCACATTGGTCGGAACCAGCCGGATCGCTCCATATTGGCCATATATCCGATTTTTCAAAGCTATCGCCTTAAATTTTCTTGTACACTTGAACATCCTTATAACTCATCAACGTTTAAAATTTCAAATTGATTGACGTATAAATAGCAAAGATATGCGTCATTAAATATTTCGCTGGTGCAGTTGGCAGAGTGAAAATTGCCTAAAGGTTCGAAAAGAGTATAAAATCTTCGGTACGCCGAAGGTAGTCCTTCCCCACTTGTTTTAATTTAATTTTTTCCAGTCGCGATTAAAAAATAATCTCAAGTATTGTTTTAATATGAGAATCATCACATCAATCAAACTTATGTCGAAGCAGCTTTCTGTATTCTGCATTTAAGTTAAAGGCTCTTTTTTGCCATTGTTTTTAATTGTTGCATGATAATTATAATAAACTTAATTTTTTTATATTTTTGTAGTTGCATGCGAAAGTGTAAGAACAAAAAATAAACGGCAAATGAGCATTGACACTGGGAAACGATCAAGCAGCAAGAAATCATGAAAATCCGCTTTGCACTCAGTAGGCTAGTGAACAAATTGGATCTCGTAGAGCCGTAGAGATTTAGTCTGTTTAGCCGGAACGTGCAAGTCGAATAGTATTGACACAAATTAAAGTTAATTTTGATTTTAAGTTTTTTTAACATACATTTTTAACGCGATTTTGTAAGGATCACAATTCATCCAGCAGCATGCAGGACGAGCGGGATCAACTGCTGCAGGACATCTATATGCTGTACGGCGGAGGCGGTGATGCGGATAATCAAGCCAATCTGGCCAATAACGGGCAGCAGCTGCAGCTGCTCGAAGCTGGCCGAGATGGAGGCGGCGATGGCGGCAGCACCAGTGGAGATCGTGCCTTCGGCTACATATATCAGATCGAAACGATTTCCGTCGCCATTCCGATAGCCATTGCCGAGCTGGACATCAGCATGATGGGCCGGGATGCGGGAACGCACGCCAAGCCCGTGGAGCACAGGCCCAATGAGCTTGTGCGCTTCCTGCTGCGCATGGGCTTCAGCGCACTGATGCATCCCTATGAGTACGCCAAGGTGCTGATGCAACTGGGACACGAACCCCTGCCGGCGGTGGCCTCCACCAGCTGGCTGCTGGGTCGCTCGACTCTGCTGCTGCCCGGTGTGCATCAGTATATACGCTATATCAAGCATACCGATGGCATCGCCGGACTCTATCGCGGCCTGACGCCACGCATCCTGGGCACCCTTGCCACCGCACTCTTCTCATCCACACTCGTCCGCCTGCTGGGCGTGCGTCCGGTGCTGACGTCCACGAAGCGGCCAGCGCTATCCCTGGGCAATTGCGTCTGGAATGTGCTGCACGACGGCCTTGTGCTGGCCACCGGTCTGGCCATAGCGCAACCCTTCTACGTCATCGCCGTGCGCCAGATGGCCCAGTTCGTTGGCCGTGAGACAGTCTACGCGGGCGTTTGGGCCAGCTGCCGCGAGATCTTCGCCCAGGCGGGCTGGCGCGGCTTCTATGTGGGCTTTGCGCCCCGCCTGCTCTGCGATGTGGGCGTCCTGCTCGGCACCAGCTCACTCAGCACCATCTGCAATGGCTGCTTCCGCCTGCAGCCCGCCCAGCGCGAATACACTGCGGCGATGCTGCAGTTTGCTGCCATCATGCTGCTGTATCCGCTGCAGGTCGTCGGCGCCTGCATGGCCTGCTCCGGATCGGGACTGGCCGCTGGGGCGCCGCCCTTTATGCCCGTCTATGGACAGTGGAGGGACTGCCTCACCGATCTCATGGCACGTGGCGATCACTTTCGCGGCGCCTTCATCTTGCGTCGCACATTGCCCCGAATGCAGAAACCTCTGGCAGCTCAGATGTCCCGCATCTATGATTCTTTCCCCGCCGTTTCGCGCATGATTTAAACTAGTTTTATTCATCGAACTATCCGTGCATTTTTAGATTGGTTTTTTTTTTTTTTAGCAAATAGTGCTGTGCTTTACTGCACACTCTTTCGCAACTAAATAAAGTATTTATGCCATTGCAAAATTCACTTGTAATCTCCCTTTGGCAAACTTTCATTTACAAATCTGAACAAAACTCAATTATTATTATTATTATTATTATTATTATCAATTATTACTATTTTCAAATTTTCATTTAGCTTTATACATTTTTACTCCCAAAAAAGAAATTTTTTTAATTTTTAGAAAATTAAAATTTTGTTTAAGCCAGCGGAAAAATTTCTCAGAATTTTTTTTTCTGCCCTGAAAGTATATAACAGGCATATGGAAGCATCTCCGACCATATAAAGTATATATATTCCATATCAGTATCAACAGCCGAGTCGATCTAGCCATGTCCGTCTGTATGAACACTCAGATAACAGAAACTATATGAGCTAGACAGATATTTGGAATTTAAGTTCTCGTAGTCCCGGAACAGATCACATTTGTTTCATTTTATCGATAACTCTACCCGTTCAAAAGTGATCGATAAATTTCGATTTCAGACTAGTGTTTTTTGGCCATTACTGGAAAGTTATATGAGCTAAAGGCACCCAATTTGGTATGTATAGTCTCGAATAGCATACACAAATACAAAATATTTCACTTTTTGGATACCAGCCCCGCCCCCCAAAAGTGAAAAGCACTAATTTTTCAAGGTATGACCTTGTAATTTGGTTTGATCACACATTTTATTGCCAATTTTATGTCCAACAAATTTCATTAAGATTTACCTTGCGCAGAAGTTTCAGGTTATCAGGCTACAAAGCACTCTTACTTGTTTTCCCTTAAAATGTTTGCTTTTGTTTAGAACAAAACTTGTAACTTTTTCACTGTTAAATCAAAACTAAACTTAATTCTTAAACAAATATTTTGAAATCCCCATTTGTAATTTTTGTAAGTCTGTTAAGCTTAGAATTTTGAAATTTGGCTTTAAACATATTTTGTTTTTTTTTAGCCAGCTGAGAAATTCATGAAAAATGCCAACAAAAAACGATATTTTTCCAATTACAACTTTGTCAAAACTGACCCGAAAAACATTTGAAACATTTCAATTAATATCTTGAAAATAATTTTTGTATTAATACGATTTTTTTACCATTTAAATCGAAACATTTAATTTTTTTGTTGGCATACTGGTTGCATTTTATGCTCCGAATATATATCGTATTTATAAATTAAATGTTTGGCAATTTCTGACGCAAATATTCAGGAATATTTGCAGCTCTCTGAAAGCTCAACTGAACTGCTATTGTTTGTCTGCAGTTATTGTTGTTGCTGTTGGGCCAGCTTGTACTAATTTGAATTATTTAGCTAGGACACTGGCATCAAGGCACACACACACACACACACACACACACATGTACATGTACATGTACACACACACGCATTCAAACTGGAGACAAGGACGCACTTGTGGTCTCCATTGGACGGGCCGGTTTTAATTCATAAGCGACCGGGGAACGAGTGGCAGTGGGAGTGAAACTAGGCGGAACGTGTGGCAAATGGAATTTGCTGCTGCAAGCGAGGCTTTCGTTCCGTTGGTTCCCCTTTTTTCTTTGCTGCCACACAAAATGTCGGCAGAGAT
Organism: Drosophila flavopinicola; assembly: GCA_035042425.1. NCBI lineage: Eukaryota > Metazoa > Arthropoda > Insecta > Diptera > Drosophilidae > Drosophila > Drosophila flavopinicola. The sequence continues at coordinate 443,361 of JAWNLL010000447.1, read as the reverse complement.
TAAGCGATAGAAATCAGTGCATGTACAAGATTTTATAAACCGAGTACAGAGCACACACACACACACACACACAGACTAAGGACACAGCACGCTCAGCAAAAAATTTCCTGACTACATATAGAAGTATGTAACAGTTATAAGGAATCATCTCCGAATATATATAATGCACATATATTCTTGATCAGTATCCACAGCCGAGCCGATTTAGTCATGTCCGTCTGTCTGTCTGTCTGTCACGCGCATCTCACAGCCTATAATAACTAGAGACTTCATATTTAGAATATAGACACTCGTCGTCAGTGGTCAGATCAAGATTGTCTTAATTTATCGATAGCTCGCACCGTTTAAAAATTAATCGATAAATTTCGATTTCAAATAAGCGTTTTTGCCATCAGTTCTTGAAAGTTGTACCAAATTTGGTATCTAATCTAGAATAGCAAACACATGCAAAAGTTATTGGGCGTTTTATAAATATAAATACATACATATCTAAAGTTTAAGTTAAAATTGCGTAAAGTGTTTGGGGTAAATATGCAACATTATAAACAAATTTGTACTTCAAATAATAGAGTGTCTAACTTATGAAGTTTAGGTCTTGGTTCATGATTGATTTAGAAACTTGAGTGCCCAAGATAACAAAGGTAATAGGCCTATAAAAATGTATTCCGAACTTATGACGAAGGTTTTGGGAGACAGTTCGACAACATTTAAATTTGATAAGAGTTAAAAGTTCTCCGTTTTCTCTGAGTGCAGACGCAATTCAGTTTTGCTTCATTTGAATGCGATATTTGTGTGTGTGTGTGTGTGTGTGTGTGTGAGAGAGAGAGAGTGTAGCTGCTGTTGTTGTTGCTGGTCAGGTTCATTTAGGGCAGAGAAATCAAAAGTCAAAAGTTAGTCCAGAGCCCGCAGAGATTCGAGTTCTTGAAATAAACTAGTTATTACATGTCTGGGAGTGTTGCTCGCTCTGTGTGTGAACTGTCTGTGTAGAAGGTGTGCTGTGTAGATTGGAGATGCACGCATGAACCATTTATTTAACACGACACGAGCACGAACACGAACCGTAAATTAATAAACACGACTTCGCCCAGATATGTTTTTCTGTGTCTCATTTTTGTATACACTATATATTTTTGTTTTATTTGTAAAACTTGATTCGATTCAAAACAGACAAGAAACCTATTAACGTTTACTAGTTACTGCTGCTATTACTACTACTATTACTGCTACTGTTAGTACTACGATTACTACTATGGTTTAATATTACTTTCACTACTACTATTTACTATTACTTTAACTACTACTTTTAACTCATATTAGCATTGACTTTGTATCGATGGAAACATGTTTCTTTTCCTGCGTCAAATATTGCCTTTAGTTAAAAAATAGTAATATTCTCATTAAATTCTGAGCTTGTTTAATATTCTTTTGTCTTTTGTACCACCACTATTTACTATTATTTTTACTACTACTATTTACCATAGCTTTAACTACTACTATTTACTACTACTTTAACTCATATTAGCATTGACTTTGTATCGATGGAAACATGTTTCTTTTCCTCCGTCAAATATTGCCTTTAGCTAAAAAATAATAATATTCTCATTAAATTTTGAGCTTTTTTAATACTCTTTTGCGATTTGTAATTTCGAAATTGGTTTTATTTATTTTCATTTCATTGGCTTGATTTTCTCTGTTTTTTGTTCCAGCTTGCGTTCGTGTCACGAAGTAAACAACATAACCCCAATGCATATGATGACAAGGAGAAGAAGAAGAAGCAGAGGAAGAGAATAACGGCATACTGACTTAATAACCAAAAAATGCAATCAGCAACTATGTGACCGAAGAGACCAACTGGAAGCAGGCTTTGGAAATGTGCAGCAGTCACTTTCTGGACAGCCTTCTGACATTCACGCATGCACACACGCACACACACGCACAACACACACACACACACGCACACAGCCACAACTAACATCAGCCCAATCTGAATTGCTGTTCTCTATATCCCTTCCATCTCCATTCTAAATTTCTGCCCCTGTTCCTAGTTTTCTAGTCTTGTTGCTTGGCAAATGCAATTAGGCTAACGATGCAACACAATTTTGTCTTTAACTACAACGAGTGTGCGAGCGAGATGGCTATAATGATGCATGCAACTTTGCCGCATTAGCTGCGAGATGCGATTCAAGGATTGCAATAGACATACACAATTATTAACTAAGCCATTTTCGAAGAAAATAGTGCTGAAGTGTGTAATGCATAGAAGATAAGTAACCACCATAGGATGTCAAAACAAATTTGTGTGGCCATGTCCGTCTGTCTGTCCGTCTGTCTGTCTGTCTGTCTGTATGCAAACTAGTCCCTCAGTTGTTGAGCTATCGCGATGAAACTTTGCATAGAGACTTATTATACAAAGGAACAACACATTTGTGAGAACTGGCCGGATCGGAAACACTATATCTTACAGCTGCCATACAACTCGAATCGGTCTTAGCCGTAAATCCGATGTATTCAAAGCTATCGCCGTCAATTTCCTTGTACACTGGAACATCCTTACAAATCATCAATGTTTAAAGTTGCACAACGATTGAATCACAAATAGTGAAGATATGCAAAGATATTTTGAAGGAAAAGGTGCATTTGACAAATAAATGAAAGTGCAAGTCAGTTTTGAACTTACTTCGCTATAATCGAGCTTATCACCGATTCACAAATCAGTTCGGTAGTGTAAATTGTAGAGTGCCATGCAAACATGATGTCTGGATAGTCGAGTGGGCTCGGGATCTAGTCTTATTTGAGATAAAAGAAGATAATTTTTCCCCACTTGTTTTAATTTAAATATTATTGAATATTTGTAACTGTTTCATAATATTCATTTAATTTGCTGTCTCGACAATAAATGAATATTTTTTAAAAGCTTAACATTTTTGTTAAAAGCTTTAACTTTGCTGCTCTTTGTTAAAACTTTCCTCGCACAAGTTCCATTTCAAGTATTTTACATAATGCACCAAACTCAAACTTGTCTATATCATAAATGTATTATGTGTGTGCGTGTGTGCGTGTGTATTCGTGCCGGAAATGTCGAACAATTGATGCACTCTCTGCCTATTGACTTAAATCGAGATATTAAGATATCGGCGCTGAGCTTCAGGCTTAATGAATATGCTCCGATGTGGGTGGCCAATGAATAGTAATAATTGATATTAATTTCAGGCAAACCAGAAATTATTATTTTATTGAATTACGTTCAAATTAAGCCACCAATGCCTCAAAATAAAAAAACATAAACAAAAAAACATGTCTTTGGGCTCGCTTTCGTTTTGTTTATATTTCACATAACACGTAGAAAACAACAATTTACACATGAATATATCATAATTAATACTAGCCACGAAATTCATGTGTTCGCAGTTCGCCAAAAAAGTCAACATATTCACATTTAACGCAGTTGGTTACAGGAAACGATTTCACTTCAATTCCACCAACGAATTTCTATGCGAAAAAAAATAATACTTTAATATGATTTTCGTAAATGCTCAGCAGGCCTTGAAATCTCAGCAAAAAACCGAAAAAACCGACCAGCCCATTTCAATCCCAAAAACATTCATTCCATTTCGAGCTCTACTAGAGTCAACAGCTCTAGTTTCAAAATTCAAAATTTTTCCGCATTTTCCAGTTTATATTTGTACAAAATTAAAAAGTTAAACAGAATACAGTTAATTTCAAAGTTTCGGGTATAGGAAATGTGTAATTTCCTCAAAGTGTTTCAACATTTCGTTAACAATCTTGTGATTGGGTGTAAGAAACTATAGTAAAAACAGATTTGTGTAAGAAATCATCAATGACAAGTGTAATTCAGATGGTTTATACACGGCACAATCATTTAAATGCAATTGTGTCGTAATAATCGAGTATCGTGTTTGGTATCCAGAAAGGTGAGTTCGTAAGCTTCTAATATAATATAGATTATATATCATCAATTTCTGCCAGGTATAAAGCATCGCAACATGCTCTCAATATGTGTGTCAAGTATTGAGAGTATCAGATAATTTCAATTATGAGGTAATATCATAAATGCATTTGAAATACTCATTTCCTAACAGCTTTTTTTTTCTTTATACGTAAACAGTTTTTAAAAAAGGCTATAAAAAGAATTCAAAACAGGAGGCTTTTTTTCTTATTGAAGCGTAATAACAAAATTTAAGCAGTAAGTTTTACCACCTTTACTTTAAATTTATCTAATACTTCTATTTCTTTTCAGATGTACATTTTTCAAAAGGCTATGAAAGGGATTGTACAGTCTTTCTCACCAATATACATTCCACGGATATTTTTGTAAAAATCATTTAAAAAGCGAAAAAGAAGAAATTTTAAATTCATTTCATCAGTAAGTGTTTTGGATCCACCTTTGTTTTTGCTAATAAGTCTTTTTCTTTTCAGAACGACATTCATCAAGAGGCTATGAAAGGGATCGCTGGCTAGGTACTACTCGAATCGAGGGCATTTCCAATTTGGGGAAGCATCATTGTATCGTAATACGAAATTTAATTAAATTTAATCTTTAGACCACTATAAGTAGCACAAATAATAATAAAGTGTCAAAAGAAATACACAATGTTAAATGTGTTTATTTTTGTAGGCATGTATGAGTTGATTATAAATAAATATTTATATAGATAATGTATTTCATTATTGATATGTAAAATGTGTAAATATAATAAATCTAACCGATATTGGTTGCAAATGGCAGATCGGAAAAAGCCTTGTTTATGATACTTTGAGTTAACATTTGTGGGAACACCTTAATTTAAGAAACAAGTTAAAGGTAAATTACGCATACGCCGCATAGGCAATCGACTTCCGCTGACAACGCGACGGCAGCGACGTCGCTTTCAATATTATAACGTTAATCCAATTAACAGGGTTTCCCCCATACACACACACACACACAAACACACACACACACACATACACATACACACACAGGAGGAGGTGTTAATCGCCGTTATTTTGATGTAAAACGAGCGTTGAGAATGATATTGTATATTTTATGACCGCATATGCGATGCGTAATTAACAACAACAACAACAGCAACAACAACAATTGTCCGCCAGGTTAATGAGCCATCATTGATTATGCATATGTGTTGCGGTGTGGTCTGTATGTGTGTGTATATGTGTGTGTGTGTGTGTGTGTAAAGAGTTTCATTCGCTTTTCGCACATCAAATTAAATTGTTACATATGCTAATGAAATCAACCAAAATTATGAGCAATTATGAATAGCTTAATGGGATTTGTGAATGTGCAACACACACACACACAGCTACATGTGTGTGGGGTTGAGCTACAGTAGTCACTCGTTAACTAAAATTATGCTCAAATTGGTATCGTTGTCTCAAAGTGGCATATTTTTTCGATGCTAACAAAGCGAGAGACTTGAAACTTGGTATAGCAATAGAAAATGTGTGCCAATTTAATGATTTGAGTTTGTAGACAGAATTAAGATAATAAAAAACAAGTAAGAGTGCTGTAGTCGGGAGTGCCCGACTAGGAGATACCCCGATCCAAGTCCTTATAATCAGGCATACTAATCTTAACACACACATGCTGCAGTTCAAGCAGTACAAGCAGTGCAAGCGGTTTAAGCAGTTAGTTTGCTTTTCACCGAGCCCCACACAATCGAAAGTTAAATCTTAAATAACTTCTGTGTTTATTGTCCGATCTTATTGATTTGTTGGGCATACAATTGGCAACAAAATGTGTGACCAAACCAAATTGCAAGGTCGTACCTTCGAAAATGGGTTTTTTCAAATTTGGGGGGAATTGGGGGGTGGTACCCAAAAAGTGAAAAATTGTTACATGTTACATGCTATTCGAGAATAAATTTAAGGGAAAAACAATGAACAAATTGACCCTGAGCTTGAAAATCTGTTCAGTTTTCTCAACGTTATGTGAATTTCCAATCTTGTGCAGAGGGATATCTGCGAATTAGTTGCGAGCTCTGTTAGCACATATGCAGAAAATAGCAGCTAGTGAAAAGTATCCACAGACTCGAACAGTGTGAAAAAACTTCGGTACGCCGTAGATAATCCTTCCCCACTTGTTATACCCTGAACCCATAAAAAATGAGTAAAAAAGGTATTATGGTTTTGTGTAAAAGTATGTAACAGGCATAAGGAAGCATTTCCGACCATATCAAGTATATATATTCTTGATCAGTATCAGCCGAGTCGACCTAGGCGTATCCGTCTGTCTGTCCGTCTGTATGAACACGCGGATATCAGAGACTATAAGAGCTAGAGACTTCATATTTGGAATATAAATTCTCTTAGTGCCGGAACAGTACAAGTTTGTTTCATTTTATCGATAACTCGGCCTGTTCAAAAGTTATCGATAAATTTCCATTTCATACCAGTGTTTTTTTGGCCATAAATTGAAAGTTATAAAAGCTAGAGGCACCAAATGGTATGTATAGTCTCGAATAGCATACACATCTAACATATATTTCACTTTTTGGATACCGTACTCCAATCTCCCCAAAAGTGAAAAAACTCAATGTATGACCTTGCAATTTGGTCTTATGCCTCTTTTTATATCCAATGTTATGTCCTGAATATTTCACAAAGATCGGGCACTAAACACAGAAGTTATTTAAGATTTACCTTTCCATAGTGTGGGGCCTTACGAAGAAGTTCTCCTTGCGCTGCTTGCAGCTTGTGTGTGTTTGTATGGAAGTGCATTGTATGAATGGATGTATGGACTGGGTTCAAGGTATCTCCTAGTCGGGCACTCCTGACTAGAGCACTCTTACTTGTTAGAACTCAACTTGGCTGCACCTGGGGAAAAGCCTCTATACGTAAGTTGATGAAAAGAAAACTAAAAGAGGAAGTATATGTTAATTGATACTATCAACAGTTCATCCATCAATATGGTTTTCACTGAGGAAACAACTGCCTGGTGCAGGTGCAGCTTAGCAATCGTAACTTTCTAGTTGTTGACTATTTGGCAACAAAAGTGACATATAATACTTTGAGCCCATTAAGCATATAGGAATCTTACGTGGAAAAGGCGCTATCGAGTTTGTGCTCACCAAGGACTTGCAAGCGTCGTTCAAGGGCATCAACGGTATGTTGCCAGTCAAGAGTTCGAAGGAGCTCATCACATCATCCCACCAGCAACAGAGCCGCCGGCAGATGAGCAACTTGTCGCCAGTCCAGTACAATGTGTTTGAGCCGTTTGGCGTAACTGCTAAAGGACATGATCACGGGATGCTCGATTGGCATTGCCTTTGTTCACTACAAGGACATGGAGTGCGCCAATCGGGCTATAGATGGCACTCATGCCAGCAAACTGATATACGGCAAGCTGCCCTTGGTGCTCAAATTGGCCCATAGCCAGAATGAAGCAGTGCCACCATCACTCGTTTTCATCCCGGGCACCCAGATGGAGCCATCAGCTGCTGCCGTCCACTCATCTTCATCCCGTTCACCGTTCCAGATGGACCCGTCCACTTGTCTTCATCCCGACCATCTTTCCAGCCTCATTCATCAGCTGCTGTTGTTCACTCGTCTTCATCCCGGTCACCTTTCGTCTACTCGTCTTCATTCTGGCCATCTTTCCAGCCTCAATCATCAGCTGCTGCCGTCCACTCGTCTTCATCCCGGTTACTATTCCAGCCTTAATTATCAGCTGCTGCCGTCTACTTATCTTCATCCCGGTCACCTTTTCAGATGGAGCCGTCCACTTGCCTTCATCCCGGCCATCTGTCCAGCCACAATCATCAGCTGCTGTTGTTCACTCGTCTTCATCCCGGTCACCTTTCGTCTACTCGTCTTCATCCCGGCCATCTTTCCCGCCTCAATCATCAGCTGCTGCCGTCCACTCATCTTCATCCCGGTTACTATTCCAGCCTTAATCATCAGCTGCTGCCGTCTACTCATCTTCATCCCGGTCACCTTTTCTGATGGAGCCGTCCACTTGCCTTCATCCCGGCCATCTGTCCAGCCACAATCATCAGCTGCTGCCGTTTACTCATCTTCATCCCAGCCATCTTTGTCTGCTCGTCTTCATCCCGGCCATCTTTCCCGCCTCAATCATCAGCTGCTGCCGTTTACTCGTCCTCATTCTGGCCATCTTTCCAGCCGGAGCCACAGACGTACCAAAGACGCATGTATCGTTCCGTTCCCGACTTTATTTGGGAGACTTGTATGCTCATGAAGCAACTTGCAATTCCCACAGACCTGTCGATCTTAGACGACTTAAATGAGCATGATGCACTTCCCAATACCGGTCGAACTCAGATACGTTGATACGTTCTCTAAAGGACTCCTTCTCCCGAGCCTACACATATTTGTGTCTGTCGCACAAGTGGTTCCCAGATGTCTAGAGTGCCAGTTAACAACCATTGATTATTATTAACATTCGATTTGAAAATGATACAATATCAATTATACTCACAAGAATCGATCGATCAGTAAAATGAACTAATATATCATATAGCTGCCATAGGAAGAAACGCTCGAAAGATGACTTGGACAAAAGCCTCTATGATAATGCTTCAACAAGGGACTTGGCTTCTGTTTCGCTGACTGTAGATATAAGCCAAGTATGTTCGTGTGTTTGTTTTAAAGCCAAGTCTATTGTTTAAAGTGAAAAGTCAGGCCAGGCAAAGGCAAAGGCAAAGGCAAGGCAGTTGAGCATCAGGCCAAGCATGGCAGGCAGGCAAAAAACGCAGCCAGGTGTAAATTACAAACTTGTAAGATTTTTGCCTGGCATTTCCTGGCCAGCCCCCAAGCCAAGCCAAGCCAAGCCCATCCTCCTCGCAAACAGGACACTGACTGCCAACTGAGCTTTCAGTTCGTTGGCTGTCGTCCCATAACTGAAGCTGAGTGCCAGGCCAGGGGGCCTGGGCCTGGGCCTGGGCCTGGGGTGTACAGAGGGGTGGGGGCTGTGTCGTGTCTTCACGTAATGCCAACAATTACGCAGCTGAATATTTTATGAGCCAAGCAGATTAATATGAATATTTTATTATCATTTTAGATTCCGTATTTCTTTGTTGCCCTGCCAAGCAGTTCTCTCTCTCCCCCCCCATCCGCTCGCCCTCTCATTCGTCCTGCCACGCCCCCTTTTTGCTGTGTCAGTTGAGGCTAAGCCTGGGCCAGTTCAGCCAAGCCAAACTCAAGCCGAAAGCATGTCCAAAAATATGCTTTATATGCCTTTTGCGTTTGAGTGTTGTTCTTTCTTCTCCATTTTTTGTCGGTTGCCTTAATAGTCGCTCCCTTCAATGCCGGCCATATGCGTTTTCCCAGTCAGTTTGTCATCCCTGCGGCAATAGAACCACATATATTACAATCTTAAGCCTAAGTACATTACTCATATTAAAATTTGCCATACAAAAAGTAAAAGCCCTAGCTAATTCTACTCTATTCGCCTATTCTCATTTAGTCTGAGCTATCGATAAATCTATCCACCCCATAGCTTTATTGCATTCCTGCCATATCCCTAAACATACTGGATAACTTCTTTTTGAGCAACATACCAAATTTCATTAGCAGAAATTCTTGTTTCAAATGCGTCAACCAACAAAAATAGTCAAATTTAAATTGATATATTGTTAATATATGTGTATATATATATATAAATTGAAATAAATATATATAAATGATGCAAAACTAACATTTTCACTAGCAAATTAACGGAGCTATCATCGGCTTATTGCATTTTAAAGTTATTAAAAGTTACTATTATTAGATGTCAAATTCTATGACAAATTGAACGCATTTGTATAGAAAATAAATACTATATGTATGCATAAACAAATTCCACAATACAATTTCTGTGGTAAATCTGAATGTTGGCATATTTGGATCATGAAAAAGTCCCATTTTATTTGTGTGGTTAGAAACTGGTCAAGCCTTAAGTTTTTTGAATTCTTATCAGTATTATATTATTAACTATATATTTTAAATATAAATATATCAAATATTATTCATACTTTGAAAGTGTTTTATATTTAAAAAAATTAATTTTCTGTCTAAATAAATGTATTATTATTGTTTTCATCTAAATTTACCATACACTTATTTTATTGGTATAATTGGTATTTTTTTCTGGATTTCACCCAATCCTTGCAGCAAATGCTAGACCAATTATCATTTAAACTTACCACCAGATTAATCAATTTCCAGTCAACTGGAATATATCATTTTAAATTGGAATTTGTAAATATTATATATACTTTATGAATAATGTTACTTTAATTATAGTAAAAATACCAAAAAAAACATGCTAAAATATAAACCGCACAAAAATTCATTTGCTCCTGAAAGATTATCGCATATCAATTAATTTCAATTTATTTAAAGTGTATGCGATGAAATTCCATATCAAAGCCTCTTTCACTTTCACTATTGTTAAGTAGAGCATACAGAATTCGTTGCTTTAGAGGTCGAATTGAATGCGTTGCCATTTCGTTGCCCAAGGCTTTTTTGCACCTTTTGGTGGAGTCAAAAATGCTTTTTGCTTCTGGCCAGAAATACACTAACAAAAAACAAAGTGTGAGGAGGAGTAGGGCGAATGCGGTGAGAATGGAATTTATGACCACGAGCCTTCAAAGGGCCAAGCTGCCTAAATGTTTTGCGCCAGCCAAATAAAAACGGGAAGCCAAAACAAATTCGTAGGGGGACCCAGCAGCAGATAGGCGGCGGTTGGGGTAGGGTACGCCAGTTGGCCCAGTCAAAGGCAGCCAAGATAAAAAAAAACAAGTGGGAAAGGATTATCCTCGGCGTGCCGAAGATTTTATACTCTTTTCGAACCTTTAGACAATTTTCACTCTGCTAACTGCAGCACTTTCATCTGTAAAAATTGATATCATATGATATCAATTTGAATTGAAATATTAAATTTATTTCCAGTTGTATGGCAGTTTTAAGATATAGTGATCCAATCCGGCCGGCTCCGATCAATGTGATGTATGTTTGTATAATATGTATATGTGCAAAGTTTCATTGCGATAGCTTTGAAAACATGGGATATATGGGCAAAACCGACTTCGAGTTGTATGGCAGCTATAAGATATAGTGGTCCGATTCGACCGGCTCCAACGAATGTGATGTCTCTTTGAATAATAAGTATCAGTGCAAAGTTTCATTGCGATAGATTCAAGAACATGGGATATATGGCCAAAACCGACTTCGAGTTGTATGGCAGCTATAAGATATAGTGGTCCGATCCGGCCGGCTCCGACCAATGTGCTGTCCCCTGGAATAATAAGTGTCTCTGCAAAGTTTTATCGCGATAGCTCAAAAACTGAGGGACTAGTTTGCATACATACAGACAGACAGACAGACAGACAGACAGACAGACAGACAGACAGACAGACAGACAGACGGACATGGCTAGATCAATTTGTATTGTCATTCTAAGCATACTGGCAGTAACTTTTGGGGGTCTCCGACGCTTCCTTCTATGCGTTACAAACTTCAGGACAAACTTAATATACTATTTTCTTCGAAAAGAGTATAAAAAACAAGTGGCGAAGGATTATCTTCGGCGTGCTGAAAATTTTATACTCTTTTCGAACCTTTGGCAATTTTCCATCTGCCAACTGCACCACTGAAAATTTCATATGCTGTAAAAAATCGTTTTACCATTTAGTGTTTTTGTTCTAAGAATATTTAATTCATTGCCAGTTGTATGGCAGCTATAAGATATAGTTATCCGATCCAGCCCGCTCCGACCAATGTGATGTCTCTTTGAATAATAAGTATCTGTGCAAAGTTTCAGCGCAATAGCTTTAAAAACATGGGATATAAGGCCAAAACAAACTTCGAGTTGTATGGCAGCTATAAGATATAGTGATCCGATCCAGCCGAATCCGACCAATGTGCTGTACATTTGAATAATAAGTGTCTGTGCAAAGTTTTATCGCGATTGCTCAAAAACTGAGGGACTAGTTTGCATACATACAGACAGACAGACAGACAGACATGGCTAGATCAATTTGTATTGTCATTCTAAGCATACTGGCAGTAGCTTTTTGGGGTCTCCGACGCTTCCTTCTCTGTGTTACGAACTTCAGCACAAACTTAATATACTATTTTCTTCGAAAAGAGTATAAAGAAGGAAAACATTGTGCAAAAAAACGAAATATTTTCATTTGTTGCGTTGAAAATTTCATGTGCTCCGAGCATGGCAATTACAGTATGCCCCCTATCTAAAATTTCCTTAGTGCCAGCCAAACTGCGGTAGTGCGCCCCTGGAGCAAACTATGTGAAATAGTCGTAATATCGTCATCATCTCAGCTCGAGCACAATAAATTCGGCCAATAAATGCGCCTTCGAGTGCCAAGCGCCACGCCCCTTACCAAAGTGGGCGGCGGGTGGTGGTTGGTGGGTGCCGGTAGCGCTGGCAGGGTACGTTGGCTGTGGCACCCACTGATTTATGCAGCGCCATAAAACAAGCGAGCCGCCTTAAAGCTTGCTTACAGCAGCCAAGAGCAGCACACACGCAAAGAAAATAAATAAAAGCGAACAAAAACGATGCCCGTAGAGCTACCCAAAAGTGACGCTGTCCGTACCGGAGCCAGTGGAACCCGTTGATTCCGGGTCGGAGTCTAAGTCGGTGTCGGTGTTGGAGTCTGAGTCTGAGTCCTCAGCCTGAGCCTAGGCTGGCTTAGCGTGCACTTCAGCCCTGTCAAATTGCATCGCAAATAACAAAAACAAGTAAGAGTGCTCTAGTCGGGAGTGCCCGACTACGAGATACCCTGAACCCAGTCCTTACAATCATTCGTACTACTCTAAACCCACACATGCTGCAGTACAAGCAGTGCAAGCGGTTTAAGCAGTTAGCTTGCTCTTTCGCTGAGCCCCACACAATGGAAAGTTAAATCTTAAATAACTTCTGTGTTTATTGTCCGATCTTACTGAAATTTTTGGGACATACAATTGTCAATAATATGTGTGACCAAACCAAATTGCAAGGTCGTACCTTCAAAAATGGGTTTTTTTAACTTTTGGGGGGCTTGGGGGTGGTATCCAAAAAGTGAAATATTTGTTACATGTGTATGCTATTCGAGATTATACATGCCAAATTTGGGGTCTCTAGCTCTTATAACTTTGAAGTTATGTCCCAAAAACGCTAGTCTAAAATCAAAATTTATCGATAACTTTTGAATGCGACGAGTTATCGATCAAATGAAATAAACTTGATCTGTCCCGGGATTAGGAGAACTTATGTTCCAAATATGAAGTCTCTAGCTCTTGTAGTCTCTGATATCTGTGTGTTCATACAGACGGACAGACGGACGGACGGACAGACGGACAGACGGACAGACAGACGGACATGGCTAGATCGACTCGGCTGTTGATACTGATCAATAATATATATACTTTATATGGTCGGAGATGCTTCCTTATGCCTGTTACATACATTTGCACAAAACCATAATACCCTTTTTACCCATTTAATGGATAACAGATATCAGAGACTACAAGAGCTAGAGACTTCATATTTGGAACATAAGTTCTCCTTATCCCGGGACAGATCAAGTTTATTTCATTTGATCGATAACTCGTCGCATTCAAAAGTTATCGATAAATTTTGATTTTAGACTAGCGTTTTTGGAACATAACTTCAAAGTTATAAGAGCTAGAGACCCCAAATTTGGCATGTATAATCTCGAATAGCATACACATGTAACAAATATTTCATTTTTGGATACCACCCCCAAACCCCCCAAAGTTAAAAAAACCCATTTTTGAAGGTACGACCTTGCAATTTGGTTTGGTAACACATATTATCGACAATTGTTTGCTCCAAAAATTTCAATATGATCGGACAATAAACACAGAAGTTATTTAAGATTTAACTTTCCATTGTGTGGGGCTCAGCGAAAGAGCAAGCTAACTGCTTAAACCGCTGGCACTGCTTGTACTGCTTGTACTGCGCATGTGTGAGTTTAGAGTAGTACGAATGATTGTAAGGACTGGGTTCAGGGTATCTCGTAGTCGGGCACTCCCGACTAGAGCACTCTTACTTGTTTTTGTTAACATTTGTATGCAAATTGGAGTTGTAACAAAAACTCAAAAACGGTAAGGTTGAGAATAAGTCGTTTTTATTGTTCATTCATTTTTAAGCAAATACTATTATGTTGCCAACATACTCTGTTAAGTCTTAATTAGCTAACAGACTGTTAACATAACTTGCAAACGTTTTACATTTCGATTAATATGACTTCTTTTTATTTGGTCGTCTCTCGCATTGATTTGAATGTAAATAAAGCAGCTGACTCACTGCTACTAGCTGCTCCTACTCGCTTTGATTATTTGTGCAGTCCCGGACTGGCAGTCACGTAGCTTTCAATGGAATCTCTGGAGTCGTCAGCGTTATGATGCACCTTTTCTTTGCTCATACCCTGTAGTATTTCGTTGGGTTGTGGTTTTGACCTTTTGTTGCACTCATTATGGGGCAACGTTTCTGCCAGCTGGGTGCAACAGGCAACAGGCAGCAAGCAGCAGGCATCAGGATTCTTTCTTGTTTTTGGTTTGGCTCTGCTGTTGTCTCTCGTATAAATTCAGTTCAGGTCGCTTGTGCGATTTTTCCGGCCACATGCCTGGCTGCACTTCAATCAAAATCAAATATTACAGCCGCCCCTCAACCGGCAACTGCATCTGCACTTATCTGGCTGCGACTCCAACTCCAACTCCAACTCCAACTGCAACTCCGATTCCAACTCCGAGTGCGCTGCTGACTCCTTTTGAGTTATGAGGCTAGGCTAGGCTACCATATTGCAGCAGGCATGTGGCATTCGACCCTGGACACCAGGCACATCCATCCATATGCATGTTAGCGTTCTTATTGCCTTTTGTTGTGCTCCTCGGCAAGGATGCAACAAGGATGGCTCTCTCTCTCCCTCGCTCTCTCTCTCCGGTTGCCTGACTCCGGCCGAGGCTTGATTACGCACGTTTATTACTGGTTGCGGCGCTTCGATTCCCAGCTTTACGGCTACGGTTACGGACTCCGGATACGCTCCACACTACAATTCGATCCGGCTGTCTCTCTGTCTGTCTGTCTGTCTCTCTTCCTGTCTTCCTGGCTCTCTGTCTGTCTGTGCTCATCAATATGCGGCGTGTGAGCTGCAAATGTACAACATGATTACTTGCAAATCACGTGATTGTGATTGGGATTATTGCCACCCTACACACACACACACACACACACACACACACACAGAGAGAGTGGGTGTTGAATTTTGTTGTTGCCGCTTCAACAATTGTCGGACATGTTCAAAAATGCAGGCGAGCAAAAATTCGTTTTCATTTTTCTATTTTATTCTATGGGGCTATTTTATTTTTTTTTTGAGTATATCCTTTATTAATATGGTGAATGATAGAGTGTCTGCCACTATAGATTATAATTGTTGGTGAGCTTAAATAAATATATATAAAATATATGAAATAAATATAAATACGAATATATAAAAAATAATGAAATTAAATGCAATACGACTTTATGTTTGAATAAAAAATAAGTCCATTAGAAATAAATATATATGAAATGAAATATAATATGACTTTCTGTTTGTATAAAAAAAGAAGTCCATTAGCTGCTTGAGAGTTTAATATATGAGTCAGATATTTTTGAACATATCAATCTGATATTTTATTATAAAAGCCGATTTGGCATTTTTTTTTCAAATGTGCTGCAGATGGAAAGAATAGAAAGGAATATAGAAATTATAAAATTTTATTTTACATTTTTGGGTCAAACATAAAATCTAGAAGAAATAAACATTCTCAGTGTCAAATTTCGAAAACGAAACCAGACTAATTTATGCGCTTTGAAATTTGACAATAAATTGATATTGACATTCCTTTCTTGAGTGCATATGCTTGCAGGTAAGCTACTACAAACAACTAAAAGGGTATCTGCCAGTCCAGCAAAGTCGAGCCACATTTTTTGTTGATTCATATTTTCTTTTTGGGCAGCTACCTTTTTGTTTATTTTCATATGCTTGAAGTAATTAAAAGTTGGGCCCGGCAAGAATTTGATTTCATTTGCCATCTCTTTTGCCAGTGTCTGTCCGGATTATTTTGGATAATAATAATGCGCAATTCGAATATTTGCGCTTTGTGTGCATTTTGCATAACAGTACTCGAGTGCAAGTGTGCAAATGCATTTTTGGTCCCTAACTGACCAACAAAAACCAGATGAAAAGAACCCAACCGAATGCTTTTATTATTGCTCTTGATTTTGCTGCACAAACGTAATCGAAATTTACTTAAAATTACATCGATAAAACGAAATTCCTCAGAAGCCATGCAAACAATAACTGACCATAAAACTCAAGTTTTTGTCTGCATTTGAGAATAGCAATCACTTTTCAATTTCAATAGGTGCAAACCTATGCAAACCTATTTACTAATTACTCGGCCTTGAAGTCCTATAATAAACCCATAATTCAATTTAATTCGAAGGCAAGAAACCTGTGTAAAGCCTATCCCGGCACCTGAAACTTTACTATCAAAGTTTAAACAAATAAAATGAGCGCAATTTCTCAATTACACATTCCGCCTTGTACACTTTTTTGTATGTATTTAATTTACTCAATAAACAAATAATTCAAATTTTTGCTTACCCAATTGTATGAAATATATTATTTTCACAAATAAGCTGCTTGTTTGCTGGTGTTGGACTGCCAAAGGACATATGTCCTTATTGATATTTGCTTGTTTCCCCTACTACTTTACTTCTTTACATACTTGTATTATGATTATCCACGATTATCATGATACTCTTTTCGAAGAAAATAGTATATTCAGTTTGTGCTGAAGTTTGTAACACATAGAAGGAAGCGTCGGAGACCCCGCATACTGCCAGTATGCTTAGAATGCCAAAACAAATTGATCTAGCCATGTTCGTCTGTCTGTCTGTCTGTATGTATGCAAACTGGTCCCTCAGTTTTTAAGCTATCGCGATGAATCTCTGCACAGAGACTTATTATTCGAAGGGACTGCACATTGGTTGGAACCAGCCGTATCGGATCACAATATCTTATAGCTACCATACAACTGGAAGTCGGTTTTTGCCATATATCCGCTATTTTCAAAGCTATCGCCTTTCACTTTCTTGTGTACTTGAACATCCTTACAACTCATCAATGTATTAAATTGCAAATTAATTGAGTTATAAATAGCAAAGATATGTGTCTTTAAATATTTTGAAAGAACATCATATATTTTCATTTTTACTAATTATTTTTTTCAAATATATAGCAGCTTGAATTTAAGATTTCAAAAGAAAAATTTATATTCATATTCGAAAAGGGTATAAATTCCTTTCCCACTTGTTTTACTTGGTTTTTGTTGCTGTTAATAGTCATCTGAACGCTTTTAATGTAATTCCCTATATATTTAATATAAATTAGTACGTAAGCATGGCTTTTACAGCACTTTAATTTGTTGTAAGAATTTTGATTGTTATACAAAACAGATCCTTTTTGCACTCACTTGCTGTTGGAATATTTGAGTTATCTGAACGAGTGTCGGCATTTTGACTAGTTGAACAAATTGACAGTGAAGTGCATTTTTCTAATTCTGATTTCTAATTAAACTTATTTGTTGTTTTGTAACTGTCGACGCTGAAGCGTCGTTGAATTGTTCTATGAATATTAATTTGGTTTTCAGGGGCCGCAACAATGCAAACTAAAACCAGAATTACAACTAAATATTTATAACTCATTTTGTGTGTGCACAACACACACACACACACACGCACACACAAGCCTATAAATAATAGAAAAACTGCATACACACACACATAAACACACACACGCATACAGACAGAGGATATGTCGACAGTTTTTTGGTATCAAAAATATACAAATGGATATTTTGGGGCGTTTTGTTGTTGTGTCGCGTGAAAATACACAAAATTAACTTGTATTTAAAATTTAATTAAAACTTTTGCTCTTATTTACATTTACCAAATGCAAGTGTGCGTGTGTGTGTGTGCTGTGTGTGTGTGTGTGTTTGTATTTGTGTGTTTCTTTCAGTGTGCGCTGTAAAGTAGGCAACACTTTTTGTGCGCCCCACAACTTTCGCTGCGAGAGCGATGGGCGGCCGAGGCAGGGGGGGCGGAGGTGGGGGGGGCGTGGCACACACGCACTGGGCATTAAATTAAATCATATTGTATTACACACAACTACAACAAGCTTGCATGTCTGCATGTGTGTGTGTGTTTAATTGAAATTGTGCGCGCCCAATTTTTGGTTTATCGCATCAAAAGACAACGCTGAGATCGTCAATGAGTGGGCGGGTGGGTGGTTGTGGGCGTGGGCGTGGCAAACAGCAATTTTTGGGCCATTGGAGCTATTGGCCACCCTGGGTAAGTGGTGGTTTCGGTTTTACGCTGTTTAGCATAATTAGTACTTTTGACCGCGTTTTGTGAAATGCGGTAACGGCTTTAAAACTTAAACCCCATAATGCATTCAATCCAATTCCCAACCTTTCCCTCACCAATTCACCCTTCTCTGCCACAGCATCAATATTATTGCAAATATGCACAAATTAAAAGTTATTTACCGTAATAACTGTGTAATGCGAACAATTTGAACGTTTTACAGCCAATACAAGTTGTTATTACACGCTTTGCTAGTGCAATGCTCAACTAGCAAATTCCCTTTATTACGACTTCGTTTGGTTCTATGTAATTGGTTTTTAGAGCTAGTTCTTTTGAAAGTTTTCGATTGTGATTAGCAGTGGGTATACGAGTAGCTACATCTCTTCTAGAAAGTACTTTCATTTTTTTGCTGATTATACTCTTTTTGGAAGAGAATTGTATATTCATTATGGACTGAAGTTTGTTAATCATAGCCTCCAGCATGCTTAGGATGACAAAATAAATTGATCTGACAATGTTCGTCTGTCTGTCTGTCTGTCTGTATGTATGAAATCTAGTCCCTCAGTTTTTGACCTATTGCGATGAAACTTTGCACAAAGACTTATTATTCAAAGGGACAGCATATTTGTCGGAACCAGTTGGATCGGACCACTATATCTTGTTGCTGTCATACAACTGGAAGTCGGTTTTGGCCATATATCCGAAAATTTTAAAGCTATCGCCATCAATTTACTTGTACACTTGAACATCCTCAGAGCTCATAAATGTTTAAATTTACAAACCGATTGAGCTTTAAATAGCAAAGATATGATCCAATATATATTTTGAAAGAACAAATAAAGCCAAGTGCAAGTACGCTTTGAACTGACTTCACTTTAGTCGAGTTAGTCAGCGATTTGAAAAACGGTTCGGTGGTGTAAATGGTAAGGAACAGACGAAAGCAATATCCTACTTATTTTCAAATATAAGCTATTTTGAAAGAATCAGCTGCATAGGGATATCTGTGAACTAGTCGCGAACTATTATATAGCAGATGCATAGTTGTAAAATATAAGCTAGTGAAATCTGTCCACAGATTCGAAAAGACACGCCAAAGATAATCCTTTCCCACTGGTTGTAGTTAAAAAAGGTGTAAAATGTTTTCGTTCCCAATTAAAGAACTTAAGTTGATTCAAAATAATTCAGTTTATTTTAGGGTGATATCAGAATTGATTTATTTTTTTATTTTTTATTTATTTATTTATTGTCGACTACTGACAGTCGACACAAAAGAATTTATATAAAATTATAAAACATTTTAATGTATATACAAGGATTTAAAAAAAATTTAAAATCATAAATATATTAAATTAAAGAAATAAAGTTAAATTTACGTTAGGCTTTAGTTTAAGTAAGAGCTTTAGTGCATCAAGTAAGATGCAAATCTATTGACTCCAAGTAATCAAGTTAGTGATTCAACAACAATCGGGACATGTTTTGAAAGATCGCTATCTTAATATGATAATATTTGTACATAACTTATTTGACAAAATGCTATGCTTACTAAACCCGACCTTCTTAGCTCGGCTCCACTGTACTTGGTAGCGATTGCGGTGCTAATGAACAGGCGTTAGAATCCTGAAGCGGCGCCCACGCACCACCCAGTGCCAAACTTTGGGGCAAACCACTCGAACCACTCGACTAAATTTCAATTTATGGTAAATTAATTTGTAATTAGTTTTTCGTGCAAAACTAAACGAAAGGAGACGAGACGAAACGGCACGGATTGGATTGGAATGGAATGGAATGGAATGGAACGCGCCATCAAATGAATTTCTATTACCATATTGCAGAATGGGTTGAATTTTTGGCATTTCTGTTTTTGTGTGTGCATCTTTTTATTCCGATTTTACGCTAGTTTAGTTTCAATTGCGTCCAATTAAACATGCGGTTACCCATTTCCGATTACGATTCGCCGTTGCCAGCAGCAGCCACTGAAAATCTGTACCCATCACCGCCATTCCCTAGCCCCACCCTCCCCACCACGCGTTTTGTATTTTTCGGAAATTGAAATTGCATATTTAAATAGGTCAACTGGCACCACTGTGCACACTGTGCGCACAGTAAAAGCGGCACAAAAATTCATTTGTTACTGTGCCTCGCCTTCCATAATTCTTCTCTCACAATTTTAATCTTATTGCTGCCGCCCAACAATCCTTGATGATGCTGATGCTGCTGTTGTCCTTGTTGCCTGATTAGTTGAATGCAAAATTTCAAATTCCATTTGAATTTTCGGTGTCTGTTTCTCTCTCTCTCTATCTCTCTCTCTCTCTATGTGTGTGTGTGTGTGTGTGTGTGTGTGTGTTTGGGCTGTGGGCATTTGATGATTAGCAAACCGGATATTGAGTCGGTCTTAACTTCTGCCATTTTGATTTTCCATTTGTTGGCTCATTTACAGTTGCCCATTGAATTCATGTCATTTAAATACTTGAATAGTCATTTTCCAGCTGCTAAACACTCCATTGAATAAATTCGAATTGATTTTAGCATTAGTATTTTCGTCCATAGCTAGTTTTTGAAGCTAAGAAAATCAAGTTTCGTTTTTAACTTGTGTATTTAATGTTGAAAAGAGAATACACTTTAAAAAACTAAAAAAAATTGTAGATTTAAAATCTAACATTTTCTGGGGTGCTAAAACAAATTTCATAAAATAATGGTTTTTTTTTTGCTTTCAATTTCTAGCATAAATAAGTTAATACTAGTTTATATAATAGAAAATATACTCGATTTTCGAAAGTACTTACCTATTCAAGTTCAAGTTCCAATTAAGAGTTGCAGTTGGGATTGTAAGGAAGAGTAAGTTCTTCATTTGATATCGAATTAACTATATACTGATATTGAGACTGAATTAAAAATGCGCATAAAATTGAATTTGTTTAATTTCATTTTTATTATTTTCACTTGTCACATAATACTTTTTGTTTATTTGCTTGTGTGTTTTCTTTATGTTTTTTTTTTTTGTAGTCATTTGCTGTTCTTTTGTATTCATTTGCATTTCATTTTCAATTTGTAACACATAATGTTTGTTGTTGTTATGCAGTGGGAAAATAATAGAGAAATGCATGTGTTATTGTTTGCTCTGAAGTTGTATCAATTGTTGTACGTTTTTTTTGCGTTTCTCATTTTTTTTTGTTGTTGCTGTCTTTTTCCCTATTGCTGTAATAATTTGTTTGCATTTTTCGGTTCGTTTTCATTTAGCTTTCTATATGATCTATAGTTTTGTAGTATATGATTTCCTTTTTATATAGCATATGCATTATATATATTTATATATTATTTATTTTATATTATATAGGTAGTCGTATATGGCAACACAATAGTAACTTACAGTCGTCGTATGTGTTTTTTTCTTTCGTTTTTCCAATCGTTTTTTTTCATTCCTTTATACAAATAGACAATTTTTTCTACTACTCCTAATTCTTGAATGCGGTTTCGTTCTTCTTCTTCTCCTGTTTATCGGAAGGGGACGTTCTAGGAAACGTATGATAATTGCACAAATCCTTAACTGGCGCCGATAACTAAATAACATATGTTACAAACGCAAAGGCTAATTGCTATAAAACTAAGCGCTATTCATTACTTGTCCGCTGTCCAGCACTGTTAGACTTACATATATCGATAGACAAATCGATATATTACAATAAAAAAAAAAAAAAAAATTGTATGATTTGTTTGCTTTTGGTTTTTGTATGTTGCCTCTTTTGCACCTACTTAAGATAAGCCTAAAATTGTAGTTAATGCATTTGACGCGCTAATCTAGAGTTAAGTTTAGCTATCGATTTCGTAACGATATCGATTTCGATTACATTTGCTGATGTAACTGCTCGTTATACTCACGAGTTTCGACTATGTAGGCTATAGGCTATATGTATATATATATATATATATATATCATGTATATATCATATAGAGTTTTATATAGTTATGGCTTTACTTACTGGCTGGCCCTAAACTTCACCTTCTTCGTGTTTAGTGTGATTCTTAACATAACGTACATATACATATTTTACCTATATGTAAATCTATATATATATATATATATATGTATAATTATCTATGCATACATAGTTAGTGTTATATGCTATGCCAAACTTTTCAACTTCCTGCTGCATTGCTTAGTAGTTTTAATTTTTTTTATTCTAGGAGGGGTATTCTTCTTATGCATTTCTGTAGTTGTTCGTAGTCAAGAATGTTGCCTATATATATATATATATATATATATCGTAATTATATATAGCTATATATGTAGATACTTTGCGTATACTTCATATGAATATTTATTTTACTTTTGATTTCATTTTGGTTTTTTGTCTTCTATATATATATATATATATATTTATGCATGTATACATATATGTATTCATTTAGGTTTCGTTTTGTTTTCCTTTGTTTAGTTATTGTCCACCCATCCAGTTTACGGAAATTCTTATTTTGTTTGTTGTGTTTGGTGTGTTTTGATACCCTTGCTGTCAATATTATTAAGAATACCCAACTAAACGAGGCTTATTAAATGGTACTTATCAGAACGATCGGTTGGTAAGTTGATTTCGCAATGAGCCACTTAAATTGTGTTGAAAATACCCTCCACTTGTTTATATTTATATATATTTCGAATATGATTACAATCGGACAATTATAGTTTTATTTAAATTTAAATATTTATCTGCTTTTCAATTCGATGGGGAATTTAATACAAAATCGGACATAAACATGTTTGGCTATATTGTTTAGTATGTATGGCATCAAGCTACCTCAATTGCTATAAATGCAAGGGTATTAAGTATTCTGTTAGCCGAATTTAAACATATTTCTGTTGTATTTGGTTAGTATTCGTATATGGCAAATGAAATAATGAATGGAAATAAAAATGAAAATAAAAATAAATAAATACCACAAATTAATTGGAATAATCAATAATTGGACATAAATAAATTAAAGACAACAAGCAGTTAATAAACAAATTTTCAGCATGTGTGTGCGTGTGTGTGTGTGTGTGTGTGTGTGCATTTCATAAAATGTGTAAATTAATATTAGGAGCAAAATTAGTTTTTTCATTCTGCATAAATATGAAAAGGCAGCAATTAATTTATGGCACTTGGATGGTAAGCGGAGTTATGGGGATGGAGGTGGTAGCTGCCACGCCCATCGCCACCCCAGCCCACGCATATTTGATGCAACAAATTAAATTTATGCTGTGTGTGTGTGTGTGTGTGTGTATGTATCGTACTTATTTTTAGGCTGTGTGTTATTTATTTTAGTTAGCTTCAATGGAATTTTGTTATTATGGCATTAACTGTTTTTCTATCTCTTTTTTTATTTTTTTTTTGGATTTGTTTTTTGTTTATTTTAGCTATAGTATTTTAAGCCATTTGTTGTCGCTAAAAGCAATACCCTTGCCAAGATAGAGTACTTTAATTTTGTAAATATAGTTTTGGGATTACAAAATGTAAATTTGTAATTGTTCAATAAAAAACGAATTTTAGTTTTGGGCAGAAAAAGTTGCTAATATGCAATAATTGTTGTTGTTTAATAGGATCGATTGCAAATCGATATCCTTCTATATTTCCTGGAAAGTATTAAAAATTGGTTTCGAGTAGATAACTACTTAGTATTAATCCATTTGTAAACTCAGCAAGGGTATTTAAAATTTGGCAAGCGCTTTTACCTTATTGTAGTTGTTGTTGTTGTTGCTGTCAGTAATGAAACGATATATATTCTTAATGGGAATTTAGTTGTTGTTGTTGCTGTTGCTTTTTGCATTGTAGGAATGTTGCAAGCCAAACGAATCCTGAGCTCGTTTTCAAAATGTTAATATAAAAATTGAATGCGGCATCAAAAATGCGAAATGCGTTGCCAGCCTCTGTTGCAATTGTAGTTGTTGTTGTTGCTGTTGCACTTGTTGTTGTTGTTGTTGTAGGTATTATAATCATTATTGCAGGGCAATTTGCATTTGTGCTTTGTTGTTGTCAACGTATCAGAAGTCCCGTGTCTGGCGACCAGCGATTCGCTCGATAGTACATATCCTTGTACATGGAAGGACATGCATTTTGATTCTGCATGGATTATAAGTTACATATTATGTAAATCGATTGCATTAAATATATTATAAATGAGTTGCCATAGACATTATGCCAAGCGATTATTTATGATCTATTGCATTTATACATAATATGGAAATAATATTGCATACATATGGTATTTATCAACAGATAGCTTCACTTTTAACACAGTCAAAACGAATGTTTAAGTAGACTAGAAGGAATCAGTCGGGATGAACTCTTTTGATAATGGCAAAAGTTTCTATATATAAAGTATACGAGTTCTCGAAAAATCCTTCAAGGACTTCAAGCTGATGAAATTTGATCAAAATCTAATTGATATTTTAGGTCATTGCTTGTTATCTAAATGGGTTTCATATTTTATATGTTTGAAATTTAAATTCTGGGGTTTTTTTATGGTAATGTATATTACAATTTTTTTTTAATTTTTTCATAAATTTTGTATCTTGAATTGTCAGATATTTATATTCGTATTTAAATATATAAAATATTTACTTTTGTACATATGTATGTATGCATTTTTTATGCAAATTAGATACTATATACAAAGATTGAAGGTAATTGAAATACAGATACTTTATGAATAGTAATCAAAGGATATATCGAATATGGATATCGACTTCATATTTATTGACTTTAAAGTAAGCATGTTATGTAAAGAATAAAACTTTTGCTTAGTTAAGTTAATATATATATATGAGTTATCATTCGAACACTTACCTTATGACGCTTAAAATCTATATTCGTCCTTACAGTTCTATGGTGTAAATTTTGCACGGGTCGCGCATTATTACCTAATGGAGCTTTCGGTGTACTCTCGGAGCCTTGCATCAGTCGTCGGAGTTGATATAACTGTAATTAAACGACAGCATATGAACAATTAGGATGAATTATTCGGTAAGCAGGGTATAATGATTGATCAGTATCAACAGCCGAGTCGATCTAGCCATGTCCTTCTGTCTGTCCGTCCGTCTGTATGAACACGAAGATACGAATGTTCAAAAGGTATCGATAAGCTTCGATAACAGATACGACTTTGCAATTCGACTTGGTCACACATTTAGTTGACAATGTGTGTACTGGCAGTTAAGTATGAATGAATGTAAGGACTGGCTTCAGCCTTCTTGTTCAATTTGAATATATAATTTTACATTATTACTCTTATCAAAGAAAACAGTATATTAAGTTTGTGCTGAAGTGTGTAACGCATGGAAGGAAGCGTCGGAGACCCCTAAAATTTACTGCCAGTATGCTTAGAATGACAATGCAAATTGATCTAGCCATGTCCGTCTGTCTGTCTGTATGTATGCAAACTACTGCCTCAGTTTTAGAGCTATCGTGATAAAACTTTGCACAGAGACTTATTATTCAAAGGGATAGCATATTGGTCGGAAGCGGCTAGATCGGACCACAATATCTTATAGCTGCCATACAACTGGATATTTCTTAAATACAAAAAAAGTGTAGATTTTTGGTCCTTATTCAAGTGTGCAGATTTCACTGCCCAGTCTTTAATCTTTATGCTAGTCACTTAAAACCTCAAATCAACGATGCTTCAAGTACGAGAATAGTAGGCATGGACTGAGCTGTTCACATATGGACAACATTAAACAATTTAGTTTTTCATATATTCAGTCGTCGTCGAAAGCTTCTATTGGAAACAACTTACGAAAACAGATCAAAAATTTTTCAAAAATAAAAATATACATGAAAATCTAACTAGTTTTCCATATATATATATTTTCATTCAGTCAACGTGAAGAATTTGCAGCGTGAACAACTTGGAAAACAAAGTAAGAGCAAATTATTTGAAAAGAAAACAAGTAAGAGTGCTCTAGTCGGGAGTGCCCGACTACGAGATACCCTGAACCAGTCCTTACACTCATTCGTACTCTTAGACACACATGTCAGACAAGCAGTACAAGCAGTGCAAGCGGTTTAAGCAGTTAGCTTGCTTTTCGCTGAGCCCCACACAATGGAAAGTTAAATCTTAAATAACTTCTGTGTTTATTGTCCGATCTTAATGAAATTTTTGGGGCAAGCAATTGTCGATAATATGTGTGACCAAACCAAATTGCAAGGTCGTACCTTCAAAAATGCGTTTTTTTAACTTTTGGGGGGTTTGGGGGTGGTATCCAAAAACTGAAATATTTGTTACATGTGTATGCTATTCGAGATTATACATGCCAAATTAGGGGCCTCTAGCTCTTATAACTTGTAAGTTATAGCCCAAAAACGCTAGTCTGAAATCGAAATTTATCGATAACTTTTGAATGGGTCGAGTTATCGATAAAATGAAATAAACTTGATCTGTCCCGGCACTACGAGAACTTATATTCCAAATATGAAGTCTCTAGCTCTTGTAGTCTCTGATATCCGCGTGTTCATACAGACAGACGGACGGACGGACGGACGGACGGACGGACGGACGGACGGACGGACGGACGGACGGACGGACGGACGGACGGACAGACAGACAGACGGACATGGCTAGATCGACTCGGCTGTTGATACTGATCAATAATATATATACTTTATATGGTCGGAGATGCTTCCTTATGCCTGTTACATACATTTGCACAAAACCATAATACCCTTTTTACCCATTTTTAATGGGTTCAGGGTATAAAAATACAAAAAAAGTGCAAATCGTTTTTCATGTTTTCTGTCGTTGAAGCGAGCTTGTAAAAAAAACCTAAAAAATATACAAAAAGAAAGAAAGAGTACTATTTCATAGCTTAAAATAAAATTTGAAAAATATACAAAAAAAAGTATTGAGCAAATACGCTTTTAAAAAGAAAAATTTTCCAAATTATAAAAAACATAATAAGTAAAGTAATGCGTCGATTGCATTGCGAGATACCCCAACGAAATCGTCCGTGGATTGGCCGCTGGTGGCGCAAGCTCAAGGCGCTGATGATGTCCTGCTGGACTGAGGGGACCGTGCTGTCCAAGTTGGTGTACAGGGAAGTCCGTCTGATGATGGAGCCGGAAAGGCCTGTGCCCACAGCCAGGGAGCTGGCCAACTGCACCGAGACGTCCAACTGGTGGCACGGCTCGATTCGCTACATTGCCCAACATCCGACCAGGAATGCCCGCGCGGTGCTCACCAACACGAATGTCGTGCTGGTCTACAAGCGGCCGGCCTGGCCGTCACGGAGGCGTCTGGAGTCGGACAAGCAGTGCCACATCACGTGCGCCGCCTTCCGGCCCTATTCGGACTCGGACCTGGCGGTGGGCGGCGTTGGCGGCATTTGCCTGTGGCTGGCCAGCCTTGAGGATCCGCAGCTGTTTTGGCTGGGCTACCAGGCGGAGCAGGACTATGTCACGGATCTGCAGTGGCTGCCGGGAGGCGCTTTCTTGGCCAGCACGACCCTGGGGCAGCAAGAGCCGCGTGCTCATCTGGCGGCCGGAGGAGCGAGAGATGATAATGCAGCTGGAGATGCCGCAGGCGAGCAGCTACCTGTGGCTCTTGCGCTACCCCAAGGGCCCATTGGATCTGTTCCGGTTCCTCAAGACTCACGTCGGCAGCGGCATATTGTGCACGGATCTGTACCTCTGGGAGAGGCGGCTGACCGGTATGCAGGTGGTGCAGACCGCCGCCTGGACAGGATGCGGCAAGGTTCTGCTGTACGTGGCAAAGGGTAGCAGCAAGGTGTGCGCCTCCATGTGCCGCATCGATGTCTATCCGAGGACACGGATTGTGTGGAGCCACTACGATGTCGTCGACCTCAAGGAGTTCAACTGCCTGGACAGGCTGTTCAAACTGGGGCCGGTACAGGCCATGGCCATGGATCCCTACGAGGTCTACATGGCAATCATCTTCCGTCGCACGTCCCTCGTGCTGCTCTGCCTCATGCAGAACTTGCCGCGAAGCAGCAGGCTGTTCTTGAAGCCGGTCGACTTCATCCAGGGCCTGGGCGGACAGCCGCGGGCCCATGCCACATGCATCAGCTACGGCGTAATGGGCACCACTGCCGGCAAGCCGAAGCGTGTCCTGGACATCGGCTGGTCCTCGGGTCACGTCCAGTCCGTTAAGATGGCCGCGGACAGCCGAGAGGAGGCCAGCCGACTGAACGATATGGAACACATTTGCCATCCATAGAAGTTCATGCAGATCCACAGTTATTGATTGACAACTAATGCTAGCAAACGATAATTCTAATAAAGATTCGACTATATCACTGGCTTGATTTTTATACCTTCGAACCCATTAAAAATGGGTAAAAAGGGTATTATGGTTTTGTGCAAAAGTATGTAACAGGCATAAGGAAGCATCTCTCGACCATATAAAGTATATATATTATTGATCAGTATCAACAGCCGAGTCGATCTAGCCATGTCCGTCTGTCTGTCCGTCTGTCCGTCTGTATGAACACACAGATATCAGAGACTACAAGAGCTAGAGACTTCATATTTGGAACATAAGTTCTCCTAATCCCGGGACAGATCAAGTTTATTTCATTTTATCGATAACTCGTACCGTTTAAAAGTTATCGATAAATTTCGATTTCAGACAAGAGTTTTTGGGACATAACTTCAAAAGTCTTACAAGCTAGTGGCCCCAAATTTGGCATGTATAATCTCGAATAGCATACACATGTAACAAATATTTAGCTTTTTGGATACCACCCCCAAACCCCCCAAAAGTTCAAGAAACTCTATTTTGAAGGTACTACTTTGCAATTTGGTTTGCCCCAAAAATTTCAATAAGATCGGACAATAAACACAGAAGTTATTTAAGATTTAACTTTTCATTGTGTGGGGCTCGGCGAAAAAGCAAGCTAACCGCTTGCACTGCTTGTAGTGCAGCATGTGTGTGTTTAGATTAGTATGAATGATTGTAAGGACTGAGTTCAGGGTATCTCGTAGTCGGGCACTCCCGACTAGAGCCTTTTTACTTGTTTTAGTTGCAAGCGAATATGTATTCAGAAAAGGAAGAGCTGAATTGGCTTGAACGAGCCCGTTTACAAGACTGTTGGTACAGTGAAACTTCACTTAAGCGGACACCGCCTGACTAGTTGATCTAGCCACGTCCGTCTGTTTGTCTGGCTGTCTGTCTGTCTTTCTGTCTGTATGTATGCAAACTAGTCCCTCAGTTTTTGAGCTATCGCGATGAAACTTTTCACAGATACTTATTATTCAAATGTACAGCACGTTGGTCGGAGCCGGCCTGATCGGAGAACTATATCTAATAGCTGCCATACAACTGGAAGTCAATTTTTGTCATATATCCGATCTTTTCAAAGCTATCGCCTTCAATTTCCTTCTACGATTCGATCATAAATAGAATAGATATGCGACATTAAATATTTCGAAAGAACACGGAACCTTTTTTTAATTTCTTAAATTTTGTAAAAAAATTTTCATATTATACCAATTCTTAGAGAAAACAAGTAAGAGTGCTCTAGTCGGGAGTGCCCGACTAGGAGATACCCTGAACCCAGTCCTTACAATCATTCGTACTACTCTAAACACACACATTCTGCAGTACAAGCAGTACACGCAGTGCAAGCGGTTTAAGCAGTTAGCTTACTCTTTCGCTGAGCCCCACACAATGGAAAGTTAAATCTTAAATAACTTCTATGTTTATTGTCCGATCTCATTGAAATTTTTGGAGCAAGCAATTGTCGATAATATGTGTTACCAAACCAAATTACAAGGTCGTACCTTCAAAAATGCGTTTTTTGAACTTTTGGGGGGTTCGGGGGGTGGTATCCAAAAAGTGAAATATTTGTTAAATGTGTATGCTATTCGAGATTATACATGCCAAGTTTGGAGCCTCTATCTTTTATAACTTTGAAGTTATGTCCCAAAAACGCAAGTCTAAAATCGAAATTTATCGATAACTTTTGAACGGGACGAGCTATCGATAAATTTTAATAAACTTGATCTGTCCCGGGATTAGGAGAACTTATGTTCCAAATATGAAGTCTCTAGCTCTTGTAGTCTCTGATATCTGTGTGTTCATACAGACGGACAGACGGACAGACAGACGGACATGGCCAGATCGACTCGGCTGTTGATAATGATCAATAATATATATACTTTATATGGTCGGAGATGCTTCCTTATGCCTGTTACATACATTTGCACAAAACCATAATACCCTTTTTACCCATTTTTAATGGGTTCAGGGTATAAAAAATGAGGAATGTCCGTCTATTAGAGGTACCCGTTAAGAGAGTTTACACAGTTGATTTTCTAACTGAATCACTTTCATTAGCCCTTGCCCAATTTCGATGCATGCAAATGCATTGGATTAACGCTTTGTTTGTGATAATAAGTTCTATTATGACCCATAATGTGGGCGCAGTGAACACATTTTACATATTTTATTTGATTTACGCGTTTTTTTCCATTTTCCCCGCTCTGGACTCAATGCGCATGCAAATTGATTAAACTAACCAAATATTGTTTTTTAATTATGCGTAGAGCATCGCATTGACCGCAACCGAACCACTTTTCGTTCGATGAGCAATTTTATAATTGCATTTATGCTATTTTTCATGTTGTTCGAATTTGCAAAACAGAAAAAAACACAAAAATAACGATAAAAAAAATATATCATTAAAAAAAATCCCTAATTGCAATTGCAAAACGCAAATGCATTTCATTATTTGCGGTCGCTTGTTAAATCAATGGAAAAACAACCGAATTCAAATCGGTATCAATCCACTCTGCAAATGGGCTCGCACTTACCTCTTGTTTGGTGATATAGATGGGTTTATTAACTATTATCCAGACGGTGCTCTCCCAGCAGCCCGGATGCGTCGTGGATCCCTCGTACGTGATATAATGATCCGTATTCGGCAGCAGCGATCGCACCGATATGTGCCGTATGGGTGTGGAGAAGCCTAGGTTTATCAGTTAAACAGTTTAACAGTTTATCAGTTGGGAATACAAGAAGCAAACAAAGGACGCATTAATTTTATTTATTTATTAAATTCCAATAAATACTATTTTAAGAATCCAAATTAAATATATAAAGCCAAGGTTACGATCAGTTAAGTTCCAGAAAACCAAGAAAAGCCCAAACCCACAATTAAAAGTATGAGTATTTTTGTTGATTAAGAAAAGGAAAAAATTAATTGTGAGTATATAACACTAAGGGTTACAAAGTGAGAGAGAGTAAAGAAAAAGTTGTAGTTGGAAGCCGAAGGAGTAAAATAAGGAAAGAAACAGACAAGAAAATGGAAAAATAGAGAAAATGAAGATTTAGCTTGACTTAGATAGATAGATTTATGGTATAATTATTTATTGTCGAAAGATTAAACATACAATTATCAAGGATAAAGAAAATTCAAAGGTTTTTTTTTTAATAATTAAGGAAATTATGCAAAATAATACAAATTTTAAGTTAAGTTTAAGGTATACATATAAAGGGGAAAACTCAGAAAAAAAACTGAATCACAAAGTTATAAATTAGTACATTTCTAATTTGGAAAAATTAAAACTAGATGCAAGCAATTCAAATTAGAGAAGACAGTAAAAATTAAAAATAGTTGTAGAAAGAAAACAATAAAAGACAAACTGCTAGAATATTTGACAGTGGATAATCTGCGACCTGTCATGTAAAATGAATTCCCTTAAGCGCGAGAAAATAATTAAGTATTCGACACGTTGACAAATCGAAAGTAAACTTAGTCTATTCAATTCTTATTTCTTATAGAGTTTCAGGAATAGAAAATGATTATGCTAAACTTTCGAATAGGCATAAGCCAGAACCCCAAATTAGCTGACTGTAGCTGTTGTGATCTCTGAGTTCACTGGAATAGACTCGTCTGATAATGATGCTAAAATATCGAAATATTCTAACCAATTGTTATCAACAGTTCTCAATCGAAGTTCAAGGTGCATCAAAAATTCTTAGCGCTTCAGACCGAGAACAGTTTCGCAGTGCCTCGAAATATGAATGCAAACCGACAATTCCCAAAAGGTCTAATGAATAATTCAAGCCAACTTGGTGGTGCAAGTGGTCGGGGAGGGGGTTGGGGGGGAGGGAGGTGGGGCTCATAGGTCTTGCTGGTTGCCTTCTTGTTGGTCACTTGAACGACGGCGCTCGACTTCATTCATACAAATCATTATGCCAAGCCGGAAATGAAGCGCCTCGCGGTTTATGGAACTGAAAACGCGAATGGAATGCAACCGGAGAGTGGTCAGCAAAGGGGAAGGGGGTGGGGCAGAAGCAGGAGCAGCTAGGGTTGGCATTCCAAAGAATTATTTGCATCACAATTGCTAGTTTTTACATTCCGTTCTTGTTAAAGGTGCATGCCACATGGGGTATTTACACTAAATTGCTGCCTTTACAACTTGCCACAGACACGCAAATAACGATAATCAGTTGCAATAGATAATGTTTGTAAGGATCTATAGTTTCGCTAATTAGCAATGTAAGAGACCTAAATTAATGATATTTGATTTATTTTTTCTGTTTAAAATATATGATTAATCATTGTATATACCAAAATACCAAAAAAATAAAATATAAAGTTTAAAAAAACTAGTTCCTTAGCCAAATCTTTAGTAAGTATGGAAGACGCAATCGAATAAGAAGATATTGAAAATATATACATATGTATTTATCTGGTGAATAGTAAATTTCATTGGCTCTCAAGCAAAGTTCAGAAGATATTTATTTTGCTCAGCTGATTTGATTCTTTGTTGCATAGTGTAGCTAATTGGGAAAAATTCAGTTTTTGCTGCCTAGCACTTTGAATGTTCTCAACTTCACTTTCGATTGAATACATTTGTGAATATAATTTTGTTTGTTCGTTCTATATGCATTTGTTAGTGTATCTTGAAGTCGTTGCCTGGCTTGACGAGCTGTTAAGTAGTTGAACTTTCAAGTTGTTTTTGCTTGTTGGCTGTTCGCAGAAATTGGCCGCATATTTGCAGCAGTCAGCGCCTTTTACAAGTGAAAACCCAAGGCGAGGAGAAGGAGTTGCAGTTTGCCTGCTATTTTTTTTTTCATTCGCTTTCTTGTTTCGTTTTTTACGGGGCAACATAAAGTTGTACGACCTGTAAAAAGGCTATTAAACGGGGTCGGTGGGGGGGTTTGGGTTGGGGGAATTATTAAGTGTCGGTTTAGTGTAATTCGAGGTTTCATTTTCGTCACTTTGCGACACGGCGCCAATTTCGCGGCCAACGGCTGTCGAGCAATTTTTATGGCTCACTTTGGGACGTTGCCACACATAATTATGCTGCATGTTGTTGTTGCAACAGCGCAATTGTTGCAAGCTGCTCTTGCTCTTGCTGTGGAATGACATCATAAAAGTGCCCGAGTCAGGCAAACGTTGCAACATTTCCGGTGCATTTTGCGTAGCGGAAATGATGTTGCCCCCCGCAGTTGTCGAAGCCCAACACGAGAACTTATCAAACTCAAATGAACTCTCGACTGTGCACGGCTAAGAATGCGAGCACACAACTAGAGATGGTTCGTGAGGCAGCGTGACACGAATGCGAGCACGAGTTCCGTTATTAAACGGTTTTGGAGATGGGAGAGCGAATGAAATATACACAGATCTAGAGATGGGAGAGCCAAGACGTAACTTACTAGTGATGGAAGTGGGCAGAGAAAGTGAGGAAGTGAGGAACGAAACTAGAGCAAAAGTAGGGTGCAATTAATTTATCGATATTTCCAGGCAATACTTTATCGTCATCGCACTAAGTGACACGAAGAGTCAAACTAATTTCAATATATATTTATATATATTTAAAGTTTCCTACTCTTTAAATGTATCAACTTAAAATATATCGACAAGTTTTAGTTACAAACTTGGTTACAAGGATGGAAAAAAAAACTTTGCTTGAATCAACTATCGGATAATGAGCAATGTAAAAAATCTTAAAATACATACATAAATGTGAAAATATTCGCGAAAAAACAAATTCCAAATTAAATATAGATACGAAACAAACTAAAATTTTTGCTTATCATTATGATCTGAAATAAACTTTAAGCAATGTCATATTCAAAACCATGTGTACATATCTGGATACTGATACACAGATTATATCTATATATATCAGAATAAATCTGATCGGAAAATTAAAGTTAAGGAATAAAGTAACAAAATAACACTTAGTTTACACATTGTATCTAAAAGTTAAGGAATAACACATATGTACATACATATTTTCTAATTGTATATAGAAGTTAGAGAACAAGAGTTATAGTGAAATCTTTGATTGGAATTGAAATATATGCGAGTGGATCTCTCTAACAAGTGAATAAGACTCATATTAATTCTGGTATTAATATAAATAAATAAGTTATGGCTAAGAAAATGAAATGTGAACCAACCTCTATAGAGGACCTTGTTGAATGTGCTCGTTATGATGCGCAACTCGGGATTGGGCGTCTCGCCAATTTGCACCATCAAGGATAGTCCGACGATGCCCTGGGATTTGTGCTGTGCCTCGGACATGTTGTGGTAGAGCTCCTTGTTGAAGCCATAGATTTGTATCTGTGTGTGTGTGTGTGTTGCAACATTAATGTGGTTTAGTCCTGGTCCTGGTCCTGGTACTGGCCCAGTCGATTGTGTGACTCACCTCGCCGGGAAAACTGTTGCCCTGTATGAAGTGCTCGGAGCCGCGACGATTCTCAGTGCCGTAGTGTATGTAAATCTCCTCGAACTGATAGCGATAGGCCAAAGGACCTCCGGATATGTTCACGTGCTGCTTTGTGTCCTTGTCCACGCGAAAGACGAGTGATTGACCCGTGTTGTGCAGCGTGCCGGAAACCTGTTGACGACATTCCGGTTAGTCATGGACAAAAATAGACAGAGAGAGACAGACAGAGAGAGACAGACAGAGAGAGACAGAGAGAGAGAAACAGGGACATTGTGGCTGGACTCACCTTGTGCTTATCAATGTGCAACGGTCGCAGGTACGGATCGAAGAGCAGCTTATCGGGCACCACATCAATGGGCGACTGGCGGCGTCCTTTGTTGCACATGTTCCACTGCGGATTGATGAGACCCCAGAAGCTTGGACCTGCAGCAAAAAACAAACAGCATAAAAAACAAACAACAGAAAAACACCACAACAATAAACACTTTACAACACAGTACAACGACTGGACGATGCTCTGTTTGTCTGGTTTGTATTATTGCTATTGCTAACTTTTCACAATTATGTAAGTGAGGATAGTTTGGGCACAAGTGTAAAATGAATCATAGCGTTTGCTTCTTTATATTTCAAATATAATTCTTGAATATTGTAAAAAAGGCACAAATCATTCGCGATTGAACGCAGATAGCAACGGAAATTCTTAAATCAAGTATAATAGTAGTAATTTTAGCAACACTTTCGTATTTAAAATACTTGTATGTATATTTATTTATTTAATATATTTACTTAAAATGTTTTTATTCGGCATTAAGTAACTAAAATATTTTCCTTTTAAAATGACATTTGGATTCGGAAAATAAGACATAAAATAAGAACTAAATATCCTACTACAAGTAATAAAGTGCTTGATTTAAGTCATATATGATATATTTTAGGAGCGTAACTGCTTAAAGACATAATTATAAACTCAAACCAGGAAATTTCGGCATAGTAAAAAGATTCTTAAAATAAAAAATTGTACAATTAAACTAAAAATTAAATTTTATATTTTTTTATAGTTTCGTTTTAAAATGAGATGAATATTATTCGGTCATAAAATAAGAAGAAAAAAAAGAATAAGTAGGATATTAACTCCAAGTATAACACAAAATTTTTGATTTCAGTAATATTTCAACTGTTTTAAGACACAATTATAAGCTGAAGCTACGAAATTTCTGAATAATAATATCATTCTTAAAATAAAAACTTATACACAATTTTCTATTATTTTTGTATAGTTTTGTTTTAAAATGAGATCTGAATATTATTCGGTCGTAAAATAAGAACTTAATATCCCACTACAAGTAATAAAGTTCTTGACTTAAGTGGTGTTTGATACATATTTTAAAAGTGGAACTCTTTTAATTATAAACTTGAACTAGGACATTTTAAGCCAGAAACACAAATCTTAAAAAAAAAGAATTCAAATAAATAATAACAAATAAAAAGCTCACTATCTGGTCTAGCTTCTAGTCTAGTTCTACACAATTGTCTATTATTTTCTCACAGTGCATCAAAGATTTCGCGGACTGCAGAGACTGCGTCCTATTTGCGCAGCTCTTATCGATTGTGTTTGTACAGGGTATATAGAAATCGGACTCAACGCGGCGACTGAGTGATGGTTGACTGACTGAGTGTCAATCGGTTGTTCTCGCGGGCGCAAATGGCAAATGGCAAATGGCAGATGGAAAACGTGTCCTTGTCGTGTGTCCACCCCCTTGACTGCCGCCTCCTTCGAATGTAAACAGCGAGTCGACAATTCAAACAGCAAATGAAATTTCATAAGCTCTTCGCTCGTCTCCGGCAGCTGCTGCTGTCTGTCAGTTTAAATAGCAATTAAATGATCCAAAAGGGAACTGCCACGCCCCCCCCCGCTCCCGCCACGCCTCCACCATGCCACGCCCCTGGGATGACAAGGTAAGCGATAGTTGCGACTGTTTTGTTTGCGGGTGTTCAATTTGATGTGACAGACACAAACTGTCGAAACTTTTCAAAACAAAAACCAATGGAGCCAATGCCAATGCAAAAGGAGTATTGCATGGAAAAATTAAATATTGGTTGATTGTTACTGGCAGACCGAATGCAACAAAGTGTTCAGCATTCCTGTTCACTGGAATCCTCTACCTTATAGAACTGATTCTTGAGATGAATTTTTTCATTATCAAGAATATTTCAATGATATTTCAACTTTTAAATCAAGTTTGCAAATTAATCTATATTAATCTGAATTTGCTTATCAACTATGGCTTTTCAGCATAATAATTAATTAATTATTAAATTTCTACTCACAAAGTAAACCTATTTCAATGGACTATTTAAAGTCCAGAAATTATAATCTGAGTACAAAACAAACAACAATTACTGCATATTTTAAACAATAATAAATATTAGCTAACATAAAATTTGTATTTACAGCACGCATATTTAATCTAACCGAGAGCCAAGTAGTTTTAAATTGCGAGACTCGACTGTTCTATAATTTTGACTTCAAATGACTTTTAATTTAACATGTTTTAAGTAGCCATTCTTTAAAAAATTTAAAAAATACTTACATTTTTGCAGGTAAGTTTGAGAAAAAGTAACAATTAAATGTAATTATGAATATTTTATATTTTAAAGAAACTAAAGCAAAAGTATTTTTTTCTATACTCTTTTCGAAGAAAATAGTATATTTAGTTTGTGCTGAAGTGTGTAATGCATAGAAGGAAACGTCGAAGACCGCCAAAAGTTATCTCCAGTATGCTTAGAATGACCAAACAAATTGATCTAGCCAAGTCCGTCCGTCAGTCTGTCTGTATGTATGCAAACTAGTCCCTCAGTTTTTGAGCTTTCGCGATTAAACTTTGCACAGAGACTTATTATTTAAATGCACAGCACATTGGTCGGAAACAGTCGGATCGGACTACTATATCTTATAGCTGTCATATAACTGGAAGTCGGTTTTGGCCATATATCCGATCTTTTTAAAGCTATAGCCTTAAATTTCATTGTACACTTGAATATACTTGTTACTCATCAATGCTTAAGATTTCAAATCGATTGAGTTATAATAATCAAAGTTATGCGCCATTAAATATTTCGGTGGTGCAGTGAAAATTGCCTAAAGGTTCGAAAAGAGTATAAAATTTTCGGCACGCCGAAGATGATGCTTCCCCACATATTATTTTGTAATAATATTTAAAATCCAATGCCTTATTACCCTTATTACTTCTGGCTAACTGCAATAGTGCAACTTTTTTAAAAGGTTCTCCCGTTAGAATCTAGTCGGTGTGACCGAACCAAAGTAGCCGCTGAGCTTGTGTGGCCTGTTGATGACACACACACCCACACACACACCCATACACACACACCATTGCAGCAGCCAACTGTAGGCAATAAATGTCAAAGCTGAAATAGCGCTTGATGTCAGTGCAACTTTTGTGGCCTGCGAAGCTGTTGCTGATGTTCATTCTGTGTTTGCATTCATTCACTTATTCATTCATTTTGCTGCCTGTTTTGTTCTTGCTTTGCCTGCTATGCTGTTGTTTTTGTTATTGTTGTTGTTGTTGTTGTGCTGCTGCTATGCCGCATAAATAAAACTGTATTCGGTTTGCAGGTTGCAACAGTGCGGCATAATAACAAAAATGGCGGCTATAGAGCCTGTAGTGTCACTACTGGCCAGCTCAACCACTACAAACAACTCACACACACACACACACGCACACACACACCGGAGTATTGTGTTTGGTGTTATTCACAAAATTGTTGCCGCTTAATTTATTTACTTTTCTCACTTTCTTATTCAATCAGCTGATATGGCAAGAGCTCTCTATCTCATTTCTATCGCGCTCTCTCGATCTCTATCTCCTTATCTGTGTCTCTGTCTGTATCTCTATTTCTATCTCTATTTTTATCTATATTTATATCTCTATCCATCTCTGTCTCCCTCTCTCTGTCTCCCTATCTCTATATCTCTCTCTCTCTCTCTCTCTCTTTGTCTCTCTCTCTATCTCTTTATCTGTATCTCTATCTCTCTCTCTATCTCTCTCTCTCTCTATCTCTCTCTATCTCTCTCTCTATCTCTCTCTCTATCTCTCTCGCTCTCTCGCTCTCTTTATATCTATATCTCTTTATTTGCGTCTCTCTCTATATCTCCCTCTTTCTCTGTCTCTATCTTTATATCTATATCTCTTCTAATCTTTATTTTCTGCTCTGCCAAATTAAATCTTTTTCCAATTATTTATATCTATAAGTAATTATCTTTTCATCCAGTGGATCATTATTTTTATTAATTTATCTTTCTATCATTATGTATTTTGCCTTCTTTATAAATACTATTTTGTTTTAAAAACTGGTATCATTATTATTTTTGGTTTTTAATCCTTTCCACTTGTTTTAAAATCATATTTGAATTAAAGAAAATTAAGAACTTGTTTTTATTTTACAGAATTTTAATAAAGTTAAAAGTGTCACCGAACCACCAACAACAAAATATTCATAAAATATAAAATATAACAATTCATTTAAAGCGTTTATTCACTCGTTTATTCACTGGATATGTGAATATAATAGACTATTTTATTTGCTGTCACGTGAATGTGATTGAAATCACTTGTTTGAGTATTTGCACTCGTTACACTTGTTAACGAGTGAATAAATCGAAAGCTATGCTTAAAGTTTGTTCGGTCTGAGTGACTGAGTCTTTGACGCTCTTTAAATACAAATGCAAGTGTTTTTTCTGTTTGGTTTGGATTCAAGTAAAGCTAGAACTTACCGGATATGCCATCGTATGTCCACCATTCCTCCCAGCTGGACAGGACCTCTGTGAAAATGCGAAAGGCAAACAGAAAGGGAAATATTGAAAAAAGCGTTTCTAGTCGAGCGACAGAGACAATAACAGAATGAAGGATGCATTAATGTGCCAAGGCTTTAGGCCAACGCCACACACGCACACACACACACACACACACACACACACACACACACACACACACACACACACACACACATAAACCAACAGCTGAGAAAACCACTTTAATTCTCTTCCTCTGAGAACTGATAACTCTTGAAATTTGTCTAGCAAAGTCTCATTTTATACATGCTGCCTTTCTTACACTCAAAGAAATTACCGAGCAAATCCAATCGAAGACTTAACAGATTTTTTGTGATCGTAACTCCAACCGAAAGAGTCGCTAAATAAGTCATATTTAGTGAAATTTCAAGTAAATAAATATTCGATAGTATAATAATTTTATAACAAAAATATACTTTCGTAAGCGATTTATAATTATACTATTTTTATTGATTGATATAAAGTTTCGGCAAATATTATATATTTTTTAAATATGCATACTTTTATCGAGTCTTTAAATTTATATTATTGTTATTAAATATAATACTTTTTATTGAGACTTTATTATTATTTTATTTTTATTAATTCATATAGAGTTTCAGCTAAATTTAGAAATGTTTGTAAATTGAGACTTTATCATTATATTATTTGTTTTTTACTTATACCTGTACATAACTACGACTTGAACTTGAATTAAACCTGAGGTCCTTTATTTTGTTTGAGCTACTTCTGCTCTAATCCTAAGGCTAACTG
This sequence comes from Drosophila flavopinicola, assembly GCA_035042425.1. Taxonomy (NCBI): domain Eukaryota; kingdom Metazoa; phylum Arthropoda; class Insecta; order Diptera; family Drosophilidae; genus Drosophila; species Drosophila flavopinicola. The sequence continues at coordinate 402,668 of JAWNLL010000447.1, read as the reverse complement.
AACTTCAGCAATTATTCGTTATAGCATTTGTGAATTAAACAACAAAGTTTCTATCTAATAAAAGCAAAATAAATAAAAAGTTAATATGAGCTTTTTGTTTTGTGTGTATTGCTTTGCTCCCAAAAAAATCGGGAGACACATGCAAAATTTGGATGTGTAAAGCGCGCGTCAATGACACCCAGGAAACAGGAAGTAGGCAGTCAGGCAGCCAGGACGTAGACCCCGTTTGCGATTTGACCGGGAGGGCAAAGGGAATGGGAGAAGAAAGCATTTGGCAGCCAAATCTTTGGCTTTTCAATGCGCATAATTCGCTGCCAATGTAAACAGCGCATGAAATCAACTAATGTAAGACTTCCCTTATGGAGTGGGCAGACAGGCAGACTGGCAGACAGACAGACAGAGTGAGAAATGAGGCAGACAAAACAAACAAAGGCAGCTTCTCGCTAGCTGGCAGCCATCGAGACGCCGAGCAGGATGTCTGGAGGCAGCCCAAAATGCGTGTCGCATGAGTCAGCGGACGGTTTTTAGCATGCTTCTATTTCGGGATATGAATGTGGCTACTCCTTGCTGGCTTCTGGCTTCTGGCTACTGGCGCAAATGTTGTCGCCAGCTTCAGCTCCGGCTCCGGCTCCAGTCGCGACGTCGCCAGTCGGTCGGGCGCCAATAAAGTTTACACTCAGTTGCCACATTTCGTTTATGGGCAAGTTCTGCTTCCGCTTTATCAAGCGACAGACAATTTTCGCTATTTTTCTTTCGGACCAATCCCCGCAGCACCCAAACCACCCCCTTTCGAGCGTATTCAAAATTTATGCTATATGCGTCGTGCCGCAGCGGGTAGCGCACACAGAGTAGTGTTGGGTAGCGCATTCAGTTGTGGGGTAGGATGTGAAGTCTGCTGAGAGAGAGAGAGAGAGGGAGAGAGAGAGAGAGAGAGAGAGGGAGAGAGGGGGTGACTGGGGTCAGGGGCTGGGGGAAAGTGGTGGGGGCAATAAAGCCAAAAGAAATTGCTGCAAGCCAAAGCGGATGTTGAGAAAGGGAGCCGTTGGAATCGTTGCTGCTTCCTGCAGCTACCAGCTACCAGCGTAATGCTATGTCTTCTTTTCAAATATCCTACCATAGTCAGTGGGCATATTGGCTTGCTGTCTTCAGCAAAAAAGCGAAGTTTGACGCTATCAGACATTTATCTCGAGTGCAAGCCATCTATAACATGGTAGGGTCAAAATAGGTGTCAAATATAATGTCGGTACCCTCTGAAAGCGGTTCTCAACTGCTAGCAAATGCGAATGGAGTCTGTTCTTACAATAGTTTAATATTTGAGCTTGAAATCACAGCAATTAAATACCAACTGCTTGCTGATTTGCTGATTGAAAACTTTAGCTGATTCCAAAAGAGGTTCCTGCCTCAAAAACATCTCTCAAGTATCGGTACTTTTCCAATACACCTGCAATCGTTTTCTAGATTCGCTATATATAAAAATCTCTCGAATGCTGTCAATAGCTGGTATTAGCTACCTGTAGTGCCAAAAGTAGCTGTCTATACCTGGTATTAGCTACCGGTAGTGACCAAAATAGTTACAAAAAGCTCCACAATATTAACGGACTACAAACCGATCAAATACATATCTAAAGTTAGTTAAAACACAGTCGGTATTATTATAACAAGTCGCGATTAATAAGTTCAACAAAAGCACACTACCGGTACGGCACCTGGGTCCTGCCTTTCCACTCCACTCCAGACGATTGATTAGAGGGTAGAGTAAATGAAACCGTACTGAATCAAAAAGGAGGCAAACTTCTTCAAGGGCTTTGCGTCTCCTCGCAGAGAGGGTATCAATGCAGCGCTAGGACAGTTGGATAGCAAGATTGTTTGAGTTGTGGGTGAGGGTGAGGGTCGTGGGAGGAGGTGCTGGAGGAGCTGGGGATTGTGGTAGGCGGTTTGTCGTGTTGCTTTTCTTAAAATAACAATGAACGTCCGGTTGGTTTTGGAATCGCGAGTCGCGAGTTGCCGTCACTTCATTTTGTTTGTTTGTCCCGTATTTTGTGGCATAGTTGTTGCTGTTGTTGCTCTTCCTACTCTTATTTTTCTTCGTCTACAACTACTTCTTTTGCGTCTTCCCGTTGCTGTGGCTGTTGCTGTTGCCTGCTTAGTGCTGTAAAGTATGCCATTAAATTGGCCTCGGAACGGAGTCAAACCGAAAAATGGCACAAAGCCCTCAATAAAAAACATTTGAGAATGTTTTACGGCATTTTGCAATGGTTGCTTTTTAGTGCCTCCCCCCCGAAAGTCCCCCCAGTCCCCCTTAAGCGAGCTGGCATCAGTTTGTTGTCTGTACTCTGTAGTTTCTAGTCTCAATTCGATTCGTTTCATCTCTGATGATTCGTCAACAGATTGCACATTTTCGGGTACGCTGTACTGCCCCCTACCCTCACACCCATCCCCCACCACCCCGCCCCCACTCTCCGCACCCTGCTTGAGTCATTTGGCAATTTGGTTTTATGCTGCAACAGCAACTTAATTTATTGTTATAACAGTTTTTCGGGCCACATTCCGGGTTTTTGTTGTTGTTGTCATCGCCTGCGATTCGATTTTCAGACCGAGTGTCGCCACTTTGTTGGATGCTTTATGAAGAGATTTGCCGGAGTTTCATTATCCATTTAAATGGTATTCATTGCTAGGGGATTTTTTGCCTTTTTATTTCTTGAACTGTTATCGGGTCTGCTTTCTATCTTGTATCTCAATTGCCTGTTTGTTGGATGGATAAGTTAACCTCAATTTCAAATCTCTTTCAATACGCAAATCACTTTCGCTGCAAATTCGCATTTACTAAAATGCGCTACGTTTACAACAATATATTGAACTCTTTCCATATTACTTTTCATTTATATACTTTAGATTTATCTACATATATTTATACATATTCCGTATTTCTTAATATTTAGTATTTCTTAATCATTTTTTGTTTTCTTTTTTAGGTGCATTCATTTTAAACATTCTGAAATCACTTTCAATTCAATATCGTTTTTACTCAAATCAAATATTTTTTTAAATTCGATACTTGAAACTTCTTAACTGTTTTCAGTTAATATCCAGTCAGAAATTTGTGTTTTGTGTTTTTGTTTTATTCTTAGCCTATACTATGCAAAAGTTTCAATACAATTTGAGAGCACTATATGATAAATTCCAGCCAAAACTTCAGCGGTACAAAATAAATATATATAAAGTAAGAGTGCTCTAGTCGGGAGGGCCTGACTAGGAGATACCCTGAACTCAGTCCTTACATCCATTCATACTTACCTATCAATACAAATATACACACTAACTTCTTCGCAAGGCCCCACACTATGGAAAATGAAATCTTAGAAAATTTCTGTGTTTAGTGTACGATTTTTCTGAAATTTTTAGGACATGACATTGGCTATAAAATGGGCGATTAAACTAAATTGCAGAATCATGCCTTTAAAAATGAATGTTTTTCACTTTTTGGGGGGATAGGGGTGCGGTATCCAAAAGTGAAATATTTTGTACATGTGTATGCTAGAGACTATACATATCAAATTTTGTGCCTTTAGCTCTTATAACTTTCAAGTTATGGCCAAAAAACACTACTTTGAAATCGAAGTTTATCGATAGCTTAAACGGGTTGAGTTATCGATAAAATGAAACCACCTTGATCTGTACCGGGACTAAGCGAACTTATATTCAAAATATGAAGTATCTAGCTCTTATAGTCTCTGATATCTGCGTGTTCATACAGACGGACATGTCTAGATCGACTCGGCTGTTGATACTGATCAATAATATATGTATGTTTTATATGGTCGGAGATGCTTCCTGATGCCTGTTACAGACTTTTGCACAAAACGATTTTACCCTTTTTACCCATTTTAAATGGGTTCAGGGTATACAAATATGTGTATATGTATATAACAGTGTAGTTTTTATTTTGCGTTCAAATATCTCAAAACACTCTCGCCTGTAGTTCGCTTTTGTGAACTAGCTACTCCTGTGGCCTGTTAAACAAATTTAATATAAAACTGAAATATGCCTTTGTGGTGATTGCTTATTTTGTATTAGCTTTTGTTTGCGTATGACGAACAAATTTTCTAATAATTCCAAATCAGTTTTGTGGCTTTCTGCGCTCAAAACTCAAATGTAATTAGCACATATGAGTTGAGGCCCAATAAATGAAGACTTTGTGGTTTCCGCTTATTGAAAATGTCCAACCCTTGAACCGATTGGCCCCGCCACCCTCGCCACGCCCCCGCCCCCCGCCACTGTCTTATCGATAACATGCGCGTTGCGATGACTAAATTAAGTAAGATTTGTGGCTGTTGTTGTTGTTGTCTTTGTTGTTGTTGTTGTAGTTAAGAGCGTTAAATCAAAATCAAAATACAGCAAGAGGCGACTCAAAGGGATCAAGAGTCGTAATCTGCTCCTTGATGGTTATGCCTGTTGTTGTTTCTGAATGGAAAGTGGCTATCAAAAGGCAACAAGAGCCAGAGTCACGCACACACATTGCATATGACTGTGAGTGTGAGTGTGTGAATGTCAGTGTGAGTGTGAGTGCGAGTGTGGATGTGGGTGCTTATAATGGCGTTGCGCATCGGAAGACATCACGCCCTAGTAACTAATCCCCGTTCAGGTGCGAACTTTCACCCTCTTCGGGCCAGAAGGCGAACAAAACATTTTAATCTGAGCTAAATGCTGAAATCGACTTCTATATGCTGATGTGTTTAATTAACTTGTCTGTTCCTTCCAGAAGTACCCTTAACCTTATACATCTCAATTTAAACCGTTGTACTACTAACTATTCCTGGCATCAATCATTTTCGATCCGTCTGACTGACGTCGACGAAGAAAACTCTATTTTGAATATTTTAGCTCGTAACTAACTAGACTAGACTTATCTAGACTTATTTCTTATTAATCCATCATAATATTTAGATTTGAATTTTTAGTGTTATTATTTTTTGATCTGATTGGGTTTTTTTTCTGGGTTTCTCCCAATCCTAATAACAAATGTTGGACCAACCTTTCAAGTTAAATAACCCCCGGTAATTTAAAATTTTTAAATTGTACCTTACAGTTTATTATTTTAATTTGAATTTATGTAATTTTTAGTTTTAATTATTATCCTGTATCGACTGATTATACTTTTTTCGAAGAAAATAGTATATTAAGTTTGTGCTGAAGTTTGTGACGCATAGAATGAAGCGTCGGAGATCCCCAAAAGTTACTGCCAGTATGCTTAGAATAACAAGGCAAATTGATCTAGCCATGTCCGTCTGTCTGTCTGTCTGTCTGTCTGTATGTATGCAAACTAGTCCCTCAGTTTTTGAGCTATCGCGATGAAACTTTGCACAGAGGCTTATTGCTTAAACGGACAACACATTTGTCTGAACCAGTCGAATCGGACCACTATATCTTATAGTTGCCATACAGCTGCCAGTCGGTTTTGGATATATATTTGATCTTTTCAAAGCTATTGCCTTCAATTTTCTTGTACACTTGAACATCCTTAAAACTCATCGACGATGAAAATTTCAAATCAATTTAGTTATAAATAGCAAATATATACGTGAAGTCTATTTTTATTTTTTTTCTAATTCTTTTTTTCAAATATATAACAGCTTGAATTTAATATTTCAAAAGAAACATTTAAGTTCATATGATACAAACTCTAAGAACAACAAAATAAATAATGGTTTGATACCAGTATAAAAGCTTTGGTACGCCAAAGATAATCCTTCCCCACTTGTTTTAGTTGACAAATACAAAAACAAAAATATTTTAATATATTTTATATAAAGAAGAATATGCCCAGTATTTGTGATTAGGAATTGTAATATATTATATAATTTAAATGGTGGAAGGCAAATGAGTCTTAAGAGTCTTAAGTGAGTCTTTAATAGTTTATGAGTGTTATTCCAACTTTTTCAGGATGTGCCATGTATGCAAAACATCTAAACTACATTTATTGTGTGTTTGGATTTCATTAAGTCAGAAAAAAGTATTTGGAGTTTTTAAAAATCGAAGTGCTTAGCAAAATATTGAGATGAGCCTCGAACTTCAAAACATTCGTAATTTATTCTGAATTTGTCTTAGTACTTTAATATATGGCATGCATATACAGTCAGTTATTGTATTCCTGCTGTCTCGTTTGTTATATGCGGAAAATTTCAAAAGAAAACTTAAGAATGTGTATGTTTTAAAATTCAAAGTTGTCTGCTAGGCATTTATAAATGCATTCTAATTGCATAACTGGGGGCCCCAGATTGCTAGGGCCCAACAGAGGGCATCGGCGAGTCCGCTCGTGTATTAATTCATTTGATATGAATGCAACACACGCACAAGGACGCACAATGAAACCGAGTCAAACAAAAGGCGAATGAAAGCCAAAGTCAAATCCGAATTCCAAAGACAATGGGCAAGCCGCAAAGACACACACAGGCACATAGACACCCACCCACACCCACACACACATACACACACGCTCACTTCGATAGATATGTAGTGAGCCCTTTTATGTGTAAATTATGGGCTCAATATAATATTGACAAAGAATCAATAAAGGAAATGTCCTTAAAATTAATAGGCGACATTCTGATATCGAATTACACGCTGTGTCATCGCTTTTAATTAAAATTTCTAGACAAGGGCGCGACACACACACGCACACACACACGCACACATGCGATGGCATGTCCTGGCAAAATTTATGACTTCCTGTTAAGCGCCCAACGAACGCTGATTAGTATCTGAGTATCTGAAGGATCCATCGTCGTCGGCGACGGCTCAGTTTATCAAACTGTCGCCTCGACGCGAAGATTGACGGGCATAACTTTGGTGCCCCATATCCCTTCCACACCACAAAACCTGCACTCCCCCCACACCACCCTCCCCACCACTTCTCTCACACACACTTATCTCAACAAGAGCTCCGCAGTGTGCTGGGTTCGGTTTCGGTTTTGGTTTCGGCATTCCAGCTCGACTGAAGGACGAAAATTGCGGCGCTGTTTTGGCACTTTGGCGGCTTTTTGTTGGCTCTTTGCTGTTGCTGTTGAAACTTTGCCACTGGGTTAATTTGTGTTAATGAACTTCGCCACAATTGCTGCAATTCACAATGCAAATTTCAACATTCAACATTTAACATTCAACGAAAATTAACAGCTACATTTCTTACAATTGTAATTGACTGTTTGACACTAAATTTTTCGATAAAATGCTAGCAACTTCTCTTGTTTCACATTCCACAAACAAAATATATGAATGTGTGAGAGCAAACTTGAGTTAGTGTTTGATATTCAGGATTGGAAAAGGCATCATACATTTAAAAACAAGTGGGAGAGGATTGTCGAACATTTTATACTCTTTTCGAACCTTTAGACAATTTTCACTCTGCCAACTGCAGCACTTTCATATGCTGTAGAAATTCGTTTTATCGCGTGGCGTTTATTTTCTTTTGTTCTAAGAATTGATATCATATGAATTTACATTTATCTTTTGAAATATTTAATTCATTGCCAGTTGTATGGCAGATATATGATATAGAGATCTGATCCGGCCGGCTCCGATCAATATGACGTATGTTTGAATAATAAGTGTATGTGCAAAGTTGCATCGCGATAGCTTTGAAAACATGGGATTTATGGTCAAAACCGACTTCGAATTGTATGGCAGCTATAAGATATAGTGGTCCGATCCGGCCGGTTCCGACCAATGTGCTGTCCCTTTAAATAATAAGTCTCTTTGCTAAGTTTTATCACGATAGCATAAAAACTGAGGGACTAGTTTGCATACATATAGACAGACAGACAGACGGACATGGCTGAATCGAATTTGTTTTGTCGTTCTTTGCATATTGGCAGTAACTTTTGGGGGTCTCCGACGCTTCCTTCTATGCGTTACACACTTCAGCACAAACATAAAATACTATTTTAGCAAATGCAACAAATAGTGACTTTCCCTTACTTATAATTGGATATATTATATTACGTTTGCCAAAGCTTTTTACCAAACTCCTATTTTTGTTCCATTTTCTATATTTCCAAATAGTGGACTACAGTTTGCAGTCGATATTTTAACTGTTGGTAAACGACATCGCTAGTCGCACACACATTAATCGCTTCTGTTACAGAAGTTCAGCTTTCGATAGTGCGGTCACTGATATAATCGCTTAAGAATATTATATGAATCTGTTGAGTGCTATAAGTCTTGAATCAATGTTTATAGATATTACCACTTAAAAGTAAGCGAAGCAAATCGTCCAGAAGGACACTCAGACACTCAGACTATTGTACCTGCTGTGCAATAACAGTGTTGTTTAATAACACTGCTGTGCAATAACAGAGCAGTATTACAGCTTTGAGAAACAGTGCTGTAAACTAACACGTTTTGCAACACTAACCACAAAAGTGACTTGCGCAAGTCTTTCCGCTTCAGAACTCAACGTTGCTGCACCTACGAAAAAATCTCTACGTAAGTTGATGAAAAGAAAACTAAAAGTGGAAGTATCTGTTAATTGATATTATCAACAGTGCATCCATCAATCAACATGGCTTTCACTGTAGATGGTAAATATCTAATAGTCGAACAATTGCCAATAAACGTGACGAACGGGATTTTGGCACTGCTTTTCCAAAGATTCGGGCCACTTGAGAGAGTAGACATAAAAGATAACTCTGGCCTCATCGAGTTTGTGACCTCCAACGACTGCCAAGCGGCACTGGATGGTATCGACCCTGTATTGTCAGCCCTGGCAGAAATCGCAGCCGGGACACCCTTGTCACCCACTTCTGTCAGCCGCATGGTGCGGAACGAACAGCGCTCGGAGGAGCCCGTTCGCTATGAGGAGCCCGTTCGCTCTGAGGAGCCCGTTCGCTCGGAGGAGCCCGTTCGCTATGAGCAGCCCGTTCGCTCTGAGGAGCCCGTTCGCTCGGAGGAGCCCGTTCGCTATGAGCAGCCCGTTCGCTCTGAGGAGCCCGTTCGCTCTGAGGAGCCCGTTCGCTATGAGGAGCCCGTTCGCTCGGAGGAGCCCGTTCGCTATGGGGAGCCCGTTCGCTCTGAGGAGCCCGTTCGCTCTGAGGAGCCCGTTCGCTATGAGGAGCCCGTTCGCTATGAGGAGCCCGTTCGCTCTGAGGAGCCCGTTCGCTCTGAGGAGCCCGTTCGCTATGAGGAGCCCGTTCGCTATGAGGAGCCCGTTCGCTCGGTGGAGCTCGTCCGAGCAGCAACCAAGCCGAAGGCAGGTAAAGGTGTTAGCGTGTATGTGGGCAATTTGCCGCCCAGCATGGACCAAGGGAAGCTGTACGATCTGTTCTCGCGCTTTGGCGAGATCGTCAAACTGACTGTGCTCAAGGAGAAGATCACGGGACGCCCGCGTGGAATCGCCTTTGTGGTCTTCGAAGACATGGAGTGCGCTAATCGGGCAATTGATGGCGCCCATGCCATCAGACTCGGTGATAGTGAGCAGCTATTGGTGGTGAAGTTGGCCGATAACCAGAAGAGCTGCTCGTTCTTATACCAGCAACCTGTCCAGCCGCAGCCGCAGCCGCAGCCGCAGCCGGATCCAAATGCAAGCCAAAGGACCCTCAAGCGTGCCGTGACAGGTGCCTTACCGGATTCTGCATCGTCCCTTGCGAAGCGTTCGAGGCTTGTGGCGCCAGACAAAGCCTCGTATAAGCAATTTGATCGAGCAAGCCCGTTTCTCGATAAGGCAGCTGCCAAGGCCAAGAGACTGAACGAAATCAAATACGTCGAGGGTATTAAGCCTACTGCACATATTTGTGTCTGTCGCACATGTGGCTCACAGATGTCTGGAGGGCCAGTCAACAAGCATTAGCTCCAAACACTCGACTCAACTGGAGGGATAAACATTCGATTTGAAAATTATACTATAACATCATTATAAACTCACACAACATCAATTATACACACAACAATCGAATCATTTACTAAAACACAATAAACTCAATTGGCATGTTTCAGTTATTTGAGTATTCGTTGCCTTAAGTCAGCCATGCCAACTACTATATCATATATATCATATAGGAACAATCGCTTGAAAGATGACGTATACGTATTCAATATCTGTGTTATATCGCTTCAAAATTGGACTAGTTTATCATATAGACTTTGTTCAGCTTCTTTTCTTTTTCGTTCTTCTGCAACTGCACAAAAGTGGCGCAATCAGCAGTTGCAGCTAAAGAAGTAGACTGTATTTGTCTGTATACAGTACATATAAGGTGGGTATGTATTGCTTTAAAGCCAAGTCTATTGTTTAAACTGAGCAGTCATGAAAGGCAGTTTTCGGCATTTATTTTGAGCGGGAAACAGCAGCGTTTTCAGTTATTGCTTGGGAGGCACAAATTTACAATTCGATTACAAACAACACTTAATTACCAGCACCGACAACAACAACAACAACAGCAACAACAATAACAAACATTTTGGCAAACTTTTTGTCAGCCTCTCTAAATTGTTGTTGTTTGCGCTTTCTTTATGGGGTGCGCGAATAACAAATGAATTCCAGCAAAAAGAAAACAATGCACAGAAAAGCGGAAAAAAAACGCACTCGAAATTGTTGGCAATGGTATCAAAAGTATTTGTTGTTATTGCTGCTGCGTTTTGTTTTGTTTTGTTATTTTTGCAAGCAGCAATTTGAAAAAAACAAAGTACCACAGAAACAAAAAAAACACGAGTGAGAAATACTTTTGTTATTTTCCAAATAAAATTCCAATTTCATCTTTCGCCGTGATACCGAGAGAGACTCCCCACGAAAGTATATTGCAAAATGGGTAAAAAAAAGCAATTCACGCTATGAGTTAACAACAAAAGTTTGTATATATTACCAAAACCTTTGCCACTCTCACATCCACCCGCTGCCCTTTTCTCTCTGTGTATTTATTCTTGGTCTTCGCTGCCAATTGGCGCCATGTGGAGATCTGTTTGCTTTGACATGTGTATAAAGCTCGAATTTCAATTGAAAAACAAGTAAGAGTGCTCTAGTCGGGAGTGCCCGACTAGGAGATACCCTGAACCCAGTCCTTACAATCATTCGTACTACTCTAAACACACACATGCTGCACTACAAGCAGTACAAGCAGTGCAAGCGGTTTCAGCAGTTAGCTTGCTTTTTCATTGAGCCCCACACAATGGAAAGTAAAATCTTACATAACTTCTGTGTTTACTGTCCGATTTTTCTAAAATTTGTAGGACATAACATTGGCTATAAAATGTGTGACCAAACCAAATTGCAATTATAAACTACTTATCAATATGCTACAACAAGGTAAAATCTATTCGGAAGTCCGTCTGTCTGTCCGTCTGTATGAACACGCGGATATCAGGGTCAATAAGAGCTAGAGACTTCATATTTGGAAGTCCCGGGACAGATCAAGTTTATTTCATTTTATCGATAGCTCGTCCCGTTCAAAAGTTATCGATCAATTTCGATATCAGACTAGCGTTTTTGGGACATGACTTCAAAGTTATAATAGCTAGGACCACAAATTTGGCATCTATGATCTCTACACATGTTACAAATATTTCACTTTTTGGATACCACCCCCCAAATCCTCCCAAAAGTAAAAAAAAACCCATTTCTGAAAGTATGACCTTGCAATTTGGTTTGGGCAAACATTTTATTGTGAATTGTATGCCCATAAGATCGGAAACTAAGCAAAGAAGTGTTTTACCATTTACCTTTCCACAGTGTAATGAAGCTGCCAACTGTTTGATTATAAAGGGAAGCTAAATGCTTAAACTGCTTGCACTGCTTTCAGTATATGTGATAGGTATATGTAAGTATAAACTAATATAAGAACTGGGTTCATTGTATATCCTAGTCCCCCTCTCCCACTCTTACTTGTTTACTATTAAATGTACATACTTAATTTCACTATATGTGTTTTCCTAACCCAGCGAATATTTGATGTACAAATATTAAATGTTTGATAGATATATCAACCTGACCAGGATTTGTGATCTTTTGAAAGTTCGACAAGCAAGAGTACTCCAAACCCTTCTAAAATAATTTTAGCAGTTGTATTCGCAGTGGCAAATTGCTGGGTCCCGAGGCGCATGTAGACCAAGTCTCTAATGGCCAATTCCTTGACATGCCAGCAAACACACACACACACACACACACACACACACACACACACAACACACACGCAAATAATTGTGGTAACAAAAAGCTCATGTTAAGCTTTGCAGTAAGCGACAAAGAGGCTACTAGCTTGGGGACGGGGGGCTGGATTGTGGCTAGAAAAAGGCCCCGAAAACGTTTGAAAACCATAATTTGACTAAAAACCGTCTAGACGCGCCAACTAACCAACTATCTTAATAAGTTGCTGCCAGAAACTTTGCCAAGAAGCCCCCCCCCCCCCCCAAAGAAAAAAAAGAGAGAAGCACAAAAAGGAAAAGAAGAAGAGAGAAAGAGTAGGGGAAGTGAGGAAGTCAGGAAGTTACCGCTGCAGTTTTGTGGCATATACAATTTCGATAATAAGCAACAGAGCGCATTATACAGAAGGGTTGGGGTTCGAGCGGCAGAGGGGGCAGAGGGGGCGTAAGGGCAAAGGTGACTAGTGGGCGTGGCGCACGTGTGCAATGTTAATGCGAGTCACGTCAACGCTGCATACGAAATCGTTGAAAAGTTGCTGCCACATTGGATGCCGTAAAGTTGCCACAAGTTCCTGCACTGTATACTACACTGAGCGAAAGCAGCACCAGGACGGCAGTTGTTTGCCATTTTTGGTCTGTGAATCAAATCTTTGTCGAATGCAGCATTTATTTCTGCTTATTGTCCGAATACCTAAAAGAAAAACATTGCATTTCAATTCGCAACTTTAAAGTATAAAAAGTATTTCAACTGTTTACTCAGCTATACACAGAACGAAAATAAGTTACATAAGTTACTTCCGTAGACTTTCGACTTATTTTTAAGGGATGTCTGTCAGTTGTATATTGCCAGCTTTATTTGTTATGCTCTTCGATGTTCAGGTTGATTTTCATCTTGGATGTTCTATGTTCTCAAGCTTGTATTATTTGCATTATTCATAATCGAGAGCAATAATAAATAAATTGATAACATTGTAAAAGATAACCTCTTTTTTTTTTGTTTGGCTTAAGCATTTTGTGCTTGATTCAAGACTTTAATATTTATATCTAATATATAAATAATAGTTTATATAATGTTGTCTAATAGCTATGAAGATATAATGCTCGAATCTAAAGTTGTAAGTCTTAATACATATATTTTATATTAGAAAAAAACTTTCGTCAAGTACAAATTGTTGCACTCTTCGTTTTTTTCGCTGAGTGTAGCTGCCGTGCCTCTAGCCGCTTTCGGGCGACACGGATTAAGTGGCTAGCCAAAAAGCTGGCTCAATTATTGGCGTTGCATGCAACATTCTGTGTGTGGCATTGGCCTTTAAAGGCGCAACAACAACTTACAGCAACAACAACTGCCTTTAAGCTTCTCATTTGTCGATTTGTCGATTGTCAGTCCACGTTTGTTGCCCCACGGCCACACACAAACAGCTCTTCTAATGGGTGCGTGTGTGTGTGAGTGTTTGGTAGACAAAAGCACAATCAGCTAAGCCCCCACACCCACACACATACTCTCTCACAAACACACACACACAGCACATACAAGAAGAAAAAATATATATAATCCATGGCACTGCGCCATGTCAAAGTGATTTTTCACCTCAAGGGCAACTTTAACACAATAATTTGCACAATTTGTCAAAACAACCCTCGGGCTAAATGGTATCATAAACCACAACAGCAGGCAACCAAAAGCAATAGCCACAGCAACAGCAACAGCAGCAGAGAGTCAAGGAGTCAGCCCATTGCTGATTGTCCTGCCTCCAAACAAGCTATTTCGATACCCTGTAACCATACAAATAGCTAAACAATAAATGCATATCAGCATAAATTCTACTGCAAGCAATATTGATTAAAATAAATTTCACTTTTTATGCTACATTTTGTGCTGAAGTTTGTCATGCATAGATGGAATCATCAGAGCCCCCAAAAGTTGCCTCCAGTATGCTTAGAATGACAAAACAAATTGATCAAGCCCTGTCTGTCTGTATGTATGCAAACTAGTCCATCAGTTTTTGAGCTATTGGGACAAAACTTTGCACAGGTACTTATTACACAAAGAAACAGCATATTGGTTGAAATCAGCCGGATCGGACCACTATATCTTATAGTCGCTATACAACTCAAAACTGGTTTTGGCCATATATCCCATGTTTTCAAAGCTATCGCCTGCAATTTCCTTGTACACTTGAATACCCTTATTACTCATTAATGTTAAAAATTTAAAGACGATCGAGTTATAAATAGCAAAGATAGTCGCAGCCTATTCTTTATCATACTATGGTATAAGCGTAAGATAAAAGCTAATAAAATCTGTCTGATAATCCCTCCTCACTTGTTTGTAACTAATTTCCCAAAATTACTAAATGTTTTTGATTCGAGCATAAAGAATCCCTTTGACAACATAATGATTTTGCGCTTACTTTAGTATGTATATTCCCTTTTGTTCATTATCTTTATTTGCCGATTTTTTTTCACTCATCGAACATAGAGATTTCAAGCTTTATTTATTTCATACATTTATAATTTGATATTATTAATAGGGTTTTATTCTTTGGGTTTCTTAAATACTTGCAACAAATGTAAGACAAATACTATTATTTAAAAATAATATTTTTTTAAATTTAAAAATATACAATTGTCAAATTCGTTTTTAATATGCAATGTATTTTTCAATTTGAATTGTTCATCATTTTGAATATTCGCCTGTGTTGATTAATATTTGATTGTGATTTCATTATATTATTAAATCCAATTTAAATGAATACGATATTATTTATTGATACCGAAAATTTAAAAGCAATCAAATAATACAAAACTGAAGCTTATGACAAAAATTTAATTATTTATTTATTTTTGGAGGAAAGAAAATTCGATGTTTACAATTGAATCGCTTTATTATCTGTTTATGAGCAAATGTTTTTCTTTTTTTGGTAATTAAGATACAAAACATAAACAACACTCTTTTATTTTATTTTAATTTTCTTGTTCAGTTTTAGCAAATTTTTTCGCTTATTCTATGTTTATGCAATAAATTGAGCAAACGACTCTTAAATAAAATGCTCATATTTGCAACAATATCTATTTTAAAGTGAAGTGACACGAAAATGGCCATCTCAATTAAGCAGAGAGTCCCAAAATGTAATCATTCAATTTAGATTTTTAATTTTCCTAACTTTGTTTCAAATTTCGTTTAGCATTTCAGGTGTGAATTTTGACTTTTGTTTCGGGTTTAGCTTTCATTTGTCCCTTGTTGCAAAAGTGTATAGTCATAATTTTCCAGGTTGTGGTTACTCACTCCCTGCTCCCTTCGCCCTTCGCCCACTTTCCTAAATTGTAAATAAAAATGCAGAATGTAGATTTCAAGTGATGATGAGTGGCCAAAAATTGCACTTTGCTAACCAAAAAAAAAAACCATTGGGGCAAAGTTAGCATTTATTTAAGTTTTTTTCTTACAGAAATATTTTGTAATCGAAGTACCAGTTTAATTGCTTTTTGTATTGTCGAAAGCGATACGAAGATTATTGAGAAGGTTGAAAATACTATGTACATTTCATTCAATTGAATAATCAATATTGTACTTGCTTGTGAAGTTTTATTCATTTTGACAAAATTATAACGTTTGTCAAGATATTTATTTCACAAAAATGTAGGGTTATAAAAATATTTTGATATTTTGATGTTATGCCCATTTTAGCATTTGATACGAATTTGTATACCTTGAATCCATTGAAAATGGGTAAAAAGGGTGTAATGAAGTTGTGCAAAAGTATGTAACAGGCATAAGGAAGCATCATATTCTTAATCAGTATCAACAGCCGAGTCGATCTAGCCATGTCCGTCTGTCTGTCTGTCCGTCTGTCACACGGATCTCAGAGACTATAAGAACTAGAGACTTAATATTTTGAATAGAGGCTCTCGTAGTCAGTGGTCAAATCAAGTTTATTGCATTTTATCGATAGCTCGTCCCGCTGAAAAGTTATCGATAAATTTTGTATTTGAGACAAGCGTTTTTGGGCCATAACTTAAAAGTTATAAGGCACTTAATTTGATATGTTTAGTCTCGAATAGCATACAATGTAAACTGTAAATTGTTGTCTGTTTTACACTACATTTTGAAGGCTTGACTTTAACATTCGGTTTGGTCACACATTCTATTGCCAACTCGATGCTCTACAAATTGCAATAAGATCGGATAATAAACACAGAAGTGGTTTAAGTTCTAACAAGCTAACTGCTTCAACTGCTTGCACTGCTTGCAGTATGTGCGTGTTTGTATTGATGTGCATTGAGTGTAAGGTTTGGGTGCAGGCTATGATTATGTTTTTAATATTTGAAGCTTATTGCAGTGATCACACAATTCCTGGGGCTGTGAAAACAAGTGTGCAACGTTAATTTGTTGCTTGCAACAAGGTCATGAAGCACAAGTGGCAAGAAGAGCACCGAACAAGTATTTATGTTACTGTGCAACAAAATGCATTAGCTCAACACTTGCTGCAGCTGCAGTTGCAGTTGCAATTGGAATTGCAATTGGTTCAACTTGCAGCTGGCAACTTGTCTGCCCTTTGCCCCCTCTAGGGCTGTGTGTGTGCTGTGTGTGCTGTGTGTGATGTGTGTGTAACGTGCCTCGCACAACATTTTAGATTCGATGACGTTTTCATTGCCAGATGCAACGTCAACAATAACACAAACAGAAATAGAAACAGCAACAGGAGCAGAAACAGGAGCTGGAGCAGCAGCAGAAATAGCAAATGGCAAATGGAATAAAGTACAATAACAACTCGCATGAATAACTGACCATAGCAACTGAATGAATATCTAGAGTGAGTCAGTGAGTCAGTGAGTAAATGAATGTATAAATGAATAAACCGTTTGAGGAGCTGCAAGTTTTGCCACAGCTGCAAATTCGCATTGTATGCAGCATTTTATTTTGTGCGAATACCCTGTAGACATGGCCAATCGAATCGAATCGGCACTACTTGCGAATAGATGGCAAGTTGGCAAATTTTGAAACACGACACGTCTTATCAATGACCAATAATCGGACTGAACTTGCATGTTTTTAAAAACTATCGAAAGTGCATTCACAATTACATTTTGAGACGACCCTATATCAAGAATATTTCAACTATTCCAAACTATATCAGCTAACAGTTTGACTAAACTAAAGTTGAAATGAAAGAAAGATAGAATGAAAACCACTTCAAATACAAAACAAATATACTTTGTATACTCGTCCAAATTGAAGAAGAACGAAACGCGAAATTAACACTTTGATTGTTATGATTTTTCAGATTTACATTTGATGTATGCATATATATTATAATATATTTATATTAGAACTTATTTTATTTTTCGAACTCTCCAATAGGCAGTATTCAAAATTATTTGGTTTGGAATTGTCAAAAAAATTCCAACTAAACATAAAGTTTGAGTGTAGAGACAAAACTAAACTCAAATCGGATTGATTATTTTAATAAGATGTTTTTCTGCTTCTGTGATTTGTATTATAATTTGATTAAGTGGTTTGTATTATGAATGAAACTTGGTTATATTAGATCGATCAAATGAGGTACACAATTCTAGTTACACAAAGCAATTGATTGGCATACAAATAGTTTGGATCTTTCGATCTACCTTAAGTCAATTGTCTCAAGAATATCAAGAGATAAATTGCCATTGTTTATGAACTGATCTTGGGTCGAATTCAACTTAGAGGCTTATCACTGAGCTGAGTTATAACACTAAGTAATCAAGTACTTATCTAACAACGAGTCATGCATCAGTCAATCAATCAATCAATCAAGAAACGCCACACTTATAAGAAGTCGAAGAACTGTAGAACAAGGTTGTTATTGTCACACTTGGAGCTTGGAGCTTAAGGCGTTTCATTCAAGCTGCTCGGTGTTTGCGTGGTATCAGCTAGTTGGTCAACTTAGCAAATGGCTTGATTTCGAGAGCATATTTCACTTACCGGAACTGCAAAGCAGAACGATTGCTGAGCAAGCGATAAATCCAGCTGCGGAGAAGCAGAACGTCTGTCCTTGCAGTGCCATGACTGCCGAAGGACGAGTCGAGCTGGACTGGACTGGACTGGACTCGGCTGGACTGAACTGGATTGAAGGGGTCGAGTGCAGCCAAAGAATACAGCAAGAGCAAAAAGAAATATAGACGCAACTCTCTGCTGATGAAGCAGGCAGCAGTTGATGACGTTGTCAATGTCGCCTGGGATGTTTAATCTGGTTGTTGGCTAATGCACAAACAGAGATCCACTCTGCTGCTTGCTGGGCTGTCAAGTTTATTCAGTCAACAGCTGGGAGCCTGCACTTTGTGAGTGCTGAATTCGATTGCCGGCTTCACCACAGATTTGGCAGCACTGACCATAACAACAGCAACAACAGTTGCCGCCGATGCTCGTGTTTTGGCCACATTGTTGCCACATTCTTCTTGTTGACCCACTCTTCGCTCCTTGCCTCCTTGCCTCCCTGCTCACACTGACCGTCTGTGGCCAGCTCTGCTGCTGCTGTTCGTCCTCTCGTCCTGCTGCTGCAGCCGGCTGCACATGCAAATTTTAATTTCCGTTGCTTTCTTCGATGTGCACACAACTGACATCCTTCATTTCCGCTGCACAACGTTTTCTTTTTTGCGCCTCCTTTTGCTTTCTTTGCCAAACTCCAGTTTTTCTACTCTCACCACAGAAGCGCAAAAAAACAACTCAAACAAAAACCACAACAAAAATAAACAACAACAAATTAATGCAAGCGCGCTTTTCTTTATTTGTATTTTTTTTAAATTTTCTTTTGTTTCTCTCTTCAACACTATTTACTGTTTTTTTTTTGTTTTTTGGTTTTGTATTTCTTCTATTTACGCGCTCTTCAAAAATGTTTCGGCTTTTGTTTTGCTTAGTATTTGGCTTTGGCTTTGGCTTTGGCTGTTGCTGTTGCTTTTGATTAAGAGGCGAGCGCACGCGTCCGTTTGTATCTGCATCCGAATTGAAACTGAGTCCTGTGGCGCTGCTCAGCGGCTGATAGCAGCGCCAAAGGATATGCAACGCGCCTCTGCCCACAGCGCAGCTCCTTTGCCTTTGCCAGTCGCGCAGCAGCAACAACACGAACAACAACAGCAACAACAGTCGGGTTCGTGTCGCTTCAGCCGAACACAAAAGCCGAAGCGCTTCGTCGAATACTGGTTGAATGCTTCAAGCAAGTATAAGTTGCATATTGTTGTTGGGATTTATTTGGGATATTTTTGGGCACATTTTTCGTATAACGTATTTTTTTTGAAATTATGCCTAAACTAAAATTCAATTTGCAGCGAATTTACTGAAGCAATCAAACTAATGTTAGTCAAATTTAAAACTACAGTGCACTCTCCATAATGTGAACGCTCTTAAGAAATTACGTCACATTTGCTGGACCGTCGATCCGAATGATATGAATGTACTGAGTAGTTGCTTTTCAATTAATAGAACAATTGAATACACACAAAAAACAAAGTGAATTTAAGTGTGTTAATAATCGAAAATCGAAAAAGCAAACACTTTTGCTAACGTGAACTGCCTTGGTTCTAAAAAAGTCACGCTACCGAGCGTGCACTGTAGTTCAATGATAAATAATATATGTTGTTATATTATGTACCATTTTATACTCACGTAATCTGGCAGAGGTTAAAATCCTAGAGCTGACAACCGAATTGCTATTTAAGAAGGTTTTTCTTTTTTGCAAGCTCAAAATTCCTGAATGTAAGACTGATTCTTATTTGAAAAGAGCTGCGATCTTAAATCATGTTCCCCTAGTTACTAAATAAGGAAATCGATTTGCTTGAGTAATATAATTGGTTATGCTTTTAGCTTATATATTAAGTATAGCACAAATTGGAGCAAAATGTTAATTATAAAGCTGCCAGTTAAGTATACTTTTTTTACTCAAACTACTAGCTCAAAACTCCATAGAGCTGAAAATGGAACTAATAGGAAGGAATAGGCTTCAAGGCAATAACTTGAGCTGATATCACAACTATATTTTACTTCGTACACTTTGTTATTTCATTATAAATTTATTATTAATTATTATTATTTGTTATACTCTTTTCGAAGAAAATAGTATATTAAGTTTGTGCTGAAGTTTGTAACGCATAGAAGGAAGCGTCGGAGACCCCCAAAAGTTACTGCCAGTATGCTTAGAATGACAATACAAATTGATCTAGCCATGTCCGTCTGTCTGTCTGTCTGTCTGTCTGTCTGTCTGTCTGTCTGTATGTATGCAAACTAGTCCCTCAGTTTTTCAGCTATCGCGATAAAACTTTGCACAGACACTTAATATTCCAGGGGACAGCACATTGGTCGGAGCCGGCCGGATCGGAATACTATATCTTATAGCTGCCATACAACACTAAGTCGGTTTTGGCCATATATCCCATGTTTCTTAATCTATCGCGATGAAACTTTGCACAGATACTTATTATTCAAAGAGACATCACATTGGTTGGAGCCGGCCGGATCGGATCACTATATCTTATAGCTGCTATACAACTGGCAATAAATTAAATATTCTTAAAACAAAAAAAAAAAAAATGTTACGCGACTAAACGATTTTGTATAGCTATGAAATTTCAGTGGTGCAGTTAGCAGAGTGAAAATTGCCTATAGGTTCGAAAAGAGTATAAAATCTTCGGCACGCCGAAGATAATCCTTCCACACTTGTTTTAATTTGATGTTGACTAACGACAAAAGACACAAATTGAAATTTAATAAAACTGATAGGTTACAAAAACATTGAAATTAAAATATATAGAAATTATAATAAATATATAAAGAGGCAAATTTGTGTAAGCCTGAAAATTGCAATTAAATTATTTGGTTCTATGCAAATTGAATTATTTTAAATAGCAACTACTATATTATAAATTTCTAACCATCTATTTCGATTGTTGTGCATCCAAAATACTTTAGGTAATTATAATTCTTGCTATTGACCAGTCTAGTTTATATCTATATGTAGCTTTAATTTCATTCCACTCTGATCAATATTTAGTTTATACTTTGTTTCGCTGCTTGTTCACTTTCAGTGTTCCCACATAGCAAATGTGTTCCCATGCAACGCAAACTGTTCTCTACTCAGTATTGCTGCTCACTACTCTTATACGCTTATACGCGTCACACACACACTCTTCTATTGCGGCCCGATGCGCATCAGTCGACGCTGCGCTGCCGACGTCGCCACTTCGCCACTTCAGTCGGCAATTTTTCAACGAATTACAACGCTTGACGATGCAGACGGCGCCACGTGCTGCTGCTGCTGCTGCTTCTTCTTCTTGTTCTTGGCTCTGCTGCTTGAGCAGCTTCTTCTTCTACTGCTGCTGCTGCTGCTGCTGCTGCTGCTTGTTGTTGCTTGTGCCGTTAGCAATCAGCGTCGAGTCGCAGCTGCTGCGGCCCGCTTTGTTGCTGTTTTTGTTGCTGCTTATCAGTGGGCGATGTTGTAGGAGGAAGCACGAAACAACGCGTTGTCGTACTCCCTCCCTCCCCCTCACCCACACCCTTCCCACTCACTGCCTGCCTGCTGTCAGTGTGCCGTTATGTGATGTCCTACTCGTTTTGGGCGCTCGTTGATGTCGTGAGTTGCGCCTTGCGAGAAAAGCTTTGATATAAATTCTTATTGGCGCATTACAAATTGTCCTCAGTGTGTGTGTGTGTATCTGTCGCTGTGTGTGTGTACATAATGTAATCACTCACATAATGCAAACATTTTCATTTACACAACAACACACACACAGACAGATAGACAGTAAGAGAGAGAGAGAGAGAGCGAGAGTCGCTTATTGTTTGTTTTGTCATTAGATTTCGCGCATATTTTTCCCGTAATTAGATTTTCACTTCATTTGCATATAAATGATGCCAAGAAATGACAGAAGAAAAAAAAACAATAATAATACTAAATACAACAACAAAGATTTTCACACTTTCATTGTTCTTGTTATGTGTGCGTACAGTCAAGCACCGCTAAGCTAAATGGCAAAAATTTTAGAATATAATAAATATATATTTGGGTAAATAAATCTAACAAATTGTTAAAATGATATATATCACAGAAGAAAAAAAGACTCTATCACAAAAAATATAATATTAAAATAAAGTTGCTTTATTCTAGATTTCAAATTTTTAAATAATAATAAAATTAGGCAAAAATTTTTTAAAAATTGAATTTAATCTTAATTTGGCTTAGTGGGAAAAACAACTTTTTAGTGCATCGTCAAGACTAAAATGAAAACGTAAATGCATCAATTTATTTCTGTCTGCTTAAGTAAAGTTCATTATTTGTTGTGTCTCACTGTCTATGCCATTGTCTGCAGTTTCGAATCTGAGACCCCATGCGTGTATAATCAAAAGAAAGAGAGAGAGAGAGAGAGAGAGAGGGAGAGAGAGAGTGGGGGAGAGTGAGGATAATCTGTTAGCTGCTTCATGTTAATCATTTGTTTCATTTGTTACTCGCTCATCAACTACGCTTAAGTTGAATAGGCTTTCATATCTGTCTGTCGCCTACAACAGTTGTTCCAACTAAGTAACTTGTTCCCACATGCTGTAGTCTTAGGTATTTTATATTATACGAAATAGCTGCGCTTTCTATTGCTGTCACTCGCTACTCGCTGTTCGCTACTCGCAAATTGTTATTCGCTACACTGTGTTCGCTAATCGTTACTCGTCGATCGCTATTCGTTACTCATTGATCGTTACTCGTTGATCGTTACTCGTTGATCATTACTCGTTGATCATTACTCGTTGATCGTTACTCGTTGTTCGCTACTCGTAAATTCTTATTTGCTACTAATCGTCACTCGTCGATCGCTATTAGCTATTCGTTACTCGTTGATCGTTACTCGTTGATCGTTACTCGTTGATCGTTACTCGTTGATTGTTGCTCGTTGATCGTTACTCGTCGGTCGTTACTCGTCGGTCGTTACTCGTCGATTGTTATTAGCTATTCGTTACTCGTTGATCGTTACTCGTTGATCGTTACTCGTTGATCGTTACTCGTTGATTGTTACTCGTTGATTGTTACTCGTCGGTCGTTACTCGTCGATTGATATTAGCTATTCGTTACTCGTTGATCGTTACTCGTTGATCGTTACTCGTTGATCGTTACTCGTTTTTCGCTACTCGTTGTTCGCTAGTCGTAACTTCTTATTCGCTACTAATCGTTGATCGTTATTAGCTATTCGTTCCTCGTTGATCGTTACTCATTAATCGATAGTTCCGACGCGTTATTTATTTTCAAATACAACCGCTACACACAAAAGACTTGTTATTACGCTTACAAATTCAATTGCACTTCAGCGAGTCTATCTGAAATATTAATGTAAATCATTCGTTACACAACTTTCATTTCTCGCTAATCAACGGCAAATTGAGTGAAGCCAGCTCTCAAGGTGGCAAACAGTGGCAAACTGAAAGTCGTTGAGTGCCCGACTAGTAGATGCCCTATATATCTGAAGTAGTTTTCGAGCACACAAAATAACTAAACATAGTATAGCAAATTTCGTTTGCATAACCTTATCCTTATTTATAAGCAAAACTTTCACTTTAGTAATCACGCTTGAAACTTCGTTTTATTGCTATTTAAATTTACACATCGAATAATAATTAATAGCTTGTAGCGAATGTAACGAATAGACCTCAATTCGAAATGAATTAAGTATGGCAAATGAAATTGCCAAAGCGTTTCAAGCAGAGCATTTCAAAGTTCATTGGAAGTGTTGAATTTTACATGAATGTATTGCAGAGTTGTTGCTGTTGCTGTTGTTGTTGCTGTTGTTGTTGTTGTTGATAGTGGGAGGTGGGTTCTGACTTCGCATTCAATTGTAATGTCAAGTGATTGGTTTTGAGCGGGCAAATTTGGATTTGCGTTGCGAGTTTGATTGAATTGCGCGGCATTTAATAATGCAGCGAAACGCCACTCAAATTTAGCTGAGACATTTGAATTGAATTAGCTGCCTTCTGCGGTGATTGGGCTTCCATCAATGCATGTGAGACATATTCGACAGTATTCAGCAGTATACTACATATACCATTTGCATACGCTCTCTCTCCACATATAGTGCTTATCAGCTTTCTCACTCGATAAACAACATTTATTTAGATGAGAAAAAGCACAAATTATTTCCTTCTTGAGTACATTTTGTCTTGACAGTTGCTAAGCCCGCAAAAATAGTTTCTTAATTGTTATTCCTTAGATTCTGAGCAAACTTATTTGGAAACTAGAGTTTTTAAATTTCCTCCTACATATTTGCTATTAATCCTACGCAAAATTTTTATTTTACTTATTAATAATATTGCTTTTGTCCTGATTGGTTTTTTTCTGGGTTATTTTTTTCGCAAATCCTAGTAACAAATGTTGGACAAACTTTCCAGTCAAATACACTCAGATGTCTTACATTTTTTAAATTTTACAGTTACATTTAATAATTTTAAGCAGAATTTTCTGTAATAAATAAATAAATAAAAACTTTGTAGAAACTGTGTATGAAAATGTGTTCCTATTAAATCCGGAAAAATTATAAAGAAATTAAATTTCCTAATAAAGCGATGTTTTGGTTGGCATTTAGATTAAGAAGCCACTTAAGCTATTCAATTGCATTCACTAAATACATATATATATATATATTATGTTTTTATACTCTGATACCGAAGGTACTCATAGTATATTGGTTTTGTCGAATGTCCGTCAGGCCGTCCGTCTGTCCGTCTGTCCGTCCGTCCGTCTGTCTGTCTGGATGAACGCACGTATTTCCGAAACGATATTAGATAGACTCTTGAAATCTTTTGCGTTATGATTATAGCTATCTGCTTCAGATCAAGTTTATTCCAAATTTGTGCCACGCCCACTGGGAGGCTGGCAAATCGATAACATGTCGATACACCTCAAATCACAAATCGATTAAACGTGAATAACTCCCACAATTTTGAAGCTAGAGTAATCAAATTTGGTAGGTATATTGCTGGTGACCTCCCGAAAAAATAGGATCCTAGGTTAATCGGCCACGCCCATTATTACGCCCACCAGCCCCCCTCCAAAATTAATTTGAAATGCTTATATCTCCCGCAGTTTTAGAGCTAAAGTCACCATATTTGGAATATATATTACTGGTGACGTCCTCTACAGATTACAGAAACAAAATTTCGACCACGCCCACTCCCGCCCCCGTAATCGCGAAAATCGATATACATGAATGCACAATTCGATAACACGTGTATATTTCCCGCAATTTTGAAGCTAGAGTCCCCAAATTTGGAATTTAGACTAGGGCTGACCAGCCCAAAAGATTGCGTCCTGGATTTTCCGGCCACGCCCACTAGAACGCCCCCCAGCCACCCCGCCCCCACGAAACATGGAAGCCTATATCTCGCACAGTTTAAGAGCTAGGGCCACCAAACTTTGAGGGTAGACTTCTGGCCAAGTCCTCTAAAGATCGGACAACAAATTTTTGGGGCCACGCCCCCGCCCGCCCCCAAAAATCGCGAAAATGTATATCTTCCACAGCTTTAGAGCTAGAGTCACCAAAATTGGAGGATAGACTTATTGTCAGCCCCCCTAAAGATCGGCAAAAATGTTGGGGCCCCGCCCCCTCCCGCCCCCAAAAATCGCAAAAATTTATATCTTCCACAGTTTCAGAGCTAGAGACATTAAACTTGGAAGATAGACTTCTAATCAGCCCCTCTAAATATCGGTCAAAAAAAATTTGGGGCCACGCCCCCGCCCCTCCCCCAAAAATCGCGAAAATGTATATCTTCCACAGTTTTAGAGCTAAAATCACCAAATTTGGAAAATAGACTTCTGGTCACCCCCTCTTAAGATCGACCACGCCCCTCCAGTCCCCAAAAACTTGGAAGGCCGATTTCGGGTCACCCAAACACCAGCAAAAATGTTCTGTTCACTTGCTTTCAGCTGTTCTTAAAATGGTATCAGAGTATTACGCAGTCGGCTCCGCCCGACTGCAACGTTCTCACTTGTTCATATTAGAACACTGCTGTCATTTTGGTAAATTAAGAAATTTGAACCACCATATTAAGTTTGTGAGCAATAAAGCATATTCAATTGTCGACTGTTCTGTCTTCAAAGTTGAACTCGTGTGTATATATGTAAGAGGGTCGTCAACTTTGACTCTCATTTAATTCGCAGGCGTTTCGCACGTTACTCGAAGGGTTTTTTTGTTGCCATTTGGCATTGATTAAGGCTTTGGCGCTGCAAAGTATGCTACACATTTTTCGTGTGCGCGCCCTTAACAATTTGCGCTTGAACTATTGTTGCTGCTGCCGCTGCCGCTGCTGCATTTGCTTTAGTTCTTGTTATTGCCAGCTTACAGCTTACAGTTTGCACTCAGCACACAGCGAGAGAGAGAGAGAGAAGGCGTGTGAGTAGGAGAGAGAGAGAGAGACAGAGAGCAGCGAACGCTGCAATTGAATTCGTGGCAGTTTTAATGTAATTAGTTTTTACACCTTGCCACACAGACACACGAGGCAGGCTTCAAGTGTGTGCCACACACACACACACACACACACACACTGCTCTGCTCTGCCCGCCTCTCACTCGGCTTTTTGTCTGCTCGCATTTTCTAATTAAAAAGGCCAACGGCAATTGTTATTGGCCAGCTAATTGGCAACAAGATAAATCGCTGTTGCAATTTGCCGCGAGAATTATGCGACATGATCAATTTGGGCCAGCGTCAGGGCCAAGGTCTGCAATTGTTGTAAATTGGCTGCTGCCAGACCAACATTCTCCCAGCCCCCCCCCCCCCCCCAATCCAGTTACTCCCGCCCAACCCAAATGTAGGCCAATTCAAGTCGAGCTCATAACAGTTTTTTTTACGACTTTTGCTTAACGCCCGGCGCGTATTACAGATACAACAAGAAGTGGGCGTGGCAAGTGCAGCAAGGCGCTGTGGATAGGGGAGGGGTTTGGATTGGGCAGATTGGGTAGAATGTTGTTTGGCTTGCAAGTGTTTGCTGCGGATTTGAAATTAATATAACTAAAAGGTTTTCGCACGCTGCGCGTTTCTGACGGATGCTTGTTTCGCTTTCGCCTCCCCTCCTTCCGCCTCCTTTCCTTTTCACTACTATTTCTGTGTGCTTTTCTTTTTTTATTTATTGATTTCCACTCGCCGCCAAAAAAAACAGAAAAGTAAACGCAGCAGGCTGAAGGCGGCGAAGGCCTGCCCTTAGTTTTGGTCCGCTCTTTGACGTTTCAGTTGCCAACACACACACACACACACACACACACACACATACACAAACAAGCACAAACACACACACACACACGCACCCACTCACACTCACATACTTGCATAGATAAAGGACTCGTTCTTTGGCTTTAACCCTTAAAGTGTGCTCACAGTGCAGCTGAAAGCTTAAAGCCCTTGATGCGTTAATGAAATAGTTGTAGATGTAAGTGACAGGACGAAGGAACTCAAAGATTTGTGCAGCAACCAAGTTCTTGAATCAAACAATTGCATTAAATAAAACTATATCTAAAATTATAACGCTTAACAACAGTCGAAAAATGCTTTAACAATGTTTCATACATGATATATTGTGCTTGAATTATCTCACTGTCCTTTAACACACACACAAGGGTTAAAGTCGCTTTATGCCATATTTGATAGCGAGCATTGAAATTGTTATTTATTTATTTATGCATTTGGCTGCTGATGTTGCCACTAAGAGCCAAGTGACTCCCCAGCTGCCTCTTCCTTATGCACTGCCAACTATTTGGAATATTTATCATAGCAAAGCATTTATAGAGTTTTTGGGTGGTCCAAATGGAGCAGAGGTGGAAAGGGGGTGAGGGGGTGAGGGGGTGGAGGTAACAACCCGTTGACTGCAGCTATCAGCAATAACTGGCTTAAAGTGTCGAGTTACTCAATTTACTGGAAATCAGCAATTGTCTTGCCAGCTAACACTTAATATACTTGCTGTTGAATAATATTGTAAAACAATCAAACAGAAGCAAAACATAAACGAGTGTGGAAGGATTATCTTCTACGTGCCGAAGATTTTATACTCATTTCGAACCTTTACGTAATTTTCACTCTGCCAACTGCACCACCGAAATATTTAATGACGCATATCTTTGCTAATTATAAATCAATCGATTTGAAATTTTAAACATTGATGAGTTATACGAATGTTCAAGTGTACAAGGATTTAACTTAATTTAAGGCAATAGCCTTAAAAACATGGAATTTATGGCCAAAACCGACTTCCAGTTGTATGGCAGCTATAAGATATAGTGGTCCGATCCGGCCGGTTCCGACCAATGTGCTGTTCCTTTGACTAATAAACCTCTGTGCAAAGTCTTATCGTGATAGCTCAAAAACTGAGGGACTAGTTTGCATACATACAGACAGACAGACAGACGGACATAGCTAGATTAATTTGTTTTGTCATTCTAAGCATACTGGCAGTAACTTTTGGGGGTCTCCGACGCTTCCTTCTATGCGTTACAAACTTCAGCACAAACTTAATATAATAAATTTTTTCGAAAAGAGTATAAACACTGAGTGTGGTAAGTTTCTGCGAGAAACTCACCAACTCACCAATTCGACGAATTTCACCAATTTGTAGCAGTGCATGGTTTAATTGCTGTCCGATCGGTCTTAAATGATTGTGTAAATAGTAGAATCAATATATAACTGCTGGGTATCTGCTAGTCGAGCACTCTCGACTCGTGCATTCATTATGCGATTTCCGTTTTAGTTTAAAGCTCAATATCCGTTAGCTCTCGCAGCATTTCCAGTTTGCAGTTTTCAGTTTGCAGTCTTCCGTTTTGTGTGTGGCCTTCAGGTGTCAACATTATCTGAATTTTCACGCAACGCGACTCAAATTTATTGTTGCAACAACAACAACAACAACAGCAGCAGCAATCAAATATCTATTGCAATCTGCGGGCATTTGTGCAATTGAGTTGCACCGAATTGTTCCGACTTGGTTCAATTGAACCAATCATATATTATACATTTAAAACATTCAATTCCAAATGTTTAGATTTGCTATATTTTAAGAACTTCAATTGGTTTTTTAAGCTGATTTGATGTTAACATAACAACATATAATATTTAATGAATTAATGCAATCCCTAACTTTCTTATAAATCCATTTCTTCTTTTAATCATTTTACTACTATTAATAATCCATTTTTATGTTCGGCTTATCCTCTATGGCTTTTACTTTCACCTTTCAATTTAACCTTTACTTTATTAATAATATGTACGAAAAGTAATTATATTGGTATGAATCTTAAATTTATAATTTACAATTTTATTGTACCCTGAACCTATAAAAAAGCATCTCCGACCATATAAAGTATATATATTCTTGATCAGTATCAATAGCCGAGTCGATCTAGCCATGTCCGTCTGTCTGTCTGTATGAACACGCGGATATCAGAGACTTTAAGAGCTAGAGATCAAAACACTCTTATTTCATTTTATCGATAACTCGTACAAATTACTCGTTCAAAATCGATCGATAAATTTCGATTTCAAACCAGTGCTTTCTGGGCATAACTTAAAAGTTATATAAGATAGATGCACCAAATTTGAGAAACATAATCTCGAATAGCATACACATGTAACAAAAATTCCATTTTTTGGATACTAAAAGTGGAGGAAACGCTTTTTTGAAGTTATGACCTTGCAATTTAGTTTGGTCACACATTTAATATCCCATTTTGTGTTCTAAAAATTTCAATAAGATAGGACATTAAACACAGAAGTTGCTTAAGATTTAAGTTTGTGGTGCTCAGTGAAGATGCAAGTGAACTGCTTGCACTGCTTGCAGTATGTCTGCGCTTGTATGTATATACACTGATAAGAAAGTATGAATTCATGTTAGGCCTGAGTTCGGGGTATCACCTAGTCGGGCATTCCCGACTATAGCACACTTACTTGTTTCTGGGGGAATTGTTTAAAAATCCAATGTTTAAAAACTGAAATAATTCCTGGGAACAACTGAACGATTTGAGACGCAAATTGTCTACTCAAATGAGTGAAGAATAAAGTTAGAACTGAACTATTGAACCACTTCACTGAATTGAACTAGAAATTTCAACTCCAGGACTTTATCGCTGAAATTGTGCAGCAGCTACTTGAGTCTCTGCTGTTGTTGTTGTCCTTGCTGTTGTTGTTACTGTTGTTGTGTGTACATTACGCTAAATTACATTTTGAATATTGAATCGTTGCCGTTGACCTTCTCTGGCACCTGAGCTGAGTTGCACACCTGTCTGCAATCGAAGTCATCTGCAGCAGCAGCAGCAGCAGCTTGTGCTTCTGCTTCTGCTTCAGCTTATTTCGCATCATCATCAAGAGGCGACTCGTCCTTCTCCTTCTCCTTCACCATTAGCTCTTCCTTCTTTCGTCAATTGCATTTTGCGGTTGCTGTTTGCCCTCCAGTCACGACCTGGCTCAAATAGCCTGAACGTTCTCAAATTTCTTGCTCGAAACACGAAACAAATTTGCTGGCATTGAAAAATCCAACTCGAGTCATATTCAAGCGACATCGATCTGAAAGTTTCTCCTCTTGTTTTTTCTTGCTGATAATCAAGCTGATAATTTGCTATTTGTCTGATTTTTCTTCTTCAGAGACCCCATTTGAGTTGACATTGAATTGTATTTGAAATGTGCTTGATTGAATAATATTTACTCTCTCTCTCTCTCTCTCTCTCTCGCTCTCTATCTCTCTCTCTCTCTCTCTCTCGAACTCCATCATTTGATTATACTCTTTTCGAAGCAAATAGTATATTAACTATGTGCTGAAGTTTGTTATGCATAGAAGCGGCGGAGAAACCAAAAGTTACCTCCAGTATGCTTAGAGTGACAAAACAAATTGATCTAGCCATGTCCTTCTGTCTTTCTGTCTGTCTGTATGTATGCAAACTAGTCTCTCAGTTTTTCAGCTATCGCGATTAAACTTTGCACATAGACTTATTATTTAAATGTACAGCACATTGGTCGGAAACAGTCGGATTGGACTACTATATCTTATAGCTGCCATATAACTGGAAGTCGGTTTTGGCCATATATCCGATCTTTTTAAAGCTATTGCCTTAAATTTCCTTGTACACTTGAATATACTTATTACTCATCAATGTTTGAAATTTCAAAACGATTGGGTCATAAATAGCGATAATATGCGTCGTTAAATATTTTGAAAGAACAACGGGCCTTTTTTCCAAAATTCATTCATTTTGGAAAAGAGTATAAAATCCTTGGCACTCCGAAGTTAATCCTTCCCCACTTGTTTTATTATGTGGCAGATGAGTGATTGTGTTGTGTATGAGCTTATATTATGATTGACTAGTCAATTCTATACTATTATACTATTATAATTATGAGCCTTACAAAGAAAAATATAATTCAATGAAAATATTACTTTTAAAAAACTGTTGAAAATGTTTAAGAATGCTGCATAAAGTAGAATTGACAACAATGTTGAAAACTTATTGACAGGCAAAGCGAGAAATATGAAAACATTAGCAGCAAGTGTTAAACGTTTAAGAATGTGGCATATAATAGAAATGAGAAACCACAAGAGGCAAAGTAAGCTGAAGTTCCCATCAACATAGGCTATTATCATAAACTATAACCCAATATCCGTTATGGACATGCCTAAGACACAAGACTGACAACAACAACAGAAACATGGCAAATCACAGCAACTGCACTTTAGTGGACAGTGATTTTCAGATTGTGATTGAGATTTGGAATCGGATTCTAATTTCGATGCGAGTCTTTAGTCAGATTAAGCACCTGCTACGTGTGGCGTGTGGCAAGCAGGAAGCAGCAGGCAGCAGGCATGGACTCAAGCAGCAGGGACCCTCATCTGAGAGGTGTATCGGTTGGGGAGGGGGGGTTGGGTTATAGCAACTCCAGAGATATATGTGTATGCTAGGGGTTTAGTCAGGCATTCAGTCACGCACATGGCGCAAAACATTTCACAGACACGCAACACCTCAACTTCACACACACACGCGCGACACACACACACACACACACACACACACACACACACACACACACACACACACACACACACACACACACACAGAGTTGCTGGTACGTGGGACAAGGACACGCATGTGGGAGTCAAATTCGTTGGCTTCTTCTTCAGCCTTTCTTTCTGTTCTTTTGTTGCTTACTTGGCTGCCAGTTTTGCTTTGCTTTTGCTTTTGCCTCTTGCCTTTAAATTCTACAGAGCAAATTGTTGAACATGAACTTAAATTGATCAAAATTTGTATTTTGTTGAAAATTGAGATTGCTCGAACAAAATATAAAAGCATTTTATAAATTTCAATCAAAATTTTAAAGTTAAAGTTGAGCTTAAATAAATAAAGATTGCTTTGATGCCTGAAGTCTTGCGATTACATACATACATATATCAAAGAAGTTATGTTTATATAATATTGTTAGAAATACAAGTGATAACATTTAAAAAAAAAACTTGCCAACTTAAAATGCTATTGTTTCTAAATTTTGATGTTGCCTAAATTTCTGAAAAAAACCCCTTTAAAATATTGCAATTTGCCTTTGTAAAGTTGATTTCTGTTAAGCTGAAGCTTCCTTAAGCTTATTTCATATATGTTGTTTGCTTGCTGCTGTTGCTGTTGCTGTTAGCCGTTAGCTACTGTACCTTGCCCTTTTCTTTTGGCTTAGCTTGTTCTTCTTGGCTGCTGGCCTGCCGTTTTATTACTCAAACGACGAGTGTGTGTTGGTGTGTGTGTGTGTGTGTGTTTCTTGGCTTGTAATAAAAAGTAATTTTTAATGTGTTAATTCAGTTGGTTTGTCGTCGTTGGCAGCGTGTCAGGGATTAACTAGCTGGAAAAAAGGGGCCAGAATCAACGGAGAAGGCAGGTCAGTTGAGTTGTTGGCGTTGTTATCAACTTAAAGCAGCAGCCAAGTGGAAAACGAGTGCTCCAACAACTGGCCAACAACAACAACAGCAACAAGTAGTATAAGCAAAACACTTGCTCGTTTTCAATTAACAACTTTTTCTCGTTCAACAACAGCAACAAAAAACAGCCACTGCTGAAACGTTTAAAAAGAAAACGCTCGCTGCGTTGCCTAATTGATTTGCAGCTTTACCCCTGACGACCCCCAACCCCCAACCCCGATCCCCAATCCCCACTCCCATCCCCCACCGCCTGTCCCGTCGGACAACAGGTAACCCACGGCTGCTTAAGGTCCTTAGCTCTGCGTCTGCTGTCTTGTCCGGCTTTGCAAATGCACACAATGAATGCACTTGCTCTTTACCCCTCACAAGCCTCCTCTCTCTCTCTCTCTCATCCTCTCTCTATCTCTCTCTCTGTGTGTGCTTTCCATTTATGTGCCCACTCTTAGTTTTGCTTCGTGCTCATTTGTTGCCAATTAGTTGCGGACCATCGCAGTCAATTGGAAATTTCTGGGGGCACACAATTTCACCCAAGGCAAAGTATTTTGTTGTTTTTGTCGTCTGCAGCTTTTTATACCCTAATAATGGGTATTGCGAACATATAACATATCAACTTTCACTTTCCATCCCAGCACATCAATTTGCTCCAATATATACGACTTCAGCTAAAGTTCGTCCGGAAATTCAAATCGCTTAAAGAACCAAAAACGTTTTTGGTTTTTCAATTTAATTTAATAATTTGAAGAAATATTATTGTAGAGGGTAGAAGCGAAAGTTCCAAAGAAACGTATCCTTTCTAAATTTACTTTTTTTGAAATATTTATATTTTTTGAAGAAACACATTTTTTAATGCGAACTCTTATTTGAGAATTTTTCAGTCGGGATTGCCCGACTAGGACATACTTTGAACCGAGTCCTAGCACACATGCTTACTTCCTTATCAATGTTCGTACAAACAAACACACACAGGCTGCAAGCAGCGCAAGTGGTTTAAGCAGTTAGCTTCCTTCTTCACTGAGCCGCACACTATGAAGAATTAAGTCTAAAACAACTTCTGTGTTTATTGTCCGATCTTAATGAAACTTTTTGGACATCAAATTGGCAAAAAAATGTGTGACCAAACCAAATTGCCAGGCCGTATCTTCAAAAATGCGTTTTTTGAACTTTTTGGGGGACTGGGGGGTGGCCTCTAGCTTCCATAACTTTTAAGTTGTGTCCCAAAAACGCTGGTCTGAAATGGAAATGTATCGATAACTTTTGAACGGGACCAGGAATACGAGAATACGAGAACTTCTATTCCAACTATGAAGTCGGTGACATCCGAGTGTTCATACAGACAGACAGACGGAGAGACGGACAGACAGACGGACGGACATGGCGAAATCGACTCGGCTACTGATACAGATCGATAATATATATACTTTATATGGTCGGAGATACTTCCTTATGCCTGTTACCCATTTTTAATGGGTTCAGGGTAAACAAAATATATTTTTATAATTTTTGTAATTTGTAAATATTTTTAAAGCAACTCGATTATAACTGATAGCTAACAGAATTTAAAAATCAGATTTCAATCGCGACTCTTTTGAGGGATACTGAAAAAACAGTTCAGTTTTAAATGTATCAATATATTTTTCAAAACATGTACATATTTACAAGGGTATACAAAGTTCGGGTTCGTTTTTTTGGTACTGGACAATGATGACAAAGGTGCCCAAGGGGCTTCCAAGCCCCTTACTGCCCTTGTTATTGTTGTTGTAGTTGTTGTTGCTGTTGTTGGCGCTGTTTTGGTTATCCATTTATCGATGCGGCAAACTTTTGTAATGACTTTGAAAATAACACAGGAATATAATGGAGCTGAAACCCCTGGAATCAGGGTTGGGTTGGGC
Organism: Drosophila flavopinicola; assembly: GCA_035042425.1. Classification (NCBI taxonomy): domain Eukaryota; kingdom Metazoa; phylum Arthropoda; class Insecta; order Diptera; family Drosophilidae; genus Drosophila; species Drosophila flavopinicola. The sequence goes on along the minus strand of JAWNLL010000447.1, from coordinate 367,736 downwards.
AATGGGACGCCCCAAAACAGACGCAGGTGGAATAAAAGGAAAAAAAAAAACAACCCGATAACAGACAGGGAGGAAGAAAAACAATGAACAGAACTGAAACAGCAACAGAAACAGACAACAAAACAAAAGACTAAATTATCCAACTATTGACAATAATGAGCTTTGCTAATGAGTAATACATAGTATATCTGAGTTTCTGGGAGGGAGTTTCACCGGTGAATGGGGATTGGGAAAAGGCGTAAGGCGAAAGGCGAAAGGGGAAAGGGGGCGTGCCATCAAATGACCGTCCCTAACAATGTGCAAATGACAAAAGTTTTCTCCGTAGATTTGTTGCCCCTTTTCTCGCCTCGTTTTTCCCCCGCATTTGCTCCATTTTGCCCATTTGGTCAGGGAACAAAAAGAAAACTTGTTTTGTAGCGAAATTATATGTTTACCGTTAATTAGGTGCTGCCAATTAGAGTTTACTGTACTGTATATGGTCGAACAACTAAATAACGAGCCAGTTAGCCCCATAAAAAGGCAAAGAAATTGACTACATATAGGAAAACAGACTGTATTCAACTGTATTAACTTCTTTACCATCGCAATATACAAGCAAGTTTCTTTTTTCAGAAGGCAATTCGATTATTTGCTCAACAATATTAGTCAAAGCAAGTAAGAGTGCTCTACAGTGCAAGCAGTACAAGCAGTTCAAGTAGTGCAAGCGGCTTGAGCAGTTAGCTTGCTTTTTCACTAAACCACTTCTGTGTTTATTGTCCGATCTTATTGAAACTTGTTGGGTATTTTCGTTGTTCAAAAATGGGCTTTTCCAACTTTTGGGGTGGTATCCAAAAAGTGAAAAATTTGTAACAGGTGTATGATATTCGAGATTATACATGCCAAATTTGGAACCTTTAGCTCCTATCACTTTTAAGTTACGGCCAAAAAACGCTGGTGTGAAATCGAAATTTTTCGATAACTTTTGAACGGAACGAGTTATCGATAAAATGAAATAAACTTGATCTGTTCCGGGACTACGAGAACTTCTATTCCAAATATGTAGTCTTTAGCTCTTTTAGTCGGTGATATCCGAGTGTTCATACAGACAGACAGACGGAGAGACGGACAGACAGAGGGACATAGTTGGATCGACTCGGCTGTTGATACTGATCAAGAATATATATACTTTATACGGTCGGAAATGCTTCCTTATGCCCCTTTTGCAAAACTTGATTATAGCCTTTTTACCCATTTTGAATATGTTCAGGTTATATTGAATAAATAAAGCAGTTTATCCTGACTGGCAAGCTGATAGCTGATCTAGCTGGGGGGAAAATTAAAACAAATCCTTAAAATGTCCTATTTAATTGCTCATACACTGGATACTTGTCCCATTTGCCACAGCAGCCATCTAAAGGATGAGATAACTAACTAGACGCAGATAACTTTTCGTGATGGCGAAGGATGTCCGCAGGTGACTGGTGTTTGCACTATTACGTTTGGGAGTTCGAGAAATAAATAATAGTTTCCAGATTTAAGATTTAAGATACGAACAACTTATTTACTAAAATAAACTTAACTACAAAATAAATACCTTCCGCTTAAATCTGAGGTCATCAGTATTTCAGATCTTTGTTTTTTTTCTTTCGATTTATAACGATTATAACAATACCACAGATTGATGGACCAACGCTTGTATATCTGTTTCTTGCCTGGATCTGTATGCTGTATGCGTATACTCGATGCGTATAATCTATGCGTATGCTCTATGCGTATTCTTTACTGTATGCCTATGTTGTATGCGTATACTCAATGAGTAATTGCTAAGTGTATTCTCTATGCGTATACTCCATGCGTATACACAATGCGTATACTCAATGCGTATACTTCATACTCTATGCGCATACTTTAAGCCCGATGCGTATTCTTGATGCGTATACTCTATTCGCATACTCCAGGCGTATATTCTATGTGCATCTGTATTGCTGGCTATGTTTCCTTGCGCGTATCTTCATACTTCTCATCATTTCGCCGCTAAACGGCACAAATTGCCAGACAAGTCAGGAAGCATAAAACAATTTGCCAGCTAAATAACAAAGCGTAAGACCAACTTCGTCATTCTCTAGCTGCGTTTCTCTCTTGCCCGTCCTTCTACTGCCTAACCTCTTTCGCCTGCTCAACCTGCGAACCGCAACTGAACTCAGCTTGCGTCTTTCAGTGTGTGTGTGTGTGTGTGTGTCGCCAAACCACAACAAAGTGCAAATTTATGCCACAATAAATGTTACCCATAGTCTCGTCTAGTCTCTAACTCAATGCTTGTGTTCAGTGGTGGGGTGGGGGTGGGAAAAGGGTGGAGGGGGGGGGGTGTTTGAATTGACCAATGCAGGACTTAAAGGCGTCGCGCTATGGCGCTTCTAAACATTTCGAATGGGAGCGACACCTACGAAAGGCCTTCACCGGCGAGCAACAACAATTCATAAATAAAGCATGCCACTTGATGAGCTTCGAGTGGATACTCGAAGGGTGAATGGATGGTGGGGGGGGGGTGTTGTAACTATGCGGCGTTTAGGGTTAGACTCGTTGTCAATAGAGCAAGAGCAAAAACTTTGCAAGGCGAACCATAAACTGTCAGGCATCAGTAACTTATCGACCCTTAGCTTTTAAGTGGATGATTTCAGGTTTCAGATTTCCGTATACACCAACACACACACACACACACACACACACACATACATACACCTGTCCAGACAGTTATGTGTGTGAGTGTGTGCTTAGGTATTTGTAATACCCTGTAAGGAATCACACAGTAGCATAAAAGTGTAAAAAGGATCTGTCAATACTTGCATGAATTCTTGTTCAGAAAAGTTAACGCTAGTAAAAGTTCATAAACTTTTATTATTAGGTTGATATTTAGCACAATCAACTAATTCGCATTTTATTCAATTCAAAAACTACCTTCCACATGTATTGATTTTTTCTATCAAAAAATAATTGAGTATTGAAAGTATTTTAAGAAAAAATAATGATAAAAAAAATATTTAGTTAGAAATTAAGTAACTTCCAGTGCGCATATGTTGCTAAATATAGTTGTATGTATAAGTTTACGGGGTAACTCATATTCGATCAGACACAACTGAAGTATTTGTATTCGCTTTATGCTTTGTTTTTTTTTGTTTTCACTTTCAATGCGGGCGGCTGGCTGGCGCTTTTCTGCTTTCATTTTGTTGCTGTTGTTGTTTCTATCAGCTATTTTCTTTATGTTGCCATTTTACTAAAACTCTTACCACCCCACATCGACCCCCAAACAGCTCAGCTCAGCTCTGCTTGCTCTCACCTTCATCATCGTCGTCATCATTTTATTTTATAAACTCCTGCACTTTCTGGTCAACTTGACTGACTTTTAGTTGTGCCTCGAGTGGGCAGCTGCAGGAGGAGAAGGAAGGGAAGGCGAATCGACGGACTAGACAGGCAGGATACACACACACACACACACACACACTCTGACACTGTGTGTGTTCTAGGTGTGCCTGTTTGTGGTTAGCTGCTGCTGCTGCTGCTGCTGTTGTTGTTGTTGCTGTTGCTGCCGTGCACGTCAAGTGTCCTTAAACGGATTAAGGGTGAATGATAGCGGCTTATGTCTTAGGTGTGTCTGGTGTCCTTTTGTGAAATACCCCTCGCCCGCTAGCTCACCTTTCGCTATTGTTGTTGTTGTTGCTGTTAGTTTGCTGCTTTAATGTTTTCACATTTTATTGCGGCTTTGCTGTCCTGTTTTGGTCCTAGCTGACTTTCACCGGCATTTTGCTTGCTTCTTGACTTTTGACTCCTTATGAGCTGGCAAAACTGTATAACAATTTGTGGAAGCATTCGAATTAAAAGCAGGCCAGATGCAGACATAGAGAGAGAGAGAGAGACAGACTCACATATTTACAATAAGGAGCGTAAGAAAGAGAGCAACTACAGCACGGAAAATCGAAAGGATTTAAAGCTGAGCTGCTAAGTTCAATTCACAGCTTCAACTTGTCCCAGATCGAAAGTTGAATGTTACAATATATATCACACATGCCTACAAATGTTACCACAACTAACCAGCAGGCAGTAGTAGAAACAAGCAGTAGACAGAAACCAAATTCGGGATTCTGGGATAAAATCTATCTCAAATGGGAAGCTCGGATTTTTGTTCGGCTGAGTACAAAATAATTTAATTGAAGTACGTTTCTTCATTCTTATTGTTATTATTTATTGCTTGAAATATATACAGTAAAAATAAAAATAAATCGTTATGTTTACGAAACCTGAGATAAACGATCTTGTGACACCGTATGGATGATTGATCTTTTTTTCTTGTATTCAAGAAACGCTTACAAAGTTGTTCTTTGTACTTTGTGCTGAAGTTTGTAACGCATAGAAGGAAGCGTCGAAGACCCCAAAAAGTTACTGGCAGTATGCTTAGAATGACAATACAAATTGATCTAGACATGTCCGTCTGGCTGTCTGTCTGTCTGTCTGCATGTATGCAAACTAGTCCCTCAGTTTTTGAGCTATCGTGATAAAACTTTGCACAGAGACTTATTATTTAAAGGGACAGCACATTGGTCGGAACCGGCCCGATCGGACCACATACATATCTTATAGCTGCCATACAACTGGAAGTCGGTATTGGCCTTATGCTCCATGTTTTCAAAGCTATTCTTGTTTGAGTCAAGAAGTGAAGAATAGGCGCAGAATGTCGAAACACTTTACTGCTCACATCACAGCTGCCGCCTCATGGATCAATATCTGTCATCCCCGTGCTCAGAAATGAATATAGTTTTATTGGCTCACCCGCAAAGAAGCAAAGCCAGCGACCGTAAAGGCATTGCAGGCTTAAAATTAAAGACATTAGCGAATGCACCCCCTTTGCTGTACAAAAATCGCTTAAAATTGATAATAACCAGGTACTGAATTGACGACTCTTCCCAAAGGTTACCTAATTCCTACCGTTACACAGGTACAGTAAACTGCTACCTGTCTAACAACTCTCGACACAGCACTGCATAAATTGCTGTGTGCCAACCAGCTTTGCAGCAGTTTCAAACGAGAGGATCACAAGAGAGGATCAGACATGGAGCAAGTTTGTCGCATTTGTCTGAGCTCAAGAGCCTTGGTGGATATATGCGCTGAGGAGCAGCTGCAGAAGAGCAAAGACGAACCCACTCTGGTCGAAATGTTAAGCGAATGTGTCAAGTGTGAAGTGGAAGTGGGGGAAGAGGATGAACTGCCAAAGCTGATGTGCAGGAAGTGCATTTCCGATCAGCTTTTAGACTGAAGCGCAATAACGAGCAGAGCCATAAGCTGAAACTGAAGTCAAAGGGTAACGCGTTGGGAGACATTATCGATGAGCTGGATGCAGAAGACTGGGAGCTAATCGAGGAGTCTATGCAGAAAGAAGTGGACAACAGCAGTGAAGAGCACACTCATCTGGATATCTTAAGAAATGATACGGAGTCTGAGACGTCAGAAAGTCAGGCTAGTGAACTTGCTACTCCCAGAAACTTGAAACTCAAGAAAAAAACTCACACCTGTCATATATGTGGCAAGATTTGTAGTCAAAAATCTGGGTTGGAAAAACACCTTCGCGTTCATACCGGCGAACGTCCTTATAAGTGTACAAAATGCCCGAAAGCCTACTCCCATAATAGTAGCCTATCCACTCACCAACTAGTTCATACGAGCGAACGTCCTTATAAGTGTACAAAATGCCCGAAAGCCTTCTCCAATAGTAGCAATCTATCCACTCACCAACTAGTTCATACCGGCGAACGTCCTTATAAGTGTACAAAATGCCCGAAAGCCTTCTCCCAGAGTAGTAGCCTATCCACTCACCAACTAGTTCATACGGGCGAACGTCCTTATAAATGTACAAAATGCCCGAAAGCCTTCTCCAAGAGTAGTAGCCTATCCACTCACCAACTAGTTCATACGGGCGAACGTCCTTATAAGTGTACAAAATGCCCGAAAACCTTCTCCAATAGTAGCAATCTATCCACTCACCAACTAGTTCATACCGGCGAACGTCCTTATAAGTGTACAAAATGCCCGAGCGCCTTCTCCCAGAGTAGTAACCTATCCACTCACCAACTAGTTCATACCGGCGAACGTCCTTATAAGTGTACAAAATGCCCGAAAACCTTCTCCAATAGTAGCAATCTATCCACTCACCAACTAGTTCATACCGGCGAACGTCCTTATAAGTGTACAAAATGCCCGAAAGCCTTCTCCCAGAGTAGTAGCCTATCCACTCACCAACTAGTTCATACCGGCGAACGTCCTTATAAGTGTACAAAATGCCCGAAAGCCTTCTCCAATAGTAGCCATCTATCCACTCACCAACTAGTTCATACCGGCGAACGTCCTTATAAGTGTACATAATGCCCGAAAACCTTTACTGAAAGTCGGAATCTATCAAAACACCAACTCGTTCACAGTTGCGAGAGTAGGCTTAAATGTGACAAATGTTCGAAGGATTATCAAAGGAAAGATCATTTTGAAAAGCACTTAAGATCGCATGCAACAAGTTAATTGAATGCTAATAAAATGTTAAAGATTAAGAATTGAAAAGTTTACCATAGAAAAGTAAAAGATTTGTCTAATTATACTTTTTCGAAGAAAATAGTATATTAAGTTTGTGCTGAAGCTTGTAACGCATAGAAGGAAGCGTCGGAGCCCCCAAAAAATACTGACAGTATGCTTAGAATGACAAAACAAATTGATCTAGCCATGTCCGTTAGTCCGTCTGTCTGTCTGTCTGTATGTATGCAAACTAGTCCCTCAGTTTTTGAGCTATCGCGATGCAACTTTGCACAGACACTTATTATTTAAAGGGCTAGCACATTGGTCGAAGCCGGCCGGATCGGACTGCTACATATATCTTAAGGCTGCCATACAAGTGGAAGTCGGTTTTGGCCATATATCCCATGTTTTTAAAGCTATCGCGATGAAACTTTGCAGAGATACTTATTATTCAAAAAGACAGCACATTGATCGGAGCCGGTCGGATCAGATCACTATATCTTAAAGCTGCTATACAACTGGCAATGAATTAAATATGTCAAAAGTATAATGGGAATTCATATGATACCAATTCTTAGAATAAACAAGCAAGAGTGCTCTATTCGGGAGTGCCCGACTACGAGATACCCTGAACCCATTCCTTACAATCATTCGTACTAATCTAAACACACACATGCTGCAGTACAAGCAGTCTAAGCAGTAAGCTTGATTCTTGACTGAGCTCCACACAATGGAAAGTTAAATCTTTAAAAACGTCTGTGTTCATCACCCGATCTTATTGAAATTTTTTGGGCACAGACTGGGCAATAAAATGTGTGACCAAACCAAATTGCAAGGTCATAACTTAAAAATGCGTTTTTTGATCTTTTTGGGGGATTGGGGGTTGGTATCCAAAAAGTGAAATATTTGTTACATGGGTATGCCATTCGAGATAATACTTGTCAAATTTGCGGTCTATAGCTCTTAAGCCTTTGAAGTTATGACCCAAAAACTCAGGTCTGAAATATAAATTATCGATAACTTTGGACCGGGATGAGTTATCGATAAAATTTAATAAACTTGATCTGTCCCGGGCCTACGAGAACTTATATTCCATTCTCTATTCTATTCTCTAGCTCTTGTAGTCTCTGATATCCGCGTGGTCATACAGACGGACGGACGGACGGACAGACAGACAGACGGACATGGCTAAATCGACTTGGCTGTTGATACTGATCAAGAATATATATACTTTATATGGTCAGAGATGCTTCCTTATGCCTGTTACATACTTTTGCACAAAACCATAATACCCTTTTTACCCATTTTTAATGGGTTCAGGGTATAAAAATTGATATCATATGATATCAATTTGAATTGAAATATTGAATTTATTTCCAGTTGTATGGCAGCTTTAAGATATAGTGATCCGATCCGGAAGGCTCCGATCAATGTGATGTATGTTTAAATAATAAGTATCTGTTCAAAGTTTTATCTCGATAGTTTTGAAAACATGGGATTTATGGCCAAAACCGAGTTCCAGTTGTATGGCAGCTATAAGATATAGTGGTCCGATCCGTTCGGTTCCGACCAATGTGCGTCCTTTAAAAAATAAGTCTCTGTGCAAAGTTTTATAACGATAGCTCAAAAACTGAGGGACTAGTTTGCATACATACAGACAGACAGACAGACAGACGGACATGGCTAGATCAATTTGCTTTGTCAATCTAAGCATACTGGCAGTAACTTTAGGGGGTCTCCGACGCTTCCTTCTATGCGTTAAAAACTTCAGCACAAGTTTAATATACTATTTTCTTCGAAAAGAGTATAAAACGGTTTTAATTTTAAGTTTTTTTTGCAGCTGCTTATCAACCAGTTGAATAATCATCTGGAACTAGTCTAAGATACTAAGCCAATTGAAGCTTTCATTAAATTGAATTAGTATAGATCAGTTTTCCTTTTTCGCTCTTTTGTCTATAGCAAAGCTTTGCACACAAAGATCTGGTTCGCGGGCTAAACTCGTAAATTTAAGGCATTGCTAGCCTTTCATTCCCCTACTTCTATTCAACTATTCAAACATAATGAGAATGTTGGCTTACACAAAACCACAATGGAAGTCTAAAGAACCCCAACAAGCAAAAATATCAACACTTAAGGATGTGTGCATAAGGGGATGGACATGCAACATATGCCTTTAGCTGCAAGCAAGCATTCTTACTCCTCCTCATCAACTGCTTTGTGCCACTTTTCACTCTCCTGTCTAACCGCAAGACAATTAAAAAGTTGGCGCCCGAAAATTGCCGCAAAATTGGCGGCTGCTCGCGGCTGAAACTCAACTTGTGGCACGTACGGCAACAACAACAACAACAACAACAATATCAGCAGTTGCCTATAGACAATGACACAAATCAAAAAGTTGAAGGCATGCAAAGTTTATGCGAGCACACAACAAATGCGAAATGCCTCAGAAACTACACCCAGCAAACAACCGCCACACCTCCTCTCCCCTTTCCATTACACATACTTGTGTATGAGCTGCTTTTCAGCTGTTTAATTTTCTTGTCTAATTGTGTGGCACAACAACCCAAAAGCAACAAAGCACAACGATTTGTATGCCCACAAACCCCACTCGCATTGTACAATGCTGCGTATACGTGATTTATCACCCTTGGTGCCAGGGGGGGGGGGCGGGTGGTTGGGGGTGTTGGTGTTGGCAGAGTGTTGTTATTGGCGTAATCTCAGTGTCAATATTTATAAAATATTTTTAAAATACGTGCCCCAAAGTTGAAAATCAATTGCCAACACGAGATGCGTCACATGTGATGTTGGCACACAATCGTTTGTTGGCCACCGTGGATACACCCTGGTGCCAGCTACGGTCAAGTGGGGGTGGGGGTGGGGGTGGGAGTGGGGTTGGGTATGGCTCTGCCTTGTGAGTGGACAGCATTTGAAAGCCAATCCGTTTACTTTCATTGACAGTTGTGCGACACATGCGTTGCACAAACCAACATCCCCCTCTCCCCCCGGTTGCCAACCCCCAGAAACAGTCCTTCATCGACCACCCCCCCCCCCTCCCCCTCCGCTCATCTGGCCCCCTCTATATCGACGGCGGTGGCAGAGTCAATAAAACAAGTTGTTTTTGTTGCCGGGGAAAATATGTCACCAGCGGGTGAAAAGCACTCAAATTAATAAACTCCATAAAATGTGAGCGCAGACAGTTATGAAACAAGTCCAAGAGTGCGCTACGTGGGAGTGCCTGACTGGCAGATACCCTCGAATAGGCAGATGCATGCGATTTGACAACTTATTTGAATTTGTAACGGGCTTCGCAACCATCTCATGAACAGACTTCAACCAGTTTATGTTTATCTCTATGAATTAATCGTTTGATGTTTCTTAACTCTTATTCCTCTATAATTGATGTTGTTTGTTTTCATGTTATATATATGTGTGAATATTTCTAGTACTTAATAAATTATATTGGAGATTGACAATAATAAACACGAAATAAATAAGATTACCTAAATTTATATTGCTGCTGCTTTAAATATAATCTAATCTTGTAGTAATAGGATAAAAGTAAATAAGTAAAATAAAATAAAACAAAATAAAAATGTAATTAAAAAAATACAAAATAAATAAAATAAGTTAAATAAGAAAAGTCAGTAGAATAAAACAACTAAATGTACTAAGCAAAATAAATGAAATATATAAATAAAATAAATAAATAAAAAAATAAAGTAAATAAACTTAAGAAAATAAATTAATTAAATAAATAGAAAAAAACATAAAAATATATTTATAAAAAAAAATGTTACTAGTTCTGAAATACCCTTTTAAGGTAAACTCGCATATTACTTAGTTTTACGAAATATCCGACATGTGAATGAAATTGAAACAAAATGTGTTTCCCGAGTTCACAACTACACTAAAAGGTATATCTATCTGAACAATCGTTCAGGCATTATAAAGCTTTGCAGCTGACTTAGGGTATATGCAAACCACAAACAAATTGCATGCAAGGGCTAGCGCTTAAATATCTTTAGTTTTTTCCTACACAAATGGCATTTTGTTTGCCACGCAACTTGTGCAGGGTATCCAAAACGGCAGTGACAAACACAGCGAATAAAAATACATGAAAACAAAGCAAGAGCCGAAAACGGAAAACGGAAAAACGAACAACGAATAACGGGACGTGTGTGTGTGCAGCGTAAAGTGGCCTGCACCCAAACGTGAAGGGCTACTCAGCCACCCCCAGCACCCTGTATCACACCATTATCCGTAAATCAATGTGGTAGCTTGGACCCACTCAGAGAGCTGCGAGCAGTCGCAGTAACAGGATCAGGAGCTGGAGCTGTAGCTGTAGCTGTAGCTGGCAGTAGTCATGGCCATGACGGCTTCTGGACTGCTGGCTGCTCTTGGCCTTTCGCACATCAGACACTCTGTCAAACTTTTGTTTGCTACGGCACAAAAAAGCAAAGACAAAAAGAAGAGTGGCTTGGGGTGGCGGGGGGCTTTGGTTTCACAGCCACTTGAAACTCGCACACACAAGTGTCTCGTGAGGTGTGCAGCTGTTGGGTGTTGCACGGGTGTGTCCGATGGGGGTAGGAGTAGGTGCACCCTTCAATGGTGACGCTGAAGCTGTCAATTGTTTTTTGTTTTTTTTTTGTAGTCTGCAGTGGACGTCAGGCAGGCTGGCAGGCAGACTGGCTGGGAGCCGCTTTTGTTTGTCAGATTTAACACTCATCAAAGGCAGACAGCAAGGGGCACAAGGTTAACTACATTTAACAGGATTTTACAGCAGTTCTTAATGCGGCTTTAAGAGAAATGTAAAGAATGCAACAAGTCGCAGACTTTTAAAAAGGATAGGCAACTATTGCAAAGTAAAAGCGTTAAGGCTTCAAATATTCAACAAAAGAATGGTTTATGCCCAGCTGCTATTGCTCAAATTTAGTTCGTTTTACAATAGTTCGTAAATTGTTTATAAATTAATAATATAAAGTTGAATATTCTGTTATATTTTTTTGGGAGCAGAAAAATGTGCCGTTAGTGCCACCAAAATGGGATTTGATGTTTCAACAAAAAAAGTACCCAAAACACACTGCTTGGCAGTACAAATGTGGACAGCAAATAATCATAAGCTTCCCCACAGAGTCCCGACACAAGTTATATCTTAAGCTAAAAATTAGCGAGCTGACAGCAAGAGACAAAGAAAACAAGTAGGAGTGCTCTAGTCGGGAGTGCCCGACTACGAGATACCCTGAACCCAGTCCTTACAATCATTCATACTAATCTAAGCACACACATGCTGCAGTATAAGCAGTGCATGCGGTTTAAGCAGTTAGCTTGCTTTTTCGCTGAGCCCCACACAATGGAAAGTTAAATCTTAAATAACTTCTATGTTTATTGTCCGATCTTATTAAAATTTTTGGGGCAAACAATTGTCAATAATATGTGTGACCAAACCAAATTTCAAGGTCGTACCTTCAAAATGCGTTTTTTGAACTTTTGGGGTGTTTGGGGGGTGGTATCCAAAAAGTGAAATTTTTGTTACATGTGTATGCTATTCGAGATTATACATGCCAAATTTGGGGCCTCTAGCTTTTATAACTTTGAAGTTATGTCCCAAAAACGCAAGTCTGAAATCGAAATTTATCGATAACTCTTAAACGGTACGAGTTATCGATAAAATGAAATAAACTTGATCTGTCCCGGGATTAGGAGAACTTATGTTTCAAATATGAAGTCTCTAGCTCTTGTAGTCTCTGATATCCGCGTGTTCATACAGACAGACGGACGGACGGACAGACAGACAGACGGACATGGCCAGATCGACTCGGCTGTTGATACTGATCAATAATATATATACTTTATATGGTCGGAGATGCTTCCTTATGGCTGTTACATACTTTTGCACAAAACCATAATACCCTTTTTACCCATTTTTAATGGGTTCAGGGTATAATAATAACTAAAGCTGTATTACCTACATTTTCGTAAAATAAGTAAATATGTACAAGAGCAATGAATACTTTTGTGAGATGAAAATATCCGTTTTTTTAGTTCTGTTGCATTATTTTGATAACTGTTAAAAGCTTTACAAATTTTTCTTTTGCCATTCGTAAACATCATTCTACGAATAGAGTACGATAAAATGTAAAAAGAGTATTTGCTAAGATGGTGAAATAGTACTTGGGTTTCTGCTCCATATGCTCAGCAGCGAATACTTTAGTGAGTCACTGTAGTATGTATACCCGAAACGGCGATCGCCGCATCGACGAAACAGACGATGAAACGGACAACCAAGGAAATAACGGAAAACAGCGTTTCAAGGGCAAGTGCGTCATTTGCGACAAAGTTGGGCACCGTGCGAGTGAATGCCGAAGAAAAGAAACGGCAAAGAAAGAAGTCAAGAATAAAGAGAGAAACAACTGTCTAATGCATATCTGTGAAGGAATACAGCGTAAAGGTAAATGGTGCATAGATAGTGATGCGAATTCACATATCTTTGTGTGTGGTCGTGATATTTTTACATCGCTAATCGATAAGAAAACATCGATAATGTTAGCAGCTGATAAATTTGTGGAATCACTTGGTGTGGGAGCTGTTAAGATAAATGTTAAAAACGTAAACATTGCATTGAGAAATGTTATGTACATATGTTCCATTCTTACACACGCATTTTTTTTTTTAGTAAGCAGAGCCGCGCTATTTGACAATATTGCAACATTTGAACACAAAGCTGTATTTATTAAAGATAAACGAGGCAACGTAATTAGTGTTGCGGGCAGTGCAAGAAGATAATTTGTATATGTTTACATTCAACCCAGAAAAAGGTGCTGTTCATTATTTGAATAATTCTCCGCACGCAGTTACTTGGCCATTTAAACTATCAATGTTTAAAGCAAATAAACGAAAACGAGCTTGTTCATGGAATGAAAATAGGCCACATACAGGCGGAAATGAATTGTCGCAATGTAAACAGGCAAAAATCTACGGAACGTTCTACGCAAAGTGTACTTGAATTAATACACAAATACACACAGGTGTATGTGGTCCAATGAACATAAAGTCACTTGGGAAAAATAAATACTTTGTAACGTTCATAGACGATTATTCGTGTACTTCATGGGTGCCATAAGTGAAATATTTACAAAACTTTAATTATTCAAAGGATATGTTGAGTTGCATAAAGGAAAGAAAATCAAAGCATTAAGAAGTGATAAGTGAAGTGATAACCGTTGGCAATATGGAAGCAAATGAAGCCTTCTGTCAAACGTTTGCGAGCAATTGGATATCGTGCATTTGTACTGGATAAGACCAGATGAAGCAAGTTCCAACCAAAGGGGAAGGAGTACATATGTATTTCTTGGTTATACTACAACAGCAAGAGCATATCGCTTATATGAGCGGGAAAAGCGACAAAGGACAGACCGAAAACGGAATATCATAATCTGATTCATATTGATGAAACATTGAAAGGAGACAATGCACCCAACTGGAAAATATTAATGCTAAAGGAGTATGCTGCACCAGCACAGAAACAGGACAGAAAGCCATCGGATCAAAATGGGTTTTTCGAGAAAAGCGAGACAAGAATGGAAACATCGAGAAGCTCAAGTCCAGACGGGTTGCTCAAGGCTGTGGGCAAGAGAAATGAGTTACGAATGCATCAAATTTATATTTCTAATGCTTATCTCAACAGCAAACTAGAGGAAGACGTATGTATAGGAAGCAGCCGCAAAGCTTCAGCAATAAGAAGCATTCAACCAAGGTTCTTAAGCTGGAAAATGCTAGCTACGGAACCTTTGGAACGCCACACTGGACGAAACCTTAAGGAGCATTGTTTTCAACAGATGCAAGCATGAAGCATGCAACATCAGAGAACGACCAGCTATATCGCCGTATATGTCGATGATTTGATCGGCATATGCAAAGAGGAAAACGAGATCAAGGCAATCAAGAGGAAGATCGCATGCAGCCCACTACATTATTTCCCAGGCTTCTGTTTCGGTATGCCGGAAAAAGTATATCAGAAACCTTTTGAATGAAGGGTACAAGCTGAGCTGCGAAAACGGAAATCGCGTAACGGTGAATATAACAAACTACCAAATCACTAATTGGTTCTTTAATGTATTTAGCAGTCTTGAGTCGACTCAACTATAAGCAAACTGGCGCAAAAATGTACTTATCCTTACTCTGAAGACGAGGCTGCTGCATAACATGTACTACGATACCTCTAGGGCACAATGAAGCTTCGTATCGTATACAGAAAGACTGGCAATGACGTAAAAGGATTTGCAGATGCGAACTGGGCCAACGATCACGCAGATTGAAAGTCATACAGTGGATATGCATGGACTTCAGCAGCTCAGAAACCGAATACTTAGCTGCCTTCGTCGCTTGTTAACCGAGACCGGATGGGCAGTCAAAGGACCATTAACTTTACTGGGCGACAACATCAGTGCGCAACATCATAAGCGCACAAAAGATATAGACATTAAGTAGCATTTCATTAGAGAACAAGTCGAGTTAAATGAAAAAAACACTTGGAATATATGCCTAGTGATACGAATATTGCAGATGTGCTAACAAAAGGATTAAGTAAGGGCTTTGTAAAGTTACTTGGATTGAATTCAAAATTTGTTAGTCATCACATGACATATTTGTCCAGCTTGAGCGGAAGTGTTGAAATATAACTATTATGTAAGATATGCCCTCACTGGACAAACTATCGATAAGTCTTGTATTTCACAATTGTATTTCAGAATCGAGTTCAGTATTCATTAAATCATCACATATCCAACAATAAGCAAAATCACTTAATTAATGCAAATTCACAGTAAACCACAGTGCAAAAAGAAAAATACTTAATGTAGATCCAAAGTTTCAGTCTTTTAAGAACCAAAAAAAATACCATTTGTAAATTGTATTAAAATCAAAAAATAATAAAATTAAATAGTAATTGAATTAGTGCATCTTAAGCGTCTAAGCGTCTCACTCTCTCTCTCTCTCTCTATCTCTCTCTCTCTCTCTCTCTTAGTCTGTCTCTTTCTGCCAAGCAGGAAGCGTTTTGTATCCAAATAAATCTTGCAGCATTCATTGAACGACAGCAACTGATAAAGCGGCATTAATTGTTATTGGATAAATATCTTATTGTATTAAAGTTGCGCCACAGAAACTTGGTAGCTGGCGTTACGGCTGCTGCCTTTTGTAGGCGGGGCAGCTGCTGCTGACAGCACATGCAACTGGCAGAGTGGGCCCCCCCCCACTCCCAGAAATAGCGCAAATGGAAATGGGGAAAATGCCCAAGTGAAAGCCAAAGCCAAAGCAAAGCGACAAACTTTTGCCACAACCAAGAAAATGCTGACAACTTTTGTCATCTGATTCTCAGTTTTGCACTTCTCTATTTTTAGTTCTTTTTCCTACATCTCTATCTCTCTCTACAAATATACCCTGTAGCTATTCAAAATGGCTAGTACAAATGTATGTAACAGGCGAGAAAAGACAGTTTTTATATGAAGCAAATTTTCAAAAGCTGTATTTAATGCCTATAATTTGCTTATTTTTGTAAGGGATATTTTTTATTGTTTATTGAAATAATACCAACTGAATTAAGTAATAAAGCTCAAGAGCTGCTTGTTGAAAGGTTTATTGGAAAACGAATAGCTAAAGCTAAATATAAAAAGTGTGGTTTATGTTTATGTGCAATACTGAAACAACTGTAGAGCAATCATCAATAAATGTATATTATGTATACGTAATATTTTGTAAGCGCTTAAATTGAAATCTTTTTATGCATATAAACCAGTTGAGTGTTAAATTATAAATATTTCATTAATCTTGATCAGTTTGTACAGCGTATCTGCTAGTCTGAAATACTTGATGTATATTTTTCAAGTGTTGTTTTGCTTAGCAAAAAAAAATTTTAATATTTACTAACTTATGCAGAAAGTGGCAGCCGCTGACTGCCAGCCAGCCTGAATGCCTGTTGGCTAATGAAATGCAGTCACATTTAGCAACTGGCCCCACCGCCTCCTCTCCCACCCCCACTTATCCTCTGTAACGCAGTCGCCTCGCTTAGTTTGCGAGTCGAAAAATGAAAGGCAAAGCGGTGGCAACTTTTGCCAGCTGCCAAAAGTGGAGACAGTTGAGATAGCAGGCAGACAAAACTTGGCCTTCTCTCTTCAGACGTGTGCATTACCTGGCCCCAGTCAACAACGGCAACAACAACTGTTGATAGACCAGCAGCTGGCAAGTTGCCCGCTTGCAACTTGTGCCACATCTGCCACATGCCCTACAAAAGAACAAAACAAACAAGTAAGAGTGCTCTAGTCGGGAGTGCCCGACTACGAGATACCCTGAACCCAGTCCTTACAATCATTCATATTAATCTAAACACACACATGCTGCAGTACAAGCAGTACAAGCAGTGCAAGCGGTCTAAGCAGTTAGCTTGCTTTTCGCTGAGCCCCACATAATGGAAAGTTAAATCTTAAATAACTTCTGTGTTTATCGTCCGATCTTATTGAAATTTTTGGGGCAAACAATTGTCAATAATTTGTGTGACCAAACCAAATTGCAAGGTCGTACCTTCAAAAATGCGTTTTTTTAACTTTTGGGGGTTTGGGGGGTGGTATCCAAAAAGTGAAAAATTTGTTCATGTGTATGCTATTCGAGATTATACATGTCAAATTAGGGGCCTCTAGCTCTTATAACTTGTAAGTTATATCCAAAAAACGCTGGTCTAAAATCGAAATTTATCGATAACTTTTGAACGGGACGAGCTATCGATAAATTTTAATAAACTTGATCTGTCCCGGGACTAGGAGAACTTATGTTCCAAATATGAAGTCTCTAGCTCTTGTAGTCTCTGATATCTGTGTGTTCATACAGACAGACAGACGGACAGACGGACAGACGGACAGACAGACGGACAGACGGACATGGCCAGATCGACTCGGCTATTGATACTGATCAATAATATATATACTTTATATGGTCGGAGATGCTTCCTTATGCCTGTTACATACATTTGCACAAAACCATAATACCCTTTTTACCCATTTTTAATGGGTTCAGGGTATAAAAACCGAAAAAAAAACAAGTGGAGAAGGATTATCTTCGGCGGCCGAAGATTAAATACTCTTTTCGAACCTTAAAGCAATTTTTACTATTTTTCCGTGACTGCTTATTTAATTCGCAGATATTAATGTCGCATACATATACCCCTACATATAAAATAAAATATATAAAGGTATTCATGTAAACAGGGACGTTTCACTATCCGTAGCTCGTGGACGCGTCCCTTAGCATTCATAAGTGCTACCGAATTGAACAATATACAAGTTTCAGTTTTTCCAAAAAGTGAAAACTACATTACATAATATACATACCAAATTTTGTGCCTGTTGCTCTTATACCTTTCAAGGCTGCTGTCGGAAATTGAATTGTCATAAAACTTAATCTGAACATACGAGAGCTTATATTCAGAATTTGAGATCCATATTTTTTTTAGCGTGGCATTGGTTTTGCCAATGAATTTAAATTTTTCTTTGAATTATTCTATTAAAGCTACTTTATGTATGAAAAAAAAATTAGAAACAATTTAGGAAATTGAAAATAAATGAATTTGACTACAGCTATTATATATTTGAAAAGAAGAATAAGAAAAAAATGAAAATAAATGACCAGTCGCCGCTGGTTTCGAACCCGGGACCTCTCGCTCACCAGTTCGCAACTTTACCACTACGCCACAAGCCGTTTTGATGATCGCTGACAAAATCCCTTGAAGAGCAGACTGTCAAAAGCTTTCTTGTTTTGCTTTGTACTGCTTACACCAAGCAGTTTTAAGAATCGCTAACAAACTCGATTTATACTGAGCTTTTGTTTTTTCGCGTGGCATTGTTTTTGTTCTAAGCCATTGAAAGCAAATGAATTTGATTACAGTTATTATATATTTGAAAAGAAGAATAAGAAAAAATGAAAATAAATGACCAGTCGCCGCTGGTTTCGAACCCGGGACCTCTCGCTCACCAGTTCGCAACTTTACCCACTACGCCACAAGCCGTTTTGATGATCGCTGACAAAATTGCTTGAAGAGCAGACTATCAAAAGCTTTCTTGCGCTTGACTTTGTTTGCTCAGACTATCAAAAGCTTTCTTGTGCTTGACTTTGTTTGCTCATATGCACCTGTTTTTTCAAAATATTTAATGACGCATATCTTCGCTGTTTATGACTCAATCGATTTGCGATTTTACCTATTGATGAGTTATAAGGATGTTCAAGTGTACAAGGAAATTTAAGGCAATTGCTTTGAAAACATCGGATTTATGGCCAAAACCGACTTTGAGGTGTATGGCAGCTATAAGATATAGTGGTCCGATCCGGCCGGCTCCGACCAATGTGCTGTCCCCTTGAATAATAAGTGTCTGTGCAAAGTTGCATCGCGATAGCTCAAAAACTGAGGGACTAGTTTGCATACATACAGACAGACAGACAGACAGACAGACAGACAGACAGACAGACAGACAGACAGACAGACGGACATGGCTAGATCAATTTGTTTTGTTTTTATAAGCATATTGGCAGTAACTTTTGGGGTCTCAGACGCTTCCTTCTATGCGTTACAAACTTCAGGACAAACTTAATATACTATTTTCTTTCGAAAAAGAGTATAATAGAAAAAATGAAAACAATTTGCCGCTGGTTAACAAATTGAAATGCCAGGCGCTGATTATTTGCAGACCCCAGCCCCCAGCCCCCACTTCCAAGCCAGCCCCAACTTACAGCTATTCAAAGGTCGACAGCTGGACAGCAGCTGTCATAAGCGACACTTTAAAGCTGCTGCTCAGCTGCTTGGCCTGACAGCAATTTGAAGTCCTTAATGAATCTGAAACGTTTTCTGCTTTTTAATCCTCAAAGTTCGATTCGAGAGCTGAGAGCAACGAATTGAACTCAAATTAGGTGGATTGTATTTGTAAAGTTCTTGGTTATTGCTATGGTCTAGTGCGAACACTAGAACTTCTACAGCTGGATTTGAAAACAGAGCGCTTAGCAGTTAGCTCGGAATGTTTGTTCTTTTGTTAACTATCGCCTAGAAATAATGTGTACAGATTCTTAATTTGTATTCATTTTAATTATTTTCTGTTTCTTTACTTAGCATCTGTACATTTTTTGGCAATAACTAAACGGAGTACAAAAATATTCAGTTGGGAAGTTGGCAAAGATTAACAGATAGGTAAATTATACAGGATTTGAAATTTTATAATTATATACATTTTAGATGTAGAATGAATTAAGTAAAATTGCCTCTTGCTTCTGTTTAATTCTAGATAGGTTATGTTAGTTAGAAAAATCGAAAAGAAAATTCAATTAATTTTAAGCCAAAAAGTGATTTAAAAACAATATTTTATGATACTAAATTTTGAATAAAAAAACAATTTTTTATGCTAATGTATTAAAAGTTATTTTAAGATTAATAGCTATTTTGCTTAAGTATGTTTAATTTCAAAAAGAGTGTTCTTGAGTATGATGTTTTAAGGATAGATAGTGCAAATAAATGTTTGTGTGCGATTTTTAGTTAATTTAAATTTTTCATTACAAATACTTCTATGTTTAAAGAAAATTGAATTATTTTTTGAATTAAATTTTTTTTTTTAAATAATTGTTGATGCAAATTAGTGGCAAATCATTCACTTCAGCTTCAACAACAATTATTTTGGTTATGTTTTATACCCTGAACCCATTAAAAATGGGTAAAAAGGGTATAATGAAGTTTTGCAAAAGTATGTAACAGGCATAAGGAAGCATCTCCGACCATATAAAGTATATATATTATTGATCAGTATCAACAGCCGAGTCGATCTAGCCATGTCCGTCTGTCTGTCCGTCTGTCCGTCTGTCCGTCTGTCTGTCTGTATGAACACACAGATATCAGAGACTACAAGAGCTAGAGACTTCATATTTGGAACATAAGTTCTCCTAATCCCGGGACAGATCAAGTTTATTAAAATTTATCGATAGCTCGTCCCGTTCAAAAGTTATCGATAAATTTCGATTTCAGACCAGCGTTTTTTGGATATAACTTACAAGTTATAAGAGCTAGAGGCCCCTAATTTGACATGTATAATCTCGAATAGCATACACATGAACAAATTTTTCACTTTTTGGATACCACCCCCAAACCCCCCAAAAGTTAAAAAAACGCATTTTTGAAGGTACGACCTTGCAATTTGGTTTGGTCACACATATTATTGACAATTGTTTGCCCCAAAAATTTCAATAAGATCGGACGATAAACACAGAAGTTATTTAAGATTTAACTTTCCATTATGTGGGGCTCAGCGAAAAGCAAGCTAACTGCTTAGATCGCTTGCACTGCTTGTACTGCTTGTACTGCAGCATGTGTGTGTTTAGATTAATATGAATGATTGTAAGGACTGGGTTCAGGGTATCTCGTAGTCGGGCACTCCCGACTAGAGCACTCTTACTTGTTGTTATTGAAATGGAATAGGAATACTGAAGATATTATTTCTGAATTGGCTAAGTGCTGGGCAAAGGTATTAAGTAGGTGCTTAAGGGCTATATTTTTGCAGCAGTTACAGGTTGTTTGTTAAGATATTTTTGTCGATGCAATGTTGCTTTGTAATTTTTGTATGAAGCCTTAAATTCGATCAAGTTTTGCCAAGACGATGAAAGTTATAAATGTTGATTTGTATATTTGTGACATCTGTGTTCAATATGCCATGCCCAGAACTGAAGGCATTTGCCAGTCTATAGAAAAGTTTACTGTTTAGCGTTCACTGTGTGTGTGTGTGTGTGTGTGTGTGTGTAGCCAGTGTTGGTAGTCGTCATTGGAGTTGTAGTTGCAGTTGGAGTTGGAGCTGGCATTGCCATATGGGGGCCACTTAAGTACACAAGTTGTTGTGCAAAATGCATACGAATGTGCATAGAAGGGAAGGGCAGGAGTGAGATAGAAGGAGAGAGAGAGAGAGAGGGAGGCCAAGTGTGTGCAGAGTTGCTGCAAAGTTGTTTTGGTGTGCGGCATTTTGGGGCAACTTGTGAGCAACTTTGCACCAATTAAACTTGTTAAAACGCTCGTTTTCGGTTATCCAAAAGCTGACAACTTCACTACACAAAACTCTAATTACATTTTGCGAAGGCACACGCACACACACACACACACACACACACACACACACACATGCACACACTATTACATATGCATATATGTGTATGTATTTGTGTATAGGGAAAGCAGCTCTTAGTTGTGCATAATTAAAAGTTATTTTATTGTTGTAGCGACTGAAAATGCGCTCAAAAGGCATAACCAACTGTTAAGTGGGAGGGGGGTTGTCTATGAGGGGGTTGCTTAGGGTAGGGGGCACAGACTCTTCTGAGGTTATCTAATAAGCCATGACAATGTGTGGTCTCTGTTTTTGCTACAAAACTATACCATAACTAGCCACAGATCAAAGTTGAGCAATGAGTAAGAGAAAAGCGATAAAAGCGATGTTACGAGTGAGCAAAAAAAAAAAAAAAAAAAAAAAAAAAAAAAAAAAAAAAAAAAAAAAAAAAAAAAAAAAAAAAAAAAAAAAAAAAAAAAAAAAAAAAAAAAAAAAAAAAAAAAAAAGGTCGTACCTTTTTTTAACTTTTGCGGGTTTTGGGGGGTGGTATCCAAAAAGTGAAATATTTGTTACATGTGTATGCTATTCGAGATTATACATGCCAAATTTGGTCTCTAGCTCTTATAACTTTGAAGTTATGTCCCAAAACGCTAGTCTAAAATCAAAATTTATCGATAACTTTTGAATGCGACGAGTTATCGATCAAATGAAATAAACTTGATCTGTCCCGGGATTAGGACAACTTATGTTCCAAATATGAAGTCTCTAGCTCTTGTAGTCTCTGATATCTGTGTGTTCATACAGACAGACGGACAGACAGACGGACAGACAGACGGACATGGCTAGATCGACTCGGCTGTTGGTACTGATCAATAATATATATACTTTATATGGTCGGAGATGCTTCCTTATGCCTGTTACATACATTTGCACAAAACCATAATACCCTTTTTACCCATTTTTAATGGGTTCAGGATATAATTACAAAATTTAAATCATCTGGGGGTATTTAACGTGAAAAGTTGGTACAACATTTGTTGCTAGTATTAAGAAAAACCCAGAAAAAAGCCCAACCAGACCAAAAATAAAATTACAAAAAGTGGGGCCGGAATTTCTTCGGCGTGAAGATTTTATGCTCTATTCGAGTCTATGGATAGATTTCACTAGCTTCTATTTTACGCTTATGCATATGCGTTATTATAGTTCTCGACTAATTAGAAAAAAGTAACCGTTTTGATGTCCGATGACAAACTCGCTTGAAGTGCAGTCTGCTAAAAAGTTCCTTGCTCTTTTATTTAATGACGCATATCTTCGCTATTTATGACTCAATCGTTTTGTAATTTTAAACATTGATGAGTTGTTAGGATGTTCATGTGTACAAGGAAATTGAAGGCGATAGTTTCAAAAACATGGAATCATATGACCAAAACCGACTTCCAGTTGTATGGCAGCTATAAGATATAGCAGTCCGATCCGGCCGGTTTCGACCAATGTGCTAGTCCCTTTAAATAATAAGTGTCTGTGCAAAGTTGCATCGCGATAGCTCAAAAACTGAGGGACTAGTTTGCATACATACAGACAGACAGACGGACATGGCTAGATCAATTTGTTTTGTCATTCTAAGCATACTGTCAGTATTTTTTGGGGGCTCCGACGCTTCCTTCTATGCGTTACAAGCTTCAGCACAAACTTAATAGTATATTTTTTTCGAAAAAAGTATAATTAGACAAATCTTTTACTTTTCTATGGTAAACCTTTTCAATTCTTAATCTTTAACATTTTATTGGCATTCAATTAACTTGTTGCATGCGATCTTAAGTGCTTTTCAAAATGATCTTTCCTTTGATAATCCTTCGAACATTTGTCACATTTAAGCCTACTCTCGCAACTGTGAACGAGTTGGTGTTTTGGTAGATTCCGACTTTCAGTAAAGGTTTTCGGGCATTTTGTACACTTATAAGGACGTTCGCCGGTATGAACTAGTTGGTGAGTGGATAGATGGCTACTATTGGAGAAGGACGTTCGCCGGTATGAACTAGTTGGTGTCTTGTTAGATTGCCACTAAGGGAGAAAGTTTTCGGGCATTTTGTACACTTATAAGGACGTTCGCCGGTATGAACTAGTTGGTGAGTGGATAGGTTACTACTCTGGGAGAAGGCTCTCGGGCATTTTGTACACTTATAAGGACGGTCGCCGGTATGAACTAGTTGGTGAGTGGATAGATTGCTACTATTGGAGAAGGTTTTCGGGCATTTTGTACACTTATAAGGACGTTCGCCGGTATGAACTAGTTGGTGAGTGGTTAGGTTACTACTCTGGGAGAAGGCTCTCGGGCATTTTGTACACTTATAAGGACGGTCGCCGGTATGAACTAGTTGGTGAGTGGATAGATTGCTACTATTGGAGAAGGTTTTCGGGCATTTTGTACACTTATAAGGACGTTCGCCCGTATGAACTAGTTGGTGAGTGGATAGGCTACTACTCTGGGAGAAGGCTTTCGGGCATTTTGTACATTTATAAGGACGTTCGCCCGTATGAACTAGTTGGTGAGTGGATAGATTGCTACTATTGGAGAAGGCTTTCGGGCATTTTGTACACTTATAAGGACGTTCGCCCGTATGAACTAGTTGGTGAGTGGATAGGCTACTACTCTGGGAGAAGGCTTTCGGGCATTTTGTACACTTATAAGGACGTTCGCCCGTATGAACTAGTTGGTGAGTGGATAGGCTACTACTCTTGGAGAAGGCTTTCGGGCATTTTGTACACTTATAAGGACGTTCGCCGGTATGAACTAGTTGGTGAGTGGATAGATTGCTACTATTGGAGAAGGCTTTCGGGCATTTTGTACACTTATAAGGACGTTCGCTCGTATGAACTAGTTGGTGAGTGGATAGGCTACTATTATGGGAGTAGGCTTTCGGGCATTTTGTACACTTATAAGGACGTTCGCCGGTATGAACGCGAAGGTGTTTTTCCAACCCAGATTTTTGACTACAAATCTTGCCACATATATGACAGGTGTGAGTTTTTTTCTTGAGTTTCAAGTTTCTGGGAGTAGCAAGTTCACTAGCCTGACTTTCTGACGTCTCAGACTCCGTATCATTTCTTAAGATATCCAGATGAGTGTGCTCTTCACTGCTGTTGTCCACTTCTTTCTGCATAGACTCCTCGATTAGCTCCCAGTCTTCTGCATCCAGCTCATCGATAATGTCTCCCAACGCGTTACCCTTTGACTTCAGTTTCAGCTTATGGCTCTGCTCGTTATTGCGCTTCAGTCTAAAAGCTGATCGCACATCGGAAATGCACTTCCTGCACATCAGCTTTGGCAGTTCATCCTCTTCCCCCACTTCCACTTCACACTTGACACATTCGCTTAACATTTCGACCAGAGTGGGTTCGACTTTGCTCTTCTGCAGCTGCTCCTCAGCGCATATATCCACCAAGGCTCTTGAGCTCAGACAAATGCGACAAACTTGCTCCATGTCTGATCCTCTCTTGTGATCCTCTCGTTTGAAACTGCTGCAAAGCTAGTTGGCACACAGCAATTTATGCAGTGCTGTGTCGAGAGTTGTTGGACAGGTAGCAGTTTACTGTACCTGTGTAACGGTAGGAATTAGGTAACCTTTGGGAAGGGTCGTCAATTCAGTACCTGGTTATTATAAATTTTAAGCGATTTTTGTACAGCAAAGGGGGTGCATTCGCTAATGTCTTTAATTTTAAGCCTGCAATGCCTTTACGGTCGCTGGCTTTGCTTCTTTGCGGGTGAGCCAATAAAACTATATTCATTTCTGAGCACGGGGATGACAGATATTGATCCATGAGGCAGCTGTGATGTGAGCAGGAAAGTGTTTCGACAATCTGCGCCTATTCTTCACTTTTTGACTCAAACAAGAATAGCTTTGAAAACATGGAGCATAAGGCAGCTGTGATGTGAGCAGTAAAGTGTTTCAACATTCTGCGCCTATTCTTCACTTCTTGACTCAAACAAGAATAGCTTTGAAAACATGGAGCATAAGGCCAATGCCGACTTCCAGTTGTATGGCAACTATAAGATATGTGGTCCGATCGGGCCGGTTTCGACCAATGTGCTGTCCCTTTAAATAATAAGTCTCTGTGCAAAGTTTTACCACGATAGCTCAAAAGCTGAGGGACTAGTTTCCATACATACAGACAGACAAGACAGACGGACATGGCCAGATCAATTTGTTTTGTCATTCTAAGCATACTGTCAGTATTTTTTGGGGGCTCCGACGCTTCCTTCTATGCGTTACAAGCTTCAGCACAAACTTAATAGTATATTTTTTTCGAAAAAAGTATAATTAGACAAATCTTTTACTTTTCTATGGTAAACCTTTTCAATTCTTAATCTTTAACATTTTATTGGCATTCAATTAACTTGTTGCATGCGATCTTAAGTGCTTTTCAAAATGATCTTTCCTTTGATAATCCTTCGAACATTTGTCACATTTAAGCCTACTCTCGCAACTGTGAACGAGTTGGTGTTTTGGTAGATTCCGACTTTCAGTAAAGGTTTTCGGGCATTTTGTACACTTATAAGGACGTTCGCCGGTATGAACTAGTTGGTGAGTGGATAGATGGCTACTATTGGAGAAGGACGTTCGCCGGTATGAACTAGTTGGTGTCTTGTTAGATTGCCACTAAGGGAGAAAGTTTTCGGGCATTTTGTACACTTATAAGGACGTTCGCCGGTATGAACTAGTTGGTGAGTGGATAGGTTATTACTCTGGGAGAAGGCTCTCGGGCATTTTGTACACTTATAAGGACGGTCGCCGGTATGAACTAGTTGGTGAGTGGATAGGCTACTACTCTGGGAGAAGGCTTTCGGGCATTTTGTACATTTATAAGGACGTTCGCCCGTATGAACTAGTTGGTGAGTGGATAGATTGCTACTATTGGAGAAGGTTTTCGGGCATTTTGTACACTTATAAGGACGTTCGCCCGTATGAACTAGTTGGTGAGTGGATAGGCTACTACTCTGGGAGAAGGCTTTCGGGCATTTTGTACATTTATAAGGACGTTCGCCCGTATGAACTAGTTGGTGAGTGGATAGGCTACTACTCTGGGAGAAGGCTTTCGGGCATTTTGTACACTTATAAGGACGTTCGCCCGTATGAACTAGTTGGTGAGTGGATAGGCTACTACTCTGGGAGAAGGCTTTCGGGCATTTTGTACACTTATAAGGACGTTCGCCGGTATGAACTAGTTGGTGAGTGGATAGATTGCTACTATTGGAGAAGGCTTTCGGGCATTTTGTACACTTATAAGGACGTTCGCTCGTATGAACTAGTTGGTGAGTGGATAGGCTACTATTATGGGAGTAGGCTTTCGGGCATTTTGTACACTTATAAGGACGTTCGCCGGTATGAACGCGAAGGTGTTTTTCCAACCCAGATTTTTGACTACAAATCTTGCCACATATATGACAGGTGTGAGTTTTTTTCTTGAGTTTCAAGTTTCTGGGAGTAGCAAGTTCACTAGCCTGACTTTCTGACGTCTCAGACTCCGTATCATTTCTTAAGATATCCAGATGAGTGTGCTCTTCACTGCTGTTGTCCACTTCTTTCTGCATAGACTCCTCGATTAGCTCCCAGTCTTCTGCATCCAGCTCATCGATAATGTCTCCCAACGCGTTACCCTTTGACTTCAGTTTCAGCTTATGGCTCTGCTCGTTATTGCGCTTCAGTCTAAAAGCTGATCGCACATCGGAAATGCACTTCCTGCACATCAGCTTTGGCAGTTCATCCTCTTCCCCCACTTCCACTTCACACTTGACACATTCGCTTAACATTTCGACCAGAGTGGGTTCGTCTTTGCTCTTCTGCAGCTGCTCCTCAGCGCATATATCCACCAAGGCTCTTGAGCTCAGACAAATGCGACAAACTTGCTCCATGTCTGATCCTCTCTTGTGATCCTCTCGTTTGAAACTGCTGCAAAGCTAGTTGGCACACAGCAATTTATGCAGTGCTGTGTCGAGAGTTGTTGGACAGGTAGCAGTTTACTGTACCTGTGTAACGGTAGGAATTAGGTAACCTTTGGGAAGGGTCGTCAATTCAGTACCTGGTTATTATAAATTTTAAGCGATTTTTGTACAGCAAAGGGGGTGCATTCGCTAATGTCTTTAATTTTAAGCCTGCAATGCCTTTACGGTCGCTGGCTTTGCGTCTTTGCGGGTGAGCCAATAAAACTATATTCATTTCTGAGCACGGGGATGACAGATATTGATCCATGAGGCAGCTGTGATGTGAGCAGGAAAGTGTTTCGACAATCTGCGCCTATTCTTCACTTTTTGACTCAAACAAGAATAGCTTTGAAAACATGGAGCATAAGGCAGCTGTGATGTGAGCAGTAAAGTGTTTCAACATTCTGCGCCTATTCTTCACTTCTTGACTCAAACAAGAATAGCTTTGAAAACATGGAGCATAAGGCCAATGCCGACTTCCAGTTGTATGGCAACTATAAGATATGTGGTCCGATCGGGCCGGTTTCGACCAATGTGCTGTCCCTTTAAATAATAAGTCTCTGTGCAAAGTTTTACCACGATAGCTCAAAAGCTGAGGGACTAGTTTCCATACATACAGACAGACAAGACAGACGGACATGGCCAGATCAATTTGGTTTGTCATCCTAAGCATTCTGGAGGTAACTGTTAGGGTCTCCGACGCTTGCTTCGAAGCATTTTCACACTTCTGCACGAAGTATACCATTTAGCTTCGAAAAGAGTATTAGGAATAATTAATAATAAATAAGTACGTCTACAAGTTAGCTACGAGCTAAGAAATCCCAAAATAGGGTTTCTTATTATAGGAAGGGAGGACTCTGAGTTGAATAGCCGACAGAACAGAACAGTTAATTTGGCTTATTAACCTAGAGAAGTCAATTTGACCGCTAAGTAATTTAATTGTAACTGCAACTTACATTCCAAAGCATAATCGATTTTTAGAACTACTACTTTTGATCTTGGCTCTTAGTTTGGATGGGCTTGTTAAACAGAATAGTGTACATATAATATATCAGTTGAAAATAAAAGTAAAAGATTATTATCCAGATCTTGAGCTCACTTACTGCCACTGTTTATTATGCCCCTTTTATACCCTGAACCCATTAAAAGTGGGTAAAAAGGGTATAATGAAGTAGTGTAAAAGTGTGTAACAGGCATAGGGAAGCATCTCCGACCATATAAAGTATACATATTCTTGATCAGTATCAACAGCCGAGTCGATATAGCTATGTCTGACCGTCTGTCTGTATGACCACGCGAATATCAGAGACTATAAGAGCTAGAGCAAAAGCATTCTACAATACACAATTTGGCTAATTAAACACTAATATTATTGATAAGTTGCACATTATTTCTTACTGTCGACTTACTGTATTCAAATTTTTATAATCAATGTAAATTTAAATTAGTCGACACATGAAAATAATTAAAATTAAAATTACATGAAATCAAATGTAACAAGTAAGAGTGCTCTAGTCGGGAGTGCCCGACTACGAGATACCCTGAACCCAGTCCTTACAATCATTCGTACTACTCTAAACACACACATGCTGCAGTACAAGCAGTACAAGCAGTGCAAGCGGTTTAAGCAGTTAGCTTGTTAAATCTTAAATAACTTCTGCGTTTATTGTCCGATCTTATTGAAATTTTTGGGGCAAGCAATTGTCGATAATATGTGTTACCAAACCAAATTGCAAGGTCGTACCTTTTTTTAACTTTTGCGGGTTTTGGGGGGTGGTATCCAAAAAGTGAAATATTTGTTACATGTGTATGCTATTCGAGATTATACATGCCAAATTTGGTCTCTAGCTCTTATAACTTTGAAGTTATGTCCCAAAACGCTAGTCTAAAATCAAAATTTATCGATAACTTTTGAATGCGACGAGTTATCGATCAAATGAAATAAACTTGATCTGTCCCGGGATTAGGACAACTTATGTTCCAAATATGAAGTCTCTAGCTCTTGTAGTCTCTGATATCTGTGTGTTCATACAGACAGACGGACAGACAGACGGACAGACAGACGGACATGGCTAGATCGACTCGGCTGTTGGTACTGATCAATAATATATATACTTTATATGGTCGGAGATGCTTCCTTATGCCTGTTACATACATTTGCACAAAACCATAATACCCTTTTTACCCATTTTTAATGGGTTCAGGATATAATTACAAAATTTAAATCATCTGGGGGTATTTAACGTGAAAAGTTGGTACAACATTTGTTGCTAGTATTAAGAAAAACCCAGAAAAAAGCCCAACCAGACCAAAAATAAAATTACAAAAAGTGGGGCCGGAATTTCTTCGGCGTGAAGATTTTATGCTCTATTCGAGTCTATGGATAGATTTCACTAGCTTCTATTTTACGCTTATGCATATGCGTTATTATAGTTCTCGACTAATTAGAAAAAAGTAACCGTTTTGATGTCCGATGACAAACTCGCTTGAAGTGCAGTCTGCTAAAAAGTTCCTTGCTCTTTTATTTAATGACGCATATCTTCGCTATTTATGACTCAATCGTTTTGTAATTTTAAACATTGATGAGTTGTTAGGATGTTCATGTGTACAAGGAAATTGAAGGCGATAGTTTCAAAAACATGGAATCTATGACCAAAACCGTTCAGTTGTATGGCAGCTATAAGATATAGCAGTCCGATCCGGCCGGCTTCGACCAATGTGCTAGCCCTTTAAATAATAAGTGTCTGTGCAAAGTTGCATCGCGATAGCTCAAAAACTGAGGGACTAGTTTGCATACATACAGACAGACAGACGGACATGGCTAGATCAATTTGTTTTGTCATTCTAAGCATACTGTCAGTATTTTTTGGGGGCTCCGACGCTTCCTTCTATGCGTTACAAGCTTCAGCACAAACTTAATAGTATATTTTTTTCGAAAAAAGTATAATTAGACAAATCTTTTACTTTTCTATGGTAAACCTTTTCAATTCTTAATCTTTAACATTTTATTGGCATTCAATTAACTTGTTGCATGCGATCTTAAGTGCTTTTCAAAATGATCTTTCCTTTGATAATCCTTCGAACATTTGTCACATTTAAGCCTACTCTCGCAACTGTGAACGAGTTGGTGTTTTGGTAGATTCCGACTTTCAGTAAAGGTTTTCGGGCATTTTGTACACTTATAAGGACGTTCGCCGGTATGAACTAGTTGGTGAGTGGATAGATGGCTACTATTGGAGAAGGACGTTCGCCGGTATGAACTAGTTGGTGTCTTGTTAGATTGCCACTAAGGGAGAAAGTTTTCGGGCATTTTGTACACTTATAAGGACGTTCGCCGGTATGAACTAGTTGGTGAGTGGATAGGTTATTACTCTGGGAGAAGGCTCTCGGGCATTTTGTACACTTATAAGGACGGTCGCCGGTATGAACTAGTTGGTGAGTGGATAGATTGCTACTATTGGAGAAGGTTTTCGGGCATTTTGTACACTTATAAGGACGTTCGCCGGTATGAACTAGTTGGTGAGTGGTTAGGTTGCTACTCTGGGAGAAGGCTCTCGGGCATTTTGTACACTTATAAGGACGGTCGCCGGTATGAACTAGTTGGTGAGTGGATAGATTGCTACTATTGGAGAAGGTTTTCGGGCATTTTGTACACTTATAAGGACGTTCGCCCGTATGAACTAGTTGGTGAGTGGATAGGCTACTACTCTGGGAGAAGGCTTTCGGGCATTTTGTACACTTATAAGGACGTTCGCCCGTATGAACTAGTTGGTGAGTGGATAGGCTACTACTCTGCGAGAAGGCTTTCGGGCATTTTGTACACTTATAAGGACGTTCGCCCGTATGAACTAGTTGGTGAGTGGATAGGCTACTACTCTTGGAGAAGGCTTTCGGGCATTTTGTACACTTATAAGGACGTTCGCCGGTATGAACTAGTTGGTGAGTGGATAGATTGCTGCTATTGGAGAAGGCTTTCGGGCATTTTGTACACTTATAAGGACGTTCGCTCGTATGAACTAGTTGGTGAGTGGATAGGCTACTATTATGGGAGTAGGCTTTCGGGCATTTTGTACACTTATAAGGACGTTCGCCGGTATGAACGCGGTCTAAAAGCTGATCGCACATCGGAAATGCACTTCCTGCACATCAGCTTTGGCAGTTCATCCTCTTCCCCCACTTCCACTTCACACTTGACACATTCGCTTAACATTTCGACCAGAGTGGGTTCGTCTTTGCTCTTCTGCAGCTGCTCCTCAGCGCATATATCCACCAAGGCTCTTGAGCTCAGACAAATGCGACAAACTTGCTCCATGTCTGATCCTCTCTTGTGATCCTCTCGTTTGAAACTGCTGCAAAGCTAGTTGGCACACAGCAATTTATGCAGTGCTGTGTCGAGAGTTGTTGGACAGGTAGCAGTTTACTGTACCTGTGTAACGGTAGGAATTAGGTAACCTTTGGGAAGGGTCGTCAATTCAGTACCTGGTTATTATAAATTTTAAGCGATTTTTGTACAGCAAAGGGGGTGCATTCGCTAATGTCTTTAATTTTAAGCCTGCAATGCCTTTACGGTCGCTGGCTTTGCGTCTTTGCGGGTGAGCCAATAAAACTATATTCATTTCTGAGCACGGGGATGACAGATATTGATCCATGAGGCAGCTGTGATGTGAGCAGGAAAGTGTTTCGACAATCTGCGCCTATTCTTCACTTTTTGACTCAAACAAGAATAGCTTTGAAAACATGGAGCATAAGGCAGCTGTGATGTGAGCAGTAAAGTGTTTCAACATTCTGCGCCTATTCTTCACTTCTTGACTCAAACAAGAATAGCTTTGAAAACATGGAGCATAAGGCCAATGCCGACTTCCAGTTGTATGGCAACTATAAGATATGTGGTCCGATCGGGCCGGTTTCGACCAATGTGCTGTCCCTTTAAATAATAAGTCTCTGTGCAAAGTTTTACCACGATAGCTCAAAAGCTGAGGGACTAGTTTCCATACATACAGACAGACAAGACAGACGGACATGGCCAGATCAATTTGGTTTGTCATCCTAAGCATTCTGGAGGTAACTGTTAGGGTCTCCGACGCTTGCTTCGATGCATTTTCACACTTCTGCACGAAGTATACCATTTAGCTTCGAAAAGAGTATTAGGAATAATTAATAATAAATAAGTACGTCTACAAGTTAGCTACGAGCTAAGAAATCCCAAAATAGGGTTTCTTATTATAGGAAGGGAGGACTCTGAGTTTAATAGCCGACAGAACAGAACAGTTAATTTGGCTTATTAACCTAGAGAAGTCAATTTGACCGCTAAGTAATTTAATTGTAACTGCAACTTACATTCCAAAGCATAATCGATTTTTAGAACTACTACTTTTGATCTTGGCTCTTAGTTTGGATGGGCTTGTTAAACAGAATAGTGTACATATAATATATCAGTTGAAAATAAAAGTAAAAGATTATTATCCAGATCTTGAGCTCACTTACTGCCACTGTTTATTATGCCCCTTTTATACCCTGAACCCATTAAAAGTGGGTAAAAAGGGTATAATGAAGTAGTGTAAAAGTGTGTAACAGGCATAGGGAAGCATCTCCGACCATATAAAGTATACATATTCTTGATCAGTATCAACAGCCGAGTCGATATAGCTATGTCTGACCGTCTGTCTGTATGACCACGCGAATATCAGAGACTATAAGAGCTAGAGCAAAAGCATTCTACAATACACAATTTGGCTAATTAAACACTAATATTATTGATAAGTTGCACATTATTTCTTACTGTCGACTTACTGTATTCAAATTTTTATAATCAATGTAAATTTAAATTAGTCGACACATGAAAATAATTAAAATTAAAATTACATGAAATCAAATGTAACAAGTAAGAGTGCTCTAGTCGGGAGTGCCCGACTACGAGATACCCTGAACCCAGTCCTTACAATCATTCGTACTACTCTAAACACACACATGCTGCAGTACAAGCAGTACAAGCAGTGCAAGCGGTTTAAGCAGTTAGCTTGTTAAATCTTAAATAACTTCTGCGTTTATTGTCCGATCTTATTGAAATTTTTGGGGCAAGCAATTGTCGATAATATGTGTTACCAAACCAAATTGCAAGGTCGTACCTTTTTTTAACTTTTGCGGGTTTTGGGGGGTGGTATCCAAAAAGTGAAATATTTGTTACATGTGTATGCTATTCGAGATTATACATGCCAAATTTGGTCTCTAGCTCTTATAACTTTGAAGTTATGTCCCAAAACGCTAGTCTAAAATCAAAATTTATCGATAACTTTTGAATGCGACGAGTTATCGATCAAATGAAATAAACTTGATCTGTCCCGGGATTAGGACAACTTATGTTCCAAATATGAAGTCTCTAGCTCTTGTAGTCTCTGATATCTGTGTGTTCATACAGACAGACGGACAGACGACGGACGGACAATGGCTAGATCGACTCGGCTGTTGGTACTGATCAATAATATATATACTTTATATGGTCGGAGATGCTTCCTTATGCCTGTTACATACATTTGCACAAAACCATAATACCTTTTTACCCATTTTTAATGGGTTCAGGATATAATTACAAAATTTAAATCATCTGGGGGTATTTAACGTGAAAAGTTGGTACAACATTTGTTGCTAGTATTAAGAAAAACCCAGAAAAAAGCCCAACCAGACCAAAAATAAAATTACAAAAAGTGGGGCCGGAATTTCTTCGGCGTGAAGATTTTATGCTCTATTCGAGTCTATGGATAGATTTCACTAGCTTCTATTTTACGCTTATGCATATGCGTTATTATAGTTCTCGACTAATTAGAAAAAAGTAACCGTTTTGATGTCCGATGACAAACTCGCTTGAAGTGCAGTCTGCTAAAAAGTTCCTTGCTCTTTTATTTAATGACGCATATCTTCGCTATTTATGACTCAATCGTTTTGTAATTTTAAACATTGATGAGTTGTTAGGATGTTCATGTGTACAAGGAAATTGAAGGCGATAGTTTCAAAAACATGGAATCTATGACCAAAACCGTTCAGTTGTATGGCAGCTATAAGATATAGCAGTCCGATCCGGCCGGCTTCGACCAATGTGCTAGCCCTTTAAATAATAAGTGTCTGTGCAAAGTTGCATCGCGATAGCTCAAAAACTGAGGGACTAGTTTGCATACATACAGACAGACAGACGGACATGGCTAGATCAATTTGTTTTGTCATTCTAAGCATACTGTCAGTATTTTTTGGGGGCTCCGACGCTTCCTTCTATGCGTTACAAGCTTCAGCACAAACTTAATAGTATATTTTTTTCGAAAAAAGTATAATTAGACAAATCTTTTACTTTTCTATGGTAAACCTTTTCAATTCTTAATCTTTAACATTTTATTGGCATTCAATTAACTTGTTGCATGCGATCTTAAGTGCTTTTCAAAATGATCTTTCCTTTGATAATCCTTCGAACATTTGTCACATTTAAGCCTACTCTCGCAACTGTGAACGAGTTGGTGTTTTGGTAGATTCCGACTTTCAGTAAAGGTTTTCGGGCATTTTGTACACTTATAAGGACGTTCGCCGGTATGAACTAGTTGGTGAGTGGATAGATGGCTACTATTGGAGAAGGACGTTCGCCGGTATGAACTAGTTGGTGTCTTGTTAGATTGCCACTAAGGGAGAAAGTTTTCGGGCATTTTGTACACTTATAAGGACGTTCGCCGGTATGAACTAGTTGGTGAGTGGATAGGTTACTACTCTGGGAGAAGGCTCTCGGGCATTTTGTACACTTATAAGGACGGTCGCCGGTATGAACTAGTTGGTGAGTGGATAGATTGCTACTATTGGAGAAGGTTTTCGGGCATTTTGTACACTTATAAGGACGTTCGCCGGTATGAACTAGTTGGTGAGTGGTTAGGTTGCTACTCTGGGAGAAGGCTCTCGGGCATTTTGTACACTTATAAGGACGGTCGCCGGTATGAACTAGTTGGTGAGTGGATAGATTGCTACTATTGGAGAAGGTTTTCGGGCATTTTGTACACTTATAAGGACGTTCGCCCGTATGAACTAGTTGGTGAGTGGATAGGCTACTACTCTGGGAGAAGGCTTTCGGGCATTTTGTACATTTATAAGGACGTTCGCCCGTATGAACTAGTTGGTGAGTGGATAGGCTGCTACTCTTGGAGAAGGCTTTCGGGCATTTTGTACACTTATAAGGACGTTCGCCCGTATGAACTAGTTGGTGAGTGGATAGGCTACTACTCTGGGAGAAGGCTTTCGGGCATTTTGTACACTTATAAGGACGTTCGCCCGTATGAACTAGTTGGTGAGTGGATAGGCTACTACTCTTGGAGAAGGCTTTCGGGCATTTTGTACACTTATAAGGACGTTCGCCGGTATGAACTAGTTGGTGAGTGGATAGATTGCTACTATTGGAGAAGGCTTTCGGGCATTTTGTACACTTATAAGGACGTTCGCCGGTATGAACGCGAAGGTGTTTTTCCAACCCAGATTTTTGACTACAAATCTTGCCACATATATGACAGGTGTGAGTTTTTTTCTTGAGTTTCAAGTTTCTGGGAGTAGCAAGTTCACTAGCCTGACTTTCTGACGTCTCAGACTCCGTATCATTTCTTAAGATATCCAGATGAGTGTGCTCTTCACTGCTGTTGTCCACTTCTTTCTGCATACACTCCTCGATTAGCTCCCAGTCTTCTGCATCCAGCTCATCGATAATGTCTCCCAACGCGTTACCCTTTGACTTCAGTTTCAGCTTATGGCTCTGCTCGTTATTGCGCTTCAGTCTAAAAGCTGATCGCACATCGGAAATGCACTTCCTGCACATCAGCTTTGGCAGTTCATCCTCTTCCCCCACTTCCACTTCACACTTGACACATTCGCTTAACATTTCGACCAGAGTGGGTTCGTCTTTGCTCTTCTGCAGCTGCTCCTCAGCGCATATATCCACCAAGGCTCTTGAGCTCAGACAAATGCGACAAACTTGCTCCATGTCTGATCCTCTCTTGTGATCCTCTCGTTTGAAACTGCTGCAAAGCTAGTTGGCACACAGCAATTTATGCAGTGCTGTGTCGAGAGTTGTTGGACAGGTAGCAGTTTACTGTACCTGTGTAACGGTAGGAATTAGGTAACCTTTGGGAAGGGTCGTCAATTCAGTACCTGGTTATTATAAATTTTAAGCGATTTTTGTACAGCAAAGGGGGTGCATTCGCTAATGTCTTTAATTTTAAGCCTGCAATGCCTTTACGGTCGCTGGCTTTGCGTCTTTGCAGGTGAGCCAATAAAACTATATTCATTTCTGAGCACGGGGATGACAGATATTGATCCATGAGGCAGCTGTGATGTGAGCAGGAAAGTGTTTCGACAATCTGCGCCTATTCTTCACTTTTTGACTCAAACAAGAATAGCTTTGAAAACATGGAGCATAAGGCAGCTGTGATGTGAGCAGTAAAGTGTTTCAACATTCTGCGCCTATTCTTCACTTCTTGACTCAAACAAGAATAGCTTTGAAAACATGGAGCATAAGGCCAATGCCGACTTCCAGTTGTATGGCAACTATAAGATATGTGGTCCGATCGGGCCGGTTTCGACCAATGTGCTGTCCCTTTAAATAATAAGTCTCTGTGCAAAGTTTTACCACGATAGCTCAAAAGCTGAGGGACTAGTTTCCATACATACAGACAGACAAGACAGACGGACATGGCCAGATCAATTTGTTTTGTCATTCTAAGCATACTGTCAGTATTTTTTGGGGGCTCCGACGCTTCCTTCTATGCGTTACAAGCTTCAGCACAAACTTAATAGTATATTTTTTTCGAAAAAAGTATAATTAGACAAATCTTTTACTTTTCTATGGTAAACCTTTTCAATTCTTAATCTTTAACATTTTATTGGCATTCAATTAACTTGTTGCATGCGATCTTAAGTGCTTTTCAAAATGATCTTTCCTTTGATAATCCTTCGAACATTTGTCACATTTAAGCCTACTCTCGCAACTGTGAACGAGTTGGTGTTTTGGTAGATTCCGACTTTCAGTAAAGGTTTTCGGGCATTTTGTACACTTATAAGGACGTTCGCCGGTATGAACTAGTTGGTGAGTGGATAGATGGCTACTATTGGAGAAGGACGTTCGCCGGTATGAACTAGTTGGTGTCTTGTTAGATTGCCACTAAGGGAGAAAGTTTTCGGGCATTTTGTACACTTATAAGGACGTTCGCCGGTATGAACTAGTTGGTGAGTGGATAGGTTATTACTCTGGGAGAAGGCTCTCGGGCATTTTGTACACTTATAAGGACGGTCGCCGGTATGAACTAGTTGGTGAGTGGATAGGCTACTACTCTGGGAGAAGGCTTTCGGGCATTTTGTACATTTATAAGGACGTTCGCCCGTATGAACTAGTTGGTGAGTGGATAGATTGCTACTATTGGAGAAGGTTTTCGGGCATTTTGTACACTTATAAGGACGTTCGCCCGTATGAACTAGTTGGTGAGTGGATAGGCTACTACTCTGGGAGAAGGCTTTCGGGCATTTTGTACATTTATAAGGACGTTCGCCCGTATGAACTAGTTGGTGAGTGGATAGGCTACTACTCTGGGAGAAGGCTTTCGGGCATTTTGTACACTTATAAGGACGTTCGCCCGTATGAACTAGTTGGTGAGTGGATAGGCTACTACTCTTGGAGAAGGCTTTCGGGCATTTTGTACACTTATAAGGACGTTCGCCGGTATGAACTAGTTGGTGAGTGGATAGATTGCTACTATTGGAGAAGGCTTTCGGGCATTTTGTACACTTATAAGGACGTTCGCTCGTATGAACTAGTTGGTGAGTGGATAGGCTACTATTATGGGAGTAGGCTTTCGGGCATTTTGTACACTTATAAGGACGTTCGCCGGTATGAACGCGAAGGTGTTTTTCCAACCCAGATTTTTGACTACAAATCTTGCCACATATATGACAGGTGTGAGTTTTTTTCTTGAGTTTCAAGTTTCTGGGAGTAGCAAGTTCACTAGCCTGACTTTCTGACGTCTCAGACTCCGTATCATTTCTTAAGATATCCAGATGAGTGTGCTCTTCACTGCTGTTGTCCACTTCTTTCTGCATAGACTCCTCGATTAGCTCCCAGTCTTCTGCATCCAGCTCATCGATAATGTCTCCCAACGCGTTACCCTTTGACTTCAGTTTCAGCTTATGGCTCTGCTCGTTATTGCGCTTCAGTCTAAAAGCTGATCGCACATCGGAAATGCACTTCCTGCACATCAGCTTTGGCAGTTCATCCTCTTCCCCCACTTCCACTTCACACTTGACACATTCGCTTAACATTTCGACCAGAGTGGGTTCGTCTTTGCTCTTCTGCAGCTGCTCCTCAGCGCATATATCCACCAAGGCTCTTGAGCTCAGACAAATGCGACAAACTTGCTCCATGTCTGATCCTCTCTTGTGATCCTCTCGTTTGAAACTGCTGCAAAGCTAGTTGGCACACAGCAATTTATGCAGTGCTGTGTCGAGAGTTGTTGGACAGGTAGCAGTTTACTGTACCTGTGTAACGGTAGGAATTAGGTAACCTTTGGGAAGGGTCGTCAATTCAGTACCTGGTTATTATAAATTTTAAGCGATTTTTGTACAGCAAAGGGGGTGCATTCGCTAATGTCTTTAATTTTAAGCCTGCAATGCCTTTACGGTCGCTGGCTTTGCGTCTTTGCGGGTGAGCCAATAAAACTATATTCATTTCTGAGCACGGGGATGACAGATATTGATCCATGAGGCAGCTGTGATGTGAGCAGGAAAGTGTTTCGACAATCTGCGCCTATTCTTCACTTTTTGACTCAAACAAGAATAGCTTTGAAAACATGGAGCATAAGGCAGCTGTGATGTGAGCAGTAAAGTGTTTCAACATTCTGCGCCTATTCTTCACTTCTTGACTCAAACAAGAATAGCTTTGAAAACATGGAGCATAAGGCCAATGCCGACTTCCAGTTGTATGGCAACTATAAGATATGTGGTCCGATCGGGCCGGTTTCGACCAATGTGCTGTCCCTTTAAATAATAAGTCTCTGTGCAAAGTTTTACCACGATAGCTCAAAAGCTGAGGGACTAGTTTCCATACATACAGACAGACAAGACAGACGGACATGGCCAGATCAATTTGGTTTGTCATCCTAAGCATTCTGGAGGTAACTGTTAGGGTCTCCGACGCTTGCTTCGATGCATTTTCACACTTCTGCACGAAGTATACCATTTAGCTTCGAAAAGAGTATTAGGAATAATTAATAATAAATAAGTACGTCTACAAGTTAGCTACGAGCGAAGAAATCCCAAAATAGGGTTTCTTATTATAGGAAGGGAGGACTCTGAGTTGAATAGCCGACAGAACAGAACAGTTAATTTGGCTTATTAACCTAGAGAAGTCAATTTGACCGCTAAGTAATTTAATTGTAACTGCAACTTACATTCCAAAGCATAATCGATTTTTAGAACTACTACTTTTGATCTTGGCTCTTAGTTTGGATGGGCTTGTTAAACAGAATAGTGTACATATAATATATCAGTTGAAAATAAAAGTAAAAGATTATTATCCAGATCTTGAGCTCACTTACTGCCACTGTTTATTATGCCCCTTTTATACCCTGAACCCATTAAAAGTGGGTAAAAAGGGTATAATGAAGTAGTGTAAAAGTGTGTAACAGGCATAGGGAAGCATCTCCGACCATATAAAGTATACATATTCTTGATCAGTATCAACAGCCGAGTCGATATAGCTATGTCTGACCGTCTGTCTGTATGACCACGCGAATATCAGAGACTATAAGAGCTAGAGCAAAAGCATTCTACAATACACAATTTGGCTAATTAAACACTAATATTATTGATAAGTTGCACATTATTTCTTACTGTCGACTTACTGTATTCAAATTTTTATAATCAATGTAAATTTAAATTAGTCGACACATGAAAATAATTAAAATTAAAATTACATGAAATCAAATGTAACAAGTAAGAGTGCTCTAGTCGGGAGTGCCCGACTACGAGATACCCTGAACCCAGTCCTTACAATCATTCGTACTACTCTAAACACACACATGCTGCAGTACAAGCAGTACAAGCAGTGCAAGCGGTTTAAGCAGTTAGCTTGTTAAATCTTAAATAACTTCTGCGTTTATTGTCCGATCTTATTGAAATTTTTGGGGCAAGCAATTGTCGATAATATGTGTTACCAAACCAAATTGCAAGGTCGTACCTTTTTTTAACTTTTGCGGGTTTTGGGGGGTGGTATCCAAAAAGTGAAATATTTGTTACATGTGTATGCTATTCGAGATTATACATGCCAAATTTGGTCTCTAGCTCTTATAACTTTGAAGTTATGTCCCAAAACGCTAGTCTAAAATCAAAATTTATCGATAACTTTTGAATGCGACGAGTTATCGATCAAATGAAATAAACTTGATCTGTCCCGGGATTAGGACAACTTATGTTCCAAATATGAAGTCTCTAGCTCTTGTAGTCTCTGATATCTGTGTGTTCATACAGACAGACGGACAGACAGACGGACAGACAGACGGACATGGCTAGATCGACTCGGCTGTTGGTACTGATCAATAATATATATACTTTATATGGTCGGAGATGCTTCCTTATGCCTGTTACATACATTTGCACAAAACCATAATACCCTTTTTACCCATTTTTAATGGGTTCAGGATATAATTACAAAATTTAAATCATCTGGGGGTATTTAACGTGAAAAGTTGGTACAACATTTGTTGCTAGTATTAAGAAAAACCCAGAAAAAAGCCCAACCAGACCAAAAATAAAATTACAAAAAGTGGGGCCGGAATTTCTTCGGCGTGAAGATTTTATGCTCTATTCGAGTCTATGGATAGATTTCACTAGCTTCTATTTTACGCTTATGCATATGCGTTATTATAGTTCTCGACTAATTAGAAAAAAGTAACCGTTTTGATGTCCGATGACAAACTCGCTTGAAGTGCAGTCTGCTAAAAAGTTCCTTGCTCTTTTATTTAATGACGCATATCTTCGCTATTTATGACTCAATCGTTTTGTAATTTTAAACATTGATGAGTTGTTAGGATGTTCATGTGTACAAGGAAATTGAAGGCGATAGTTTCAAAAACATGGAATCTATGACCAAAACCGTTCAGTTGTATGGCAGCTATAAGATATAGCAGTCCGATCCGGCCGGCTTCGACCAATGTGCTAGCCCTTTAAATAATAAGTGTCTGTGCAAAGTTGCATCGCGATAGCTCAAAAACTGAGGGACTAGTTTGCATACATACAGACAGACAGACGGACATGGCTAGATCAATTTGTTTTGTCATTCTAAGCATACTGTCAGTATTTTTTGGGGGCTCCGACGCTTCCTTCTATGCGTTACAAGCTTCAGCACAAACTTAATAGTATATTTTTTTCGAAAAAAGTATAATTAGACAAATCTTTTACTTTTCTATGGTAAACCTTTTCAATTCTTAATCTTTAACATTTTATTGGCATTCAATTAACTTGTTGCATGCGATCTTAAGTGCTTTTCAAAATGATCTTTCCTTTGATAATCCTTCGAACATTTGTCACATTTAAGCCTACTCTCGCAACTGTGAACGAGTTGGTGTTTTGGTAGATTCCGACTTTCAGTAAAGGTTTTCGGGCATTTTG
The DNA here is from genome assembly GCA_035042425.1 of Drosophila flavopinicola. Lineage (NCBI taxonomy): Eukaryota > Metazoa > Arthropoda > Insecta > Diptera > Drosophilidae > Drosophila > Drosophila flavopinicola. The sequence goes on along the minus strand of JAWNLL010000447.1, from coordinate 325,454 downwards.
TACACTTATAAGGACGTTCGCCGGTATGAACTAGTTGGTGAGTGGATAGATGGCTACTATTGGAGAAGGACGTTCGCCGGTATGAACTAGTTGGTGTCTTGTTAGATTGCCACTAAGGGAGAAAGTTTTCGGGCATTTTGTACACTTATAAGGACGTTCGCCGGTATGAACTAGTTGGTGAGTGGATAGGTTATTACTCTGGGAGAAGGCTTTCGGGCATTTTGTACATTTATAAGGACGTTCGCCCGTATGAACTAGTTGGTGAGTGGATAGGCTACTACTCTGGGAGAAGGCTTTCGGGCATTTTGTACACTTATAAGGACGTTCGCCCGTATGAACTAGTTGGTGAGTGGATAGATTGCTACTATTGGAGAAGGTTTTCGGGCATTTTGTACACTTATAAGGACGTTCGCCCGTATGAACTAGTTGGTGAGTGGATAGGCTACTACTCTGGGAGAAGGCTTTCGGGCATTTTGTACATTTATAAGGACGTTCGCCCGTATGAACTAGTTGGTGAGTGGATAGGCTACTACTCTGGGAGAAGGCTTTCGGGCATTTTGTACACTTATAAGGACGTTCGCCCGTATGAACTAGTTGGTGAGTGGATAGGCTACTACTCTTGGAGAAGGCTTTCGGGCATTTTGTACACTTATAAGGACGTTCGCCGGTATGAACTAGTTGGTGAGTGGATAGATTGCTACTATTGGAGAAGGCTTTCGGGCATTTTGTACACTTATAAGGACGTTCGCTCGTATGAACTAGTTGGTGAGTGGATAGGCTACTATTATGGGAGTAGGCTTTCGGGCATTTTGTACACTTATAAGGACGTTCGCCGGTATGAACGCGAAGGTGTTTTTCCAACCCAGATTTTTGACTACAAATCTTGCCACATATATGACAGGTGTGAGTTTTTTTCTTGAGTTTCAAGTTTCTGGGAGTAGCAAGTTCACTAGCCTGACTTTCTGACGTCTCAGACTCCGTATCATTTCTTAAGATATCCAGATGAGTGTGCTCTTCACTGCTGTTGTCCACTTCTTTCTGCATAGACTCCTCGATTAGCTCCCAGTCTTCTGCATCCAGCTCATCGATAATGTCTCCCAACGCGTTACCCTTTGACTTCAGTTTCAGCTTATGGCTCTGCTCGTTATTGCGCTTCAGTCTAAAAGCTGATCGCACATCGGAAATGCACTTCCTGCACATCAGCTTTGGCAGTTCATCCTCTTCCCCCACTTCCACTTCACACTTGACACATTCGCTTAACATTTCGACCAGAGTGGGTTCGTCTTTGCTCTTCTGCAGCTGCTCCTCAGCGCATATATCCACCAAGGCTCTTGAGCTCAGACAAATGCGACAAACTTGCTCCATGTCTGATCCTCTCTTGTGATCCTCTCGTTTGAAACTGCTGCAAAGCTAGTTGGCACACAGCAATTTATGCAGTGCTGTGTCGAGAGTTGTTGGACAGGTAGCAGTTTACTGTACCTGTGTAACGGTAGGAATTAGGTAACCTTTGGGAAGGGTCGTCAATTCAGTACCTGGTTATTATAAATTTTAAGCGATTTTTGTACAGCAAAGGGGGTGCATTCGCTAATGTCTTTAATTTTAAGCCTGCAATGCCTTTACGGTCGCTGGCTTTGCGTCTTTGCGGGTGAGCCAATAAAACTATATTCATTTCTGAGCACGGGGATGACAGATATTGATCCATGAGGCAGCTGTGATGTGAGCAGGAAAGTGTTTCGACAATCTGCGCCTATTCTTCACTTTTTGACTCAAACAAGAATAGCTTTGAAAACATGGAGCATAAGGCAGCTGTGATGTGAGCAGTAAAGTGTTTCAACATTCTGCGCCTATTCTTCACTTCTTGACTCAAACAAGAATAGCTTTGAAAACATGGAGCATAAGGCCAATGCCGACTTCCAGTTGTATGGCAACTATAAGATATGTGGTCCGATCGGGCCGGTTTCGACCAATGTGCTGTCCCTTTAAATAATAAGTCTCTGTGCAAAGTTTTACCACGATAGCTCAAAAGCTGAGGGACTAGTTTCCATACATACAGACAGACAAGACAGACGGACATGGCCTGATCAATTTGGTTTGTCATCCTAAGCATTCTGGAGGTAACTGTTAGGGTCTCCGACGCTTGCTTCGATGCATTTTCACACTTCTGCACGAAGTATACCATTTAGCTTCGAAAAGAGTATTAGGAATAATTAATAATAAATAAGTACGTCTACAAGTTAGCTACGAGCGAAGAAATCCCAAAATAGGGTTTCTTATTATAGGAAGGGAGGACTCTGAGTTTAATAGCCGACAGAACAGAACAGTTAATTTGGCTTATTAACCTAGAGAAGTCAATTTGACCGCTAAGTAATTTAATTGTAACTGCAACTTACATTCCAAAGCATAATCGATTTTTAGAACTACTACTTTTGATCTTGGCTCTTAGTTTGGATGGGCTTGTTAAACAGAATAGTGTACATATAATATATCAGTTGAAAATAAAAGTAAAAGATTATTATCCAGATCTTGAGCTCACTTACTGCCACTGTTTATTATGCCCCTTTTATACCCTGAACCCATTAAAAGTGGGTAAAAAGGGTATAATGAAGTAGTGTAAAAGTGTGTAACAGGCATAGGGAAGCATCTCCGACCATATAAAGTATACATATTCTTGATCAGTATCAACAGCCGAGTCGATATAGCTATGTCTGACCGTCTGTCTGTATGACCACGCGAATATCAGAGACTATAAGAGCTAGAGCAAAAGCATTCTACAATACACAATTTGGCTAATTAAACACTAATATTATTGATAAGTTGCACATTATTTCTTACTGTCGACTTACTGTATTCAAATTTTTATAATCAATGTAAATTTAAATTAGTCGACACATGAAAATAATTAAAATTAAAATTACATGAAATCAAATGTAACAAGTAAGAGTGCTCTAGTCGGGAGTGCCCGACTACGAGATACCCTGAACCCAGTCCTTACAATCATTCGTACTACTCTAAACACACACATGCTGCAGTACAAGCAGTACAAGCAGTGCAAGCGGTTTAAGCAGTTAGCTTGTTAAATCTTAAATAACTTCTGCGTTTATTGTCCGATCTTATTGAAATTTTTGGGGCAAGCAATTGTCGATAATATGTGTTACCAAACCAAATTGCAAGGTCGTACCTTTTTTTAACTTTTGCGGGTTTTGGGGGGTGGTATCCAAAAAGTGAAATATTTGTTACATGTGTATGCTATTCGAGATTATACATGCCAAATTTGGTCTCTAGCTCTTATAACTTTGAAGTTATGTCCCAAAACGCTAGTCTAAAATCAAAATTTATCGATAACTTTTGAATGCGACGAGTTATCGATCAAATGAAATAAACTTGATCTGTCCCGGGATTAGGACAACTTATGTTCCAAATATGAAGTCTCTAGCTCTTGTAGTCTCTGATATCTGTGTGTTCATACAGACAGACGGACAGACAGACGGACAGACAGACGGACATGGCTAGATCGACTCGGCTGTTGGTACTGATCAATAATATATATACTTTATATGGTCGGAGATGCTTCCTTATGCCTGTTACATACATTTGCACAAAACCATAATACCCTTTTTACCCATTTTTAATGGGTTCAGGATATAATTACAAAATTTAAATCATCTGGGGGTATTTAACGTGAAAAGTTGGTACAACATTTGTTGCTAGTATTAAGAAAAACCCAGAAAAAAGCCCAACCAGACCAAAAATAAAATTACAAAAAGTGGGGCCGGAATTTCTTCGGCGTGAAGATTTTATGCTCTATTCGAGTCTATGGATAGATTTCACTAGCTTCTATTTTACGCTTATGCATATGCGTTATTATAGTTCTCGACTAATTAGAAAAAAGTAACCGTTTTGATGTCCGATGACAAACTCGCTTGAAGTGCAGTCTGCTAAAAAGTTCCTTGCTCTTTTATTTAATGACGCATATCTTCGCTATTTATGACTCAATCGTTTTGTAATTTTAAACATTGATGAGTTGTTAGGATGTTCATGTGTACAAGGAAATTGAAGGCGATAGTTTCAAAAACATGGAATCTATGACCAAAACCGTTCAGTTGTATGGCAGCTATAAGATATAGCAGTCCGATCCGGCCGGCTTCGACCAATGTGCTAGCCCTTTAAATAATAAGTGTCTGTGCAAAGTTGCATCGCGATAGCTCAAAAACTGAGGGACTAGTTTGCATACATACAGACAGACAGACGGACATGGCTAGATCAATTTGTTTTGTCATTCTAAGCATACTGTCAGTATTTTTTGGGGGCTCCGACGCTTCCTTCTATGCGTTACAAGCTTCAGCACAAACTTAATAGTATATTTTTTTCGAAAAAAGTATAATTAGACAAATCTTTTACTTTTCTATGGTAAACCTTTTCAATTCTTAATCTTTAACATTTTATTGGCATTCAATTAACTTGTTGCATGCGATCTTAAGTGCTTTTCAAAATGATCTTTCCTTTGATAATCCTTCGAACATTTGTCACATTTAAGCCTACTCTCGCAACTGTGAACGAGTTGGTGTTTTGGTAGATTCCGACTTTCAGTAAAGGTTTTCGGGCATTTTGTACACTTATAAGGACGTTCGCCGGTATGAACTAGTTGGTGAGTGGATAGATGGCTACTATTGGAGAAGGACGTTCGCCGGTATGAACTAGTTGGTGTCTTGTTAGATTGCCACTAAGGGAGAAAGTTTTCGGGCATTTTGTACACTTATAAGGACGTTCGCCGGTATGAACTAGTTGGTGAGTGGATAGGTTATTACTCTGGGAGAAGGCTCTCGGGCATTTTGTACACTTATAAGGACGGTCGCCGGTATGAACTAGTTGGTGAGTGGATAGATTGCTACTATTGGAGAAGGTTTTCGGGCATTTTGTACACTTATAAGGACGTTCGCCGGTATGAACTAGTTGGTGAGTGGTTAGGTTACTACTCTGGGAGAAGGCTCTCGGGCATTTTGTACACTTATAAGGACGGTCGCCGGTATGAACTAGTTGGTGAGTGGATAGATTGCTACTATTGGAGAAGGTTTTCGGGCATTTTGTACACTTATAAGGACGTTCGCCCGTATGAACTAGTTGGTGAGTGGATAGGCTACTACTCTGGGAGAAGGCTTTCGGGCATTTTGTACATTTATAAGGACGTTCGCCCGTATGAACTAGTTGGTGAGTGGATAGGCTACTACTCTGGGAGAAGGCTTTCGGGCATTTTGTACACTTATAAGGACGTTCGCCCGTATGAACTAGTTGGTGAGTGGATAGGCTACTACTCTGGGAGAAGGCTTTCGGGCATTTTGTACACTTATAAGGACGTTCGCCCGTATGAACTAGTTGGTGAGTGGATAGGCTACTACTCTTGGAGAAGGCTTTCGGGCATTTTGTACACTTATAAGGACGTTCGCCGGTATGAACTAGTTGGTGAGTGGATAGATTGCTACTATTGGAGAAGGCTTTCGGGCATTTTGTACACTTATAAGGACGTTCGCTCGTATGAACTAGTTGGTGAGTGGATAGGCTACTATTATGGGAGTAGGCTTTCGGGCATTTTGTACACTTATAAGGACGTTCGCCGGTATGAACGCGAAGGTGTTTTTCCAACCCAGATTTTTGACTACAAATCTTGCCACATATATGACAGGTGTGAGTTTTTTTCTTGAGTTTCAAGTTTCTGGGAGTAGCAAGTTCACTAGCCTGACTTTCTGACGTCTCAGACTCCGTATCATTTCTTAAGATATCCAGATGAGTGTGCTCTTCACTGCTGTTGTCCACTTCTTTCTGCATAGACTCCTCGATTAGCTCCCAGTCTTCTGCATCCAGCTCATCGATAATGTCTCCCAACGCGTTACCCTTTGACTTCAGTTTCAGCTTATGGCTCTGCTCGTTATTGCGCTTCAGTCTAAAAGCTGATCGCACATCGGAAATGCACTTCCTGCACATCAGCTTTGGCAGTTCATCCTCTTCCCCCACTTCCACTTCACACTTGACACATTCGCTTAACATTTCGACCAGAGTGGGTTCGTCTTTGCTCTTCTGCAGCTGCTCCTCAGCGCATATATCCACCAAGGCTCTTGAGCTCAGACAAATGCGACAAACTTGCTCCATGTCTGATCCTCTCTTGTGATCCTCTCGTTTGAAACTGCTGCAAAGCTAGTTGGCACACAGCAATTTATGCAGTGCTGTGTCGAGAGTTGTTGGACAGGTAGCAGTTTACTGTACCTGTGTAACGGTAGGAATTAGGTAACCTTTGGGAAGGGTCGTCAATTCAGTACCTGGTTATTATAAATTTTAAGCGATTTTTGTACAGCAAAGGGGGTGCATTCGCTAATGTCTTTAATTTTAAGCCTGCAATGCCTTTACGGTCGCTGGCTTTGCGTCTTTGCGGGTGAGCCAATAAAACTATATTCATTTCTGAGCACGGGGATGACAGATATTGATCCATGAGGCAGCTGTGATGTGAGCAGGAAAGTGTTTCGACAATCTGCGCCTATTCTTCACTTTTTGACTCAAACAAGAATAGCTTTGAAAACATGGAGCATAAGGCAGCTGTGATGTGAGCAGTAAAGTGTTTCAACATTCTGCGCCTATTCTTCACTTCTTGACTCAAACAAGAATAGCTTTGAAAACATGGAGCATAAGGCCAATGCCGACTTCCAGTTGTATGGCAACTATAAGATATGTGGTCCGATCGGGCCGGTTTCGACCAATGTGCTGTCCCTTTAAATAATAAGTCTCTGTGCAAAGTTGCACCGCGATAGCTCAAAAGCTGAGGGACTAGTTTCCATACATACAGACAGACAAGACAGACGGACATGGCTAGATCAATTTGTTTTGTCATTCTAAGCATACTGTCAGTATTTTTTGGGGGCTCCGACGCTTCCTTCTATGCGTTACAAGCTTCAGCACAAACTTAATAGTATATTTTTTTCGAAAAAAGTATAATTAGACAAATCTTTTACTTTTCTATGGTAAACCTTTTCAATTCTTAATCTTTAACATTTTATTGGCATTCAATTAACTTGTTGCATGCGATCTTAAGTGCTTTTCAAAATGATCTTTCCTTTGATAATCCTTCGAACATTTGTCACATTTAAGCCTACTCTCGCAACTGTGAACGAGTTGGTGTTTTGGTAGATTCCGACTTTCAGTAAAGGTTTTCGGGCATTTTGTACACTTATAAGGACGTTCGCCGGTATGAACTAGTTGGTGAGTGGATAGATGGCTACTATTGGAGAAGGACGTTCGCCGGTATGAACTAGTTGGTGTCTTGTTAGATTGCCACTAAGGGAGAAAGTTTTCGGGCATTTTGTACACTTATAAGGACGTTCGCCGGTATGAACTAGTTGGTGAGTGGATAGGTTATTACTCTGGGAGAAGGCTCTCGGGCATTTTGTACACTTATAAGGACGGTCGCCGGTATGAACTAGTTGGTGAGTGGATAGATTGCTACTATTGGAGAAGGTTTTCGGGCATTTTGTACACTTATAAGGACGTTCGCCGGTATGAACTAGTTGGTGAGTGGTTAGGTTACTACTCTGGGAGAAGGCTCTCGGGCATTTTGTACACTTATAAGGACGGTCGCCGGTATGAACTAGTTGGTGAGTGGATAGATTGCTACTATTGGAGAAGGTTTTCGGGCATTTTGTACACTTATAAGGACGTTCGCCCGTATGAACTAGTTGGTGAGTGGATAGGCTACTACTCTGGGAGAAGGCTTTCGGGCATTTTGTACATTTATAAGGACGTTCGCCCGTATGAACTAGTTGGTGAGTGGATAGGCTACTACTCTGGGAGAAGGCTTTCGGGCATTTTGTACACTTATAAGGACGTTCGCCCGTATGAACTAGTTGGTGAGTGGATAGGCTACTACTCTGGGAGAAGGCTTTCGGGCATTTTGTACACTTATAAGGACGTTCGCCCGTATGAACTAGTTGGTGAGTGGATAGGCTACTACTCTTGGAGAAGGCTTTCGGGCATTTTGTACACTTATAAGGACGTTCGCCGGTATGAACTAGTTGGTGAGTGGATAGATTGCTACTATTGGAGAAGGCTTTCGGGCATTTTGTACACTTATAAGGACGTTCGCTCGTATGAACTAGTTGGTGAGTGGATAGGCTACTATTATGGGAGTAGGCTTTCGGGCATTTTGTACACTTATAAGGACGTTCGCCGGTATGAACGCGAAGGTGTTTTTCCAACCCAGATTTTTGACTACAAATCTTGCCACATATATGACAGGTGTGAGTTTTTTTCTTGAGTTTCAAGTTTCTGGGAGTAGCAAGTTCACTAGCCTGACTTTCTGACGTCTCAGACTCCGTATCATTTCTTAAGATATCCAGATGAGTGTGCTCTTCACTGCTGTTGTCCACTTCTTTCTGCATAGACTCCTCGATTAGCTCCCAGTCTTCTGCATCCAGCTCATCGATAATGTCTCCCAACGCGTTACCCTTTGACTTCAGTTTCAGCTTATGGCTCTGCTCGTTATTGCGCTTCAGTCTAAAAGCTGATCGCACATCGGAAATGCACTTCCTGCACATCAGCTTTGGCAGTTCATCCTCTTCCCCCACTTCCACTTCACACTTGACACATTCGCTTAACATTTCGACCAGAGTGGGTTCGTCTTTGCTCTTCTGCAGCTGCTCCTCACCGCATATATCCACCAAGGCTCTTGAGCTCAGACAAATGCGACAAACTTGCTCCATGTCTGATCCTCTCTTGTGATCCTCTCGTTTGAAACTGCTGCAAAGCTAGTTGGCACACAGCAATTTATGCAGTGCTGTGTCGAGAGTTGTTGGACAGGTAGCAGTTTACTGTACCTGTGTAACGGTAGGAATTAGGTAACCTTTGGGAAGGGTCGTCAATTCAGTACCTGGTTATTATAAATTTTAAGCGATTTTTGTACAGCAAAGGGGGTGCATTCGCTAATGTCTTTAATTTTAAGCCTGCAATGCCTTTACGGTCGCTGGCTTTGCTTCTTTGCGGGTGAGCCAATAAAACTATATACATTTCTGAGCACGGGGATGACAGATATTGATCCATGAGGCAGCTGTGATGTGAGCAGGAAAGTGTTTCGACAATCTGCGCCTATTCTTCACTTTTTGACTCAAACAAGAATAGCTTTGAAAACATGGAGCATAAGGCAGCTGTGATGTGAGCAGTAAAGTGTTTCAACATTCTGCGCCTATTCTTCACTTCTTGACTCAAACAAGAATAGCCTTGAAAACATGGAGCATAAGGCCAATGCCGACTTCCAGTTGTATGGCAACTATAAGATATGTGGTCCGATCGGGCCGGTTTCGACCAATGTGCTGTCCCTTTAAATAATAAGTGTCTGTGCAAAGTTGCATCGCGATAGCTCAAAAACTGAGGGACTAGTTTGCATACATACAGACAGACAGACGGACATGGCTAGATCAATTTGTTTTGTCATTCTAAGCATACTGTCAGTATTTTTTGGGGGCTCCGACGCTTCCTTCTATGCGTTACAAGCTTCAGCACAAACTTAATAGTATATTTTTTTCGAAAAAAGTATAATTAGACAAATCTTTTACTTTTCTATGGTAAACCTTTTCAATTCTTAATCTTTAACATTTTATTGGCATTCAATTAACTTGTTGCATGCGATCTTAAGTGCTTTTCAAAATGATCTTTCCTTTGATAATCCTTCGAACATTTGTCACATTTAAGCCTACTCTCGCAACTGTGAACGAGTTGGTGTTTTGGTAGATTCCGACTTTCAGTAAAGGTTTTCGGGCATTTTGTACACTTATAAGGACGTTCGCCGGTATGAACTAGTTGGTGAGTGGATAGATGGCTACTATTGGAGAAGGACGTTCGCCGGTATGAACTAGTTGGTGTCTTGTTAGATTGCCACTAAGGGAGAAAGTTTTCGGGCATTTTGTACACTTATAAGGACGTTCGCCGGTATGAACTAGTTGGTGAGTGGATAGGTCCTATTACTCTGTGGAGAAGGCTCTTCGGGCATTTTGTACACTTATAAGGACGGTCGCCGGTATGAACTAGTTGGTGAGTGGATAGATTGCTACTATTGGAGAAGGTTTTCGGGCATTTTGTACACTTATAAGGACGTTCGCCCGTATGAACTAGTTGGTGAGTGGATAGGCTACTACTCTGGGAGAAGGCTTTCGGGCATTTTGTACATTTATAAGGACGTTCGCCCGTATGAACTAGTTGGTGAGTGGATAGATTGCTACTATTGGAGAAGGCTTTCGGGCATTTTGTACACTTATAAGGACGTTCGCCCGTATGAACTAGTTGGTGAGTGGATAGGCTACTACTCTGGGAGAAGGCTTTCGGGCATTTTGTACACTTATAAGGACGTTCGCCCGTATGAACTAGTTGGTGAGTGGATAGGCTACTACTCTTGGAGAAGGCTTTCGGGCATTTTGTACACTTATAAGGACGTTCGCCGGTATGAACTAGTTGGTGAGTGGATAGATTGCTACTATTGGAGAAGGCTTTCGGGCATTTTGTACACTTATAAGGACGTTCGCTCGTATGAACTAGTTGGTGAGTGGATAGGCTACTATTATGGGAGTAGGCTTTCGGGCATTTTGTACACTTATAAGGACGTTCGCCGGTATGAACGCGAAGGTGTTTTTCCAACCCAGATTTTTGACTACAAATCTTGCCACATATATGACAGGTGTGAGTTTTTTTCTTGAGTTTCAAGTTTCTGGGAGTAGCAAGTTCACTAGCCTGACTTTCTGACGTCTCAGACTCCGTATCATTTCTTAAGATATCCAGATGAGTGTGCTCTTCACTGCTGTTGTCCACTTCTTTCTGCATAGACTCCTCGATTAGCTCCCAGTCTTCTGCATCCAGCTCATCGATAATGTCTCCCAACGCGTTACCCTTTGACTTCAGTTTCAGCTTATGGCTCTGCTCGTTATTGCGCTTCAGTCTAAAAGCTGATCGCACATCGGAAATGCACTTCCTGCACATCAGCTTTGGCAGTTCATCCTCTTCCCCCACTTCCACTTCACACTTGACACATTCGCTTAACATTTCGACCAGAGTGGGTTCGTCTTTGCTCTTCTGCAGCTGCTCCTCAGCGCATATATCCAGCAAGGCTCTTGAGCTCAGACAAATGCGACAAACTTGCTCCATGTCTGATCCTCTCTTGTGATCCTCTCGTTTGAAACTGCTGCAAAGCTAGTTGGCACACAGCAATTTATGCAGTGCTGTGTCGAGAGTTGTTGGACAGGTAGCAGTTTACTGTACCTGTGTAACGGTAGGAATTAGGTAACCTTTGGGAAGGGTCGTCAATTCAGTACCTGGTTATTATAAATTTTAAGCGATTTTTGTACAGCAAAGGGGGTGCATTCGCTAATGTCTTTAATTTTAAGCCTGCAATGCCTTTACGGTCGCTGGCTTTGCGTCTTTGCGGGTGAGCCAATAAAACTATATTCATTTCTGAGCACGGGGATGACAGATATTGATCCATGAGGCAGCTGTGATGTGAGCAGGAAAGTGTTTCGACAATCTGCGCCTATTCTTCACTTTTTGACTCAAACAAGAATAGCTTTGAAAACATGGAGCATAAGGCAGCTGTGATGTGAGCAGTAAAGTGTTTCAACATTCTGCGCCTATTCTTCACTTCTTGACTCAAACAAGAATAGCTTTGAAAACATGGAGCATAAGGCCAATGCCGACTTCCAGTTGTATGGCAACTATAAGATATGTGGTCCGATCGGGCCGGTTTCGACCAATGTGCTGTCCCTTTAAATAATAAGTCTCTGTGCAAAGTTTTACCACGATAGCTCAAAAGCTGAGGGACTAGTTTCCATACATACAGACAGACAAGACAGACGGACATGGCCAGATCAATTTGGTTTGTCATCCTAAGCATTCTGGAGGTAACTGTTAGGGTCTCCGACGCTTGCTTCGATGCATTTTCACACTTCTGCACGAAGTATACCATTTAGCTTCGAAAAGAGTATTAGGAATAATTAATAATAAATAAGTACGTCTACAAGTTAGCTACGAGCTAAGAAATCCCAAAATAGGGTTTCTTATTATAGGAAGGGAGGACTCTGAGTTGAATAGCCGACAGAACAGAACAGTTAATTTGGCTTATTAACCTAGAGAAGTCAATTTGACCGCTAAGTAATTTAATTGTAACTGCAACTTACATTCCAAAGCATAATCGATTTTTAGAACTACTACTTTTGATCTTGGCTCTTAGTTTGGATGGGCTTGTTAAACAGAATAGTGTACATATAATATATCAGTTGAAAATAAAAGTAAAAGATTATTATCCAGATCTTGAGCTCACTTACTGCCACTGTTTATTATGCCCCTTTTATACCCTGAACCCATTAAAAGTGGGTAAAAAGGGTATAATGAAGTAGTGTAAAAGTGTGTAACAGGCATAGGGAAGCATCTCCGACCATATAAAGTATACATATTCTTGATCAGTATCAACAGCCGAGTCGATATAGCTATGTCTGACCGTCTGTCTGTATGACCACGCGAATATCAGAGACTATAAGAGCTAGAGACCTCAAATTTGCAATACAAGTTCTCGTAGTCCCGGGACAGATTAAGTTTGTTTCATTTTATTGATAATTTCGATTTCAGACCAGTTATGAATGTAAGGACTTGGGTATCTCCTAGTCGGGCACTCTTAATTGTTTGCTTGAACATTTTGTTTTAGCTATCATAAACAAAAAGGGAATTTCATTGCCATTCAGGTGAGTTGGTTTTAGAAGGCTCTTCGATTGGCTTTCGTAATGCTGCTTGGCTTTTATATTTATTTTTATTTCTTGTTATACCCTGAACCCATTAAAAATGAGGTAAAAAGGGTATAATGAAGTTGTGCAAAAGTATGTAACAGGCATAAGGAAGCATCTCCGACCATATAAAGTATATATATTATTGATCAGTATCAACAGCCGAGTCGATCTAGCCATGTCCGTCTGTCTGTCCGTCTGTCCGTCTGTCTGTCTGTATGAACACACAGATATCAGAGACTACAAGAGCTAGAGACTTCATATTTGGAACATAAGTTCTCCTAATCCCGGGACGAATCAAGTTTATTAAAATTTATCGATAGCTCGTCCCGTTCAAAAGTTATCGATAAATTTCGATTTCAGACCAGCGTTTTTTGGATATAACTTACAAGTTATAAGAGCTAGAGGCCCCTAATTTGACATGTATAATCTCGAATAGCATACACATGAACAAATTTTTCACTTTTTGGATACCACCCCCAAACCCCCAAAAGTTAAAAAAACGCATTTTTGAAGGTACGACCTTGCAATTTGGTTTGGTCACACATATTATTGACAATTGTTTGCCCCAAAAATTTCAATAAGATCGGACGATAAACACAGAAGTTATTTAAGATTTAACTTTCCATTATGTGGGGCTCAGCGAAAAGCAAGCTAACTGCTTAGACCATTTGCACTGCTTGTATTGCTTGTACTGCAGCATGTGTGTGTTTAGATTAATATGAATGATTGTAAGGACTGGGTTCAGGGTATCTCGTAGTCGGGCACTCCCGACTAGAGCACTCTTACTTGTTGTCTTTAATCTTGGCCGCAACTTTTAATTGCCAAAGTTGTTTCGGCTTGTGTGCTCTTGTGTTGGTCAGCCTAATGGCTAATAAACATAAAGCATAAAAATATGGCCTAAAAGCGAGCTGTGCTAAAAACCAAATTAATATATCCTTGGAGACTCAACTTGCAACTTTGCAACTTCGGGCTGATGATGATGACGATGATGATGATGAAGATGATGATGTTGCTGAAGTTTCGTGTTGTATACTTATACGTATATATTTTCAGCGGCGGACATTTGTTGTGCAATTTTCGGCAGCAGCTGCTAATTCTGTCAAAATCATACAAAGCAATACATCACATATGCTCCACTTGCCCCCTCCCCCGCCCACAATGCTCCACTTCCATCTATTCTCGCTGGCTGCCGACTGGCTGGCATCCCATCAGTCGACTGGACAAATTCATGGCACCACTCGAGATAGATTGCCAGCTCCCAGTTCGCAGTTCGCAGTTCTCCTCAGCTCTACTGCAATTGTGTTGTGCATCCACGCATTCATTGTGCAGCTCCCATCCCACTCTTTTTCTCTCTGATCCCCCTCGAAGAGTGCCACATTTGCCACAGCTGAGATTCTCAGCTCTGTTTTGGGTTCGGTTCTCTGTTTGCATCGCATCGGGCCAAAATTGCACCGGCATTTGACAGCCGCCGCATCCATTCAGCGACATTTGCTTTGCCCCACTCGGTTGCCAGATCTCTCTTCTCCGACTGCTTCTTTTTTCTTTTTTGTGTGTTTTGTTTTGCTGACAGATAGTGCAGTGCATTGGGCGGCCTGCGGATGCAGTGGGGCATGGCATTGAGATAATGCCAACACTCGGCAACAAAATAGAGCATTTTCCACTCACACCAGAATGAGAGCAGAAGATTGTAGTCCGCAAATTCGCAAATTTAAGAATGCTTGCTCGATTCTTGGCGCTTTAAGCACATGCTCAATTATTGCTTATATCACAAAGTTGATTAAATTTAGATAACATTCGATTTTATGTACTGAAGTTCAAGTTCAATTCTGATATCATAAAACAAGTAAGAGTGCTCTAGTCGGGAGTGCCCGACTAGGAGATACCCTGAACCCAGCTCTGACTTCCATTAATACTTGCCTAATAGTGTGCATACATACAAACACACACATACTGCAAGCAGTGCAATCGGTTTAAGCAGTTAGCTTGCTTTTCGCTGAGCCCCATACAATGGAAAGGTAAATCTCAAATAACTTCTGTGTTTATTGTCCGATCTTACTGAAATCTTTGGGACATACAATTGTCGATAACATGTGTTACCAAACCAAATTGCAAGGTCGTACCTTCAAAAATGCGTTTTTACTTTTTGGGGGATTGGGGGGTGGTATCCAAAAAGTGAAATATTTGTTACATGTGTATGCTATTCGAGATTATACATGCCAAGTTTGGGGTCTCTAGCTTTTATAACTTTGAAGTTATGTCCCAAAAACGCTAGTCTAAAATCAAAATTTATCGATAACTTTTGAATGCGATGAGTTATCGATCAAATGAAATAAACTTGATCTGTCCCGGGATTAGGAGAACTTACGTTCCAAATATGAAGTCTCTAGCTCTTGTAGTCTCTGATATCTGTGTGTTCATACAGACGGACGGACGGACAGACAGACGGACAGACAGACGGACATGGCTAAATCGACTCGGCTATTGATACTGATCAATAATATATATACTTTATATGGTCGGAGATGCTTCCTTATGCCTGTTACATACTTTTGCACAAAACCATAATACCCTTTTACCCATTTTTAATGGGTTCAGGGTATAAAAAGAAAACTTGCAGCTCTATCGTTTTATACGTATACGTAATTTTAGCTTGATTCGTGTATTTTGTTTGTGCCACTTCATCTATGAACTGACTAATCTTGTGAGCATGCAGGAACCAAACAAATGCAGCAACCCAGCTTGCCCTAAGGGTAGAGGGTATCGATAATCGGAGAGGGTATCTCAACTATTTGCCATGTCATTCAATCAGGCCATTCAGATGACCCAAAATGTCACAGCTACATGCAATCACAATTAGGCAGACAAATACAACATCAGCAACAATCCGTTGACTCGAGTCGGGCGTGCTCGACGTGTAGATACCCTCTAAGTGGCTATAGTATGCACAAACATTTTATTTGAGGTATATACATTGTATTGATGTATTTGCATTATGATTATGATTACACAGAGACCCTATCAAATCAATCCACATTAGCATGATTCACTTTTGTGCTTAAAAGCGATGCACATGTAAATATAGCCAAAACCTTAATATAAATAAAATGTAGTTGTGGCCTTATGTACAGATGAATATACATCAAGATGTATGCATTTTATGATGCCAAAATACATAGCATTAAATATATATACATATCAATATATGCATACAAACATACAAATATTAGCACATATAAATCGTAAATACTTAAAAAACGAATCTTGCAGCATACCCTTGCTATTCGTTTCATCTACAGGGTATTTCAATTGCAAGTATGCATAGCATGAAATTTGGACAAAAGCGAAACCAAAACAAATAAAACACAGCTATAATAGAAAGCAGCACATTTTTATGCTGACTTGTCGCTTCGATAACCAGACAGAAACAAAACAAGTAAGAGTGCTCTAGTCGGGAGTGCCCGACTACGAGATACCCTGAACCCAGTCCTTACAAACATTTATACTAATCTAAACGACACATGCTGTAGTACAAGCAGTTCAAGCAGTTCAAGCAGTCCAAGAAGTTAGCTTGCTTTTTCCCTGAGCCCCACACAATGTAAATTTAAATCTTAAATAACTTCTGTGTTTATTGTCCGATCTTATTGAAATTTTTTGGGCATACAGTTGGCTATAAATATGTGTAAAATGCGTACGTAAAAACACTTTTTACCTATTTTCAAAGGGCTCAGTGTATAATAAAAAGATACGCAAGGACTTAAAACAAATAAGTAAGTCAACGAGTTAGTTACGAGTTTAAAAATGTAATATGGAGTCTTTTACTATAGAAAGAGCGGTCTCTGAGTTGAATACACGACAAAGTCTGGATTATAATCAGCGCAGACTACTCAAAAACATAAATCCATATTTGATTTTCCAAAATTATTGATAGCTTTTAGAAGCTATGCTTTGCAGAATACTTCAGCACATTAAGTCTTACTTACCAGTAACTGCTCAAAGATAACAAACAGCATCGTTGACACATTCCAGTTATCAAGTCAAGCTATTGGCTGCATATATGCATAAGTCGACAGAGAAGTGGGCGGTGGGTGTGGTGGGCGTGGTGGGCGTGGTGGGCGTGGTCGTTGCGGTAAAAGCAGCTATTAAAACTAAACCGAAAGCAAGTCGGGGCACAAACTGACAACTGAAGTGCAGCGCTAAAATGTTTCAATTTAAATTAATTATTGTTTGCGCCACAAGTGGCGCCGCGGCAAGGTATACAGGAGGGTGGGGCTGGGGCAAAGGGGCGGTGGGGCTGTGTCTGTAGAAGGGGCGTGCCAACAATAGCATCGCAACTTTTAATTATGGTTACAAAGATTTTTAGTCCTTGTTGTCGATGGCGGCGGCTGCCTCGGCGACTGTGTCTGTGTCTGTGTCCGTGTCCTCTGTTTCCTGTGGACCCCCTACCCCCCCCTCGCCTTCTCCTTGGATGCCCCCACTTTGCGCTGGCAACTTTGACCAACATCGATTAAAACGATGAAAACGCGGAAAATTGCGCCAACTAGTAAAACTGCAGCGACGGCAAATGAAAATTGAGCGAAAAAACGAGGCGAGAACTTAAAAAAAAAGGAATTAAAGAAAGAGACAGACAGAGAGTGTAAGAGAGAGAGGGAGGGAGGCAGAATGCAAGGCACTAGGCAAAAGTTGAACGTTTTTATTACGTCTGGAAAAAGTTGTGGAAATACGCGATTGCCGCTTAAGAGCATCACGAAAAAGATGGGATTGGGACTCGGATTAAGGATTGCGAAACAGAAAATGGGATAGAAGCTGATGCTGATGACAATGGGCAAGGGCAAGGGCAAGGACAGAGAACAGAGGACAGCGGAAAGAGGAAACAGGAGTCTATGCAACATCATCCAAGGGCTTGATTTAATTTTCTGTTTGTTTTGTAATTTTCGAAATGTTGTTAACTCGTTTTTATCCAATCCAATCTAAGAAATGGTCTACCATGGTCTATATAAGGCTAGCTGCTGTGACTCTATGATCTTAGACTCCTAGCTAGCGGAAGGCTTTTTGAGTTAGTTAGTTTGAATCTAAATACAGCCAAGACAATGGCAATCCTTAGTTTTTCCTAGAAGTTTCATAGCGTATCAAAAATAAGGTAATTTGTTGTACAATTTTGAATACCTTGCCACATAATACACTGGAACAAATTTATACAACATTTGAATACACTCCGGATATAATAGCAGTGATTTTGTATTCGAATTATTTTGTTTTCCTTTTTTAATTTAAGGTCTCTATTAGTCGAATTTTGTTTTTGAGTTTATAAAGTTGGACTTAATATCTCTCAGAGCTTAACCCTTTTGTGGCGCATTGTGCTTGAAATGACCGCAATCACTTGATTTACTTATGCGCATTGTTCTTGCTGCTGTTGCTGTTGCTTTTCTTACATTCACTAACTGCGTTTTTCCTTTAGCCAAACCCCCCCTAATGTCTCACACAGCGCCAATGTGGCGCAAACTGTTGCAAATTCAATTTGAGCAAAACTTGAAAGTGCCAACGGCGACTTCAGCATCGACATCGACATCGACATCGGCGGCTAGAGTGGCTAAAGTGGCACCCCACAGCCTTGACCACAAATCCAAAGTCACCTCAGGCACGCCACCCGCAGCCCCCAACCCCCTCTCTCATTGCCTGCTCGCTCTTCTCGAGTCATCTGCTCATGTTTATCCATGAAATTTAATTGGCTGCAATGCACAGCAAAAGCCACAACTTGACTTGAGAGAGAGAGAGAGAGAGAGAGGGGTGCTGTGGGTGTTTTGAAGGGGCTGCCCGACAGCGACTGGTGAAAGTTGTGTTTGCCACTTGTTATGCTGTAAATTGGCGCTAATTTATCAGCACAATGGCGCCACCTGGCGGCTTAATTAGTGCGCGAGATCTTAAAGCCAATTTGCTGTGCTATTGTTGCTTTAATATGTGGCAGCCCTGGCTGCACAAATTCCTATCGTCGCCGCCACCGCCGCCAGACGTGACGTGACGTGACAATAATACCCAACAACAACAACAACAACAACAGAACAGAAAAATTAAAAAAAACAAGTGGGGAAGGATTATTTTCGGCGTGCCGAAGATTTTATACTCTTTTCGAACCTATAGACAATTTTCACTCTGCCAACTGCATCACTGAAATTTCATAAGCTGTACAAAATCGTTTTGTCGCGTAACACTTTTTTTTTTGTTCTAAGAATATTTAATTCATTGCCAGTTGTATAGCAGCTATAAGATTTAGTGATCCGATCTGGCCGGCTCCAACCAATGTGATGTCTCTTTGAATAATAAGTATATGTGCAAAGTTTCATCGCGATGGATTAAAAAACATGGGATATATGGACAAAACCGACTTCGAGTTGTATGGCAGCTATAAGATATAGTGGTCCGATCCAGCCGGCTCCAACCAATGTGATGTCTCTTTAAATAATAAGTATCAGTGCAAAGTTTCATCGCGACAGATTAAAAAACATGGGATATATGGACAAAACCGACTTCGAGTTGTATGGCAGCTATAAGATATAGTGGTTCGATCCGGCCGGCTCCGACCAATGTGCTGTCCCCTGGAATAATAAGTGTCTGTGCAAAGTTTTATCGCGATAGCTCAAAAACTGAGGGACTAGTTTGCATACATACAGACAGACAGACAGACAGACAGACAGACAGACAGACAGACAGACAGACAGACAGACAGACGGACATGGCTAGATCAATTTGTATTGTCATTCTAAGCATACTGGCAGTAACTTTTGGGGGTCTCCGACGATTCCTTCTATGCGTTACAAACTTCAGGACAAACTTAATATATATTTTCTTCGAAAAGAGTATAAAAAATGAAGAAAAATAAAGAGAAATCCGTTTGCCCCGCGGGGCAACTTTCTAGCTGGCTGCCTGCTGCCTAACATGTCGCTGCATAAATTTAACGCTCATCACCTGCTGCCAGAGGACCTAGGCAGTGTGTGCGTGTGTATGTGTGTGTGTGTGTGTGCGTGTGTGTGACCTTGTTGTTGCTGCTTTTGTTCATACCCTGTTATCATTTTAAATGGGCTGGTGCCAGCGCACAGCGAGTTTTTCACTCAACAAATATAAGCATTCATCGAATTCTCTTTATAAAACGGTTTGAAAACACCATTTGTTTACATGCGTTGCATCTTTTGGGCTTCATTTTTTGACAATTTTTATTTTTGCGAAATTTGATTAATGTTTATACTCTTTTCGAAGAAACTAGTATATTTCTTTTGTGCTGAAGTGTGTAACGCATAAAAGGAAGCGTCAGAGACCCCCAAAAAGCACTGCCACTATGCTTAGAATGACAAAACAAATTGATCTAGCCATGTCCGTTTGTCCGTCTGTCTGTCTGTATGTATGCAAACTAGTCCCTCAGTTTTTGAGCTATCGTGATCAAACTTTGCACAGATACTTATTATTCAAAGGGACAGCACATTCGTCGAAACCGACCGGATCGGACCACAATATCTTATAGCTGTCATACAACTGGAAGTTGGTTTTGGCCATAAATCCCGTGATTTCATAGCTATCGCCATGAAACTTTGCACAGATACTTATTATTCAAACATGCATCACATTGGTCGGAGCCAGCCGGATCGGATCTCTATATCTTATAGCTGCCATACAACTGGAAATAAATCTATTATTTTAAAAGAAAAACTTAAATTCATAAGATATCAATTCTTATGAAAGTGCTGCAGTTGCCAAAATGAAAACTGTCTAAAGGTTCGAAAAGAGTATAAAATCTTCAGCACGCCGAAGATAATCCTTTCCCACTTGTTTTTACACGGTTTTATCTGGAACCAATCTACTGTGTAAAAAAGGAATTAGGTGTACTTATAAGAAAGGCGTTTTTTCGATTTCTGAACCTGAACCGAACCATTTTTCGTCTATAAAAATGTTCGGTTCGGAAAACTCAACTCTCTGCTGTAAATAATTGCAAACATATAATATACTAACTATATTCAGCTTATATTGTAAGACCTAAAAGAAACCTCTCAGTATTAGAAAATGTGCTTGAAATTGGCAAAAGAAAATCGATTCAAGGATAACAAAAAGCAGTTTCACTAAACGGTAAGAAGCTGATGATAATAATGATGTACATAAATAAATAGAAATATCTCTAAAATATTGGGTATCTACAAGTCGAGCACTCCCTTGCCATTACTTGCCGACATATTGCTGAGTTACTTATTTAGCATATTGTGCGCGGCGCTTTTGAATATATGCTGTACTATATGACACGGGCGTCACCAGACGGCCAGACGGCCAGACAGCCAGACTGTCAGACTGTCAGACTGCCAGTGAGGCAGAGCCACGGAAGCTGTAGAAAGAGAGAGAGCGAGAGCGAAAGAGAGAGTGCGAGAGAGAGAGAGAGAGTTGTGTGCCTCGCTGAGCCCTTGGCTCGTAAACAAATTGAATTGAAGTCATAAAAGTCGTCGCCAAGACGCGAATGATGCCCCTTACTTATGCCACTCCCCCCCGCCCACGACGCCTGCCTGCCCCTCTACCTTTGTCACGCCCCCTTTTTCGTGCTGAGTATGCTGCGTGTCAGTGATTGCGACATTTGCTACCCCACTAGCCCCCCAGTAGACCCCCACAGTCTTGCAGCTGCTTGTCAGCGCCATTATGTCGCACTTGTTAAATCCGTGCGAGAGAGTGTGCACACACACACACACACACAACACACACACACGCACATACAGCAGCTTCCCATTTTTTTATGCCTCAATAAAAATACAATACGTTACAATTGAATTGAACTCAATTGAATTTGATTGAAGTTGTAAAGCTCAGGCAGGCTCACACACACACATGAATGTATGTGTGTGTGTGTGTGTGATAGCAACAACAAAATGCAATAACGTGCCGCCCAGCCCAGTCTGCGATTGGTGTGAAAGAGGTGTCGTTGAATGACGATGATGAGAATGCGGCAAATGATAATCATGACGTTGTTGTACCCTGTAAATATTCAAAACATTTTAAGTGCCTACAACTATACACTTTTTCGTAATCCCTAATAATATTATCAAACTTCTTAATTTCGTACAAATTGAATTTTTTTAATAATAGTTTTGTATGCTATTTCCTTTGAGTTTATAATTAATTTGCTGTGCAGACATTAAACATATCGAAATTAAATGTAAATGATGTATGGGAATTATGTTTCATATGTTTTTTTTTATCTAATGTTGACATAAGAAAAATAGTCAAAGTTGTGAAGTACAATTAATATCTAAGAATACATTGTATATCAAAATTAAATGTGACAATTAAATTTATATAAGTTTCTAATAAATAACTTTTGGAAATAACACTCAAAAACGATTCTTTTCCACCTAGTTTCGAATATTACTAGAAACTAGAAACAGTCATTTGAATGCCATCAAAAATCGAAAAATAAACACAAAAGTGGCTGATGTATATCTATTTATTTTACATTACATTATGTGTATATATGTAAATGTTAGCAAGGTGAATGCTGTGCATACCTGATTACAGGGTATCTACTCGCCGCACACTCTTAGCTAGTGAAGTCCTGCCGCTGTTACTGTTGATCATAAAGAAGATGATGATGATGATGATGCTGATGAAGTGCTCTCCATAAATACACTTTGAAGACAAAGTGCGCCCCGGCTGAGGAGCGAGCGGCAGGTCCTTTGAACCGCAGCCACACCCTCCCACCTCCCCCTTCACCACACACCCCCCGCACTACATCTTCACTTTACAAGAGGTGCGATAACCACAAGCATTATTACCAGTCTCATATATACTTATGTATCGAAGCAATTGAAGTGCTACCCATACAAGGCACACACACACTTGCATTCGCACACCTATTCACATTTCGTATTCACATTCATTTCGCATATTTCATATTCATATTCATATTCATAACTCACATATTGACAATATCAATCAGGACACTTATTGCTTCCGTCTCAGACGGGCGACAAGGATGAGTACTTCTCTCTCTCCCTCTCTCTTTCTCTCTCTCTCTCTCTCACTCACTCTCGCTGCTGCTTCACTCTGCGCTTCTCTCTTCTGCAGCACTGAATTGCAGCTTTTGTTAAATGTAGTTTGTTTATTCGGGCATTAAACGAAACTATCTATTAATAATGGTCTCTTTCATTTGGAAGCATATGTGGTTGCTTTATAGATTGTCAATTGCCGAAATATCGAATATTGGCTACAATTATGGTTACAAGTACATTGTTATTTTATGAATCAGCTAGCAGCGTTAATATACTATTGAGTTTGTGACCTGAGTGTGATGTTTTGAACTAAGACTTTCATGACTTATAATATATATGGTTTTTTTTCTATGAAAAGAAGAGTTTATTTTGAGCTTAAGCGGATTGGTTTATTTTATATAGTATTATATTATAGTTTATATATTGAATTATTCTATCAGAGTGTTGACTACGTTATATAAGTATAAATGTAACTTATCTATAGGAAATTCGACTTTTGGCTAATTAGCAATTTCGGTTCGATTTGTTTCCCACCAGTTGTAATCGATAATCGATATTTCACACACTGTAAATATAGTTAATTTGTTGTATATATACATATATATTGATTTGAAATTGGCATTGCTGTAAGATTTACTTTTATGGCACCCATCACTATTAATCATATGTTATATGAACTATATATTAAAATATATGAACTAAATTATAAAAAAGAGTTTAGTTTTAATACTAATTTCATTAGTTTAATATTCTATTGATGTATATACTTATCATATATGAAATTTTCAATTATTTATTTCTATAAATTCGTGCTTTAAGCAACACTGTCGCGCAGTGTATTACGCAGTCGGCGTCGTCCGACTGCAACGTTCTTAGCTGGTTTATATTTTTGCTGGCATTGCAATCTGAATGCTGCCGTGCATGCAACTTGCCACAATTTCATTTTTAATGCCAATTGACAGGCCAGCATTGTCATAGGGAGGAAAAAATGAAATTACCTGCCATGAAATAGAAAACGGGACGGGTGGTATGAGATATGGGAATTGGAATAGTGTTATACGACCACATTGCAAAAGGAATACAAATACAGTACAAATGTGACTGCGTTTTTGAGTTGGAATTGGAATCGGTGTGGCGATAGGAGTAGGATTAGGTTTAGCAACAGGAATTATAATTGGAGTAACAATAGAAGATGAAATATGGAATATGAATGGGAATGGGAATATTTGTACAAACTTTTATACTCTGATACCGAAGGTACTCATAGTATATTGGTTTTGTCGAAT
Source organism: Drosophila flavopinicola (assembly GCA_035042425.1). Lineage (NCBI taxonomy): Eukaryota > Metazoa > Arthropoda > Insecta > Diptera > Drosophilidae > Drosophila > Drosophila flavopinicola. The sequence goes on along the minus strand of JAWNLL010000447.1, from coordinate 301,364 downwards.
GTCCGTCAGGCCGTCCGTCTGTCCGTCTGTCCGTCTGTCTGTCTGGATGAACGCGCGTATTTCCGAAACGATATTAGATAGACTCTTGAAATCTTTTGCGTTATGATTATAGCTATCTGCTTCAGATCAAGTTTATTCCAAATTTATGCCACGCCCACTGGGAGGCTGGCAAATCGATAACATGTCGATACACCTCAAATCACAAATCGATTAAACGTGAATAACTCCCACAATTTGGAAGCTAGAGTAATCAAATTTGGTAGGTATATTGCTGGTGACCTCCCGAAAAAATTGGATCCTAGGTTAATCGGCCACGCCCATTATTACGCCCACCAGCCCCCCCTCCAAAATTAATTTGAAATGCTTATATCTCCCGCAGTTTTAGAGCTAAAGCCACCATATTTGGAATATATATTACTGGTGACGTCCTCTACAGATTACAGAAAAAAAATTTCGACCACGCCCACTCCCGCCCCCGTAATCGCGAAAATCGATATACATGAATGCACAATTCGATAACACGTGTATATTTCCCGCAATTTTGAAGCTAGAGTCTCCAAATTTGGAATTTAGACTAGGGCTGACCAGCCCAAAAGATTGCGTCCTGGATTTTCCGGCCACGCCCACTAGAACGCCCCCCAGCCACCCCGCCCCCACGAAACACGGAAGCCTATATCTCGCACATTTTGAGAGTTAGGGCCACCAAACTTTGAGGGTAGACTTCTGGCCAAGTCCTCTAAAGATCGGACAAAAAATTTTGGGGCCACGCCCCCGCCCGCCCCCAAAAATCGCGAAAATGTATATCTTCCACGGTTTTAGAGCTAGAGTCACCAAAATTGGAGGATAGACTTATTGTCAGCCCCCCCAAAGATCGTCAAAAAAATTTGGGGTCACGCCCCCTCCGCCCCCAAAAATCGCGAAAATGTATATCTTCCACGGTTTTAGAGCTAGAGTCACCAAAATTGGAGGATAGACTTATTGTCAGCCCCCCCTAAAGATCGGCAAAAAATTTTGGGGCCACGCCCCCTCCCGCCCCCAAAAATCGCGAAAATCAATATCTCCCCCTGTTTAAGTGCTAGAATCACCAAACTTAAAAGGTAGATTGCTGGTCACCCAAACTAAAAAGGAGCACATATTTTGGAGACACGCCCCCTCCCTTTCCCAGAATTCGCGCAAATATAGTTTTGAGTGTATTAGCTTTAGAGCGAAAGTTTTGCATTTGTCAAATTAATTTCTTTTTGTTCGATCGAATTAGTGTAATTACACATAAACATTTTTCCACGTGGAATAACCTACGTACATATATATAAAATTTTGTTTTTCTTCAGTTCCCTTTCTTCTGTTTGTTGACTTTTTGGCACATTACTTTTGTTGTAGTACAATAATCTACCCAATGCACCTGAGTGGCAACGCCAAAAAAAATTCTTACATTAATAAAGTAGGTATAGTAATTCGCTAGCTAGTTACCCATTAACTATTACTATAATAATAATATAATAATAAAATAATAAAGAACGTTCTAGTCGGACGTAATCAACAGCGTTATACTCTGATGCTCGTTTTAAAAAAGCATTTGGCTTACATATTGAAATAGGTCAGTTTTATTGAAATGCACCTATCTGGCAGCGCCAGCAAAGCAATAACAAATGAATATTGCTATGTTTATTAAAATATTTGCAATAGGCCCGTTAACAATACGTTGAACTACGATAATGTTGACTGATAGACAAGACTAACGCCAATCCGAAGAACACTATTTTGTTTCAGCATTTGGTTTACTTATTAACATAGGTCAGCTTAATAGACATATCTGGCAGCGCCTGCACAACTTGCCACACATTACATCTGATTATTGTTTTATTCGATGATAATTTAAGTAATGGTAATAGCTCTGATACGTTTTACAACGCACTATATTGACAAGATTTTGGTTAACAATAGATTGCGCCTTACACAAGCCGCAGGTATATTTTCTCATTCGATGTTTGGCTATCTTATTGAGCTCGGTCAGTTTATAACCTGTCTGGCAGCGCCAGACGGATCAAGTCAATATGTATGTGCAATGTTAATACGTACACACTTATGTATATACAAGCACGCATATGAATGTACAATTGACATACGTATACAGATATGTATATATGCACATGCTTTTGGCACGTTACTTTCAACGCACCCAGCGCGTACCGACCTGTTCGATTCTATCGATTGCATAAAACTTTGTTACCCAATTTGAGTATTTAAAGCATTAGCAAGGTGATTAGTATAGACATATACAATTAATATATATTTACATCCATATTCAAATATACAAAAACTGTCTGTTAACAATATTGTTTCTTTTATAAGATCAACACGCAGAATATTATTGCTTGTGTGATTTCATTTTTATTATTTATTGACCTAGGTCAGTTCTGACGAAATGCACTTGTCTGGCAGCTGTAGAAAAGTTGCCACACTAAATTACAAGTGTCTAATATCTTATCCGATATTAATTGCTAAAATAATTGTGATTAATCTTATTATTAATTTACGATAACCCGACGCGCTCTATTCTGCTTTGGCATTTGGGTGACTTATGAAATGACTTGTGAAACAGGTTAATTTTAAAGAAATGCACCTGTCTGGCAGTGCCAGCAAAGCCTGCCACACATTCAATAACATATATATATTGTTATGTACATTAAAATTAGGACAATAAGTCTGTTAACAATACATTCAACTATGCTCAAATTGGCAAGATTGACAATACTTTCGGCAACTCGCAGAACACTATTCTTTTCCAGCATTTGGTTTACTTATTAACATAGGTCAGTTTTAAAGAAATGCACCTATCTGGCCGCGCCAGCAAAGCCTGCCACACATTCAATAACATATGAATATTGTTATGTTTATTTAAGTAGTTGCTATAGGTCTGTCAAATATACATTTAACTACGCTCAAATAGACAATATTGACTGGACTTTCGGCAACCCATAGAGCACTTTTCTGTTTTGGCATTAGGTTTACTTATTGACGTTAGTCAGTTTTAAGGAAATGCACCTGTCTGGCAGCGCCAGCAAAGCCTGCCACACTTGCAATAACATTTGTTATGTTAATTAAAACTATGACAATAAGTCTGTTAACAAGTAATATAGTTTTGCTTGCACTCCTACAAACTGTACCTTGGTATTTGAAGTCTGTTATTAACAGAAAATGAGCTAGTGTGCCCCCTCCCCCTCTCTCTGTAAAAGCGCTTGTACGAGTTTGGCGCGTTAAATATGCGCTGCACTACTCACACTTGCATGTTTTCCACGCATTGCTTTGGCTCTTCAGTTTGTTGCGTACGATTGATTCGGGCGTTTGCGAATTTTTTACTGCGTTTTTTCTGAGTTTTCTTTTGAGTTTTCTCGGTTTTTCAAACGATTTTCCAAACGTAATTTTCATTACGACCATCATAAATACATTTAGGCATCGTAAGACCACGCGACGTTGCTTTAATTCGTGTATTCAATTAAATTAGATTAGGCGGTGATTAATTGTGTGCGTGTGTATTTGCGCGGCAAATATTTTGCAAAGAAACTTGTGTGTGTGTGCTTGCGCGGCATATATTTTGCATAGGAACTTTCTTAAGGCTTTTGAACAATTAATTGCAATACTTAATCGAGGGCTGGTGTTTGTTGTTCTTTTTTTTCTTTATTGTGTAACTGTGATTGCTGTTCGTTTCGTGCTTATTAGAAATCGCGTGCGGTTTTTGGCCGTCGTGTTTCGCGTTTTGGCTCTCGCACCCTTGTACGCTTGGATCTACACGGCTTTCAGGTTCTGGGTAATGTGTTTGGCATTATCACTTGCTTAATTTGCAGATTGGGCACTGCTGTGTTTGTCTCTTTATATTTAGATAGTAAAAATTAATATTTTTTCAGATAAATTGAATATTTATTATACTCTGATACCGAAGGTACTCATAGTATATTGGTTTTGTCGAATGTCCGTCAGGCCGTCCGTCTGTCCGTCTGTCTGTCTGGATGAACGCGCGTATTTCCGAAACGATATTAGATAGACTCTTGAAATCTTTTGCGTTATGATTATAGCTATCTGCTTCAGATCAAGTTTATTCCAAATTTATGCCACGCCCACTGGGAGGCTGGCAAATCGATAACATGTCGATACACCTCAAATCACAAATCGATTAAACGTGAATAACTCCCACAATTTTGAAGCTAGAGTAATCAAATTTGGTAGGTATATTGCTGGTGACCTCCCGAAAAAATTGGATCCTAGGTCAATCGGCCACGCCCATTATTACGCCCACCAGCCCCCCTCCAAAATTCATTTGAAATGCTTATATCTCCCGCAGTTTTAGAGCTAAAGTCACCATATTTGGAATATATATTACTGATGACGTCCTCTACAGATTACAGAAACAAAATTTCGACCACGCCCACTCCCGCCCCCGTAATCGCGAAAATCGATATACATGAATGCACAATTCGATAACACGTGTATATTTCCCGCAATTTTGAAGCTAGAGTCCCAAAATTTGGAATTTAGACTAGGGCTGACCAGCCCAAAAGATTGCGTCCTGGATTTTCCGGCCACGCCCACTAGAACGCCCCCAGCCACCCCGCCCCCACGAAACACGGAAGCCTATATCTCGCACATTTTAAGAGCTAGGGCCACCAAACTTTGAGGGTAGACTTCTGGCCAAGTCCTCTAAAGATCGGACAAAAAATTTTGGGGCCACGTCCCCGCCCGCCCCCAAAAATCGCGAAAATGTATATCTTCCACGGTTTTAGAGCTAGAGTCACCAAAATTGGAGGATAGACTTATTGTCAGCCCCCCCAAAGATCGTCAAAAAATTTGGGGCCACGCCCCCTCCCGCCCCCAAAAATCGCGAAAATGTATATCATCCACAGTTTTAGAGCTAGAGTCACCAAATTTATAAGATAGATTTCTTGTCACGCCCTCTAAAGATCGGAAAAATTTTTGGGTCCACGCCTCCTCCCGCCCCCAAAAATCGCGAAAGTTTATATCTTCCACAGTTTTAGAGCTAGAGTCACCAAAATTGGAAGATAGACTTCTTGTCACCCCTCTAAAGATCGGAAAAAATTTGGGGCCACGCCCCTCCCGCCCCCAAAAATCGCGAAAATGTATATCTTCCACAGTTTTAAAGCTAAAATCACCAAATTTGGAAAATAGACTTCTGGTCACCCCCTCTTAAGATCGACCACGCCCCTCCAGTCCCCAAAACTTGGAAGGCCGATTTCGGGTCACCCAAACACCAGCAAAAATGTTCTGTTCACTTGCTTTCAGCTGTTCTTAAAATGGTATCAGAGTATTACGCAGTCGGCTCCGCCCGACTGCAACGTTCTCACTTGTTTGGTTTGAGATTAGTATTGAAAATAGTACGAAAGAGTGAGAATATTAATAGATGTGGCTGTTGCAAATAACATGACGACAACAGTACTTTTCGACATTGATAAACAAGTATATAAGTCTATTAATCATACAAAATTGATTGGCACGAATGTAAACCAAAAATAAAATCCCGTTTGCTGCAATATTTGATGAGGCAGCAGTCAGAGTTAAATCCCCACCTTGTTGTCCAATTAGCATTGGTCGCCTGGTTGGGTGATTTTTATACCCTTAACCCATTCAAAATGGGTAAAAAGTGTATAGTGAAGTTTTGCAAAAGATGTCTGTCTGTCTGTCACGTGAATATCGGAAACTAAAAAAGCTAAGCACTTAATATTTGAAATATATGTTCTCGTATTCCCAACTCAGATCAAGTTTGATTCATTTTATCGATAGCTAGTCCCGTTCAAAAGTTATCATTAAGTTTAGATTTCAGACCTGCGTTTTGTGGCCATAACTTGAAACTTATCAAAGCTAAAGTTACAAAATTTAGTATGTATGGCATACACATGTAAACCATATTTGACTTTACCACCATCTATAATAGTAATAATAATAATAATAACAAGTAAGAGTGCTCTAGTCGGGAGTGCCGGACTAGGAGATACCCTGAACCCAGTCCTTACATACATTCATACTAACCAGTCAGTGTACGTACATACAAACCTACACATGCTACAAGCAGTGCGAACAGGCTAAGCAGTTCACAATGGAAAGTTAAATCCCTAAAAATCCTTCTGTGTTTATTACCCGATCTTATTGAAATTTTTTGGGCACACATTGGGCTATAAAATGTGTGACCAAACCAAATTGCAAGGACATAGCTTGAAAAATGCGTTTGTTGAACTTTTGGTGGGATTGGGGTGTGGTATCCAAAAAGTGAAATATTTGTTTCATGTGTATGCTATTCGAGAATATACATGTCAGATTTGGGGCCTCTAGCTCTAATAACTTTGAAGTTATGTCCCAAAAACACTAGTTTGAAATTTAAATTGATCGATAACTTTTAAATGATATATATGATATAGTAGTTGGCATGGCTGACTTAAGGCAACGAATACTCAAATAACTGTAACATGCCAATTGAGTTCATTGTGTTTTAGTAAATGATTCGATTGTTGTGTGTATAATTGATGTTGTGTGAGTTTATAATGATGTTATAGTATAATTTTCAAATCGAATGTTTATCCCTCCAGTTGACTCGAGTGTTTGGAGCTAATGCTTGTTGACTGGCCCTCCAGACATCTGTGAGCCACATGTGCGACAGACACAAATATGTGCAGTAGGCTTAATACCCTCGACGTATTTGATTTCGTTCAGTCTCTTGGCCTTGGCAGCTGCCTTATCGAGAAACGGGCTTGCTCGATCAAATTGCTTATACGAGGCTTTGTCTGGCGCCACAAGCCTCGAACGCTTCGCAAGGGACGATGCAGAATCCGGTAAGGCACCTGTCACGGCACGCTTGAGGGTCCTTTGGCTTGCATTTGGATCCGGCTGCGGCTGCGGCTGGACAGGTTGCTGGTATAAGAACGAGCAGCTCTTCTGGTTATCGGCCAACTTCACCACCAATAGCTGCTCACTATCACCGAGTCTGATGGCATGGGCGCCATCAATTGCCCGATTAGCGCACTCCATGTCTTCGAAGAGCACAAAGGCGATTCCACGCGGGCGTCCCGTGATCTTCTCCTTGAGCACAGTCAGTTTGACGATCTCGCCAAAGCGCGAGAACAGATCGTACAGCTTCCCTTGGTCCATGCTGGGCGGCAAATTGCCCACATACACGCTAACACCTTTACCTGCCTTCGGCTTGGTTGCTGCTCGGACGAGCTCCACCGAGCGAACGAGCCCCTCATAGCGAACGGGCTCCTCATAGCGAACGGGCTCCCCATAGCGAACATGCTCCCCCGAGCGAACGGGCTCCTCACAGCGATCGAGGTCCTCATAGCGAACGGGCTCCTCCGAGCGAACGGGCTGCTCATAGCGAACGGGCTGCTCATAGCGAACGGAGCTCCTCATAGCGAACGGGCTCCTCAGAGCGAACGGGCTCCCCATAGCGAACGGGCTCCTCCGAGCGAACGGGCTGCTCATAGCGAACGGGCTCCTCCGAGCGAACGGGCTCCTCAGAGCGAACGGGCTGCTCATAGCGAACGGGCTCCTCATAGCGAACGGGCTCCTCAGAGCGAACGGGCTCCTCAGAGCGAACGGGCTCCCCATAGCGAACGGGCTCCTCCGAGCGAACGGGCTCCTCAGAGCGAACGGGCTGCTCATAGCGAACGGGCTCCTCATAGCGAACGGGCTCCTCAGAGCGAACGGGCTCCTCAGAGCGAACGGGCTGCTCATAGCGAACGGGCTCCTCCGAGCGAACGGGCTCCTCAGAGCGAACGGGCTGCTCATAGCGAACGGGCTCCTCCGAGCGAACGGGCTCCTCAGAGCGAACGGGCTCCTCATAGCGAACGGGCTCCTCCGAGCTGACAGAAATGGGTGACAAGGGTGTCCCGGCTGCGATTTCTGCCAGGGCTGACAATACAGGGTCGATACCATCCAGTGCCGCTTGGCAGTCGTTGGAGTGCACAAACTCGATGAGGCCAGAGTTATAATAGATGATTACTCTCTCAAGTGGCCCGAATCTTTGGAAAAGCAGTGCCAAAATCCCGTTCGTCACGTTTATTGGCAATTGTTCGACTATTAGATATTTACCATCTACAGTGAAAACCATGTTGATTGATGGATGCACTGTTGATAATATCAATTAACAGATACTTCCACTTTTAGTTTTCTTTTCATCAACTTACGTAGAGATTTTTTCGTAGGTGCAGCAACGTTGAGTTCTGAAGCGGAAAGACTTGCGCAAGTCACTTTTGTGGTTAGTGTTGCAAAACGTGTTAGTTTACAGCACTGTTTGTCAAAGCTGTAATACTGCTCTGTTATTGCACAGCAGTGTTATTGAACAACACTGTTATTGCACAGCTGGTACAAAAGTCTGAGTGTCTGAGTGTCCTTCTGGACGATTTGCTTCCCTTACTTTTAAGTGGTAATTTCTATAAGCTTTGATTCAAGACTTATAGCACTCAACAGATTCATATAACCTTCTTAAGCGATTATATCAGTGACCGCACTATCGAAAGCTGAACTTCTGTAACAGAAGCGATTAATGTGTGTGCGACTAGCGCTTTCGTTTACCAACAGTTAAAATATCGACTGCAAACTGTAGTCCACTATTTGGAAATATAGAAAATGGAACAAAAATAGGAGTTTAGTAAAAAAGCTTTGGCAAGCGTAATAAAATATATCCAATTATAAGTAAGGGAAGGTCACTATTTGTTGCATTTGTTAAAATAGTATTTTATGTTTGGGCTGAAGTGTGTAACGCATAGAAGGAAGCGTCGGAGACCCCCAAAAGTTACTGCCAATATGCTCAGAATGACAAAACAAATTGATCTAGCTATGTCCGTCTGTCCGTCTGTCTGTCTGTCTGTCTGTATGAACACGCTGATATCAGAGACTAAAGAGCTAGAGACTTCATATTTGAAATATAAGTTATCGTAGGCCCGGGACAGATCCAGTTTGTTTCATTTTATCGATAACTCGTCCCGTTTAAAAGTTATCGATCAATTTAAATTTCAAACTAGTGTTTTTGGGACATAACTTCAAAGTTATTAGAGCTAGAGGCCCGAAATCTGACATGTATATTCTCGAATAGCATACACACGAAACAAATATTTCACTTTTTGGATACCACACCCCAATCCCACCGTAAGTTCAGCAAACGCATTTTTCAAGCTATGTCCTTGCAATTTGGTTTGGTCACACATTTTATAGCCCAATGTGTGCCCAAACCAAATTGCAAGGACATAGCTTGAAAATGCGTTTGTTGAACTTTTGGTGGGATTGGGGTGTGGTATCCAAAAAGTGAAATATTTGTTTCATGTGTATGCTATTCGAGAATATACATGTCAGATTTGGGGCCTCTAGCTCTAATAACTTTGAAGTTATGTCCCAAAAACACTAGTTTGAAATTTAAATTGATCGATAACTTTTAAACGGGACGAGTTATCGATAAAATGAAACAAACTGGATCTGTCCCGGGCCTACGATAACTTATATTTCAAATATGAAGTCTCTAGCTCTTTAGTCTCTGATATCAGCGTGTTCATACAGACAGACAGACAGACAGACGGACAGACGGACATAGCTAGATCAATTTGTTTTGTCATTCTGAGCATATTGGCAGTAACTTTTGGGGGTCTCCGACGCTTCCTTCTATGCGTTACACACTTCAGCCCAAACATAAAATACTATTTTAACAAATGCAACAAATAGTGACCTTCCCTTACTTATAATTGGATATATTTTATTACGCTTGCCAAAGCTTTTTTACTAAACTCCTATTTTTGTTCCATTTTCTATATTTCCAAATAGTGGACTACAGTTTGCAGTCGATATTTTAACTGTTGGTAAACGACATCGCTAGTCGCACACACATTAATCGCTTCTGTTACAGAAGTTCAGCTTTCGATAGTGCGGTCACTGATATAATCGCTTAAGAAGGTTATATGAATCTGTTGAGTGCTATAAGTCTTGAATCAAAGTTTATAGAAATTACCACTTAAAAGTAAGGGAAGCAAATCGTCCAGAAGGACACTCAGACACTCAGACTATTGTACCAGCTGTGCAATAACAGTGTTGTTTAATAACACTGCTGTGCAATAACAGAGCAGTATTACAGCTTTGAGAAACAGTGCTGTAAACTAACACGTTTTGCAACACTAACCACAAAAGTGACTTGCGCAAGTCTTTCCGCTTCAGAACTCAACGTTGCTGCACCTACGAAAAAATCTCTACGTAAGTTGATGAAAAGAAAACTAAAAGTGGAAGTATCTGTTAATTGATATTATCAACAGTGCATCCATCAATCAACATGGCTTTCACTGTAGATGGTAAATATCTAATAGTCGAACAATTGCCAATAAACGTGACGAACGGGATTTTGGCACTCCAACGACTGCCACGCGGCACTGGATGGTATCGACCCTGTATTGTCAGCCCTGGCAGAAATCGCAGCCGCTATGAGGAGCCCGTTCGCTATGAGCAGCCCGTTCGCTCGGAGGAGCCCGTTCGCTATGGGGAGCCCGTTCGCTCTGAGGAGCCCGTTCGCTATGAGGAGCCCGTTCGCTATGAGCAGCCCGTTCGCTCGGAGGAGCTCGTCCGAGCAGCAACCAAGCCGAAGGCAGGTAAAGGTGTTAGCGTGTATGTGGGCAATTTGCCGCCCAGCATGGACCAAGGGAAGCTGTACGATCTGTTCTCGCGCTTTGGCGAGATCGTCAAACTGACTGTGCTCAAGGAGAAGATCACGGGACGCCCGCGTGGAATCGCCTTTGTGCTCTTCGAAGACATGGAGTGCGCTAATCGGGCAATTGATGGCGCCCATGCCATCAGACTCGGTGATAGTGAGCAGCTATTGGTGGTGAAGTTGGCCGATAACCAGAAGAGCTGCTCGTTCTTATACCAGCAACCTGTCCAGCCGCAGCCGCAGCCGCAGCCGCAGCCGGATCCAAATGCAAGCCAAAGGACCCTCAAGCGTGCCGTGACAGGTGCCTTACCGGATTCTGCATCGTCCCTTGCGAAGCGTTCGAGGCTTGTGGCGCCAGACAAAGCCTCGTATAAGCAATTTGATCGAGCAAGCCCGTTTCTCGATAAGGCAGCTGCCAAGGCCAAGAGACTGAACGAAATCAAATACGTCGAGGGTATTAAGCCTACTGCACATATTTGTGTCTGTCGCACATGTGGCTCACAGATGTCTGGAGGGCCAGTCAACAAGCATTAGCTCCAAACACTCGAGTCAACTGGAGGGATAAACATTCGATTTGAAAATTATACTATAACATCATTATAAACTCACACAACATCAATTATACACACAACAATCGAATCATTTACTAAAACACAATGAACTCAATTGGCATGTTTCAGTTATTTGAGTATTCGTTGCCTTAAGTCAGCCATGCCAACTACTATATCATATATATCATATATATCATATAGGAACAATCGCTTGAAAGATGACGTATACGTATTCAATATCTGTGTTATATCGCTTCAAAATCGGACTAGTTTATCATAGCTATTATATATCTGCAACTGCACAAAAGTGGAGTGCAAATGCAGTAAAATAAGCTAGACTTTATGTAGAACATATAGGGTAAGTATGTATTGTTTTCAAGCCAAGTCTATTGCTTAAAGTGAAAAGTCATGGTAGACAAAATAAAGCGATTTTTAGCTTTTATTTTGAGCAGGCTAACAAGTGAATTCCAACGAAAGGACAACAGAAAAATATTTCCAAAAGCTTTTGTTATACTCTGATACCGAAGGTACTCATAGTATATTGGTTTTGTCGAATGTCCGTCAGGCCGTCCGTCCGTCTGTCTGTCTGGATGAACGCACGTATTTCCGAAACGATATTAGATAGACTCTTGAAATCTTTTGCGTTATGATTATAGCTATCTGCTTCAGATCAAGTTTATTCCAAATTTGTGCCACGCCCACTGGGAGGCTGGCAAATCGATAACATGTCGATACACCTCAAATCACAAATCGATTAAACGTGTATAACTCCCACAATTTTGAAGCTAGAGTAATCAAATTTGGTAGGTATATTGCTGGTGACCTCCCGAAAAAATAGGATCCTAGGTTAATCGGCCACGCCCATTATTACGCCCACCAACCCCCCTCCAAAATTAATTTGAAATGCTTATATCTCCCGCAGTTTTAGAGCTAAAGTCACCATATTTGGAATATATATTACTGGTGACGTCCTCTACAGATTACAGAAACAAAATTTCGACCACGCCCACTCCCGCCCCCGTAATCGCGAAAATCGATATACATGAATGCACAATTCGATAGCACGTGTATATTTCCCGCAATTTTGAAGCTAGAGTCCCCAAATTTGGAATTTAGACTAGGGCTGACCAGCCCAAAAGATTGCGTTCTGGATTTTCCAGCCACGCCCACTAGAACGCCCCCCAGCCACCCCGCCCCCACGAAACATGGAAGCCTATATCTCGCACAGTTTAAGAGCTAGGGCCACCAAACTTTGAGGGTAGACTTCTGGCCAAGTCCTCTAAAGATCGGACAACAAATTTTTGGGGCCACGCCCCCGCCCGCCCCCAAAAATCGCGAAAATGTATATCTTCCACAGCTTTAGAGCTAGAGTCACCAAAATTGGAGGATAGACTTATTGTTAGCCCCCCTAAAGATCGGCAAAAAATTTTGGGGCCCCGCCCCCTCCCGCCCCCAAAAATCGCGAAAATTTATATCTTCCACAGTTTCAGAGCTAGAGTCATTAAACTTGGAAGATAGACTTCTGGTCAGCCCCTCTAAATATCGTTAAAAAAAATTTGTGGCCACGCCCCCTCCCACCCCCAAAAATCGCGAAAATCAATATCTCCCCCTGTTTAAGTGCTAGAATCACCAAACTTAAAAGGTAGATTGCTGGTCACCCAAACTAAAAAGGAGCACATATTTTGGAGACACGCCCCCTCCCTTTCCCAGAATTCGCGCAAATATAGTTTTGATTGTATTAGCTTTAGAGCGAAAGTTTTGCATTTGTCAAATTAATTTCTTTTTGTTCGATCGAATTAGTGTAATTACACATAAACATTTTTCCACATGGAATAACCTACGTACATATATATCAAATTTAGTTTTTCTTCAGTTCCCTTTCTTCTGTTTGTTGACTTTTTGGCACATTACTTTTGTTGTAGTACAATAATCTACCCAATGCACCTGAGTGGCAACGCCAAAAAATTCTTACATTAATAAAGTAGGTATAGTAATTCGCTAGCTAGTTACCCATTAACTATTACTATAATAATAATATAATAATAATATAATAAAGAACGTTCTAGTCGGACGTAATCAACAGCGTTATACTCTGATGCTCGTTTTAAAAAAGCATTTGGCTTACATATTGAAATAGGTCAGTTTTATTGAAATGCACCTATCTGGCAGCGCCAGCAAAGCAATAACAAATGAATATTGCTATGTTTATTAAAATATTTGCAATAGGCCCGTTAACAATACGTTGAACTACGATAATGTTGACTGATAGACAAGACTAACGCCAATCCGAAGAACACTATTTTGTTTCAGCATTTGGTTTACTTATTAACATAGGTCAGCTTAATAGACATATCTGGCAGCGCCTGCACAACTTGCCACACATTACATTATATCTGATTATTGTTTTATTCGATGATAATTTAAGTAATGGTAATAGCTCTGATACGTTTTACAACGCACTATATTGACAAGATTTTGGTTAACAATAGATTGCGCCTTACACAAGCCGCAGGTATATTTTCTCATTCGATGTTTTGCTATCTTATTGAGCTCGGTCAGTTTATAACCTGTCTGGCAGCGCCAGACGGATCAAGTCAATATGTATGTGCAATGTTAATACGTACACACTTATGTATATACAAGCACGCATATGAATGTACAATTGACATACGTATACAGATATGTATATATGCACATGCTTTTGGCACGTTACTTTCAACGCACCCAGCGCGTACCGACCTGTTCGATTCTATCGATTGCATAAAACTTTGTTACCCAATTTGAGTATTTAAAGCATTAGCAAGGTGATTAGTATAGACATATACAATTAATATATATTTACATCCATATTCAAATATACAAAAACTGTTCACACATTTACATTGTTATATAAGCAATGCGATGAGTCTGTTAACAATATTGTTTCTTTTATAAGATCAACACGCAGAATATTATTGCTTGTGTGATTTTATTTTTAATTTTTGTTGACCTAGGTCAGTTCTGACGAAATGCACTTGTCTGGCAGCTGTAGAAAAGTTGCCACACTAAATTACAAGTGTCTAATATCTTATCCGATATTAATTGCTAAAATAATTGTGATTATTCTTATTATTAATTTACGATAACCCGACGCGCTCTATTCTGCTTTGGCATTTGGGTGACTTATGAAATGACTTGTGAAACAGGTTAATTTTAAAGAAATGCACCTGTCTGGCAGCGCCAGCAAAGCCTGCCACACTTGCAATAACATTTGTTATGTTAATTAAAATTATGACAATAAGTCTGTTTTGCACTCCTACAAACTGTACCTTGGTATTTGAAGTCTGTTATTAACAGAAAATGAGCTAGTGTGCCCCCTCCCCCTCTCTCTGCAAAAGCGCTTGTAGGACTTTGGCGCGTTAAATATGCGCTGCACTACTCACACTTGCATGTTTTCCACGCATTGCTTTGGCTCTTCAGTTTGTTGCGTACGATTGATTCGGGCGTTTTCGAATTTTTTACTGCGTTTTTTCTGAGTTTTCTTTTGAGTTTTCTCGGTTTTTCAAACGATTTTCCAAACGTAATTATACTCTGATACCGAAGGTACTCATAGTATATTGGTTTTGTCGAATGTCCGTCAGGCCGTCCGTCTGTCCGTCTGTCTGTCTGGATGAACGCACGTATTTCCGAAACGATATTAGATAGACTCTTGAAATCTTTTGCGTTATGATTATAGCTAACTGCTTCAGATCAAGTTTATTCCAAATTTATGCCACGCCCACTGGGAGGCTGGCAAATCGATAACATGTCGATACACCTCAAATCACAAATCGATTAAACGTGAATAACTCCCACAATTTTGAAGCTAGAGTAATCAAATTTGGTAGGTATATTGCTGGTGACCTCCGGAAAAAATTGGATCCTAGGTTAATCGGCCACGCCCATTATTACGCCCACCAGCCCCCCCTCCAAAATTAATTTGAAATACTTATATCTCCCGCAGTTTTAGAGCTAAAGCCACCATATTTGGAATATATATTACTGGTGACGTCCTCTACAGATTACAGAAACAAAATTTCGACCACGCCCACTCCCGCCCCCGTAATCGCGAAAATCGATATACATGAATGCACAATTCGATAACACGTGTATATTTCCCGCAATTTTGAAGCTAGAGTCCCCAAATTTGGAATTTAGACTAGGGCTGACCAGCCCAAAAGATTGCGTCCTGGATTTTCCGGCCACGCCCACTAGAACGCCCCCCAGCCACCCCGCCCCCACGAAACATGGAAGCCTATATCTCGCACAGTTTAAGAGCTAGGGCCACCAAACTTTGAGGGTACACTTCTGGCCAAGTCCTCTAAAGATCGGCCCCGCCCGCCCCCAAAAATCGCGAAAATGTATATCTTCCACAGTTTTAGAGCTAGAGTCACCAAAATTGGAGGATAGACTTATTGTCAGCCCCCCTAAAGATCGCCAAAAAATTTTGGGGCCCCGCCCCCTCCCGCCCCCAAAAATCGCAAAAATTTATATCTTCCACAGTTTCAGAGCTAGAGACATTAAACTTGGAAGATAGACTTCTAATCAGCCCCTCTAAGTATCGGTCAAAAAAAATTTGGGGCCACGCCCCCGCCCTCCCCAAAAATCGCGAAAATGTATATCTTCCACAGTTTTAGAGCTAAAATCACCAAATTTGGAAAATAGACTTCTGGTCACCCCCTCTTAAGATCGACCACGCCCCTCCAGTCCCCAAAAACTTGGAAGGTCGATTTCGGGTCACCCAAACACCAGCAAAAATGTTCTGTTCACTTGCTTTCAGCTGTTCTTAAAATGGTATCAGAGTATTACGCAGTCGGCTCCGCCCGACTGCAACGTTCTCACTTGTTGTTATTGTTATTAAATACAATTGATTCTCTTGCCAAACTCAAGTACTTAACATAGATAGATAAGGGTTGGAATTTTGAGAATATGTACAGATCGTTTGGAGCCACTACTCCTGCCAGTGTTCTTAGTAATTGTAAATATATAAAATTACTTCGATTGGTTTTAGCCCAATAAGTTCTTAAGTATAGCAGCATGTATTGTTGAAACCAGGATGGTTGCATAATAGAACTGTAAATATGAATATTAAAATATGAACAAGTAAGAGTGCTCTAGTCGGGACTGCCCGACTAGGAGATACCCTGAACCCAGCTCTGACATCCATTCATACTTGCCCAATAGTGTGCATACATACAAACACACACATACTGCAAGCAGTGCCTGCAGGTTTAAGCAGTTATCTTGCTTTTTCACTGAGCCCCACACAATGGAAAGTAAAATCTTAAATAACTTCTGTGTTTATTGTCCGATCTTTTTAAAATTTGTAGGACATAACATTGGCTATAAAATGTGTGACCAAACCAAATTGCAAGGTCATACCTTCAAAAATGAGTTTTTTGAATTTTTGGGGGGATTGGGGGGTGGTATCCAAAAATTTGTTACATGTGTATGCTATTCGAGATTATACATGCCAAATTAGGGGCCTCTAGCTCTTATAACTTGTAAGTTATAGTTAAACAAGTAAGAGTGCTCTAGTCGGGAGTGCCCGACTACGAGATACCCTGAACCCAGTCCTTACAATCATTCATATTAATCTAAACACACACATGCTGCAGTACAAGCAGTACAAGCAGTGCAAGCGGTCTAAGCAGTTAGCTTGCTTTTCGCTGAGCACCACATAATGGAAAGTTAAATCTTAAATAACTTCTGTGTTTATCGTCCGATCTTATTGAAATTTTTGGGGCAAACAATTGTCAATAATATGTGTGACCAAACCAAATTGCAAGGTCGTACCTTCAAAAATGCGTTTTTTTAACTTTTGGGGGGTTTGGGGGGTGGTATCCAAAAAGTGAAAAATTTGTTCATGTGTATGCTATTCGAGATTATACATGTCAAATTAGGGGCCTCTAGCTCTTATAACTTGTAAGTTATATCCAAAAAACGCTGGTCTGAAATCGAAATTTATCGATAACTTTTGAACGGGACGAGCTATCGATAAATTTTAATAAACTTGATCTGTCCCGGGATTAGGAGAACTTATGTTCCAAATATGAAGTCTCTAGCTCTTGTAGTCTCTGATATCTGTGTGTTCATACAGACAGACAGACGGACAGACGGACAGACGGACAGACAGACGGACATGGCTAGATCGACTCGGCTGTTGATACTGATCAATAATATATATACTTTATATGGTCGGAGATGCTTCCTTATGCCTGTTACATACTTTTGCACAACTTCATTATACCCTTTTTACCCATTTTTAATGGGTTCAGGGTATAAAAACGCTAGTCTGAAATCGAAATTTATCGATAACTTTTGAATGGGTCGAGTTATCGATAAAATGAAATAAACTTGATCTGTCCCGGCACTACGAGAACTTATATTCCAAATATGAAGTCTCTAGCTCTTGTAGTCTCTGATATCCGCGTGTTCATACAGACAGATGGACGGACGGACGGACGGACGGACGGACGGACGGACGGACAGACAGACAGACGGACATGGCTAAATCGACTTGGCTGTTGATACTGATCAAGAATATATATACTTTTTATGGTCGGAGATGCTTCCTTATGCCTGTTACATACTTTTGCACAAAACCATAATACCCTTTTTACCCATTTTTAATGGGTTCAGGGTATAAAAACAAATGGGGAAGGATTATCTTCAGCGGGCCGAAGATTTTATACTCTTTTCGAACCTTTAGGCAATTTTCACTCTGCCAATTGCAACACCGAAATATTTAATGACAAATATTTTTGCTATTAATAACTCAATCAATTTAAAATTTATAACATTGATGAGTTATAAGAGTGTTTAAGTGTACAAGGAAATTTCCGGCGATAGCTTTAAAAACATGGGAAATATGGCCAAAACCGACTTCCAGTTGTATGGCAGCTATAAGATATAGTGATCCGATCCGGCCGGCTCTGACCAATGTGGAGACCCTCGCATAATAAGTCTCTGTGCAAAGTTTTATCATGATAGGTTAAAAATTGAGGGACTAGTTTGCATACATACAGACAGACAGACGGACATGGCCAGATCAATTTGGCTTGTCTTTCTTAGTTAATATACTATTTACTTCGAAAAGAGTATAGTAATAATAATAATATTATATTTGACTGAAGCTTAAATAGGATAAGTGTTGTGTTTATTTATTTATTTAAGATTATTTAGCAGAAGAGGCAAAGCTTAAGTTTAAATTGAGAATAGTTGTATGGGCAATATTTAGTAAAGGACAACAGATTGTTTACGAAACAAAAAGAAGAGTCGATGGAGAACAGATGAACGATCTTATAGTTTGATAAACTTATCGAAAGGCAAGGAATCGAAAAACAAGAAGGAGACGATAAAGCTAGAAGCAATCTCACCAGCAGGAAAGGTAGTAAAAAAATCTGCTGGCTAAAGTCAATTATGTATCAGTTAAACAATTTGCAATGATGCCACATTATGCCAACCATTCACAAATAATCATGTGGATCCTCATTCAGATAATATTGTTGACAAGTCTGTTGAGGCTCTTCATGATAATGTTGATGTGGATGTAGATGTGGATGTGGATGTTGGATGTTGGATGCATCATGGTGATTGTTAATGTGAATGTTGTTGCTCTGCAATGCCAAATACGCATGTTAACTCAGAAATGTGCATTTGTCTTGGCACACACACACATACACAGCTGTCATGTCAATTGCAGGCACACACACACACACACACACACACACACACATGCACACACACATACACACACACACATACACACACACACACATACAGTTAGTACGCACTCTTGAGCACGTAGAGCGTAGTTGCTGCCTCATTGCTGCTGTTGTTGTTGTTGCTGCTGCTGCTGTTGTTGTTGCCTGAAGGTGCACCACAATGCTGCAACAACAGCAGCAACAACAGCAACAACAGCAGCAGCAGCAACGTTTCGTGCTCACTGGCAGTTGCCTGTTGACAATGCATTTGCCCCCTTACATGTTTAATGATGTATTTACCTATGCCAACTAAACTGTCGTCCAGCGACAACAACAAGTAGTGAATGCTTTGGCAAGTGCATGACTGACCAAAACGATACCCTGTGACAAAGTGAACTTAACATTTGAATGCTCTTCTTGCGGAAACTTCAACTGCGACAGAGAGAGAGAGAGAGAGAGTGAGAGCGAGAAAGTGTCTAAATTTAGCTTATTTTCTTTTGTGTGACTTGACCCGAAGTGTTTTAGTTAAAGCTGAGGTTGTTTTTGTTCATACTTATCTAAAAGTGGCTGAGTAATGGTAGTACAAGTTAATTGGTTAGTTTATCTATTCAATTCAATTAGCTGACAATCAATGCAATTTGAGTCTTGTATGCACTACTCGACAAATCGTTATCAGTACTGAATATTTATACATTTCAATACTACATTGCTTATTGATTTTGATCAGTATTAAACAGCAGAATAGATATATATATAAATTATATATATAATATGTATATATTTATACATATAAAGATGCAGATCTGTTTCATTGTGCTTTCTCATATTTAAAACAAAAGCAATATTATTTAAACTCTAAAGGCGTAGAGTTTTGTAAACCAATTTCGATTTAAAAATAAAAGCTGTGCACAAACAAAACAACTTACAACTTAAAGCAGAATTTGATTCGATAGCCAACTAATGCTAACTTAGTTATTTGTTATTAATTATTAGGTATGTTCAGCGAATATTCTATTTTATAGACTAGCTTATATGTACATAGTCCATAAGCTGCTAAATATAGTCAAATACGTAGCAGAAACTTTTTAAGTAGTGAGCAGTAAGAAGCAGAAATAAATTGAAATTCTCAGTGTATATCAAAAGTTGCAGATTCATTAATAAAGATATATCAAACAAAACCGGGAATTTTTTAAAAAAAAAAACTGAACTTAGTTTGAATTATTAGTTATCATCTAATATATAATATCAAATTGAATTTGAATGAGAGTGCAACTATATCATACCTCATTGCACACATTTGACGGTTGCTTGGCATAACAATGCACCCAGGATCATGGGGCAGGGGGGTGGGGGGGGGAGGTGGGTTTGGATTGTGGGTTGTGGATCCTCCCAAGTTAACGCCAGTGACCACTTGGCCTGAACAGTGCTCGGACCAGGACTCAACTCAACTCAACTCAACTGAA
Organism: Drosophila flavopinicola; assembly: GCA_035042425.1. Classification (NCBI taxonomy): domain Eukaryota; kingdom Metazoa; phylum Arthropoda; class Insecta; order Diptera; family Drosophilidae; genus Drosophila; species Drosophila flavopinicola. The sequence goes on along the minus strand of JAWNLL010000447.1, from coordinate 280,942 downwards.
CTGAACTGAAGCCTGAGTCTGATTGCGAGCGTGCAAGTGCCAACACCTTGCGTCGAGGTCCTTCGCCCTATCCAACCCACCCCCCCCCGCACACTATCTTCCGCCACCCCTTTCACTCTTTAACCCCTCGCAATTCCCTTAACCCTTGGCAATCGCCAATTGCAAAACCGAATGCGACTGCATTTGACGTGAATTGTTCGAGGCTTGAAATCTATGATTGCAGCTATAACTGCACACACACACACACACACACACACACACACACACAGAAGTAAGCAATTGGTACATGCATAAATTTGGCCAGCTTTCGGCTTGTCCTGTCTCCGGAAAGCCGTTATAAGAGCTCGTCCATAAAATGGACTGTTCCATGTGGAACAGCTTTCCAGCTTTCCAGCGTTCCAGCTGCATTTTCAGGTGCCAAGTGGTGCACATGGCATTTTTGATTGTTTATTGTGTTTATTGTTTATTGTTTATTGAAATTGATTACCATAAAATGATTGCGTGTGAGCTGTGTGTATATGTGTATTGTTTGTGTGTGTGTTGCGTATACCTCATGGTAATTTAGTGTTTCCATTATCTGCCTTTTATGAGGCTGCTCAAACAGCTCAACGAAACAGAGAGACACAGAGAGAGGGAGAGAGAGCGAGAGAGAGAGAGAGAGAGACAGTAAGCCAAAGTTAGGTTAAAGACAATTGGATGGATCATGAGATAGGCCTTCAAATAAACCAAAACAATTGTCGCTTTATTATTCGAAAAGTTTGTATAATTTATATAAGATTATAAAATATTTAAAAGTGTAAATAAAGTTGAAAATATTTAGTTAAAGCTACAAAGTTAAAATAAACAAGTGGGGAAGGATTATCTTCGGCGTGCCGAAGATTTTATACTCTTTTCGAACCTATAGGCAATTTTCACTCTGCCAACTGCACCACTGAAATTTCATAAGCTGTACAAAATCGTTTTGTATCGTAAAATTTTTTTTTTGTTCTAAGAAAATTTAATTCTTTGCCAGTTGTATAGCAGCTATAAGATATAGTGGTCCGATCCGGCCGGTTCCGACCAATGTGCTGTACATTTGAATAATAAGTGTCTGTGCAAAGTTTCATCGCAATAGCTCAAAAGCTGAGGGACTAGTTTGCATACATACAGTCAGACAGACATACGGACATGGCCAGATCAATTTGTTTTGTCATTTTAAGCATACTGGAGGTAACTTTTGGGGGTTAACTACGCTTCCCTCTCTGCATTACACACTTCAGCACAAACTTAATATACTATTTTCTTCAAAAAAAGACAAACCCCATTTTTAGTGATATTTCAATATAATTGTATATAGTCACAAAATGATGTTAAAATGCCAAACGCAACTTAGAGCAAAACTTATTAGTTAGTTTCTTTTATTGATTTGTTTGAGACTTTGGTTAGTTTTGATGATTAGCTCCTCAATCATCTCCCTTCTCATTCGGTTGGTCAGTTCAGCGTCAATACTAACTCACGTGCTAACCACAAAATGGATGAGGAAGCTAGGAGCTGGGCCTGGCTGAGCTGAGCTGAGTTGGCTTTCAAGGATTGCAATAAACATTGAAGACCGTGAAGACATGACAAAGGATAATGGGACGAAGGAGGCGAAGCCAATGAGCCATGATGGGAGCAAATCGATTGTTCAACTGCAAAACCACAAAACGAGTTTAAGCCCTTAAAAGCACACAAATAAAATACAACAACAGGAAGAGAAAAGCCCAAAAAGAGGAATCAGAAAAATCCAAGCTAACTAATGTGGCCAAAAGTAAATGGCTTTCAGGCGGCGTTTTAACTTGGGTTTTAAATCACCAGCTGCGACACAGCAAATCAATTTCATAAAAATGCACAACACAGATAGGTGTATTGTACGGAGAGTGAAAGAGAGACAGAGAGAGATAGTGAGAGAGAGAGGGAGAGATGGGGAAAAAGGAAGACGTCCAGGCAGCCATCCATCAAAAGCGTTTTGGCGCCCCAAGCGTTAATCGTTGTCAAAACCTGATAAAGACTGATTGAGTGCTTAATGGCGAAAGCGCTGTGCACAACACTCAAACGCACACACACACACACACACACACACACACACACACACACACACTAAGCGAAAAATGCTATTCGAAGCTCAAGTACACATAAGATAAAAGTCCCAACATTATATTCTTCAAATTTCAAGCTAAATTCGTTTGTTTAATGTGTACAAATTATAAATAAGTATAAGAAAAACATTTCTTAAATCAAGCGCTTAACAGTTGTGTAAAACGTTTAAATTAAAGAATTAAGTTAAGTTAGTTATACTTTCAGATGATATTAGAATGTATTTGTGGACTTGAGTACTTAGTGTAAGCAAATATATTGCTCCAAGCCAAAATGTTCTTGGTTCATGTTCAAACATGGACTTGTTTTAAAGAAAGCTCTATCTTAACTATTTCGAATAGATACACCTCCGTGTTACTAACATATTGATTCCCAAAAGTTACTGCCAGTATGCTTAAAATGAGAAAACAAATTGATCTAGCCATGTCCGTCTGTCTATATGTTCGTCTGTCTGTCTGTCTGTATGTATGGGATCTAGTCCCTCAGTTTTTGAGCTGTCGCAATGAAACTTTGCACAGACACTTATTATTTAAATATACAACACATTGGTCGGAACCAGCCGGATCTGACCACTATATCTTATAGCTGCCATACAACTCGAAGTCGGTTTTGGCCATATAGCTGATCTGTTCAAAGCTATCGCCCTAAATTTCCTTGTACACTTAAATACTTAAAATTTCAAATCGATTGAGTTATAAATGCCAAAGATATGCGTCATTAAATATTTCGGTGGTGAAAAGAGTATAAAATCTTCGGCAACCCGAAGATAATCCTTCCCCACTTTTTATACTCTGATACCGAAGGTACTCATAGTATATTGGTTTTGTCGAATGTCCGTCAGGCCGTCCGTCTGTCCGTCTGTCCGTCTGTCCGTCCGTCCGTCTGTCTGTCTGGATGAACGCGCGTATTTCCGAAACGATATTAGATAGACTCTTGAAATCTTTTGCGTTATGATTATAGCTATCTGCTTCAGATCAAGTTTATTCCAAATTTATGCCACGCCCACTGGGAGGCTGGCAAATCGATAACATGTCGATACACCTCAAATCACAAATCGATTAAACGTGAATAACTCCCACAATTTTGAAGCTAGAGTAATCAAATTTGGTAGGTATATTGCTGGTGACCTCCCGAAAAAATTGGATCCTAGGTTAATCGGCCACGCCCATTATTACGCCCACCAGCCCCCCCTCCAAAATTAATTTGAAATGCTTATATCTCCCGCAGTTTTAAAGCTAAAGTCACCATATTTGGAATATATATTACTGGTGACGTCCTCTACAGATTACAGAAACAAAATTTCGACCACGCCCACTCCCGCCCCCGTAATCGCGAAAATCGATATACATGAATGCACAATTCGATAACACGTGTATATTTCCCGCAATTTTGAAGCTAGAGTCCCCAAATTTGGAATTTAGACTAGGGCTGACCAGCCCAAAAGATTGCGTCCTGGATTTTCCGGCCACGCCCACTGGAACGCCCCCAGCCACCCCGCCCCCACGAAACACGGAAGCCTATATCTCGCACAGTTTAAGAGCTAGGGCCACCAAAATTGGAGGATAGACTTATTGTCAGCCCCCTAAAGATCGGCAAAAAATTTTGGGGCCCCGCCCCCTCCCGCCCCCAAAAATCGCGAAAATGTATATCTTCCACAGTTTTAGAGCTAGAGTCACCAAAATTGGAGGATAGACTTATTGTCAGCCCTTCTAAAGATCAGCAAAAAATTTTGGGGCCCCGCCCCCTCCCGCCCCCAAAAATCGCGAAAATTTATATCTTCCACAGTTTCAGAGCTAGAGTCATTAAACTTGGAAGATAGAATTCTGGACAGCCCCTCTAAATATCGGTAAAAAAAAATTTGGGGCCACGCCCCCTCCCGCCCCCAAAAATCGCGAAAATGTATATCTTCCACAGTTTTAGAGCTAGAGTCAAGAAATTTGTAAAATAGACTTCTTGTCACTCCCTCTAAAGATCAGCCAAATTTTTTGGGGCCACGCCCCTTCCCGCCCCCAAAAATCGCGAAAGCTTATATCTTCCACAGTTTTAGAGCTAGAGTCACCAAAATTGGTAGATAGACTTCTGGTCACCCTCTTAAGATCGACCAAAAATTTTCTGTTCACTTGCTTTCAGCTGTTCTTAAAATGGTATCAGAGTATTACGCAGTCGGCTCCGCCCGACTGCAACGTTCTCACTTGTTTTTATTTTATATTATTATTGCTTTGGGTCTGATTGGGTATTTTTCTGGGTTTTGCCAAACCTGGCAACAAATATTGTATTATACATACATATACAGATAATTCAAATTTACATATTATAATTTTAAATTTAATCTTATATAGTTTTTAATACACAATTACAAAATAAGCACATATTGTCACAAGTCACAAAGTTCTGGACTTAAGTTATAGCTGGACATGTTTTAAAGCGGGGTCCTATTGAATTGGTATTTAAAGAAAAACATTCAATATCCTCAAATATTCTGCAATGTATAATTGAAATTCGAAATATTATTACTTAACATAAATTTTACATTAATTCACATCACTTTCTGACTTTGAATAACAAATTTGACTTAATTTGGGAACAACATGTACTCTGTTTTTTCTTTGAGTGCACACACACACACACACACACACACAAATGAAGCGTTGACTATATGATAATCAAGTTGTCGCCGCCGTAAAGAAAATCGCAATTTCTGGCCAAAAATGTGCGATGCAACGTGGCCCATCGATGTATATTTAGCATCGAGTACAGGTCCCAACATCTACTCTACCACTACTAACATCTACATTTCCTGCCCCCAGCCCAACATCAACCCCACTCTCTCTCTCTCATCAGTCGGCCCCCCCAGTCGCTGATGAAGATTGAGCGTTTGGAGTTGTGATTTTTACTTAGTGCCAAAGACTTTGCCGTAAAAGCCAAATATATACGTATTGTCTATGGCCAATGGAAAGCTAAAAGAAACTGGTCTAAAGCAGCAAGAGATAGAGGGAGAGTGAGATAGAGAGAGAGAGAGGGAGAGGCTTGAATTTGCTTTGTTTTTGGCTTTTCAATTGCAGCAGCTAAAATTATTTGCATATGGCTGCTCTAGTGTGTATGTGTGTGTGTGTGTGTGTGTGTGTGTGTGTGTGTGTGTGTGTGTGTGTGTGTGTGTATTTGTATGTGCTCCCGACTGCCTTAAGCGGCTGCAAGTGAAGCGCACAAGCACTTGGCACATGGCACATGTGCAATTTTTACTAGAAAAGATGAAAAATGTACGAGCGCAAATAAAAATGCACAGGAAAGCAGAAGGAAAAGCTAAACAAGAGTACACAAATTTAAGCTTAAAGCAATATGGAAAATATGTTTAAAGCTACCACCAAAATTTGATAACTAAAATGCTAACTCAAAGTACTATTTTACTAGATGAGTTTGCAAAAAGCAAATTAAGCATTCTAAAAAGTTCGAAAGTTGCCCACAGATTTGATTCAATTTGAAACTGAGCTATGCATATGTAGCCGGTATCCTCCATGGTCACTTTGAGCAATTGAATTGTGAAATTTGTATTAAGCCGTATCCATAAATGCGATAGCACAATTCTGAATCCGTCCAAGTCCTTCGGTTCGCAACTTAATGACTCAATTTATAGATTGGATACGTCATGCTCGATATTTCTCTAATGGTTAAAGGATTCGATTGGCTTTTGGCTTTTAGTCGTGATTTCTGGGGTGGAACCTACTTGCGTGCTCATTGCACATTAACAAAGCCACAAATTAATTAATTAAAGCGCTTTAAGTGGCCAGCAGAAAGCACAAAGAAGAAGGCGCAGAGCAGGAGAGCAGGAGAGGAGGAGCAGGTTGGAGGTTCCACTAAGAAATTACAAGCGAATTCAATTATAAGTCATAAAAAGTGGAAACGCAAGGCAACTACGCATGCAGTCGTGGCGAGCGCTCGACTTGCAAATACCCTATAAACAAGTCGAAGCTAAATAATTGTAGTTTGTATTTGAAATTTAAAGTCATATATAAAATACATATGTAAATAATATATATCACCCCAAGACTGGGCACATGATACTTAACTAGAGGAATCGAACGTTTTTGGTTGATGAAAAAAGATTTAAGTTTGGTATTTTTGGTTCTAAATTTCATATGTCTTAAGTTCATCAACATTACTGATATTTGTTTTATTGGCTTTATTATTTTATAATGCTTTTTTATCTGACTTGCTTAATTTTCCTTAATTTGCTTATGTTCATTTATTTTATTTTTATATATCCTTTGTTTGACTTTTTATTTATATATATTGTATTTTTTAAATTATTATTATTTGTATTAATGCAATTATAAGAATATATATGGCTGACACCTCAAATTTTGAATACGGAAAGCATTTCTCTACTGCTTGCTGCTTCAATATCCTTTTCTGCCCAGTTTCATTAGTTACAGGGTATGCCAGAAGAAAAACATTTCATTACATTAACCTATTATGTTTATAATATCGAAAGAACTGACTTATCGCTATCTCTGTCTAGCCCGCCAATTGCCGTCTCTTTCTAGCGTGCGCCTTGTATTTTAATTATCACAAAAGTGTGTTTGCCTTTTCGTCTTTCATTTGCTTAAGCCTTTTTTGGCGGCAACAACACGCAGGCAACAACTTTAACCCCAACAACAACACAACCACCACCACCACCCCCTACCCATAACCCCCACCCCACACCTCTCTCTACCCAACACAGCCCCCTTGGCAACATTTTGTGCCTTGTCATGTTTTAATGACGCTCCGTCAGCAACAACAACAACAACAACAAGAAGAACGACAACAACTGCAGGCAACAACAGCAATAAAATGCTACGAGTCCTGCCATTTATGGAGGCCATTACAAACATATCTCCTGCTATTGTTGTTTTGGTTGTTGTTGTTATTGTTGCTCGTTGTTGTTATTGTTGCTCTTTGTGTGAGTTTCTGCCATCGCTGCTTCTTCTTGGTCTTCAGTCGCTGGCACTCAAGACATTTTCGGCACTCTCATAAGTCATTAACATTCTAAAAGGTTTTCCTAGTATGTATGTATATGAAATATCATCATCATCCTCATCCTCATCATCATCATCATCATCATCATGATGATTCCACTTGCCCAATTCCCCATCATCATATTCATCATTCTTTGTCTTTAAGGTGCGTCCTTCAAATTAACATATTTACATATATGTATGTATTTACTATTTATTAGAAGCGCGTCAAAACAAAAAAAGAAATAAATAAATAAATCTCTGATATCATTTCATTAGTTTCGTAAATATTTATTCAATTTGTTTTGTTTTCCTCTTCGTCTCCTTTTTTTGTCCACAATTTATCAAATTGTAAGCTGCAATATTTCCAACGCTCTTCTCTCTTTTCGAGCGCTTCTCGCTTCCCTCTCGCTCTCTCTCGCTCTCTCTCTCTCTTCTTTGCTGTTGCCCATTTTCTAATCCAATTGATTTGTGCTGCGGGCCATGCCTCCCCCCTCTCCATATACCCCCCCCCACCCAACCATAAAGAGCCTTCCTTCCCCAATCCAGGACGCTCTGAGCTCCTTGCATGGCTTGTACAACCGCAATGTGCGTTGTTTATCTTCATGAATTTATCAGCCAAACGAAAGAAAAATCACATGAGTGATTCAATCTTGAGCTCACGACTGCGAGGTACCCTGTACATGTACTAAGAGATACATCGTACATACAGTCGGGCTTCTCTAACTCAAACCTTCCATCTCTAACATACAAAATATATGAATATCAAGTGTATCTTCTTATTATTATTAATATTTATATTTATTGTAAATCAAAATTAAAAAAATCGATTATTTATTTACAAACTATAAGTTTCAATAATACTATATTAAAACAGTCTTACCTTTTTGTTATATTGGGATCTAAGAATAAGTTTTTGAACTAAGAATTTCATTATCTAATCTACATACACAACTATCATGCCCTATAGTGTGCACTTACAGAGTATACCGCAAGCAAAAAAGACGCAACAATAATAATAATATTTGTGTTTGCTCTGCTGCTGGATTTTATTTATGTGTTGTACGTAGGATACATGTATCAATGGATGTTTTTGGCTTGTCGCATTAGTAATGCAAAATTTTGTCATGCTGACAAGCCCCCCTCCCTTCCGCTTCTTCCCTTGCCCCACTCCATCCATGTTTGTGACCCTTGTGCTTTGGCATTGCACATTTATCGACGCTAGTTCGCAATAGAGGGCACCCACCTCTCTCTATCACTATCTGCCCCAGCTCTCTGTCTCTCTCTGTCTCTCACTCGCTCTCTCTCTCTCTCTCTCTGACATCTCTTGCTGCACATGTTCGCTAACTATGTATGTATATTGCATATGCGTATCATTTGCATTAGTTATGTCAAATGTTGTTCGCTTTTGGCTGGAGGGTTACACGCCTCACAAAAGCTGATTGCTATGCGTACACTGTACATCAATTGGAATTGCATGTATAGGCGAGGTCAAGCGAACAGGCAACAGCTCATGCATTTCATAAGCTTATTGCTATGCGTACACTGTTTAGGCTAGAAAAAATATGAAAATATATGCGCGTCGCGACCGACCTCCCGTTGGTCAGCGCAGCACCTTACCACTTACACCACCAAACCGTTTTGATAGTCGCTAACAAACTCGATTTTACTGGGTTTTTTTACGCGTTCCATTGTTTTTGTTCTAAGACATTGGTGGCAAATGAATTTAATTGTAGTTATTTTATATTTGAAAAGAAGAATAAGTAAAAAATTAAAATAAATGATCAGTCGCCGCCGGGAACCGATCCTGCGCATCACTTTTCCACTTATGCCGCCAAACCGTTTTGATGATCGATGAGAAAATCGATTCAAGAGCAGACTGTTAAAAACTTACTTGCGCTTGGCTTTGTTCGCTCGTATGCACCTGTTCCTTCAAAATATTTAATGACGCATATCTTCGCTATTTATGACTCAATCGTTTATCAATTTCATTTTAAGCCAATAACTTTGAAAACATGGGTTTTATGGCCAAAATCGACTTCAAGTTGTATGGCAGCTATAAGATATAGGGATCCGATCCGGCTGGTTCCGACCAATGTGCTGTACATCTGAATAATCAGTCGAAAACTGAGATACTAGATACCATTCATACAGACAGAGAGACAAACGGACGTTGCTAGATCAATTTTTTTCTTGTCTTTCTAGGCATACTGGAGGTAACTTTTGGGGGTCTCCGACGCTTCCTTCTATGCATTACAAACTTCAGCACAAAGTGAATATAGTATTTTCTTCGAAAAGAGTATACAAATGGGAGAGAAATTGTTTATGGATTTGGGAACTGTACAATTAAACGTTTTTCTAAGTATGAATTTCGAGAAGCCTTCAGTCTCTTGAGCTTCTATTCTAACCCAGTCCAATTTTAGATCGACTCGGCTGTTGATACTGACCAATAATAAATATATGTCTGCTACATACTTTTGCGCAACTTAAATTTATAATTTTTACCCATTTTTAATAGGTTTAGGGCATAATTAGCTTCCGAAAGTGATTTTTTAAAATTTCTCATGCGAATTGATTGAGTTTTGTGAAGCTTTGGCAAGTAGAAAGTATAAAAGGAGTCTAAAAATTTGATTGTCTGACACTGCGTAGAGCTTGGACACGTTTCCAAGGACATTTTGGCATAATGAATTGCATTTACATATGTATGTATGTATGTCATATGTACATTTAATTAGGGGCTAACATTCATTTAAATTAATGTCATTTGAATGCGGGCCAGATGGAATAATGTGAATGGAATATGGCGAACACTGAATAATGCAAATGACGAAAATACAGAAACTATTTACCAATGCGATATTATCGCAGCGACTAATGCGCATAAATAACATAAAAGTCATTAAAATCACATTTAATAATGTAATCAAATGTGTGTAGCAAATGGGGGCGGTGGTGGGGAGAAAGGAACGAGGGAGGAATGAAGTTGAGTGTGGCCACAAATAAAATATTTATATGATAATACGGCAAGCTTAAAGAGCCAACAGAATGTGTGAGAGCAAGAGGGACACTCGACAGACAGAGAGAGAGAGGCGAGAGAGAGAGAGAGAGAGAGAGAAAGAGATAGGGTCGATTTGAATAGAGCAATTTAGACATTCCAATTTTCGGATAAGGAGCTACTTGAAACGACCTAAAGGACCTAAAGCCTATATGCATATATTAGCTAATACATATGTACATATGTATGTACATATATACCATATGCTCTCTCTATACTTCTTACTCTCTCACTAATTAGTCTTACACATACGCAGTTGTTGCTGTGGCTGTTGGCTTTAATTTGATTTGAATTGAATACCAAAATTGTACCAACCGGATAATTATTATTTATGTTTCAATTAAATGTGTGTGTGTGTGTTTGTGTGTGTGTGTGTGTGTGTGTGTGTGTGTGTGTGTGTGTGTGTGTGTGTGTGTGTGTGTGTGTGTGTGTGTGTGTGTGTGTGTGTTTTGGGCACTACAGGTTTTGTGGGCAGCATTATTCAGTTTTAATCTATTAATTATATATTCGATTTGGGCAATTGCCAGTTGGCAGTCCGAGTCCATTCACAATGCCTATTCAAACAATCTAGAACAAATAATGCGGTCGTTTCATGGGGTTAATTTGTTGATTGAAAATCACATGACGTGCCCATAATTTCCGTGAATTATAGTTAATACCAACCGGCCAGATAAGAGGCTAAAAGGGCCTGCGGACTGCCGACTGCATTGAACATTTCCAAATTGCTAGATTAGTTTGGTAAATCAACGCGCCAAATAAACACAATTGAACCCAAACTAAACTCTCTCTCTCTCTCTCTCTCTCTATCTCTTTATCTCTCTCTCTGTGTGTGTATGCGATTAAGGCTTAATTAACAATTACATCATGCATATGACAACATTAAATGGGGCAGAAAATGAACTTAGCTCTCAGATTGAGCAAGCTTTGCAAATGTGTCAATATGCTTTGATCTGGGGCTAATTAACTATTGAAGCGATTCAATGAATACTTTTTAATATTTTAATATTCATATTTACAGTTCTATTGTGCAACCATCCTGGTTTCAACAATACATGCTACTATACTTAAGAACTTATTGGGCTAAAACCAATCGAAGTAATTGTAAATATTTACAATTACTAAGAAGACTGGCAGGAGTAGTGGCTCCAAACGATCTGTACATATTCTCAAAATTCCAACCCTTATCTATGTTAAGTACTTGAGTTTGGCAAGAGAATCAATTGTATTTAATAACAATAACAACAAAAGCTTTTGGAGATATTTTTCTGCTTTCTTTTCGTTGGAATTCACTTGTTAGCCTGCTCAAAATAAATGCTAAAAATCGCCTTATTTTGTCTTCCATGACTTTTCACTTTAAGCAATAGACTTGGCTTGAAAACAATACATACTTACCCTATATGTTCTATATAAAGTCTAGCTTATTTTACTGCATTTGCACTCCACTTTTGTGCAGTTGCAGAAGAACGAAAAAGAAAAGAAGCTGAACAAAGTCTATATATATATATAGTAGTTGGCATGGCTGACTTAAGGCAGCGAATACTCAAATAACTGAAACATGCCAACTTAGTTTATTGTGTTTTAGTAAATGATTCGATTGTTGTGTGTATAATTGATGTTGTGTGAGTTTATAATGATGTTATAGTATAATTTTCAAATCGAATGTTTATCCCTCCAGTTGACTCGAGTGTTTGGAGCTAATGCTTGTTGACTGGCCCTCCAGACATCTGTGAGCCACATGTGCGACAGACACAAATATGTGCAGTAGGCTTAATACCCTCGACGTATTTGATTTCGTTCAGTCTCTTGGCCTTGGCAGCTGCCTTATCGAGAAACGGGCTTGCTCGATCAAATTGCTTATACGAGGCTTTGTCTGGCGCCACAAGCCTCGAACGCTTCGCAAGGGACGATGCAGAATCCGGTAAGGCACCTGTCACGGCACGCTTGAGGGTCCTTTGGCTTGCATTTGGATCCGGCTGCGGCTGCGGCTGCGGCTGGACAGGTTGCTGGTATAAGAACGAGCAGCTCTTCTGGTTATCGGCCAACTTCACCACCAATAGCTGCTCACTATCACCGAGTCTGATGGCATGGGCGCCATCAATTGCCCGATTAGCGCACTCCATGTCTTCGAAGAGCACAAAGGCGATTCCACGCGGGCGTCCCGTGATCTTCTCCTTGAGCACAGTCAGTTTGACGATCTCGCCAAAGCGCGAGAACAGATCGTACAGCTTCCCTTGGTCCATGCTGGGCGGCAAATTGCCCACATACACGCTAACACCTTTACCTGCCTTCGGCTTGGTTGCTGCTCGGACGAGCTCCACCGAGCGAACGAGCCCCTCATAGCGAACGGGCTCCTCATAGCGAACGGGCTCCTCAGAGCGAACGGGCTCCTCAGAGCGAACGGGCTGCTCATAGCGAACGGGCTCCTCATAGCGAACGGGCTCCTCAGAGCGAACGGGCTCCTCAGAGCGAACGGGCTCCCCATAGCGAACGGGCTCCTCCGAGCGAACGGGCTCCTCAGAGCGAACGGGCTGCTCATAGCGAACGGGCTCCTCAGAGCGAACGGGCTGCTCATAGCGAACGGGCTCCTCCGAGCGAACGGGCTCCTCAGAGCGAACGGGCTGCTCATAGCGAACGGGCTCCTCCGAGCGAACGGGCTCCTCAGAGCGAACGGGCTCCTCATAGCGAACGGGCTCCTCCGAGCGCTGTTCGTTCCGCACCATGCGGCTGACAGAAGTGGGTGACAAGGGTGTCCCGGCTGCGATTTCTGCCAGGGCTGACAATACAGGGTCGATACCATCCAGTGCCGCTTGGCAGTCGTTGGAGGTCTCAAACTCGATGAGGCCAGAGTTATCTTTTATGTCTACACTCTCAAGTGGCCCGAATCTTTGGAAAAGCAGTGCCAAAATCCCGTTCGTCACGTTTATTGGCAATTGTTCGACTATTAGATATTTACCATTTACAGTGAAAGCCATGTTGATTGATGGATGCACTGTTGATAATATCAATTAACAGATACTTCCACTTTTAGTTTTCTTTTCATCAACTTACGTAGAGATTTTTTCGTAGGTGCAGCAACGTTGAGTTCTGAAGCGGAAAGACTTGCGCAAGTCACTTTTGTGGTTAGTGTTGCAAAACGTGTTAGTTTACAGCACTGTTTGTCAAAGCTGTAATACTGCTCTGTTATTGCACAGCAGTGTTATTGAACAACACTGTTATTGCACAGCTGGTACAAAAGTCTGAGTGTCTGAGTGTCCTTCTGGACGATTTGCTTCCCTTACTTTTAAGTGGTAATTTCTATAAGCTTTGATTCAAGACTTATAGCACTCAACAGATTCATATAACCTTCTTAAGCGATTATATCAGTGACCGCACTATCGAAAGCTGAACTTCTGTAACAGAAGCGATTAATGTGTGTGCGACTAGCGCTTTCGTTTACCAACAGTTAAAATATCGACTGCAAACTGTAGTCCACTATTTGGAAATATAGAAAATGGAACAAAAATAGGAGTTTAGTAAAAAAGCTTTGGCAAGCGTAATAAAATATATCCAATTATAAGTAAGGGAAGGTCACTATTTGTTGCATTTGTTAAAATAGTATTTTATGTTTGGGCTGAAGTGTGTAACGCATAGAAGGAAGCGTCGGAGACCCCCAAAAGTTACTGCCAATATGCTCAGAATGACAAAACAAATTGATCTAGCTATGTCCGTCTGTCCGTCTGTCTGTCTGTCTGTCTGTATGAACACGCTGATATCAGAGACTAAAGAGCTAGAGACTTCATATTTGAAATATAAGTTATCGTAGGCCCGGGACAGATCCAGTTTGTTTCATTTTATCGATAACTCGTCCCGTTTAAAAGTTATCGATCAATTTAAATTTCAAACTAGTGTTTTTGGGACATAACTTCAAAGTTATTAGAGCTAGAGGCCCGAAATCTGACATGTATATTCTCGAATAGCATACACATGAAACAAATATTTCACTTTTTGGATACCACACCCCAATCCCACCAAAAGTTCAACAAACGCATTTTTCAAGCTATGTCCTTGCAATTTGGTTTGGTCACACATTTTATAGCCCAATGTGTGCCCAAAAAATTTCAATAAGATCGGGTAATAAACACAGAAGGATTTTTAGGGATTTAACTTTCCATTGTGAACTGCTTAGCCTGTTCGCACTGCTTGTAGCATGTGTAGGTTTGTATGTACGTACACTGACTGGTTAGTATGAATGTATGTAAGGACTGGGTTCAGGGTATCTCCTAGTCCGGCACTCCCGACTAGAGCACTCTTACTTGTTTTAATGTATCATGCCTTTTGCAATCCTAAATTTCAAACACTAACTCAAGTTTGCTCTCACAAATACATTTTATTTAAGTCAGTACAGACAACAGACTTTAATCTACCCGTCCCAAGGTTTCTTGATTCATCCCCCCGTGCCAATCCCGTCTGAAACATCATTGCCCACTTGTTTTAAATTCACTGAGTAAAGATAAAGAAATGCTCAATTATTTGCAGTTGCCCAAATGAAATTTGAGCGAAGAGCTTTCGCTTTTAGTGCATTTAGTGCTCTCGAGAAACTTGAGCTTAATCCACACATGCCGCATAGATTTATCTTTGGCCACCCCTCCCAATATCGCCCTCTCCTCCCCTCTGCCTGCCTATGTGCCCCAATGTTGACGTTGACGTTGCCGGACTGGCAATCAGTAATCAGTAACCCGTAATCATTTCCAATGAACCCCATCGTTGTTGGCATTAAAACGAGCGTTTAGCAATTGCCCACAGTTCGAATTCGAGCCCAGCTCCGTATCCAGCTGGAGTCCCGGTGCGAATGCGAGTCCTCAGCTGTTCCTGGCAGACAAAAACAACACTGTGTGGCAACCAGTTCTTTCCTTCTCTGTCCCCTCCGTCTCGCTCCCCAGTTGCGTCGATGCAAGTTCATTATTTGCGTTACGTGACCTGCAGCTGGAACAGCATTTGGCGGAGCCGTGAACCACTGCAACCACATAATTGGTATGTGTACGGGGCATAACCACTCGGCATACACATCCACTTCCATAATGCCAACTACCAAGTTTTTATGGGCTCTTGTGCCCTCAGGGTCCAGCAGCCACAAAACTTTCGAGTGTGCCCATAAATCATCATTTCAGTTCGATTCCACATTTTTATACTCTTTTCGAAGAAAATTGTGACCCCCAAAAGTTATCTCCAGTATGCTTAGAATGACAAAACAAGTTGATCTAGCCATGACCGTCTGTCTGTCTGTACGTATGGTATCTCGTCCCTCAGTTTTTGAGCTATCGCCATGAAACTTTGCACAAAGACTGATTAGTCAAATGTACAGCACATTGAGCGGAACCAGCTGGATTGGATCACTAATTCTTATAGCTGCCATACAACTGGAAATAATAATAATAATGGCAGAGTGAAAATTGCCGAAAGGCTTGAAGAGAGTATAAAATCTTCGGCACGAAGATGATTATCTTATCCCCACTTGATTTTTGTGTTTTTTGCAATTGCAGAGTCGATTGTTATTATTAAATGTGTGCTTTGAACGTTGTTGCCAAATCGGCTGTAAGTATTATCCTCGACAAAAGCTCAGCTGTTGCTGGTCTTATTTGAAACTGTGACTTGATATTTTGTAATAATTAAGTATTTCTAAATACGTTTACAATACAATTATCTCAGAATGTGCTTGAAGTTTGTTAAAAGATGTAGCTCTTCGAAATTGTTGTTCGGTATTTGAAAATGTATCATACTAATTGTGTAATATATATATAATAATAATATATTTGATATTAATTTCATTCGTATTTATGCTCTTTTCTTTTATCTGCTTCAGTTAAAGTGCTAAGATTTTTGTGCCACGCCCACTGGGAGGTTGGCAATCTATAGCATGTCGATGCGCCATAAATCTCAAAACCATAAAATGTAAGACTTTCCCACAATTTCAATTTCAAAAGTAGGTAGATTGCTGGTGGCCTCGTCAAAAACTTAGATCCTAGGCTACCCGGTCACGCCCACTAGAATGCCCACCATCCCCTCCTCTAAAAATATCTGGAATTGCTTATGTCTCCCACAGTTGCAGTATTTGGAATATATACTTAAGAAACTTGGCGGTATTTTAGTGCATCCAGAGGAACCAGTTTTCGAATCGATAATTCACGATGGAGCTTACTTAAGCTTGTAATCATCATATTTCGAAAATATATATTACTAATAGCCTCCCCCACAGACGACAGACCACTCCCATTATGCGATATCAATATACTTGAAAGCACAAGTCGATAATACGTCACCAAATTTGGAACTTATGCTGCTGGTGATTAGCGAAGTTCGACTGTAAATTACCACAAATTTACTGTTAGGCCTAAAAGCTGGTCTGGCTAAGCCCCACAACACAAGGCTGACTGCTATGACATCGCGTGCATGTCAAGTGTGACCAGATTACGCACTCTGCATTGACGGTGATTGAGAACAATCGCAGCAGCTGCCAACAGCAGCCAATATCCAGACGGAGACGGAGCTTGTAGGCCAAAAGCCGCATAGCAAACACGTAGCTTTAGCCAACCCCCAGCCCCAGCAGCTTCCCCTTCTCCGCTGTGGCTGGAAAAGTAAAAGTTAATACGTTATTCATGAACTGCTAAGCGCAGATGTGACTCGCATTGTGATGCCGCCAGATACTGCATGCATATACATATACATATACATATACATATGTATGTATATATGTACTGCCCCTCACTGCTACGCTTTAGCTGTATCTTTGTAACTTGCTGGAAGTTTAATTAATTATTTAATTTTAAGCACTTGAGCGCGTCGAGAGCCGCCAATGAGCTGCAGGCCAATGGCAAATGAACATCCATGGGATTAAGTTAATAATATATGAGCTGTGACCGGGTAAGGTCCGCCATCCCACCATCCACACACCATCCACACTGCTTGCAGCATGTCCATGTCCATGTCCTTGCCTGAGACTGCGACTGTGTCCTTGTTGGCCGCTTGGGCGCTTCACTTAATGCAGACTAATGAGACATTGTGGCACGAATTAATTTCACGCATGATTAACACATCAAATGCCAAAAGTAGCCCCATTCTCTATCTCTCTCTATCTATATCTGTAGTTAGCTAAAGCTGTGCGATAAATAGTGTTGCTGTAATAAGATCCATCACAGTCTGAATAGCAAGAATTTCTGCTATCGCTAAGTATTTAAAACACAATAATTCGAATAGCATTGGAATTTTAAATAGCTTGACCAATTTAATCTAATGAAAATATGACAGAAATTTATGTTTGTAACCAACACTTTTCACAATGAAAGACAGTATAATCTGAAAGAAATAGCTAAATATTTGTCGTAGAGTGCTCTAGTCAGGAGTGCACCGACTAGGAAATACCCTGAACCCAGTCTTTATATGTATATATATGTATAGCTATCTATCAGTGCACATACATACAAACACACATATATTGCAAGCAGTCCAAAAAAAAAGGCTGGTCTGAAATCGAAATTTATCGATAACATTTGAACGGGACGATTTATCGATAAAATGAAAGAAACTTGATCTATGCCGGAACTACGAGAGCTCACATTCTAATGATATTCGCAGACAGACAGACAGACAGGCAGACAGATAGAGATGGCTACATCGATTCGGTTGTTGATACTGATCAAGAATATATATACTTTAAATGGCTTCAGATGCTTCCTAATACCTGTTCCGTACTTTTGCACAACTTCATTGCAAGCTTTTGAGCCATTTCTAATGGGTTCAGGGTATATTAATTAATGAAGTCATAAACCATATGTAAGCGTCTGGTAACTTTACCTCACATTAAGTGGCAACTCTAACCCACATAGAGTGGCAACGTTCGTTATGCAACAGCTGTTGTGGATAACGAGGCAGTCAGTGAAGACGAGGCAGTCAGTGAAGACGAGGCAGTCAGTGAAGACGAGGCAGTCAGTGAAGACGAGGCAGTCAGTGAAGACGAGGCAGTCAGTGAAGACGAGGCAGTCAGAGAAGACGAAGCAGATTGAATTTGGAGAATAAAAGAAAGAGTTGTACCGCATAATATATATATATAATAAAGCATCATATTACTCACTAACGCCTATAGTGTGCCTTAAAAGACCGACCATTACCCTTACACATATATTTTCTGTGTGGTATCATAGTAGAATGAAGTTGCACAACAAATATTTAGCATACTTCAAAAGATGAAAATTTTTGAAATTGAAAAACCCACAGAGTATTATGAATTTTAAAATTGCTTACATATAGGAGTGTTGTTTAGCTAAGTTCGACTTAAAAGCATTGCCGAAAATAAACAATAATCGCCATTGCATATCTAATTTTCGATCAGCTGTTATCGATTTAGATCGATCATTGAATACACACTGCAGGGTATTACGCATCTGCACACACGCACACACACACACACACACACACACACACACACACACACGCACACACACGCACACACACACATGCACACACACACTTACACGCACACAAGTGTACTTAACACTCGTCCTTGTCGCCGCATTTGAACGCACAAAAGTGTGGAGCTTACTTTTTACTCGTCGCTGCTTTTGCTGCTTAAAGTTGTTGTCGCTTTTGGTTGTAGCTATTGCTGTTGTTGTTATTGTTGTTGTTGCTGTTGTTGTTGTTGTTGTGGTTGCTGTTGTTTTTGCCACATTAACCCAGTTCTTTGAGAGATGATAACACGGAAGTGTCGTCGCTGTCGTCTGCGAGTGCAACGCTGCAAAAACATTTTTGTTGGCCGCATAAAAACATGAAAATATATGTAACAAAATCTGTACTAACCACACACACACACACACATACAGAGACACATACTTATGTGTGTACTTAGTTATGTGCAAGTGCTTTTTTATGCACTACTCTCAACAAAAAAAAAACATGTATAGTATGCCCAACTTTTTCACTAAGCCTGTCTCAAGCCTGATAAGCTTTAAGCTCGTCGCTAATAGCGAGCTTTTCCAAGAGCGAGCTAGCGATCCAATGAGCGAAAGTTAAGTTAATCGCAAGTGAAGCTTTTGAAAGCTTTTGTACAGTTACTACTGCTTTGTGTTTGAGCTCTTCTGTTTTGAAATAATCAATGTCTACAAACTTAATATCATGAATTTATTCATATTTATTGCTGCCATTATATAAATTTCCAGCTCGCAATGCTGAGCTTTAAGCTCTAGAAAGAAACGAGCACTTCCAGCTTAAAGCCTACTTAATAACTAGTTTGAAATTAGCTGAAAAAGTTACGTTTTATGTGTTCTAATGTCAAATTTTGGTTAGCAAGACATCAAGCTTCTTAGCAGCGCATTTGAAAGTTTTGTAACAATTTAACGAGTGCTGGTTGTCCAGTTGCCAAGAGTGCGAAAGAGAGAGAGAGAGAGATGTTGTAGGAAGTATGCTACATTCGGTTGGGGGCATGACAATTTGCAGCTCTTGCACGTATGCAGCGCATTCCATAGTTCAGTAATCTCGAGTACATTGCATTCCAACTTGTTTAACTTTGCACTTTAGCCTCGCCTGCTCGCTCGCTCGCTGGTGGGTTAGTGGGTTGCTGGGTTGCTGGTCTTGTTTGTCGTCCAAAGGTCGTCCACGAGTGGAGGCCAGAAAGAGAGAAAGCCGCATATGACAACGACGACGACGACGACGACAACATATAAAGGCCGGAGCATAAATCCGGAACAAGTTACACTCCGTTATGAGGGCGGCCGGAGGGGCTTTAGGTTTTGGTTTAGGGCCCTCATTTTATTATGTAAGTAGTTGTGTTTTAACGAGTGCTTTTCGGCTTTTTAAATTAGCATACGAGGCAAGGCTTAAAGCGCCAACTGGTCTGCCAGATAGGCAGGATTACTTTTGTATATCTAACACCCCTTCTCTCGCTCTCTCTCTCTCTGTCCGTCTGTCTGTCTGTGTGTCTCTTTCTGTCTGTGTATGTGTTTGTGTGGTAACATGGCCGTAAGGCCAAATGCCACGTTAATAAGAAATCAAATAGCCAATGCCAAATATTCAATAAATTTCACTTTAGTAGTCACGTGCCAGCCAAGTGCGAACACGTACGCAGCTCAGTGCAACTGATGCCGACAACTGACCCCCACCCCCCCCATCCCCACAGCCCCACCCCCACAGCCCCCCTACTCGAGTTCCGGTTTGGTGCGACGTTCGACATTCGACATTCGGTTTGCTCTTGTCTACGTGGAGCTCCAGGTGCAAAGGTCCTGAAAAGTGTGCGCCACATCAATTCTTGTCCTGCCCAACTGGGCAACAGACAACATTTTTCGGCCAGCGGCTTGAGATGAGATGATGGGGTGGGCATCGTTTTTTGGGGCTGGGGGTGTGGCTTGCACGTGCTGCAACGACGAATTCTCGGGGACGATTGAAATTGCTGGTGGCAAGTGGATAAGTGGACATTAATCAAAATAAATATGAGAAACGTGTTGAAATACGAACATCGTGTGGCAAAACCTTCTTCGCATTTACCCATCTCTCTCTCCCTCTCTCGCTCTTGTTCAGTGCATCAGCAATAAGTGAAAACGATACGGCAAATATTCAAATGTGTACCCACAACACGTTGAGTGCAATTGAAAGCTCAATTAGCTGATATCCTAAATGATGTGGGTTCTCTGGTATCTGGTATCTGTCTGCGGTCGGCTTGTTCTTCCTTCAGTCTTCTTTTCCTTTCTTTTCCTGGAGAAATTCCGTTCTGGAAAGTTTCTTTCTTGCTTGACTTTGACTTGTCCGTTAGTAAGAGTACAATTCGAATCAGCTACAAATTTAGTCGTCACTTTTAAGGAAGTTTGTGAAGAGTTACCGCTGCTTTAAGACATCCTGCTTTCCGTTTCCGCTTTTCATAATTTATGAGATCCTTCATGCATTCTCAATTCATCCAAGTACTTTATTTTGTTTACTGTTTTACTTGAGTAAAAACTATCGTTATACGGACTTTATTACATCCTTTAAATCACATTTGTGCCGCATATTCTTGTTTTTATATCGACATCGTTTAATAACTGCAAATTATTCTAATCATTTTCTTAACCACACTTTCGTTTACTTTGCAAACTTTAATAGTTTCTTATACAATGCTTTGAACAATCATTATTATATATAAGCAACTAGCTCTAATAACATGTTAGGCAGTTCCTAAACCGAATTCGCTTACTGTGTTAGCCCAATTAGCTGCTGTCTCAAATGACAAGAGCTTAAGCCAGACCTTTTTAGCCACACTCTCCGATAACTTGGCTTACATCGTGTTAAGTCACTCCTTCAGGTATTTCTATCTTATTGTATTCTGCTTGCTTTCATTTTCATTCGATTACACACGCACCATTTGCCGACCACATTGAAATTCAAAGCACATTTCTATAAACTTCGGTGAAAAAAGGAAAAACAAGTGAGAACGTTGCAGTCGGGCGGAGCCGACTGCGTAATACTCTGATACCATTTTAAGAACAGCTGAAAGCAAGTGAACAGAACATTTTTGCTGGTGTTTGGGTGACCCGAAATCGGCCTTCCAAGTTTTTGGGGACTGGAGGGGCGTGGTCGATCTTAAGAGGGGGTGACCAGAAGTCTATTTTCCAAATTTGGTGATTTTAGCTTTAAAACTGTGGAAGATATACATTTTCGCGATTTTTGGGGGCGGGAGGGGGCGTGGCCCCAAATTTTTTCCGATCTTTAGAGGGGGTGACAAGAAGTCTATCTTCCAATTTTGGTGACTCTAGCTCTAAAACTGTGGAAGATATAAACTTTCGCGATTTTTGGGGGCGGGAGGAGGCGTGGCCCCAAAAATTTTTCCGATCTTTAGAGGGCGTGACAAGAAATCTATCTTATAAATTTGGTGACTCTAGCTCTAAAACTGTGGATGATATACATTTTCGCGATTTTTGGGGGCGGGAGGGGGCGTGGCCCCAAATTTTTTTGACGATCTTTGCGGGGGCTGACAATAAGTCTATCCTCCAATTTTGGTGACTCTAGCTCTAAAACCGTGGAAGATATACATTTTCGCGATTTTTGGGGGCGGGCGGGGGCGTGGCCCCAAAATTTTTTGTCCGATCTTTAGAGGACTTGGCCAGAAGTCTACCCTCAAAGTTTGGTGGCCCTAGCTCTTAAAATGTGCGAGATATAGGCTTCCGTGTTTCGTGGGGGCGGGGTGGCTGGGGGCGTTCTAGTGGGCGTGGCCGGAAAATCCAGGACGCAATCTTTTGGGCTGGTCAGCCCTAGTCTAAATTCCAAATTTTGGGACTCTAGCTTCAAAATTGCGGGAAATATACACGTGTTATCGAATTGTGCATTCATGTATATCGATTTTCGCGATTACGGGGGCGGGAGTGGGCGTGGTCGAAATTTTGTTTCTGTAATCTGTAGAGGACGTCACCAGTAATATATATTCCAAATATGGTGACTTTAGCTCTAAAACTGCGGGAGATATAAGCATTTCAAATTAATTTTGGAGGGGGGCTGGTGGGCGTAATAATGGGCGTGGCCGATTAACCTAGGATCCAATTTTTTCGGGAGGTCACCAGCAAATACCTACCAAATTTGATTACTCTAGCTTCAAAATTGTGGGAGTTATTCACGTTTAATCGATTTGTGATTTGAGGTGTATCGACATGTTATCGATTTGCCAGCCTCCCAGTGGGCGTGGCATAAATTTGGAATAAACTTGATCTGAAGCAGATAGCTATAATCATAACGCAAAAGATTTCAAGAGTCTATCTAATATCGTTTCGGAAATACGCGCGTTCATCCAGACAGACAGACGGACAGACGGACGGCCTGACGGACATTCGACAAAACCAATATACTATGAGTACCTTCGGTATCAGAGTATAATAAATATTCAATTTATCTGAAAAAATATTAATTTTTACTATCTAAATATAAAGAGACAAACACAGCAGTGCCCAATCTGCAAATTAAGCAAGTGATAATGCCAAACACATTACCCAGAACCTGAAAGCCGTGTAGATCCAAGCGTACAAGGGTGCGAGAGCCAAAACGCGAAACACGACGGCCAAAAACCGCACGCGATTTCTAATAAGCACGAAACGCACAGCAATCACAGTTACACAATAAAGAAAAAAAAGAACAACAAACACCAGCCCTCGATAAGTATTGCAATTAATTGTTCAAAAGCCTTAAGAAAGTTCCTATGCAAAATATATGCCGCGCAAGCACACACACACAAGTTTCTTTGCAAAATATTTGCCGCGCAAATACACACGCACACAATTAATCACCGCCTAATCTAATTTAATTGAATACACGAATTAAAGCAACGTCGCGTGGTCTTACGATGCCTAAATGTATTTATGATGGTCGTAATGAAAATTACGTTTGGAAAATCGTTTGAAAAACCGAGAAAACTCAAAAGAAAACTCAGAAAAAACGCAGTAAAAAATTCGCAAACGCCCGAATCAATCGTACGCAACAAACTGAAGAGCCAAAGCAATGCGTGGAAAACATGCAAGTGTGAGTAGTGCAGCGCATATTTAACGCGCCAAACTCGTACAAGCGCTTTTACAGAGAGAGGGGGAGGGGGCACACTAGCTCATTTTCTGTTAATAACAGACTTCAAATACCAAGGTACAGTTTGTAGGAGTGCAAGCAAAACTATATTACTTGTTAACAGACTTATTGTCATAGTTTTAATTAACATAACAAATGTTATTGCAAGTGTGGCAGGCTTTGCTGGCGCTGCCAGACAGGTGCATTTCCTTAAAACTGACTAACGTCAATAAGTAAACCTAATGCCAAAACAGAAAAGTGCTCTACGGGTTGCCGAAAGTCCAGTCAATATTGTCAATTTGAGCGTAGTTAAATGTATATTTGACAGACCTATAGCAACTACTTAAATAAACATAACAATATTCATATGTTATTGAATGTGTGGCAGGCTTTGCTGGCGCGGCCAGATAGGTGCATTTCTTTAAAACTGACCTATGTTAATAAGTAAACCAAATGCTGGAAAAGAATAGTGTTCTGCGAGTTGCCGAAAGTATTGTCAATCTTGCCAATTTGAGCATAGTTGAATGTATTGTTAACAGACTTATTGTCCTAATTTTAATGTACATAACAATATATATATGTTATTGAATGTGTGGCAGGCTTTGCTGGCACTGCCAGACAGGTGCATTTCTTTAAAATTAACCTGTTTCACAAGTCATTTCATAAGTCACCCAAATGCCAAAGCAGAATAGAGCGCGTCGGGTTATCGTAAATTAATAATAAGATTAATCACAATTATTTTAGCAATTAATATCGGATAAGATATTAGACACTTGTAATTTAGTGTGGCAACTTTTCTACAGCTGCCAGACAAGTGCATTTCGTCAGAACTGACCTAGGTCAATAAATAATAAAAATGAAATCACACAAGCAATAATATTCTGCGTGTTGATCTTATAAAAGAAACAATATTGTTAACAGACAGTTTTTGTATATTTGAATATGGATGTAAATATATATTAATTGTATATGTCTATACTAATCACCTTGCTAATGCTTTAAATACTCAAATTGGGTAACAAAATTTTATGCAATCAATAGAATCGAACAGGTCGGTACGCGCTGGGTGCGTTGAAAGTAACGTGCCAAAAGCATGTGCATATATACATATCTGTATACGTATGTCAATTGTACATTCATATGCGTGCTTGTATATACATAAGTGTGTACGTATTAACATTGCACATACATATTGACTTGATCCGTCTGGCGCTGCCAGACAGGTTATAAACTGACCTAGCTCAATAAGATAGCAAAACATCGAATGAGAAAATATACCTGCGGCTTGTGTAAGGCGCAATCTATTGTTAACCAAAATCTTGTTGTAAAACGTATCAGAGCTATTACCATTACTTAAATTATCATCGAATAAAACAATAATCAGATGTAATGTGTGGCAAGTTGTGCAGGCGCTGCCAGATATGTCTATTAAGCTGACCTATGTTAATAAGTAAACCAAATGCTGAAACAAAATAGTGTTCTTCGGATTGGCGTTAGTCTTGTCTATCTAGTCAACATTATCGTAGTTCAACGTTTTGTTAACGGGCCTATTGCAAATATTTTAATAAACATAGCAATATTCATTTGTTATTGCTTTGCTGGCGCTGCCAGATTGGTGCATTTCAATAAAACTGACCTATTTCAATATGTAAGCCAAATGCTTTTTTAAAACGAGCATCAGAGTATAACGCTGTTGATTACGTCCGACTAGAACGTTGTTTATTATATTATTATTATATTATTATTATATTATTATCATAGAAATAGTTAATGGGTAACTAGCTAGCGAATTACTATACCTACTTTATTAATGTAAGAATTTTTTTTGGCGTTGCCACTCAGGTGCATTGGGTAGATTATTGTACTACAACAAAAGTGATGTGCCAAAAAGTAAACAAACAGAAGAAAGGGAACTGAAGAAAAACAAAATTTTATATATATGTACGTAGGTTATTCCATGTGGAAAAATGTTTATGTGTAATTACACTAATTCGATCGAACAAAAAGAAATTAATTTGACAAATGCAAAACTTTCGCTCTAAAGCTAATACACTCAAAACTATATTTGCGCGAATTCTGGGAAAGGGAGGGGGCGTGTCTCCAAAATATGTGCTCCTTTTTAGTTTGGGTGACCAGCAATCTACCTTTTAAGTTTGGTGATTCTAGCACTTAAACAGGGGGAGATATTGATTTTCGCGATTTTTGGGGGCGGGAGGGGCGTGGCCCCAAAATTTTTTGCCGATCTTTAGGGGGGCTGACAATAAGTCTATCCTCCAATTTTGGTGACTCTAGCTCTAAAACTGTGGAAGATATACATTTTCGCGATTTTTGGGGGCGGGAGGGGGCGTGACCCCAAATTTTTTTGACGATCTTTGGGGGGCTGACAATAAGTCTATCCTCCAATTTTGGTGACTCTAGCTCTAAAACCGTGGAAGATATACATTTTCGCGATTTTTGGGGGCGGGCGGGGGCGTGGCCCCAAAATTTTTTGTCCGATCTTTAGAGGACTTGGCCAGAAGTCTACCCTCAAAGTTTGGTGGCCCTAGCTCTCAAAATGTGCGAGATATAGGCTTCCGTGTTTCGTGGGGGCGGGGTGGCTGGGGGGCGTTCTAGTGGGCGTGGCCGGAAAATCCAGGACGCAATCTTTTGGGCTGGTCAGCCCTAGTCTAAATTCCAAATTTGGAGACTCTAGCTTCAAAATTGCGGGAAATATACACGTGTTATCGAATTGTGCATTCATGTATATCGATTTTCGCGATTACGGGGCGGGAGTGGGCGTGGTCGAAATTTTTTTTCTGTAATCTGTAGAGGACGTCACCAGTAATATATATTCCAAATATGGTGGCTTTAGCTCTAAAACTGCGGGAGATATAAGCATTTCAAATTAATTTTGGAGGGGGGCTGGTGGGCGTAATAATGGGCGTGGCCGATTAACCTAGGATCCAATTTTTTCGGGAGGTCACCAGCAATATACCTACCAAATTTGATTACTCTAGCTTCCAAATTGTGGGAGTTATTCACGTTTAATCGATTTGTGATTTGAGGTGTATCGACATGTTATCGATTTGCCAGCCTCCCAGTGGGCGTGGCATAAATTTGGAATAAACTTGATCTGAAGCAGATAGCTATAATCATAACGCAAAAGATTTCAAGAGTCTATCTAATATCGTTTCGGAAATACGCGCGTTCATCCAGACAGACAGACGGACAGACGGACGGCCTGACGGACATTCGACAAAACCAATATACTATGAGTACCTTCGGTATCAGAGTATAAAAACCAAAATACGAAAAAAATAAAAAAAAATACATCAAAGCTCAGAGCGGTCTTGGGGACTCGGCATCATTTTTTTTGGTGTTATAAAACTTCTAAGCAAATTATGCATGAGAAATTCAATTTGCATTTATTTTGCAATAATTTCATATCGGCTCAAAATATCAACAACAACAACAACAACTT
This sequence comes from Drosophila flavopinicola, assembly GCA_035042425.1. NCBI lineage: Eukaryota > Metazoa > Arthropoda > Insecta > Diptera > Drosophilidae > Drosophila > Drosophila flavopinicola. Next base: position 253,788 of record JAWNLL010000447.1, on the reverse strand, counting down.
GACATGCAAAAGAAAAACACGCATTCAAAATGTAAATAAGCGTAGCAAAGACGAAGGTTGCCAAATGGATAACACATCTCGCATCCAAGGGGCAGGCTTGGGAGAGTAACGGTATTAGGTCAGGGCCACTGTCAGTTGCGCTACATGTGAACATATTGCCCAAAGGCCAAGAAACTGGGGACGTGTGACAAAAGCTTTCGGATAGCTCAAACATCTGCTTGAAGTTGAGCTTTGCAATTCGAAAGCCCATTAAAAAACTTGTGTGGCTATCAATAATTTTGTTGAGCTACTTGAAGTTCAACAATAACTCGAAGTTGTTTCTTTTAAGAAAAGCTTAAAGCTCGCCGAAAACTTTAAAATGTACATACACAAGCACTTTGAAGTTGTAAAAACTGGAATAAACATGCCAAATTGTTTTCGAGTTATGGAACCTGAAACTCGCGAATTGGAGACTAAATTGTATAGAATTTTCGTCTCTAAAGACTATTGCCGTTAAAGTTGTACAACTTACAGAAAATATGACAATTTGAATTAGCAAAAAGTTTATATGGCTGGTATGATTTCTGCTCAACTCAAATGCACAACTTTAAAGCCAAACAAAAAAAAAGCTTTGCTGTCTGCTTAATTTTTGGCTAGACAAAATGCGGCCAGTTTTCAGTAGGACCAAAGTTAGTAGCGCATTCTGAAAAGAGACAGAGACAGCCGTCTCGAAACATCTGCCGAAAACAGCCGATGCCAAAAGATCTCCGGACAGCAAACTTTTTCAATATTTTACGAATCAGGTGTTTCCTGTCGAAGTTTCCGCTTAAGGACACGCACACAAACCGAAGGACGAGAAGGGGCAGCAATGTTGAAATGCCGAGAGGCAAGCAGACAGCACGTAAAAATAAAATTTAATGAAATGTAACTGGATATGCCACACACACAGGCACCCAGCCACAGACGCGAAGAAAGGGGGGGATAAGGGGTACAGGGGATTTGGGATGGGGGGGATGGGGGGATTGGTGGATGGCCAGCCAGCCAGACAGGTAGAATGTCAAAAAGCCTATTTAGCATATATTTACTGGCAGAAACGAGGGCCAAAACGAGGCCAACCAAAAGAAAAACTTCTGCTGAAAGTCGCAAAAAAAAACAAGTGAGAACGTTGCAGTCGGGCGGAGCCGACTGCGTAATACTCTGATACCATTTTAAGAACAGCTGAAAGCAAGTGAACAGAAAATTTTTGCTGGTGTTTGGGTGACCCGAAATCGGCATTCCAAGTTTTTGGGAACGGGAGGGGCATGGTCGATCTTAAGAGGGGGTGACCAGAAGTCTATCTACCAATTTTGGTGACTCTAGCTCTAAAACTGTGGAAGATATAAGCTTTCGCGATTTTTGGGGCGGGAAGGGGCGTGGCCCCAAAAAATTTGGCCGATCTTTAGAGGGAGTGACAAGAAGTCTATTTTACAAATTTCTTGACTCTAGCTCTAAAACTGTGGAAGATATACATTTATATATACATTATAATCATAACGTAAAAGATTTCAAGAGTCTATCTAATATCGTTTCGGAAATACGCGCGTTCATCCAGACAGACAGACGGACAGACGGACGGCCTGACGGACATTCGACAAAACCAATATACTATGAGTACCTTCGGTATCAGAGTATAAACAAGTAAGTGTGCTCTATTCGGGAATGCCCGACTAGGAGATACCCTGAACCCAGTCCTTACAATCATTCATACTAATATAAACACGCACATGCTGCAGTAAAAGCAGTACAAGCAGTGCAAGCGGCTTAAGCAGCAAGCTTGCTTTTTCACTTCTTAAATAACTTCTGTGTTTATTGTCCGAAAAACACTAGTCTGAAATCAACATTTACCGATAACTTTTGAACGGGACGATTTATCAATAAATTGAAACAAACTTGATCTGTCCCGGGACTACGAGAACATATATTCCAAATATGAAGTCTCTAGCTCTTATAATCTCTGATATACGCGTGTACATACGGACAGACAGACGGACAGACAGACAGACAGAGGGACATGGTTAGATCGACTCGGCTGTTGATACTGATCAAGAATATATGCACTTTATATGGTTGAAGATGCTTCCTTATGCCTGTTACATACTTTTGCTCATAACCATTATACCCTTTTTACCCATTTTTAATGGGTTCTGGGTATTAAAAAAAAACAAAACCAAAAGTGAATAAGTGAAAAATCCCCTTTGGTTTGAGAAGAGGTGGTGGAGTGGTTGGGTTGATAGGGTGCATTGGGGTCGCCGCTGTCATTGGAAAAATATTATAAATCATGTGCTACATTAGCCAAGCAACGCTCTGTTGGCTTCTGCAAATTGCCATAAGGTGTGTGCAGAACAAATACGAAAAGCATTGAAGACGCAACGCAACTGAACTCAGCACTTGGGCGTTCCCTTAGTTCACAGGACAGCGATTCAAACATACTCAAGAGGTCCTTTCAGATATGTCAAATAAAACGCTCTACTTTTGCTTTGTACGATTTTAACTTTACTTATAAAGATCAAGCATTTCGTATATACTGAAAAGGGAAACATAGAAAATGGCTTATCAAAAGAAATCCACACTAAAAAGTGAAAAGCCAATGGATCTTCCCATAACCCAAATAGTGTAAACACAATTGAGGGTTAAGAGAGAACGAATTAATTAGTTTATCAGTACGCTTCAACTTTAAAGTCCTTAATATAACAGTAGTAATTAATAATCTGTGGAAAAAAGACTTAAGACTTGTGCAAAATTTGTAAGTTTTTACTATCATCATCATCATTAAATGACATCATATATGTATATAAACAAGTAAGAGTGCTCTAGTCGGGAGTGCCCGACTAGAAGATACCCTGAACCCAGTCCTTACATCCATTCAAACTTACCCATCAATGCACAGCCATACAAACACACACATACTGTAAGCAGTGCAAGCAGTTTAAGCAGGCGAACTTCTTCGCAAGGCCCACACTATGGAAAGGTATATCTTAAATATCTTCTGTGCTTAGTGCCCAATCTTTGTGAAATTTTCAGGACATAACATTGGCTATAAAATGTGTCATCAAACCAAATTGCAAGGTCATACCTTGAAAAATAAGTGTTTTTCACTTTTGGGGAAATGGTATCCAAAAGGTAAAACATTTGTTAGATGTGTATGCTATTTGAGAATATACATACCAAATTTGTTGCCTCTAGCTCTTATAACTTTCAAGTTTTGGTCCGAAAACGCTGGTCTGAAATCGAAATTTATCGATAACTTTTGAACGGGAAGAGTTATCGATAAAATGAAATAAACTTGATCTGTCCCGGCACTAAGAAAACTTATATTCCAAATATGAAGACTCTAGCTTTTGTAGTCTCTGATATCCGCATGTTCATACAGACAGATGGACAGACAGACAGACAGACGGACATGGCTCAGGAATATATAAACTTTATATGGTCGGAGATGCTTCCTTATGCCTGTTACATACTTTTGCACAAAACCGTTATTCCCTTTTTACCGATTAGTAATGGGTTCAGGGTATTAAAACGAATATTGTGTTCTTTCTGATCTTCCGGTAATTGTTCAAGAGAAGTTAAAACCGAAAGCTGACTATTTACACTTGACGTATGTAAAAATATTGATACATACATATACACAGAAGCTTTAAATTTTAATTTCTTAAATCCTAATTTTAAATTTTCGCATCTAAACTATATTTATTACAATATGATGTAGGTAACTGTAACCATTGATAAAGCAAAATACTCTTTATTTCAAGTCGAAATAATATTCTGCAACTAGTGGAAACTTGAGCTACAATATGTACTGGATAAAGGTATCAATAGTGATCAGCTTGCATAACTCTTATATGTATACTCGATGCTCTTCCCTTCTGGTATCTCTTGATAAGGATATGACAGCTTCGGCTTAACTGAGATCAAAATGCTTGGCATTTGCTGGTTTGGTGGTTTGCTATTGTGCAGTTGTTGGCACAGCTTGAAGCACGCATTTGACGCGGTTTTGGTAAGCAAACCCATCCGCTATCCCCTTCCGGTTTCCCCTTGCCCCTGGCCCCTTGCCCCTGGCCCCTGGCCCCTGTTCCCTTCCCTTTTCCGTCTTCCTGGCCATTGCGGAACACAGTTGCTCGTTGCCGCGTCCACAGTTGGTGCTGAGCTGCCACTTCTTGGGCTCTTGTCACGCCAAGCACGGCACGATAGCAACTGCAATTCAATTGTTGTTTCCACTCGCCCCGCTTGGCCCCGTTTCCGTTCCGTTCCGACCCGTTCCCTTCCCTTTCGTTTCGTTTCGCGTCCTGGCCAAAAATGTTTGAACTTCTTTTCCCCGACAGCAATTTGCGGCGGAAAATTGTGATTTGTTGTAGAGCGCGCGCGATTTTCATCAGCTGTCGTCGTCCTCGTCCTTGTCGTCCTCGTCATCGTCCTGTGAGTCGTCATCGTCATCGCCGTCGTCCTTTGGCAGCTTTGCATTTTGTTCAGATACTTATCACACAGTTTGGCAAATGCTGCACAAAGTTTTGCTTAATAGCCTGGAAGTTTTTAATGAAATGCTTTTGCTTTTGCTTTTGCCGTCGCTGTTGCTGTTGCTGTTGCCATTCCATTGCTTTCCTCAAGCCTTAAAGACGCCAAATCTAAACTCAACTAAACTGAGCTGAAACCTAACCAAACACGCCTCAAGACTGACCCTCATCAAGCTATGAAATGCACCTAACCCAAGTCAAGCTGGTATTCCAATCCCAAAAAAAAGGGGAAGAAAAAAAGCAACAAACAAACAAACAGAAGGTGAAATGTCACACTCAAATTTTTGCTTTATTAAAATAATACAAGTACTTTCCATAATCACAAATAGAATGCTGCACCAAAGGTAAGTGGATGGCTGTCCTCCACTCTCTTCGCCGTCCATTCTCTGTGCCCTTTGTCCTTCTGACAGCTGTCTTCAAACACCAAAGCCAAACAAAAGAGAGAGAGAGAGAGAGAGAAAGAGAGAAGATTAAATGTTTACTTGGTCAAGAAAATTAATTTGCTTGCGCATTAAGTTTGATTTTAATAAAGTGTCGCCGGGCCGAAAAGCATTTTGGGTTTCGGTTTCGGTTTCGGTTCACAAACTTAATAAACTGCCACTTGTGTGTCCCTCTCTACTTAATATGTGTAAGTGAGTGTCCAACATTTGTCATTTGTGCAAAGTACGCAACATTCTTTTCTTCCTGCTGTTGTTCCTTTTGCTCTTGCTGTTGTTGTTGTTGTTGCTTGTGCATGGCAAACATGACAGCACACATTAATTTACTGTGCTCTCTGCTCGGTAATTAAAAGCGAAAGTGTTTGACGCCGCGAAAGCATGCCATGACAAAAAAAAATTAAAAGGAAAGAGAATCGCTAAAGGACCAAAGGACCAACAATGCTCATTACGCCACCGAAACCGAGACTGACCCTTTTGACGCGGCCGGGACAATGAAGTGGCAGCACATTGAAATTAAGTCTAATTGACTGCACAATACCCTGTCGGGCTAAAAAGCATAAAGGGACATCGTAGGACCAATCAAGCTTATTTCATTTACTCCCCAGTTAGTATGCTTATGTAGCTGATGAGCAGGATAGGACCGATCAGGAACTTGTAGGAACCTACAGAGGTGTATTTGTATAGTTGAAAAGGCGCCCGAACACTTAAATGAAAACTATCTATACCATATTTAAGATCATGCACATGGCGCCCGAGCAGTGACCAGATTTAATCATTCAGCGAAGTTTATTTTTCGCTTCTGTTGGGATATTCTGTTAACCTGCCGAGTGTAAAAATTCAAGTGAAGTAGAAGTATTAACTTATGTGGCACCTGATCGATCGGTGACGTTCACATTAAGCCCGAGCGGGGACTGTAAATTGTGTAGTGTCGCAATAGCTGTTGGCTAACCAATACGCCCAGCTGGCGGCCAATTGTGAACTAACTAAGAACTACAGCTTAACAAGAAGCTCGCTTGCTGCTAGATTTATGATGGCCTCATTAATTATGGTCGAGCGCAAATAAAAGATGGCCCTTGTCGCACTTGAAACTTGCAATTAAATGCGCAAAGCTGCCAAGTCGCGACACGCAAATCAACATAAATTGCCGAACAGTCTTGAGCAGCCAGCAGCACTTGCAGCAGCCCAGCATCTACTATGTATGTAATCGCATATGGATGCTCAGCCGGCCATAAAACGGTCGAGAGCCGGAAATAGATTGTGGCATTTGGCACGCGCGACAGTCAATGCGCATATAAATCCAAAAATCTTTGCCAATTTGCTGGTCGGGCGCATTTTTATGGACCCCCCCCCCCCACACACACACACACATAAAATTACACACAATCAGACAATGCGTGAGTGTGTGTATTGGAGGGGAGGATTTGTGGCTGGGGGCGGCTTGGCAGCAAATTCATTAATTCCGGCAGTCGGTAGTCGGCAAGTTTTCTAATTAAAACAACAAACAAATGGCCAGTGAAGCCGCACAGAGCTCGAGCCCAGTGACAATAACAATACATATGGAAATCGCTTGGCATTGGAGCTGGAGCTGAAAGTAGCTACCCATACCAAACATACATATATCTCTGTGTGGAGCGGAAACTGTCTGGCAAGATGCTAATTCGGTTAAAAACTTTCGTCGTCAAGTTTGCAGCAACTGGCTCGCTCTCAGTCACTCAGCCAGTCAACCATCCAAGTTAAGTCAGACAGTCAGTCAGTCAGTCAGTCAGCCAGTCAGCTGCCTGACACAAACTTCACTTAGCGTTTGTCCCATGTCCCGAGTCCAGGATAGCTTCTGCTCCTGCTCCTGCTTCTGCTTCTGCTTCTTCTTCTCAAGCTCGCATTGTTATGCGGCGCATGCAAATTGAAGCGGCAGCTTCATCATCAACTTCATGTGATATGCATCAGTTTGCCAAAAATTGTTTGTTAAATATGCAATCCGTTCACAACTCGCCTGCCCCCCCCCCCCTACACATTATGGCCATGGCCCCATTTAAGCAAATGGCAGCTTTGCTTGGCCACATTTTCCAGCATTTTACATGCCATTCAAATTATTTGTATTTATATGCATACTACATGCATATATATTTAAACGTGCATTGTTTCAGGTTTAGTGAGTCGCCAGCATGGTGGATTTATACTAACAATAACATCATGCAAGTGTACTTAACGAGAACAAGCTACTTATTTGCATGCTTCTCAACATATTTACTGAAATAATAATAAGTAAGTCGTCCCCATAAGAAGGGAACAATATTCATATGTGTGCAGCTGAAAGGGAAGAAAAGGCTGCTTTACTCACATGAATTCTGGAGCATGGACTTATAAAGTTCAACTTTGACGAGAATAGCGATAGATAGTTGGGGTTTTGGGCAAATTATTACTATTATCCCACGATTCTAGTACGTATATCCGTTTAGCATATACTTATATGTACTTAGTACTTGGCGCCCGAGCATGGACTCTAAAACGTTTAGACAACAACTACCAATGTGACTTATTCGAGTTGTCAATTGTAGTTTTTGTGAAATTACTACTAGTATCCTACGAGTATAGCACTTACTACTAGTTTATCCCTATACGTAGTACTTGGCGCCCGAGCATGGACTCTAAAACGTTTAGACAACAACTACCAATGTGACTTATTCGAGTTGTCGATTGTAGTTGATTGTGTAATGTTAATCAGCGAATGTGTCTCAATCTAATCCACGCTACATCCTTCTCCCAGCTGTTCGATAGTGGGTTTGATGGCGCTTAGCATGAGCACTCAGTCTTCAGTCTTCGGCTCTCAGTTCTCAGCTCTCAGCCCACAGCTAAACGACTAAACATTTATTTAGCTAATAATTTATTTATATGCCTGTCAATATACATGTAGCATTGTAAATAGCAGCGCTGACCCCCCGAGGCGCTCAATTTGCTGAAATAAGCAGAAAATATACAGAAATATGCAGAGGAGCAACAACAAGGGCCACAGAGCGAATTGATTTGGTTTATGAACGTCAACGCCAAGCGAGACGCGATTATTATGCAGCCACGTCAGGGTCGAGAGCGAGCGGAGTCAGTGACTCATATCATTATGGCACATGTCCTGCGGCCATGCCACGCGCCTCCACCTCCACCTCCGCCTCCGCCTACTCGTGTCCCGCCTCCTGCTCAACATTACTTTGATGCCCTGTCCTGTCCTGCCCTACTTCAGCTGGTGCTGCTTCGCATCTTCGTTCATGTTTGCGCTTGTTTTTTACGTCTAGTGCCACAAACCGCACTCGATTTCCACATGAATGGGCGAAGGCAACGACGCTCTCGGAACAGGACGCCAACAAAGCCAAAACGCCTGGCTACCTGTTTGCCTCTCAGACTCTCATCCCCATCCCCATCCCCATTCCCAGTATCATGCTCGTCATCATTCAATGCTATACGCTATCCATTCGCATTCGTTCGATTCGTTTTGCTGAGTATTGTTGTTGTTGTTGTTGTTGTGTTTGCCTCATTGATTAATGCGTAAATATGCGCTCCATCGCTGTCGTTCTGTTTGTTGTCCTGCCGCCCATCCTTGCCCTCTTTGAACCGCGCCTTAAATATTTTTCAACTTTTCACGCTGTCGACCTTAATTTTAATTTTTTCTTTTACTATTATTGAGCGTGTTTTTATTTGATGTGATCTTAAACAGAGCTTGAATAAATTTTACATTCTTTGTGCTTTGTTACTTTTAGGAAATTAATCAGAAACTTGCATTTCATTCGATAATAATGAAGCTATATAAATAAAATTTATTGTTAATTATTAAGTTGTTTTAAGTTGCAATATTAAAAACAAGTCGAGCGAGTTTTCGGTAGTGCCAAACAATTAATGCTTTTGAAATGCAACAAAAACACAGAAGTTGCCTCTTGTAAGCTTATAATGACAAAATAAATACATCTGACCATGTCTGTCTGTCCGTCTGTCTGTATGTATGCAAACTAGTCCTTCAGCTTTTGAGCTATGGCGATGAAACTTTTCACAGACACTTATTAGTCAAAAGGACAGAACATTTGTCGAAACCAGCCGGATCAGCTCACTATATCTTATAGCTGCCATACAACTGTAAGTCATTTTTGGCCATATATCCCATATTTTCAAAGCTATCGCCTTCAATTTCCTTGTACACTTTATATAACTCATCAAGTTTTAAAATAGCATGACGATTGTGTCATAAATAGCGATTAAGACTTGTAAGCTATTTGAAAGAAACCTGTGCCGAGAAAATAATGAGCTGTAGTGTACTCATTGAATTCCATTCATTGCCTACTCTTTAGAATGTTCTACTTCTCACATGCATGGAAATACATACACTCATTAAAGATGGTCTCTCATGTCTCAAATATGTATGCTCTGAAGTGCATTCGTGTGCTCCTCCAATGTATATGCATGAGAATCACATACAACGATGGAATTTCGATTTGTGCTGACAGCTTATTTACTTATGTAGTTAACGTCCTGATTTTGGCAGTCGCAAGCAGCCGTTGGCCGACTTTGTCGGATAATGTCATACAAAATATGTTGATAATTATCTAACCCCACAACAAACTGGCTGTCGTCCTCGGAACATGCAAGCTGTCAGGCAACAAAGTGTTAATACACTCGACACACCTGTAAAAATGTGAAATGTGCGTGGGGTGTGAGGTGTGTGTGGTTGTGTGTGTGTGTGTGTTTGGTTTGATGGCTGACGGGTCATAAGCATGTGCACATGGCAGCGATTACGTAACGCGACAGGTGCCATCAATCATATTTAGGGTAGAGACCCAAATTCACGGAATACGAGCTAAGGTCCCCACCACCCCAACAGAAGATAAATGTGGCACAGATTTGTGGTTGTTTTTGGCTGGCATTTAACATTTTAAAGTAAGTAGTGCTTAACTAGTAACTATTAGTAGATAATGGAACTGCCAGAGAGTAATTATTTGAAACGTCATTCAGACGTTGAAATGGATGGATAAGTTGGAAAACAATTTCTTATGTGGGATTTGGACCAGAGTTGCCGCCATGGCCTGAAATTGAAAACGAGCCAGGCCAGCAGTGGATGAGGGATGAGAGATGAGGGGATTGAGAGCTGCTGATTGGCCTCAGCACACGCAATCCAGAGCTCTGCACAGTTCCCAGTTTCGTTCTATCTTGATAGTGCCGCCGGATTAAGCAGCAGAACGCATGAGCTGAGTGGGTGCAGAGGGGAGAGGGAGAAGGGGGGGAGAAAGTGGGGGTGCTTCAGTTGTTGGTCGATGCTTAAGGGCAAAGTAACGAAAATAACGCAAAGCTGCAGCTGAAGCACAAGGATTACGAAAGGATTCGTTTCTAACGAGATTGACAACAAACCGCAATGCCATCTCACTATGTGTGTGTGTGTGTGTGTGTGTGTGTGCCTGTCGCTGGGTGTTGCGTTTTTATTTGTATGCTGTACACTTTTGTCCATATGGCAGCGCAACGGGTATAACGATTTCCCTTATCAAGTGTGCAACAAACTGGAAAAACAAAACAGTTACACTTGCAGTTGCAATGCTTTACTTCTATTATTATTATCCCCAGAACTTAACATAATTTTAGTTTTATATCTTTAATTTAATATTTTCAACTTTATTTAACTGTTTTAAATACTTAATATATTCAAATTCTTTTGTGTCAACAGACAATACATAAAAATACATATTCTACCTATTGAAATATTTATATATTGTATAATAACTCAAAATACAACAAAATACAAATACTAAATGCATAATAAAAAGTAAAAAGAAATAAATTATTCCCAATGTTTTCTTTAACATAAAGTTCGATTTTTTTTAACAGTGTTTGCAACATTTATTTTTTACATTTTTCAAGGAACACTTTGATTCTTTTCTTTAGGCATCAACATTTGATCTGTTTGTATTTGTTTTCCATTTAGTTGTCAAGCATTTCAATAACATTTCATTGGTGAATGAGAATTGCATTAAAAAGCTAAGTCAGTAAACTTAATTTGTTAAATTGAGAAGTGAGCGCAAATTTAATGGCGCATCTTCAAATGAGCTTGAGCTAGTGGTTCACCCATTGCCGAACCGGTTCACATTCGTAAAGGGTATTTCAAAGTTGTGCCGCACAAATTGCCATTTTTTTCTACTCGTTTTCAGTCTATCTCTGGCAGTTTGGCTCTCTTTGCTCTTCACTGACTCTTGTCCGATGATATGGTGCATATATACATATATACTATACATATATAGATGTGTGTGTGTGTGTGTTTGTGTTTGTATGTATTTGCCTTATTCTGCAAACAAAGCAAATTTCACCCCATAAAACTAAAACGTTGGATTTAATTTTGCAAAATAAACATAAAAATTGCTTTTTGCTAACTTTTCTACATTTCTTTTGGCATCTCTTGAACGTATTTGGTTTCTCCAGTGGTTGCTTTTGTTTTCGTAGTTGGTGTTTTGTTTTTGGTTTTGGTTTTGGTTTTGGGCTTTAGTTCATGTACTTGTGCAAATCTGTATCTCAATCTGTATCTGTATCTGTGACAAAAGGCAGCTTCTAAATAAGCACATAGTTATAAACAGCCTTGTCTGTCTGTTAATGCAAACTAAACTAAATCTAAAACTCAGCTAAACTGAATCCAAAGAAATAAAAGAAATGAGAAATGTAAAACGAACCGAACCGAAATGAACAGAATTTCATTATTCATTTGCCGAGAATAACAACAAACAAACATATAAACAACAAAATCAAATAGAAAATGCAAATAATACAACAATTCTGGACAAGGTGGGGCTCGCTATCAAAAGGGATGTGGGGGCGGGGGGTGTGGGGGTCTTTGGTGTCCAGGACTAGGCGGAAGTTTTGTGGTGTTCAAAATCGTTTTTGAGTTTTCTCATTTCTTGCTGATGTTGTTGTTGTTGTTGTTGCTGCTGCTGCTGTTGTTTGGTAAAAAGTTTTCTAATTAAAACAACAACTGACAAACGCAAATTGTCAACGTATTTGCACACACACATACACACACACACAGACAGACAGAGCTATAGACAGATATATTTGCCAACTGCAAAATGCTTTGTTAGCCAAAACTGTTAGCCAAAGGGTTGGGTGGGGTGGGGGGTTGGCCTTGGGGGTGCCTGAGCGCGAATGGGATTGGGGGGGGGTCAGCGGGAAACTCGCTGCCCTTCGGCCATTTTGGGGCGTTTGTGCCGCTGGTCGCGCTGTGGGCGTGGCAGAAGGGCCGGGGGCGGGGGCGGAGACCCCCGGATTTGAGTTGTGTTAGCAGCTCTTGTTGTTAGCAGTTGTTAGATTAGTTTGACTTTTTTGTGCTCCGCTCGCTCCCCAACTTGCTTTTTGCCAGTTGTCAAAAAGTGGGGGCAAGCGAGATAGCAGCCAGTCTACTAGCTGTAAAATTGTCAGTTGATGATGCCCAGAGCAGCGCAGCAGTGGCCAAAAAGGATCAAACAATTGTTTGCATGCGAATTACCTAAAACAAAAAATGCACCACTGCTAAAAAGCAAGCGAGAGTCAACATTGCAGTCAGTCATAGCCGACTGTGTAATACACTGATAACACTTAAAGTGCTAACAAAATGTTAGAGTTGTCGTTTATTTTTAAGTATTTTATTATTCATGCGCGAAATTCAAGTTGAATAAATATCCACAAATTATAATTTAATTGTTATACTCTTTTCGAAGAAAATAGTATATTAACTTTGTGCTGAAGTGTCTAATGCGTAGAATGACAAAACAAATTGATCTAGCCATGTCCGTCTGTCCGTCTGTCTCTATGTATGCAAACTAGTCCCTCAGTTTTTGAGCTATAGTGATAAGACTTTGCACAGAGACCTATTATTCAAAGGGATAGCACATTGGTCGGAACTGGCCGGATCGTACCACTATATCTTATAGCTGTCATACAACTAGAAGTTGGTTTTGGCCATATTTTCGATCTTTTCAAAACTTTTGCCTTAAATTTCCCTGTAAGCTTGAACATCCTTATATTTAATCAATGATTCCAATTTCAAATCGACCGAGTTATAATTAGCAAAGATATGCGTCATTAAATATTTCGCTGGTGCAGTTGGCTGAGTGAAAATTGCCTAAAGGTTCGAAAAATATAAAATCTTGGGCACGCCGAAAATATTCCTTTCCAACTTGTTTTTGCACTATTATTTCCATAAATAAATATATCCTAGTGCTGCTAGCTTAAGCTTATTAGTCACTAATAATTATGTTTTCAATGTAGTTTTTCAAAATTCGAATAGTACATGGCTCTATTTTTCTTAAGGTATGTTTACTTATTATTTGTTTCTACATAAAAATCAACCCAATTATTTAAGTATTGATTTTATCTAATTATTCTAATATTTGCATACAAATTTCATTTATTAATTTGTTTCTAATGCAAAAAGCTCAAGATTATTATCTAAAGTCATCTATATAATAATATATTTGTTTGATGGACTTAATCTTAGCAAATTGTCCGATGCAAGAATATGCGATTATGTATACTACAAAAGCCAATATACTCTTTTCGCTATGGAACCAAAGTATATAAAACAAGGAATAAAGCTTGTAAAAATACATTTGTCTAGGTTATTCGACAACAAGATACCCTGCACACAGCTTTTAACTAGCCAAAGTCTATTATTTCGATCGAATTCTGAGCCACTTTTACACATTTCAAGTTACAGGGTATTGAAACATTCAACACATTTAAGAGCGAACTATATTTAGGCTGTCCCAGCAAATTAGCTGCAATTTTTTTGTATGGCTTGTGACTTTTGTTTGACTTGCTTTTGTTTCTGAGATTTTTATTTGTAAGCCGAATGCTAATTATGAAGTGCAATGTTAGCTAGACTTTGTGAGAATCGCATAGAAGAGACGAAAAATAGGAAAAATGATGGACAAGAAATCATGAGACTGGAACGAAAATCAAAAATAATTTTAAGCAAATATCTTAAAGCTAGTTGACACATGTGTGAATCTATTGATAAGGGCATGATTCCAGATACTATTTTGTTAGTTCGTTTATGGACGGGCCAATATTGAAATATTTCGTTGGAAAACCCTGAAAATTCATTTGTAGAAACTTTGTGGCCATTACTTCTGTGCGCTTTTGTCCTTGATTCAATTTAATGTTCAGTTGGCAATTGTGCGGCTAAATAATCAGAGAGTTTTCCCGAAAATAATTATTTGCTTAAAGTTTGCATTGAATAACTGAAAATGGGTAAACGACGAGCTGAAAACTGAAAGCTGAATGCTGAAAACTGAAAACTTTCATCTCGCTTAGCAATCGGTTCAATTAAATTGATTTTTGTATTTCAACCAAATGGCCAATCAGTATCCTCTGTGCGCCTGCTACGTCTCTATGTCTGTGTGAGTGCAAATGAATCATAATTTTCATGATTACGTATACGCGACGGTGTACAGTGTGGCAGTGGGCGCAGTTGCGTTGGAGTTCGTCGTCATCACATCATTTCAAGCGCAAATTGCTGTTGTTATTGTGGCAATTGGATTCTGGCTCGCACACACACACACACACACACACACAAGTTATTATTATTTTAACAACAATTTTCAACTGTTTCGGGCGCCGCTTCGTCGGCGCCAAAGCGTCGAAGGTCGCGCAATTCAAAAGCAATTTGTCGAAATTAAATTTGATTACATTTATCGCGCCAGCAGCTGTCCCACGAAGCCACCAGCACCACCCACTTCGACACCACCACCACTGCAACTTTAACTCACTTTTGTGTCTACGGCCACAGCAAAGCTCCTTTTTTCCTAGATAGCTCGCTTATAACTCTTTAATCGCTGGTAATTGCCATAAATTGCCGACTGAGCTCACACTTCCCCCTTATCCCTCGGCTCTCCCCCGCATTGCCTTTCCAAATCCTGATCAATGTGAAGCTCAGCCAGGCGACTTTCAATTCTAGAAGATGCCCTGTAAGGCTAGCCAATTCCGAATCAATTACTGCATACTCTAGAAACTATTACAGCTGCCTCACAGAGCAAAGCATTGCTTTCTTTTCAGCTTTAGAACTAGTAAGTAAGTTTAACTAAAACAAGAAATCGATTTAAAAATATGTAAATATGCGCCAAAAATATTTAAAAACAAAATAAATCATAGAAATGAAAAAAAAAACTATTACATCAAAAATACTTCTTTAATTGTAACTAGGACAAATAAAATTCTTAGTGCTTCTTAGTATAATAAATACAAATTAAAACAAAAAGAGATTAAGAAAACCAAAATTTAACAGATTGCCATCATAATAAAAATAAATATGTATAATTCAATATGAAATGCAGTTGTGACTATTATTTTTATACCCATACCTTGAACCCATTAAAAATGGGTAAAAGGGTATTATGAAGTTGTGCAAAAGTATGTAACAGGCATACTAAAGCATTAATATTAAAAAAACAAGTAAGAGTGCTCTAGTCGGGTGTGCCCGACTAGGAGATACCCTGAGCCCAGCTCATCCATTTATTTATAATTATCTATCAATGCACATACATATACTGCAAGCAGTGCAAGCAGTTTCAGCAGTTAGCTTGCTTCTTCTTTGGGGGGAGGTATCCAAAAAGTGAAATATTTGTTACATGTGTATGATATTCGATATCATATATACCAAATTACGGGCCTCTTGCTCTTATAACTTTTAAATTATGGCCCATAAGCGCTGGCCTGAAATCGAAACTTATCGATAACTTTTGAACGGGACGATTTATCGATAAAATGAAACAAATTTGATCTGTCCCGTGACTACGAGAACATATATTCCAAATATGACGTATCTAGCTCTTATAATCTCTGATATACGCGTGTACATACGGACAGACAGACAGAGGGACATGGCTAGATCGACTCGGCTGTTGATCCTGATCAAGAATATATGTACTTTATATGGTCGGAGATGCTTCCTTATGCCTGCTACATACTTTTGAACAACTTCATTATACCCTTTTTATTCATTTTTAACGAGTTCAGGGTATAAATAGAGATATATTATCTAAGTACAATATATTTTTGTATCTCTGCAGTGAACTGTTAGGTACAGTATATGAGTATGACTGTAGGGTATACAAGAGCCTACATAACAAATTCGTCGGCTCTATTTGATATAGGGTCCGAGTGCAATGAGGTCAGACAAGCGTACAATACGTGGTATACTTTATATAAGCATTATACAATCAATGAAGTCGTACTTGCATATTGTGGATTTGCATTGTTTTTAACCATTCCAGGGTATTGCTTATAAAGTACTGCCTGCAACTGTAAGCCTAATCCAGCGCAACCATTGTTGACATAATAATTAAGCATCTGAACGAAATTAAACTTCAACTTTGACACGCCCCCCAGCAATGGAGTTACAAAATTAATGGTCTTTGTCCAGCTCGAGATCTAGATAAGGAATTGCGCTATCCAACAACTAGCAATTACAGACCCAAAACGAAAGCCAAAAGCTTTAATTTCACGTAGTAACAATTTGCGATTTACGATTTGTGAGCAGGCATATAATGAAAGCTTGGTGGAAAACATTCTATTGAAAACTAAAAAAGGAAAGCAGAAAGAATTTGCATAGTTCAGGGAACACTTATTAGACTATATTCTGAAAGCCCATTTACTTCGTTTAGTTAAGACTCTATAGAAATTTTATTTTCATCAATTGTACATGGATTGCAAAGACGATACATAAATTGTTGTATTTTTTCCTGGAATTTATAAACAAAACGTTGAAACCAAAAAAATATAAAAAATTGATCAGTTTGCAATTGTGATCTTATGTATCAATAATTGCCATACAAGGAGTAGGATTATCATATCATACCCCATCCGAGCATCAAGGATTCGGCTTAGTTACGATGAGATAAATAATGTTGTCAGGACTGGAGCTGATTAAATATAGGGATTGGCTTCGTCGCTGGCGAATTCGCGCCTAATCTCCAATCCGGGAACATTATGATAGCGTTTCTGCTTTCTGGCAGCTGTGGAATAGTTGTGACATTATCCCTCTCTTTCTCTCTCTCTCTCCGTCTCTGTCTAACTCACTTATTTCATTTTCCCTGAACTTTATCATTTGCAGGAGCGCCAGCTTCACGGCACGATCCTTATCCCTTTCCAGCTGCTCCTCCTCGTCCACATTAGTTATGTGAATGTCGACGCACTGTGGCTTCTGTATTTCATTTTCCTCCGCAGACTTGAAGACTGGGGAAGAGACAGGATTAGACTTTAGCTCAAGGACATTTCAATTGCTCCACTCACATAGCAGCTCCCGATTCTGGCGACTAATCTCCTCCTTCTGAGCGTTGCTCCCGATCAGCGCTGTTCAGATATGTTGAGATATAAATGTTTAGAAAATGCCTCTTTTAGCTTACCCATCTGATTACATGCCCCTAAGAGCAGCATAAGGATCAGCAAAAGCCAGGGCAACTCTGCCATGTCGTTTGCTTCGTTTCAATAGGAATTCTGATCTTGTCTCCGTTGAAAATCTTTGATAATTTTGCCGGCTTTATACTGTTTGACAGACTATGCAGAGGCTTTAATCTGTCACCGATATTCTATTAGTCGCAACTTGAAGAGTATTGAAATGAGTAGCATAGCGTAGTAACTGTTGATATACAATATAGAGGAAAAACTAGAACGTTAACAGGTATGATAATACCTATAATAATAATTTAATTATGAAATAATTATATATATTGAAATGATTACAAATGTACTTAGATTTTGATTGCCAACGGTTATAGGTACATATGGATATTTGAAAGTTTCATTCGTATCCTCTCTATTTATTATGTTTGACTAGTTTTATCAGTGAAGATGCCCTTTTCACAACTCGATTTATTTACTCTTTTCGAAGAAAATATTATCTTCACTTTGTGCTGAAGTGTGTAATGTTACCACCAGTATGCTTAGAATGACAAAACAAATTGATCTACTCATGTCCGTCTGTCTGTCTGTCTGTATGTATGCATACTAGTCCCTCAGTTTTTGAGCTATCGCGATGCAACTTCACACAGAAACTTATTATTTAAAGGGACAGCCCATTGGTCGGAACTGGCCAGATCGGACCACTATATCTTATAGCTGCCATACAACTGGAAGTCGGTTTTGGCCATAAATCCCATGTTTTCAAAGCTATCGCGACGAAACTTTGCACAGATACTTATTATTCAAACATACATCACATTAATCGGAGCCGGCCGGATCGGACCACACTATCTTATAGCTGCCATACCACTGGAAATAAATTTTATATTTCAATGGAAAATTTAAATTCATATGCTATCAGTTTTTACAGCTAATGAAAGTGCTGCAGTTGGCAGAGTGAAATTTGTCTAACTGTTCGAAAAGAGTATAAAATCTTCGGCACGTCGAAGAAAATCCTTTCCCACTTGTTTTTTTTAGCATCAAGATAAGAATAGAGACATTAATACATTCATTAAGATAGCATATATATTTCACCTTTCGCCTGATTTTTAATGTTTGTATATAACTGATTGTCATATCTACTGGCCATCTTCCTCCTGTAAATCAAATGTCGAAGCTCTGCTTCAAGCATCTGACCCTCATAATAATCCAAACTAATAATACTCTTACCTTTTACATGTCATAACTGACTAATAGTTTGTTTCAATTTGCAGGTCAGCTCATATTTCTGATAGCCGCCGCAATTATGTGTGATTTATAAGCCTTTGAGTTCTACGCATTAGCATTTCATTAAATGATCAAATCCATTCGTTGTGTGCAACATATAATAAGTTTCTAATATTTGAATGTAATTGTTTATTTGTGTTGAATGCTTTTATCTTTGTTACTTTGAGCTCCTGACATGCCACAATTTTTGCCCTATGCGGCTTGCCCTAACCCCTTAACCCCTTAACCCTCCCTCCTAACCCTCTATACAGATTGTTGTCTTGTCAAAGCTAAAGTTTTGCGGCTGCGGCATCAGCATCGTTGCTCTTGTTGCAACATATAGAATCACGCACACACACACACACACACATGAGTGGTACGTCAGGAGCTAACTATGCCAGCAGGGTGGGCGATTAGAGTTAGGGGCATTCAGTGGTTACTGCCAGCAACTTTTGACTCCTCAATATTTTCAAAAACCCAACGAAATTGTTGCAACGATTTCGAACAACAAATACACACTAACACACACTAACACACACATACACACACACACACACCCACACAAAATGCCAAAATTAAATGTTTTGAGGTTAGCCAAAAATATTTTCCAGCAATTTAGCTAGTGTGTGCGTGTGTGTGTGTGTGTGATTGTGTGTGTTTGTTTGTGTGTATAGGCAAAAACCAACTAAATGCCTGAAATTGTTGCTATTTTTGTTGCTACAGCCCACTAAAAAAAGTCAGACGCCCCTTTATTAAAATGTCAAACCCTAAAATGAATGCGCAATGCCTGCTGCAGGGGGGGGAAGTGGTGCAAGGATTGAGGGGGGTGGGGCATGTAGCAATAAAATGCCATCAAACACATTTGTCAGTTGTTGTTGTTGTTGTTGCCATTAAATGCAGCACAAAATAGAAACAAAAGCAAAACTGGTAAATGGCAAACGCAAAACGCGAACAGGAGCATGTGTGAGTGTGTGAGTGTGTGCGTGTGTGCGTGTATGTGTATGTGTGTGTGGGTGAAGGTAGAAGTTAGGGCTGAAATGTGTGAGTGTGTAAAATACTTTTCTCCATTTGCCAGTTAAAAACATCTTAAAAGCTACTTTTAACCACAATTATGTAAATATTAACACAAACGTAGCCTAAGACAAAAGCACAACACTAGACGGGTGTGTGTGTGTGTGTGTGATTGTGTGCGCCTGTGTGTGACATATAAAACCAACAACAACGACAACAAGTGAAGTTGAGTCTCTGTCTCTGTCTCTGACTGTCGACAACACAACCATTTACCATTAGCATGTGTCTAGCAGGAGGTGTGGATGGCTTTTGGGTTACGGGTGTAGGCAAGGATGTTACTTGGTTGCTGCCTGTGACAGACAGAAGGGACCACGGGCAAGTGGATAGGGGGGGAGGCACTAGTGGGAGCGACAGGTGTTGAAGTTAACGCCGAGAGACGAGACGAGACGAGCAATCGCCGGAGTTGATACGTTCAGGGGTTCGGGGGTAGCGCAGTCGAGACATAATCCCCAAGACGCACAGGACACAGACATACAGACAGCCAGCTAGACAGGACGGGCAATGTTAATAAGCAGCAGCAGCAGGAGCAGCAGCTCAGGCTGTGGCCAGCAGGCAGGCAGCTCTGCCATTATTATTGAAAGCTTTTCGACATGGCAGCAGGTCACGTCCCGCTCACTGTCCGTCCGACAGTCACGCCGACAGTTGTGAGTCCATCAGGCAGTCATTCAGTCAGCACCCAAGTCAAATGAGCAAACAAAATGCAAAATGCACAGACACACGGGACAAGGGACATGGGACACGGGACACTGGGTACAGTGAGAGGACACTGTCTGTGTGGCATACAGACGACAATCCGTTTTCATGGCTGATTTAACAAAGTTGGGAAGATACTGAATGCCATGGCGGCAATACAAAACACTGCGGAACAGAGGAAACGCTGAAAAGAATCATATGGAAGCAATGGCAAAGGGGCAGCGGGCGGCAAGGACTCGCTGTAATCGCATCAGGAAGTCGAACTGCTGAATACCTTGAAATTAGATATTCAATTGATAAAGAAATGCAAGACATCCTACAGCCAACAAACTCAATACTCAAGAAATTCAAGAGGTAATTAAAAAAACATTGAAAACAAGGCAGCAACAATTAATTAACACAAAGAACTAATCAATTCAAAGGAAAACATTTCAGTTGTCTTGCTTAAGATTAAATATTAGATCTGTTAAATGTGACTTTAGTTGTTGTTTCCCAGCCTAAAATTACAGACTTTGTTCCTTAAATGTACGTTTATTTAACAAACTCAACTGTTTTTGTGTTATGCAAACATAGATGAATGAATTCAAGGAATCTTACAGGTAAAAGATCAATATTGTTTGCAGAACCAAACTAAGAAAAGAATTTCTCAACCATTTGGAAAATAGGTGCTTTTAGATTTGAATCGATCAATTGTTTCCCAGCCGGATGCTAAAGCGAATTGACTGCGTTGCGTAAGTGTATGTTGCAACTGATAAAATGTGAAATTGACAAAGCTTTCAATGATTTGCTGGTTGCTGGTAAGCCACTGGATACGCAGACTAAAATACAGCAGGCGTAGCCAAGGGGTTACGGCTTGCGGGTTACGGGTTACGGGTAACAGGCAGTCTAGTTCATTGATAAAATGCCAGGCGAGGGTTTCAATGAGTAATGCAATGTGACAGGTGATAGGGAATGGGGTTGGCGGATGAAGAGAGCTCACTTGTTGCCAAAAATGAAAATTATTTCAATGCACTACACACACACCACAAAAAAAAAGAGAGGAGAAAAGGAACACTGAAAATGTAACGCGACATTAACATGGGTATTGCACAGGAAGGACGAAGGACGAATGGGTTTTAGAGAGGGCGTTGGGAGTTTTTTGAGCGCTGAGCGTAAACCAAAATCACATTAAGCCAGACGACGCTGCCAATGCGAATATGTGGAACAAACAAGAGCGTGCTGGCAGAGTGGTGGAAACAGGAGTGGGGGGGGGGGCTGAGGTTTGGAGCGGTTGTGGGGGCGGGGTCAATGCAGTTACGGGTCTAAAAATCAAAAATTTGAATTTCGATCACGTCTTCAATTACGTCGAATCGACGTGCATATAAATCAACAGTGAAGAGCAGCCCACTGGCAAAGGGCACAGCGGAGGGATTGGAGGGAGTGTGGGCTGGGGGACTGGGAACTGGGCGACTGGGAACTGGGCGACTGGGGGTGAGCAGTCAGTCAGTCAGTCAAATGTGGTTTTGTTATTGTCGTTGCTGTGGCAGCCAGCGTTGAGTTTTGTAAATCAAGTGGAAATGCCACAGAAAAAAAAAACCAAAAATAAGAGGGCTAGGAACTCCTAGATAGATATGTATGTGTGTGTGTGTGTGTGTGTGTGAGTGTGTAGGGGTGGCATTGTTAGGTTTAGGTCTGAGTGGATTGGGTGTTGGACGCACTCATGCAAAGTGCAGTTGACATGCGGAAATTGTAGGTGCGCCACGAACTGAACTGAACTGAACTGAGAGGAGCCGAATTGAAGTCTTCTTCAATGGGGCGTGGCCACTTGACGGCTCAAGGGGGCGGGGGTCGGGGGTGTAGGGTGTAGGGTGTGCATGGTAAGCACTCGAGAACAAATCGTGCGAAAAGCGTAATACGCACGCACATCCAACACCAACATCAACACGCACACGAACAGAACAGAACAGACAGCGAAGTGACTCGAGTGCTGAAGTGCTTGAAGATGTTGCACTCCAGCTTTGCGCATTTCGCGTCAACTTTTTGCGGCAATCGCGTCGCTAATTGCTAAAGCTGCAAGACGTAGCAGAAGGAGCAGCCACGAATTTCGAATAGCTTGAAGGTACGGTGTGCGAGCGCACTTTCCTCTGATCCTTCACAGGGTCAGGCCCGATAGATGCGTCTACGCCCATAAGAATCCGACCGACTGAGTTGCGAGTCCGGCACTAAGCTTAGTTCCGGACTTGCAGTTGGTGTTGTTGATGTTTGTGTGGAATTTGATTTGATTTCAAGCAGCAGTTACAACTATAGCAGGCAGGCAGGCAGCAGGCAGGCGGCAGCTTCCTCGTCAACGGTTGCCACTCCATCTGCCATGTTGTGCATGCATGTCCTGCAACTGTTGTATCTGTGTGTCTGTCTGTGTGTGTGTGTGTTGCCTTTCAGTTGGAATTACGTCTGGCAACTGCTTGAGCTGCACACACACATAGTAACAACAACAAGGGCAGCGTCGAATTTGCATTGCCCCAAAGTGAGGAACGTGTCTCTGTCTCTTCCTTCTATACATGTACATGTGTATGCTTATGTGCATGTGTGCATGTGTGTGTGTGGAAGATGTCAGTCATTGGCACAAGTGCGCTTTATATGGCCCTGTCACTGTCAATGTGTTTGTACATTTGACGTTAGGGCAACTCACTGCTGTTGGCACTTGAGGCCAGGGAACTCAAGTCCCTGCTCGGGCGCCGCGATGTTCTCTCTCTCTCTCTCTCTCTCTCTCTGTGTTCGGGGACCACAAACGTCAAAGGTCGCTGTTTCATTTTTAGAATTCCTGCTCGAGAATCGTTAATTCCCTACTGACATTCCGCAATTCTGAAGGCATTTAATGCTTACTGCTCGGACACCTCAACTATATTGTCCCAAAAGTCTTAAGTTCCTAACTGTCCTTACGAAGTTTCATGTTCCGCATACAACCAAGTTGTTTATTTGTTTAATTGATTAAAAGTCCTATTGCTTTAGGGATACACTAATAATACAATAGTTCAATTATAAATAATAGCATCTGTTTTCAGCTACTGCTTTTGTGAGTTACTCTTCTACTGAGCTTCCTTTGATTTCATTTAAAGATCAATGTCGTAATGCAACAGCTCAGCACTTGAGTCACCCTACTGCTGCTTATGCACAGACACAAGCAAGAAAGACAGAGAAAAAATAATGTTTAATAAAAAACCTTGAGCCTCCTACACATGCATTTCGCCTCTGTATCCTGAACTGCCTTTGACGTCAACTGAGACCGTGTGACAGCTTTCTTGTGATGCACTTCACGTGCATTTGACTGCTTAAATAAATTTTGCTTATGGTAATAAATTCACTTAAGCTCAAACTGCCCGAATATTGTGAATACAGCCCCGACTGACCCCACTGACGGGTCATGTGTCTGTCCTGTGTGTGTGTGTGTGTGTGTGTGTGCGTGTGTGTGTGTGCGCACAGCGAGGACAATGCGAACGATGAAGGCTTTATAGAAGTTTTTGTTTAGACATTCATAAACATAATTGACGTCATAAAAGCAGACAACAACTACAACAATGACATCATGTCATGTAAATCTGTGCAGGGCATGTGTGTTTGAGAAGCCAGAAGAAGAAGCAGCAGCAGCAGCAGCAGCAGCAAGCCTGACAACCCTCGGGCTACCCTCTACCCAGCTATTCCATTCCCCTCCCACTATCTCACACTCTCTCTCTCTCTCTCTCTCTTGTCTGACTCTGTCTCTCTCTAGCTATGCTAAGTGAAAATCATTAGTTCTAACTTCATACAAAAGCCTGGGCATTTGTTTGAGCTACTTTAAAATAAAATGCCACTCATGTTTTATATGGCACACCGACTGCCCCAAAACCCTAGCCCCACACACACTGTGCACACAAAAAAAAAGAAAGAAGAAAACAACGAAAAAAAAAACACCATCATTCGTTGCCTAAAGCGGGCTGCGTTTTTGTATAAATTCTAACAAATTGTCTACACTTCCGACCACCCGATCCAACCTCAGACTACTACCTAACGCCTGCCCCCACCACGACTCCATAAATCAAAAAGTGCTTGGCTACAGTTTTCAGTTTTATGCACTAGCTTTTGTGTGTGGCTATCTATGTGGAGTCCGGGAGTCCGGGAGCCCGATTCACTTTGCTTCTTCTTTTATTTCAATTTTGTTTTTTTTTCTCTTCTATTTTATGAACTGCGCTACCCCCCGCCATCTCTTTCCCTCTCACTTTCTCGCTCTCACTCTCTCTTTCTCTCTCTATCTGTGTCTCGTTCCCGCTCTGCAGCTCATGTGTGTGAGGGGTGGGGAAAGGAATTCTGGATTCCACATGCCTGACATGCCGCACTTTTGTGCGCTGTCGAGTCCGCAGTTTAACATATTAAAAGTAAAGTAAGAGCGCTAGGACACTCACAAAGGAGCACGGAGCACGGAGCACGTCTATTGTTGTCCTTAATATTCCGATTATTGTTGCTGTTGCCCATTCATCACCTGTGTGAGATTCAAGAATGCCCATTACGCTAACTAAACCCGTTCGGGCACCAAATTTCCCGTCGGATTCTTGAGACTATCAAAAAAGAAGAGAACACATCACTTCATAATTAGCAAACAGCTCAAATTTATGGGGCAATGGCAACGCCTTGCGGGTGGCAGCTTTGACCGCTTAAGCATCCTTTAGCGCATAATGCAACTGTTTGCACAACACTACAAAATGAGCTCATTTCTTTTAACGAGTCCAATGCTCAAAACGTTGTCAGACGGGCTTCAGCTAGAAATGAGCGCAAGTCGTGACACGAAAGCAAACATTCTTTCTGTTTTATCCTTTGTTCCTATGATCCTACGAAAGTTGGCTGCGTTAGCCCTGCCTCTTTTTAAAGCCAACGGATTTATTTTTCTTCGTAATCTTCTGTCTGGGAGCTGGAATCCAATGCACCTATCAGCATTATTCGTATCTCCTAGACACTATATACTACATCCGCATATTCAGCTCTGACCTTCTTGATGCTCTCAATATGAATCTTTCAGCAGACTGTAACAAACTGATCAATGATAATATATAATACATATTAGGATTGACCATCGGAGGAATTGGAACACAGCGGCTACAATTCCAAAAAATCTTGCCAAACTCAAATTTGTGGTTGCTATATTTTCAAATTTATTACAGTTTAGCTGATTGCCATTGAAATTTGTAATGCATTATGGCCCAGTTGTAAAACAGTTAATAGTTAAAGTGCAACTAGGATATTGGAAACGCGCTCATCTCTAGTTAAGTTTGGGCGAAGAACCCTTTTGGTTGCGAGCTTATCTCTTAGTCAGCTCGTCGCGTTTATTGACGCTGTTGTCCTTGCACAAATTATTGAACAGCATTGAAAACATTTGAAGTGTTTCAACCGCCCGGGAGCAGCTCAAAGCCAAGTGGCTGGCAGGAAGACGTGCAGCCAAAAGGGATTGGTCGGGCCAAATAAAAGAGAGGGAGCAGTCGCTGCACTTGGCGAAGTGGCAAGGCGAATGCTTTTATGCTTATTAATGGCACTGCATGCGATTTATGTGTGGCAGTTAAAATGCAGGCGCATTTTAATGGCAGATGGCAGAGCGATGCACTCCCCATCAGACCACAGGCTCAAGGACTTCCTTACCTACCTATTCCTGCTGTTTTTGATGTACTGCAGCATTTTGGCAGATGTGGCTTGATGCAACAGATAATCATGTTGAAATCACTGAAAACTTAGCTAACTCGTGGACTCGACTCAATTCAGCTTTAATATATACCTATTAATTTAGCTATGTATATATAGCTAAAAACAAGTGGGAAAGGCTTATCTTCGGCATGTCGACGATTTTATACTCTTTTCGAACAATTTGCACTCTGCCAACTGCACCACTGAAATTTCATATGCTGTAAAAATTCTTTTTATCGCGTGGCATTTATTTTTGATTTTTCTAAGCATTGATATTTCTTTTAAAATACTAAATTTATTTCCAGTTGTATGGCAGCTATAAGATATAGTGATCCGATCCGACCGGTTCTGATCAATGAGATGTATGTTTGAATAATAAGTATATCTGCAAAGTTTCATCGCGATAGCTTTGAAAACATGGGATTTATGGCCAACCCCGACTTCCAGTTGTATGGCAGCTATAAGATATAGTGCTCCGATCCGACCGGTTCCGACCAATGTGCTGTCCCTATGAATAATAAGTCTTTGTGCAAAGTTTTATTACGATAGCTCAAAAACTTAGGGACTAGTTGGCATACATACAGACAGACAGACAGACAGACAGACAGACTGACAGACGGACAGCCGAACATGGCCAGATCAATTTGTTTTGTCATTCAAAGCATACTGGCAGTAATTTTTGGGGGTCTCCAACGCTTCATTCCGCACAAAGTTAATATATTATTTTCTTCGAAAAGAGTATAACAAAAGTATAAACAAAAGTTTAATCCTTGCCTGCCTTGATACTTTCATTAGCAATTAACTTAATTCGCAATGTCTTGCCAACAATTCAATATACTAAGATAGCCAGTTTCACTGTATTTCCATTAGCAATCAAATTATTTGCTTACCTCCTACATTCGACAGGGGCTAGCTCTAATATATAAATGAAAAGCAGTGATGAACTTAGCGAATATATATTAACTTTATATTCATAATTAACAGAATGATTGGCTACATCAGTCATTGTCCACGTCGAGCTTCACGACCAGCTTTATGGAGTGAACGTGCTTATTGCGCTCCAGCAGCTGGGCCTCCTCGAAGCTCATTGCTTTCAGCGTCACCGCCTGCAGAAGACCGGTGGACCATCCAATGTCCAGAGTGCGCGTTTGTACGCCGAGTTGGTTGCTCAACAGACCGAAATTGATGTAAGTGACATTGGCCTCCCGGTTTCTGCCGCGGTAACGAATGTAGTCGAGCGGCTTCAGATGCAGTTTCTTGCTCTTAGGTGAACTCTGCAGCAGACAGAGCAGCACGACTGGCTTACGATTGAACATGAATGCCACATAGACGCCCAAGGGATCAATGGTCATAGCCTGAACTGGACCCAATGTGCCAGGCCTCGAGGTGCAGCTGAAATAGGAGAGATCCACAGCCAAATGTGTGCGCCAAGTAGTAGGCTTCGACTGGACTGGGACATGGCACTTTGTGCAGTACACTTTGCTTTTTCCTTTCACAACAAACAGCAGAGCCTTGCCGCATACTGTCCAGGCGGCGGTCTGCAGGACGCCGCGCTTGATCAGAAACTCCTCCCACATGCGCACATCCTCATGGAAGACGCTAGAGCCGATGCTCGACTTGAGGAACTTGAAGAGATCCCACATGCCCTTGGGGTAGCGCAGCATCCACAAGTGGCTGCTCAGCTGCGGTATGGGCAGCTGCCTCAATAGCATACCTTTATCAGGCACCCAGATCTGTATGGACGGCTGCAGGCCCATTGTGGTGCAGGCCAACTGTCCTCCACCATCCAGCCACTGCAGATTGGTGACGAAGTCATCCCCATTGTAGCACAGCCAAAAGGGGCGCTCAATGCCAGGGCTCGACAGCCACAGGGAAATGCCGCTGGCTCCACCCACTGCCAGATCGGACCTGTCACAGCTCTCGGAGCAGGGTCGGAAGGCGGCGCAGCTTATGTGGCGCTGCTTCTCAAAGATCAATGTCTTTTGTGGCCGACCCACATGCTCGATGATAAGCACAACATCATGGCTGGTAAGCAGCGCCCGAACGTCTTTCGTCGGATGCAGGGCAATGGATCGAATCGAAGCCTCCGCCCAGTTGGACGTCTCGATGCAGTCAGCCAGCGCCCAGATTGTCGGTATGCGCAACGATTTGGTCAATTTGAGCTGTGCGTACATCTGAATCTGCGTGATAAGCCCCTTGCGCTTGGTGCTCCAATCAATCCAGATGCGTATCAACATGTACAAACGCATCTTCCACCAGGCAACCGTCGAAGGACGTTGACGGCGCAGTCCTCCCGTGATCCATAACAGGTAATCTCTCAACAGATCCAAGATGAAAAAGAGCATTTTCGAAATGTTTTGTTTTATGTGTTTATTTTCAAATGTTGTTCAGCTCTTATCGACTGCTGAAAAAGTGTACGACTGATTTGTTTAATGTTATTTGCCTTATGACAACCTATTGCACGACTACTTTCTGCCAGGCCCAAATAAAATTCGAATTCTCTCTGAATCGGTATAATAACAAAGTGTTTGTATTTTTTTTCTTCCTTTTTTTGTTTGTGATGTTTATTGGGCAAGCTACACAGGGTGTGTACCCTATTTTCAGGCCGGTATGATTTTAAGCTCTAAGCACCCATCTCTCTTACTTTCTGGGAGCAGAAGATCGCTGCCAAAAGCTCCTTTCAAGGCACTAAAGCTCTACGTGTTAGCTACTCTCACAGAAAGAGGAGCCATTCATTGTTTCTCCCGAGTGTCACATGCTGCGGGGCACATCCAGAGCTGAGCTACTCGAGCTGATGTCTTCTTCTGCCACAGACGAAACCAGAGAGAGAGAGAGAGAGACAGAGAGAGGGAGAGGGATAGGGAGAGTGAAGGACTCTCGCTAAACTTTTGCACAAAGACGCAAGTGTTAAACGTGCATCCCTGTACCTAAGAGTAGCTCCCCCTCCCCTGTACCCTTCCCAGCTAACCCACTGTTTCTATTGCCCAAGTGACTGCAACTTTTGACTTTGTGCTGAGCTTTTGAAGGGGGTCTAGGTTATAGGTTGTAGGGTGTAGGATGGGTGTGTGGGCTGGTTCGTTTTGCGGCTATTGCTAGCTACGAAAATTTATGGCCAATTCAATAAACGATTTTATTACATGTGCACGTTGTGTTAACAATGTTATTATTATTGGCGCTCAGTTCCGCAAAAAGGGTTGCCACTCCACTGCATCCTTATGGCTGCAGGCACTGCGGCAAACTCTCCCTGTGTGTGTGTGTGTGTGTGTGTGTGTGTGTGTGTGTGTGTGTGTGTGTGTGTGTGTGTGTGTGTGACTCTAGGGGAGGCGGGCAGGCAGGCAGGCTGCCGATGCGGCAATTATTATGAAAATTAATTTATTTTCTATCGGTAATGCAAGAGCCAAAAAGGACTCGCCCAGTGCCAGCTGCCAGCTGCAAGTCCTTATCACCAGCTGCCCAGCTGCAGCTCAATCCTAGAACTCCCCCTCTACGACCTTCTAGTACCCTGCCGGCCCCTGTCTGCCGCTGTCTGGCTGCATTCAGCCTTTGGCGTGCACTTCCAAATGCTTTTACTTTGCTTGCCCCCGACTGTTTTTGTTGTCCTTTGTTGTACCCTGTAGTCATTAAAAAAGTTTTAACGGAGTATAATGAAGTTGTGCAAATGTGGCCGTACAGAATGCCATTATATATGTATTTAAATCTATATTCTTCTTTAACGTATTTATTCAATTTCGATAACTCAAACCGATTAGCCAAAATCGATAAACATCGATGCTCAATTCTAGGTACTTTTATTGTCTATCCTAGTCACTTACATATTTGTATATATATTGTACATACAGTCAAACCAGCTCAAATCAAACTACCACTTAACTTATTAACAAAAATTAAGTATTAAAATATAATACTATATGACAATAATAATATAATATTGCGTAAGTATTTATATGAAATATAAATATAATTAATAAATAAAATTAGCTTTACCTATTCAAAAAAAACAGTTCGGAATCAATAATAGAAACTAAATTGCATTTGGAATATTCGTTATGATAGTTTCTAAAAAGTGCATTGCAATTAAAAGTAAGACTTTAATTTTAAAATTGTATAGTTGAGATTTTTAGTTAGAGAATAGAATAGTTTATTCTTAATACTTTTGAATGTTTAACCATACAAAGTATATATCATATTTGTTAAATTTTGAAATGTTGACGGTCTTGGTTAAAAATTTAAATGCAAATTGTATATTGATTTAAAAGAGTATATGAATCAGTTTGAATGAATGTAATGGCAAGGTGTCTTACAGTCGGATACTGTCGACTAGAGCACCGTGGCTTGTCGTAATATGCTGTTGTTGTTATTCTTCTTGTTTTTGTGGTTGAGGCTGTTGTTGTTGTTGCTGTTGCTGCTGTTGTTGTTGCCATGTGCGACCCTTGCCGGCCCACTGGCTGTCAACGCTTTGCGCTTTGTTGCCCAACACACAAAAGGCCAGCAACAGCAGCTTTGGAGAAGGGGGCAGGGGGGGCACCTTATTTGGTACGAATGCATTGTCGTGTGTGTGTGTGTGTGTGTGTGTGTGCGAGTGTGTGTGCAAATATAAAGCTTAACAGGCGCACTCATGTGTAACGCAACAAGGCAACAAAAGTCTCATTACTTTTACTTGGCAAATAATGAAGCTAACAACCAACAACAACCAACAACGAAGAGCCAACAAACAAAAACAGCAACAACATCACCCATACAATTGACAATTGACTTTGGCTTTTGACAGTCGGTTTCTATATACATACATTGCACACATATGCATTTTCACACACTCACTTACATAATTGTTATATACTTTAATAATGGCGTTTCCCCCATTTCTGTATACCGTGCACTTAACGCACTCAGACTGAGCATTTTGACTATGCGCGTGGAGAGAATTACTTTCGTTTCAATTGAACTCCTGCAGCTCTAAATGTATCCAAAAACAAGTGGGAAAGCATTATCTTAGATTTTATACTCTTTTCGAACCTTTAGACAATTTTCACTCTGCCAACTGCAGTACTTTCATTAGCTGTGAAAATTGCTATCATATGAATCTAAATTTTCTATTAAAATATTATATTGATTTCCTGTTGTATGGCACTATAAGATATAGTGGTCTGATCCGGCCGGCTCCGATCAATGTGATGTCCCTTTAAATAATAAGTATCTGTGCAAAGTTTGATCACGATAGCTCAAAAACTGAGGGACTAGTTTGCATACATACAGACAGACAGACGGACATGGCTCGATCAATTTGTTTTATCATCCAAAGCATACTGGCAGTAACTTTTGGGGGTCTCCGACGCTTCCTTCTATGCTTCAGCACAAACTTAATATACTATTTTCTTCGAAAAGAGTATAAAAAATGGTATCACAAAGCTGTGCCTATTCTTACTTACTGTATTGAATAGGAGGATATAAGGAATTTTCAAATAACATTCTACCCTTCCGCTTGTTATAGCGTAGTTAATTATCGACTCAAAGCTTGCATATACTATATGTTGAATTTGATCAATTTGGCAAATTGATTGATACACTAAATTTAATGGCATTTCTATTGTAATATATTACAGTATACACTCGTATGTACAAATATTGTGGAACAAGACAAAATACAAACAAGTTTCTGTGTCGGGGATATTTATATTATGATATAATTTCAAATATTGTATCCTAACTTTAAATAAATATTTTTTTTCCTTTCTATATTGAGAAATTACTAATAATTTTTGTATTATTCTTTGGATTGATTGGGTTTATCTGGGATTTCTCCAATCCTTGTAACAAATGTTGGACAATTGCTTTAATTTTGTTATTGATATCCCCAGAACTTATCGTAATTTTAGGTTTATATCTTTAATTTAATATTTTAAATTGTATGTAAATGTGTTGTATACTTTTAAATGTTTAATAATTTTATATAAATTCTTTGTGTCGACAATAAATAAATAAATAAATATATTTATATTTTACGCCTATGTATATGCTATATAATAGTTCGCGACTAATTTGCAGATATCCCTCTGCACATGCTTCTTTCAAAATGGCATGCATTAAGAAATGAAGTAGGAACAATACAAAATGTTGTAATAAATTTCATTGCGAGCGGGAATCGATCCTCGGATCTCCGACCCACTCGGCTATCCAGCCATTACTTTTGCACCACATAACTGTTTAGCAAACTGCTGACAAGCTCGATTCAAGTGCAATTAGCACAAAACATATTTGCAGCTGACTTTATTTGCTTGGAGGTATATCTTACTTCAAAATATTTACCTATTACTCAATCGTTTTGCAATTTTAAACATTGTTGAGCTATCCGAATGTTCAAGTGAAGAAGGAAATTAAAATCGATAGCTTTAAAACATGGGATATAAGGCCAAAACCGACAAACAGTTGTATGGCAGCTATAAGATGTAGTGCTCCGATCCGGCCAGTTCCAACCAATTAGCTGTTCCTTTGATTAATAAGCTTATGTGCCAAGTTTCAAAGCGATAGTGTAAAAACTGAGGGACTAGTTTGCATACAGACAGACAGACAGACGGACATGGTTAGCTCAATTTGTTTTGTCAAATAATTTGTCCATTATGTAAGCATACTTAACTTTTGGGGGTATCAGATGATTCCTTATATGCATTAATAACTTCTTACAATAATTACATAAATAACAGAGATTTAGAAGGAACTCTAACCGTAGGGCACAACTTTTGTGAGAGATGTTCTATTATAAGGAGAGCAAATCGTTTGTCGAGGATTTTCTGATCTGTGCTGAAGAAACGATTTGTCAGCACAGATACTTCTTTCAATTTCAAGTAATGTCACTTGCCTTCTCCATCAAAACTTTGGCGGACCCAACCAACAAAAGGGCTTAGGTAAACGAAATGGATGAATAAATTTGTCTTTATTCATACATAATGATATGGAGATTAGTTACAGCTTGGTCGTATTAATTGATGTTAATCAAGCCGACCTTTCGTGGAGAGTAAATGTGTTCCTTGTCATCCAGCTTGAGGGCCTCCTCAATGTTGTTTGCGCGCAACTTTACCGATTGCAGAAGACCGGTGGACCATCCAATGTCCAGAGTGCGCTTCCGTATCCCACGGCTGGTGCCCATCAGGCCAAAGGTCAGGCATGTGGCATAGGCCTCCATCACTCCCCCCAAGTAACGGATGAAGTCGAGCGGCTTCAGATACAGCCTATTGGTTGTGGCCGACGACTGCAGCAGACAGACCAGCACCAAGGGCTGGCATTTGAACATGAATGCCACATAGACACCCAGGGGATCTATGGCCATGGCCTGCACCGGACCCAGTCGGCAAGGCCGCCAATTGCAGCGGAACAGGGTCAGGTCGATGACCAAATCGGTGCTCCAAGTAATCTTCGATTTGGGATCCAGCGCAACTTGGCTAGTTGTGGCGTACACCTTGCTGCCTCCCTTCACAACGAACATCAGTGCCATCTCGCAGCCTGTCCAGACGGCGGTCTGCAATTTCTTGCCATTGGTCAGACGCTTCTCCCAGAAGCGCAGATCATCGTACAAGCGGCGACTACCGATGTTCGACTTGAGGTAGCTCTGCAGAGCCCACATGTCTTTGGGGTAGCGCAGCAGCCACAGGTAGCTGCTCACCTGCGGCATGGGCAGCTGCTGCATTAGCTGCCCCTTATCAGGCAGCCAGATCTGTATGCACTGGCGAGGGCCCACTGTGGTGCAGGCCAGCTGTGTTCCATTCGCCAGCCACTGCAGATCGGTGGCGAAGTCAGCCTCATTGAAGCCCAGCCAAATGGGCTGCGGAGTGCCAAGGCTGGACAGCCAGAAGCAAATGCCACCGGCTCCACCCACTGCCAGATCGGACCAGGTGCCGGGTCCGTATCCGTAATAGGGCCGGAAGGCGGCGCAGCTGATGTGGCGCTGCTTCTCGCACACCAAGATCTGTGGTGGCAGCCAGGCCGGCTGCTGGAGGATTACCGCTGCATCGTCGCCGGTAAGCAGTGCCCGGGCGTTTATGGTCGGATGTAGGGCAACGAACCGGATCGCAGCATTGCTCCAGTTGGAGGTCTCGCTGCAGTCGGCTAGCGCCTTGGTTGTCGGTCCCAGCATGGATTTGTTGAATTTGGAACGGACGTAAGTCAGCAGCTGCTGGAACAGCATCTTAGACAGCATGGCCCAGCCCATCCAGAAGTTCATCAATAGCAATATCGGTTTCTGCCATAAGACATTCTTTATAGCTTTGATCCAATTGGTACTTTGGTCGACGCGAAATTGTTTATCAATTGAACGATTCATTTTAAAATATATAAACACTTTATTTGGGATTTTTTTTTTTAAAAGTTTGAACGTTTTTCAGCTCTTGCCGTCGATAGAGAAAGTGGAAAACTGGCTTGTGAGATGTATAGTCGGCATTAAGTCAACTTTATGCATGCCTACTTTGATCTAAGAAAATAACTAAATATTTTCATTCATATGATTTGAAAATTGGGGGTGGTATCCAAAAAGTGAAATATTTGTTACATGTATGCTATTCGAGATTATACATGCCAAATTTGGGGTCTCTAGCTTTTATAACTTTGAAGTTATGTCCCAAAAACGCTAGTCTAAAATCAAAATTTATCGATATCTTTTGAATGCGATAAGTTTCGATCAAATGAAATAAACTTGATCTGTCCCGGAATTAGGAGAACTTATGTTCCAAATATGAAGTCTCTAGCTCTAGTCTCTGATATCTGTTGTTCATACAGACGGACAGACGGACGACAGACGGACATGGCTAGATCGACTCGGCTGTTGATACTGATCAATAATATATATACTTTATATGGTCGGAGATGCTTCCTTATGCCTGTTACATACATTTGCACAAAACCATAATACCCTTTTTACCCATTTTTAATGGGTTCAGGGTATAAAAATGGTATCACAAAGCTGTGCCTATTCTTACTTACTGTATTGGATAAGAGGATATAAGGAATTTTCAAATAACATTCTACCCTTCCGCTTGTTGTAGCGTAGTTAATTATCGACTCAAAGCTTGCATATATATGTTGAATTTGATCAATTTGACAAATTGATTGATACACTAAATTTAATGGCATTTCTACTGTAATATATTACAGTATATACTCGTATGTACAAATATTGTGGAACAAGACAAAATACAAACAAGTTTTTGTGTCGGGGATATTTATATTATGATATAATTTCAAATATTGTATCCTAACTTTAAATAAATATTTTTTTTCTTTTCTATATTGACAAATTACTAATAATTTTTGTATTATTCTTTGGATTGATTGGGTTTTTCTGGGTTTCCCCAATCCTTGTAACAAATGTTGGACAATTGCTTTAATTTTGTTATTGATATCCCCAGAACTTATCGTAATTTTAGGTTTATATCTTTAATTTAATATTTTAAATTGTATGTAAATGTGTTGTATACTTTTAAATGTTTAATAATTTTATATAAATTCTTTGTGTCGACAATAAATAAATAAATAAATATATTTATATTTTACGCCTATGTATATGCTATATAATAGTTCGCGACTAATTTGCAGATATCCCTCTGCACATGCTTCTTTCAAAATGGCATGCATTAAGAAATGAAGTAGGAACAATACAAAATGTTGTAATAAATTTCATTGCGAGCGGGAATCGATCCTCGGATCTCCGACCCACTCGGCTATCCAGCCATTACTTTTGCATCACATAACTGTTTAGCAAACTGCTGACAAGCTCGATTCAAGTGCAATTAGCACAAAACATATTTGCAGCTGACTTTATTTGCTTGGATATACCTGTTACTTCAAAATATTTACCTATTACTCAATCGTTTTGCAATTTTAAACATTGTTGAGCTATCCGAATGTTCAAGTGAAGAAGGAAATTAAAATCGATAGCTTTAAAACATGGGATATAAGGCCAAAACCGACAAACAGTTGTATGGCAGCTATAAGATGTAGTGCTCCGATCCGGCCAGTTCCAACCAATTAGCTGTTCCTTTGATTAATAAGCTTATGTGCCAAGTTTCAAAGCGATAGTGTAAAAACTGAGGGACTAGTTTGCATACAGACAGACAGACAGACGGACATGGTTAGCTCAATTTGTTTTGTCAAATAATTTGTCCATTATGTAAGCATACTTAACTTTTGGGGGTATCAGATGATTCCTTATATGCATTAATAACTTCTTACAATAATTACATAAATAACAGAGATTTAGAAGGAACTCTAACCGTAGGGCACAACTTTTGTGAGAGATGTTCTATTATAAGGAGAGCAAATCGTTTGTCGAGGATTTTCTGATCTGTGCTGAAGAAACGATTTGTCAGCACAGATACTTCTTTCAATTTCAAGTAATGTCACTTGCCTTCTCCATCAAAACTTTGGCGGACTCAACCAACAAAAGGGCTTAGGTAAACGAAATGGATGAATAAATTTGTCTTTATTCATACATAATGATATGGAGATTAGTTACAGCTTGGTCGTATTAATTGATGTTAATCAAGCCGACCTTTCGTGGAGAGTAAATGTGTTCCTTGTCATCCAGCTTGAGGGCCTCCTCAATGTTGTTTGCGCGCAACTTTACCGATTGCAGAAGACCGGTGGACCATCCAATGTCCAGAGTGCGCTTCCGTATCCCACGGCTGGTGCCCATCAGGCCAAAGGTCAGGCATGTGGCATAGGCCTCCATCACTCCCCCCAAGTAACGGATGAAGTCGAGCGGCTTCAGATACAGCCTATTGGTTGTGGCCGACGACTGCAGCAGACAGACCAGCACCAAGGGCTGGCATTTGAACATGAATGCCACATAGACACCCAGGGGATCTATGGCCATGGCCTGCAGCGGACCCAGTCGGCAAGGCCGCCAATTGCAGCGGAACAGGGTCAGGTCGATGACCAAATCGGTGCTCCAAGTAATCTTCGATTTGGGATCCAGCGCAACTTGGCTAGTTGTGGCGTACACCTTGCTGCCTCCCTTCACAACGAACATCAGTGCCATCTCGCAGCCTGTCCAGACGGCGGTCTGCAATTTCTTGCCATTGGTCAGACGCTTCTCCCAGAAGCGCAGATCATCGTACAAGCGGCGACTACCGATGTTCGACTTGAGGTAGCTCTGCAGAGCCCACATGTCTTTGGGGTAGCGCAGCAGCCACAGGTAGCTGCTCACCTGCGGCATGGGCAGCTGCTGCATTAGCTGCCCCTTATCAGGCAGCCAGATCTGTATGCACTGGCGAGGGCCCACTGTGGTGCAGGCCAGCTGTGTTCCATTCGCCAGCCACTGCAGATCGGTGGCGAAGTCAGCCTCGTTGTAGCCCAGCCAAATGGGCTGCGGAGTGCCGAGGCTGGACAGCCAGAAGCAAATGCCGCCGGCTCCACCCACTGCCAGATCGGACCAGGTGCCGGGTCCGTATCCGTAATAGGGCCGGAAGGCGGCGCAGCTGATGTGGCGCTGCTTCTCGCACACCAAGATCTGTGGTGGCAGCCAGGCCGGCTGCTGGAGGATTACCGCTGCATCGTCGCCGGTAAGCAGTGCCCGGGCGTTTATGGTCGGATGTAGGGCAACGAACCGGATCGCAGCATTGCTCCAGTTGGAGGTCTCGCTGCAGTCGGCTAGCGCCTTGGTTGTCGGTCCCAGCATGGATTTGTTGAATTTGGAACGGACGTAAGTCAGCAGCTGCTGGAACAGCATCTTAGACAGCATGGCCCAGCCCATCCAGAAGTTCATCAATAGCAATATCGGTTTCTGCCATAAGACATTCTTTATAGCTTTGATCCAATAGTTACTTTGGTCGACGCGAAATTGTTTATCAATTGAACGATTCATTTTAAAATATATAAACACTTTATTTGGGATTTTTTTTTTAAAAGTTTGAACGTTTTTCAGCTCTTGCCGTCGATAGAGAAAGTGGAAAACTGGCTTGTGAGATGTATAGTCGGCATTAAGTCAACTTTATGCATGCCTACTTTGATCTAAGAAAATAACTAAATATTTTCATTCATATGATTTGAAAATTGGGGGGTGGTATCCAAAAAGTGAAATATTTGTTACATGTGTATGCTATTCGAGATTATACATGCCAAATTTGGGGTCTCTAGCTTTATAACTTTGAAGTTATGTCCCAAAAACGCTAGTCTAAAATCAAAATTTATCGATATCTTTTGAATGCGATAAGTTTCGATCAAATGAAATAAACTTGATCTGTCCCGGAATTAGGAGAACTTATGTTCCAAATATGAAGTCTCTAGCTCTAGTCTCTGATATCTGTGTGTTCATACAGACGGACAGACGGACAGACAGACGGACATGGCTAGATCGACTCGGCTGTTGATACTGATCAATAATATATATACTTTATATGGTCGGAGATGCTTCCTTATGCCTGTTACATACATTTGCGCAAACCATAATACCCTTTTTACCCATTTTTAATGGGTTCAGGGTATAAAAATGGTATCACAAAGCTGTGCCTATTCTTACTTACTGTATTGGATAAGAGGATATAAGGAATTTTCAAATAACATTCTACCCTTCCGCTTGTTGTAGCGTAGTTAATTATCGACTCAAAGCTTGCATATACTATATGTTGAATTTGATCAATTTGACAAATTGATTGATACACTAAATTTAATGGCATTTCTATTGTAATATATTACAGTATACACTCGTATGTACAAATATTGTGGAACAAGACAAAATACAAACAAGTTTCTGTGTCGGGGATATTTATATTATGATATAATTTCAAATATTGTATCCTAACTTTAAATAAATATTTTTTTTCCTTTCTATATTGAGAAATTACTAATAATTTTTGTATTATTCTTTGGATTGATTGGGTTTCTCTGGGATTTCTCCAATCCTTGTAACAAATGTTGGACAATTGCTTTAATTTTGTTATTGATATCCCCAGAACTTATCGTAATTTTAGGTTTATATCTTTAATTTAATATTTTAAATTGTATGTAAATGTGTTGTATACTTTTAAATGTTTAATAATTTTATATAAATTCTTTGTGTCGACAATAAATAAATAAATAAATATATTTATATTTTACGCCTATGTATATGCTATATAATAGTTCGCGACTAATTTGCAGATATCCCTCTGCACATGCTTCTTTCAAAATGGCATGCATTAAGAAATGAAGTAGGAACAATACAAAATGTTGTAATAAATTTCATTGCGAGCGGGAATCGATCCTCGGATCTCCGACCCACTCGGCTATCCAGCCATTACTTTTGCACCACATAACTGTTTAGCAAACTGCTGACAAGCTCGATTCAAGTGCAATTAGCACAAAACATATTTGCAGCTGACTTTATTTGCTTGGATATACCTGTTACTTCAAAATATTTACCTATTACTCAATCGTTTTGCAATTTTAAACATTGTTGAGCTATCCGAATGTTCAAGTGAAGAAGGAAATTAAAATCGATAGCTTTAAAACATGGGATATAAGGCCAAAACCGACAAACAGTTGTATGGCAGCTATAAGATGTAGTGCTCCGATCCGGCCAGTTCCAACCAATTAGCTGTTCCTTTGATTAATAAGCTTATGTGCCAAGTTTCAAAGCGATAGTGTAAAAACTGAGGGACTAGTTTGCATACAGACAGACAGACAGACGGACATGGTTAGCTCAATTTGTTTTGTCAAATAATTTGTCCATTATGTAAGCATACTTAACTTTTGGGGGTATCAGATGATTCCTTATATGCATTAATAACTTCTTACAATAATTACATAAATAACAGAGATTTAGAAGGAACTCTAACCGTAGGGCACAACTTTTGTGAGAGATGTTCTATTATAAGGAGAGCAAATCGTTTGTCGAGGATTTTCTGATCTGTGCTGAAGAAACGATTTGTCAGCACAGATACTTCTTTCAATTTCAAGTAATGTCACTTGCCTTCTCCATCAAAACTTTGGCGGACTCAGCCAACAAAAGGGCTTAGGTAAACGAAATGGATGAATAAATTTGTCTTTATTCATACATAATGATATGGAGATTAGTTACAGCTTGGTCGAATTAATTGATGTTAATCAAGCCGACCTTTCGTGGAGAGTAAATGTGTTCCTTGTCATCCAGCTTGAGGGCCTCCTCAATGTTGTTTGCGCGCAACTTTACCGATTGCAGAAGACCGGTGGACCATCCAATGTCTAGAGTGCGCTTCCGTATCCCACGGCTGGTGCCCATCAGGCCAAAGGTCAGGCATGTGGCATAGGCCTCCATCTCTGCCCCCAAGTAACGGATGAAGTCGAGCGGCTTCAGATACAGCCTATTGGTTGTGGCCGACGACTGCAGCAGACAGACCAGCACCAAGGGCTGGCATTTGAACATGAATGCCACATAGACACCCAGGGGATCTATGGCCATGGCCTGCAGCGGACCCAGTCGGCAAGGCCGCCAATTGCAGCGGAACAGGGTCAGGTCGATGACCAAATCGGTGCTCCAAGTAATCTTCGATTTGGGATCCAGCGCAACTTGGCTAGTTGTGGCGTACACCTTGCTGCCTCCCTTCACAACGAACATCAGTGCCATCTCGCAGCCTGTCCAGACGGCGGTCTGCAATTTCTTGCCATTGGTCAGACGCTTCTCCCAGAAGCGCAGATCATCGTACAAGCGGCGACTACCGATGTTCGACTTGAGGTAGCTCTGCAGAGCCCACATGTCTTTGGGGTAGCGCAGCAGCCACAGGTAGCTGCTCACCTGCGGCATGGGCATCTGCTGCATTAGCTGCCCCTTATCAGGCAGCCAGATCTGTATGCACTGGCGAGGGCCCACTGTGGTGCAGGCCAGCTGTGTTCCATTCGCCAGCCACTGCAGATCGGTGGCGAAGTCAGCCTCATTGAAGCCCAGCCAAATGGGCTGCGGAGTGCCAAGGCTGGACAGCCAGAAGCAAATGCCGCCGGCTCCACCCACTGCCAGATCGGACCAGGTGCCGGGTCCGTATCCGTAATAGGGCCGGAAGGCGGCGCAGCTGATGTGGCGCTGCTTCTCGCACACCAAGATCTGTGGTGGCAGCCAGGCCGGCTGCTGGAGGATTACCGCTGCATCGTCGCCGGTAAGCAGTGCCCGGGCGTTTATGGTCGGATGTAGGGCAACGAACCGGATCGCAGCATTGCTCCAGTTGGAGGTCTCGCTGCAGTCGGCTAGCGCCTTGGTTGTCGGTCCCAGCATGGATTTGTTGAATTTGGAACGGACGTAAGTCAGCAGCTGCTGGAACAGCATCTTAGACAGCATGGCCCAGCCCATCCAGAAGTTCATCAATAGCAATATCGGTTTCTGCCATAAGACATTCTTTATAGCTTTGATCCAATAGTTACTTTGGTCGACGCGAAATTGTTTATCAATTGAACGATTCATTTTAAAATATATAAACACTTTATTTGGGATTTTTTTTTTAAAAGTTTGAACGTTTTTCAGCTCTTGCCGTCGATAGAAAAAGTGGAAAACTGACTAGTGAGATGTATAGTCGGCATTAAGTCAACTTTATGCATGCCTACTTTGATCTAAGAAAATAACTAAATATTTTCATTCATATGATTTGAAAATTGGGGGGTGGTATCCAAAAAGTGAAATATTTGTTACATGTGTATGCTATTCGAGATTATACATGCCAAATTTGGGGTCTCTAGCTTTTATAACTTTGAAGTTATGTCCCAAAAACGCTAGTCTAAAATCAAAATTTATCGATAACTTTTGAATGCGATAAGTTTCGATCAAATGAAATAAACTTGATCTGTCCCGGAATTAGGAGAACTTATGTTCCAAATATGAAGTCTCTAGCTCTAGTCTCTGATATCTGTGTGTTCATACAGACGGACAGACGGACAGACAGACGGACATGGCTAGATCGACTCGGCTGTTGATACTGATCAATAATATATATACTTTATATGGTCGGAGATGCTTCCTTATGCCTGTTACATACATTTGCACAAAACCATAATACCCTTTTTACCCATTTTTAATGGGTTCAGGGTATAAAAATGGTATCACAAAGCTGTGCCTATTCTTACTTACTGTATTGGATAAGAGGATATAAGGAATTTTCAAATAACATTCTACCCTTCCGCTTGTTGTAGCGTAGTTAATTATCGACTCAAAGCTTGCATATACTATATGTTGAATTTGATCAATTTGACAAATTGATTGATACACTAAATTTAATGGCATTTCTATTGTAATATATTACAGTATACACTCGTATGTACAAATATTGTGGAACAAGACAAAATACAAACAAGTTTCTGTGTCGGGGATATTTATATTATGATATAATTTCAAATATTGTATCCTAACTTTAAATAAATATTTTTTTTCCTTTCTATATTGAGAAATTACTAATAATTTTTGTATTATTCTTTGGATTGATTGGGTTTCTCTGGGATTTCTCCAATCCTTGTAACAAATGTTGGACAATTGCTTTAATTTTGTTATTGATATCCCCAGAACTTATCGTAATTTTAGGTTTATATCTTTAATTTAATATTTTAAATTGTATGTAAATGTGTTGTATACTTTTAAATGTTTAATAATTTTATATAAATTCTTTGTGTCGACAATAAATAAATAAATAAATATATTTATATTTTACGCCTATGTATATGCTATATAATAGTTCGCGACTAATTTGCAGATATCCCTCTGCACATGCTTCTTTCAAAATGGCATGCATTAAGAAATGAAGTAGGAACAATACAAAATGTTGTAATAAATTTCATTGCGAGCGGGAATCGATCCTCGGATCTCCGACCCACTCGGCTATCCAGCCATTACTTTTGCATCACACAACTGTTTAGCAAACTGCTGACAAGCTCGATTCAAGTGCAATTAGCACAAAACATATTTGCAGCTGACTCTATTTGCTTGGATA
Source organism: Drosophila flavopinicola (assembly GCA_035042425.1). Classification (NCBI taxonomy): domain Eukaryota; kingdom Metazoa; phylum Arthropoda; class Insecta; order Diptera; family Drosophilidae; genus Drosophila; species Drosophila flavopinicola. The sequence continues at coordinate 210,819 of JAWNLL010000447.1, read as the reverse complement.
TACCTGTTACTTCAAAATATTTGCCTATTACTCAATCGTTTTGCAATTTTAAACATTGTTGAGCTATCCGAATGTTCAAGTGAAGAAGGAAATTAAAATCGATAGCTTTAAAACATGGGATATAAGGCCAAAACCGACAAACAGTTGTATGGCAGCTATAAGATGTAGTGCTCCGATCCGGCCAGTTCCAACCAATTAGCTGTTCCTTTGATTAATAAGCTTATGTGCCAAGTTTCAAAGCGATAGTGTAAAAACTGAGGGACTAGTTTGCATACAGACAGACAGACAGACGGACATGGTTAGCTCAATTTGTTTTGTCAAATAATTTGTCCATTATGTAAGCATACTTAACTTTTGGGGGTATCAGATGATTCCTTATATGCATTAATAACTTCTTACAATAATTACATAAATAACAGAGATTTAGAAGGAACTCTAACCGTAGGGCACAACTTTTGTGAGAGATGTTCTATTATAAGGAGAGCAAATCGTTTGTCGAGGATTTTCTGATCTGTGCTGAAGAAACGATTTGTCAGCACAGATACTTCTTTCAATTTCAAGTAATGTCACTTGCCTTCTCCATCAAAACTTTGGCGGACTCAGCCAACAAAAGGGCTTAGGTAAACGAAATGGATGAATAAATTTGTCTTTATTCATACATAATGATATGGAGATTAGTTACAGCTTGGTCGTATTAATTGATGTTAATCAAGCCGACCTTTCGTGGAGAGTAAATGTGTTCCTTGTCATCCAGCTTGAGGGCCTCCTCAATGTTGTTTGCGCGCAACTTTACCGATTGCAGAAGACCGGTGGACCATCCAATGTCCAGAGTGCGCTTCCGTATCCCACGGCTGGTGCCCATCAGGCCAAAGGTCAGGCATGTGGCATAGGCCTCCATCACTCCCCCCAAGTAACGGATGAAGTCGAGCGGCTTCAGATACAGCCTATTGGTTGTGGCCGACGACTGCAGCAGACAGACCAGCACCAAGGGCTGGCATTTGAACATGAATGCCACATAGACACCCAGGGGATCTATGGCCATGGCCTGCACCGGACCCAGTCGGCAAGGCCGCCAATTGCAGCGGAACAGGGTCAGGTCGATGACCAAATCGGTGCTCCAAGTAATCTTCGATTTGGGATCCAGCGCAACTTGGCTAGTTGTGGCGTACACCTTGCTGCCTCCCTTCACAACGAACATCAGTGCCATCTCGCAGCCTGTCCAGACGGCGGTCTGCAATTTCTTGCCATTGGTCAGACGCTTCTCCCAGAAGCGCAGATCATCGTACAAGCGGCGACTACCGATGTTCGACTTGAGGTAGCTCTGCAGAGCCCACATGTCTTTGGGGTAGCGCAGCAGCCACAGGTAGCTGCTCACCTGCGGCATGGGCATCTGCTGCATTAGCTGCCCCTTATCAGGCAGCCAGATCTGTATGCACTGGCGAGGGCCCACTGTGGTGCAGGCCAGCTGTGTTCCATTCGCCAGCCACTGCAGATCGGTGGCGAAGTCAGCCTCATTGAAGCCCAGCCAAATGGGCTGCGGAGTGCCAAGGCTGGACAGCCAGAAGCAAATGCCGCCGGCTCCACCCACTGCCAGATCGGACCAGGTGCCGGGTCCGTATCCGTAATAGGGCCGGAAGGCGGCGCAGCTGATGTGGCGCTGCTTCTCGCACACCAAGATCTGTGGTGGCAGCCAGGCCGGCTGCTGGAGGATTACCGCTGCATCGTCGCCGGTAAGCAGTGCCCGGGCGTTTATGGTCGGATGTAGGGCAACGAACCGGATCGCAGCATTGCTCCAGTTGGAGGTCTCGCTGCAGTCGGCTAGCGCCTTGGTTGTCGGTCCCAGCATGGATTTGTTGAATTTGGAACGGACGTAAGTCAGCAGCTGCTGGAACAGCATCTTAGACAGCATGGCCCAGCCCATCCAGAAGTTCATCAATAGCAATATCGGTTTCTGCCATAAGACATTCTTTATAGCTTTGATCCAATAGTTACTTTGGTCGACGCGAAATTGTTTATCAATTGAACGATTCATTTTAAAATATATAAACACTTTATTTGGGATTTTTTTTTTTAAAAGTTTGAACGTTTTTCAGCTCTTGCCGTCGATAGAAAAAGTGGAAAACTGACTAGTGAGATGTATAGTCGGCATTAAGTCAACTTTATGCATGCCTACTTTGATCTAAGAAAATAACTAAATATTTTCATTCATATGATTTGAAAATTGGGGGGTGGTATCCAAAAAGTGAAATATTTGTTACATGTGTATGCTATTCGAGATTATACATGCCAAATTTGGGGTCTCTAGCTTTTATAACTTTGAAGTTATGTCCCCAAAAACGCTTAGTCTAAAATCAAAATTTATCGATATCTTTTGAATGCGATAAGTTTCGATCAAATGAAATAAACTTGATCTGTCCCGAATTAGAGAACTTATGTTCCAAATATGAAGTCTCTAGCTCTAGTCTCTGATATCTGTGTGTTCATACAGACGGACAGACGGACAGACAGACGGACATGGCTAGATCGACTCGGCTGTTGATACTGATCAATAATATATATACTTTATATGGTCGGAGATGCTTCCTTATGCCTGTTACATACATTTGCCAAAACCATAATACCCTTTTTACCCATTTTTAATGGGTTCAGGGTATAAAAATGGTATCACAAAGCTGTGCCTATTCTTACTTACTGTATTGGATAAGAGGATATAAGGAATTTTCAAATAACATTCTACCCTTCCGCTTGTTGTAGCGTAGTTAATTATCGACTCAAAGCTTGCATATACTATATGTTGAATTTGATCAATTTGACAAATTGATTGATACACTAAATTTAATGGCATTTCTATTGTAATATATTACAGTATACACTCGTATGTACAAATATTGTGGAACAAGACAAAATACAAACAAGTTTCTGTGTCGGGGATATTTATATTATGATATAATTTCAAATATTGTATCCTAACTTTAAATAAATATTTTTTTTCCTTTCTATATTGAGAAATTACTAATAATTTTTGTATTATTCTTTGGATTGATTGGGTTTCTCTGGGATTTCTCCAATCCTTGTAACAAATGTTGGACAATTGCTTTAATTTTGTTATTGATATCCCCAGAACTTATCGTAATTTTAGGTTTATATCTTTAATTTAATATTTTAAATTGTATGTAAATGTGTTGTATACTTTTAAATGTTTAATAATTTTATATAAATTCTTTGTGTCGACAATAAATAAATAAATAAATATATTTATATTTTACGCCTATGTATATGCTATATAATAGTTCGCGACTAATTTGCAGATATCCCTCTGCACATGCTTCTTTCAAAATGGCATGCATTAAGAAATGAAGTAGGAACAATACAAAATGTTGTAATAAATTTCATTGCGAGCGGGAATCGATCCTCGGATCTCCGACCCACTCGGCTATCCAGCCATTACTTTTGCACCACATAACTGTTTAGCAAACTGCTGACAAGCTCGATTCAAGTGCAATTAGCACAAAACATATTTGCAGCTGACTTTATTTGCTTGGATATACCTGTTACTTCAAAATATTTCCCTATTACTCAATCGTTTTGCAATTTTAAACATTGTTGAGCTATCCGAATGTTCAAGTGAAGAAGGAAATTAAAATCGATAGCTTTAAAACATGGGATATAAGGCCAAAACCGACAAACAGTTGTATGGCAGCTATAAGATGTAGTGCTCCGATCCGGCCAGTTCCAACCAATTAGCTGTTCCTTTGATTAATAAGCTTATGTGCCAAGTTTCAAAGCGATAGTGTAAAAACTGAGGGACTAGTTTGCATACAGACAGACAGACAGACGGACATGGTTAGCTCAATTTGTTTTGTCAAATAATTTGTCCATTATGTAAGCATACTTAACTTTTGGGGGTATCAGATGATTCCTTATATGCATTAATAACTTCTTACAATAATTACATAAATAACAGAGATTTAGAAGGAACTCTAACCGTAGGGCACAACTTTTGTGAGAGATGTTCTATTATAAGGAGAGCAAATCGTTTGTCGAGGATTTTCTGATCTGTGCTGAAGAAACGATTTGTCAGCACAGATACTTCTTTCAATTTCAAGTAATGTCACTTGCCTTCTCCATCAAAACTTTGGCGGACTCAGCCAACAAAAGGGCTTAGGTAAACGAAATGGATGAATAAATTTGTCTTTATTCATACATAATGATATGGAGATTAGTTACAGCTTGGTCGAATTAATTGATGTTAATCAAGCCGACCTTTCGTGGAGAGTAAATGTGTTCCTTGTCATCCAGCTTGAGGGCCTCCTCAATGTTGTTTGCGCGCAACTTTACCGATTGCAGAAGACCGGTGGACCATCCAATGTCCAGAGTGCGCTTCCGTATCCCACGGCTGGTGCCCATCAGGCCAAAGGTCAGGCATGTGGCATAGGCCTCCATCTCTCCCCCCAAGTAACGGATGAAGTCGAGCGGCTTCAGATACAGCCTATTGGTTGTGGCCGACGACTGCAGCAGACAGACCAGCACCAAGGGCTGGCATTTGAACATGAATGCCACATAGACACCCAGGGGATCTATGGCCATGGCCTGCAGCGGACCCAGTCGGCAAGGCCGCCAATTGCAGCGGAACAGGGTCAGGTCGATGACCAAATCGGTGCTCCAAGTAATCTTCGATTTGGGATCCAGCGCAACTTGGCTAGTTGTGGCGTACACCTTGCTGCCTCCCTTCACAACGAACATCAGTGCCATCTCGCAGCCTGTCCAGACGGCGGTCTGCAATTTCTTGCCATTGGTCAGACGCTTCTCCCAGAAGCGCAGATCATCGTACAAGCGGCGACTACCGATGTTCGACTTGAGGTAGCTCTGCAGAGCCCACATGTCTTTGGGGTAGCGCAGCAGCCACAGGTAGCTGCTCACCTGCGGCATGGGCATCTGCTGCATTAGCTGCCCCTTATCAGGCAGCCAGATCTGTATGCACTGGCGAGGGCCCACTGTGGTGCAGGCCAGCTGTGTTCCATTCGCCAGCCACTGCAGATCGGTGGCGAAGTCAGCCTCATTGAAGCCCAGCCAAATGGGCTGCGGAGTGCCAAGGCTGGACAGCCAGAAGCAAATGCCGCCGGCTCCACCCACTGCCAGATCGGACCAGGTGCCGGGTCCGTATCCGTAATAGGGCCGGAAGGCGGCGCAGCTGATGTGGCGCTGCTTCTCGCACACCAAGATCTGTGGTGGCAGCCAGGCCGGCTGCTGGAGGATTACCGCTGCATCGTCGCCGGTAAGCAGTGCCCGGGCGTTTATGGTCGGATGTAGGGCAACGAACCGGATCGCAGCATTGCTCCAGTTGGAGGTCTCGCTGCAGTCGGCTAGCGCCTTGGTTGTCGGTCCCAGCATGGATTTGTTGAATTTGGAACGGACGTAAGTCAGCAGCTGCTGGAACAGCATCTTAGACAGCATGGCCCAGCCCATCCAGAAGTTCATCAATAGCAATATCGGTTTCTGCCATAAGACATTCTTTATAGCTTTGATCCAATAGTTACTTTGGTCGACGCGAAATTGTTTATCAATTGAACGATTCATTTTAAAATATATAAACACTTTATTTGGGATTTTTTTTTTTAAAAGTTTGAACGTTTTTCAGCTCTTGCCGTCGATAGAAAAAGTGGAAAACTGACTAGTGAGATGTATAGTCGGCATTAAGTCAACTTTATGCATGCCTACTTTGATCTAAGAAAATAACTAAATATTTTCATTCATATGATTTGAAAATTGGGGGGTGGTATCCAAAAAGTGAAATATTTGTTACATGTGTATGCTATTCGAGATTATACATGCCAAATTTGGGGTCTCTAGCTTTTATAACTTTGAAGTTATGTCCCAAAAACGCTAGTCTAAAATCAAAATTTATCGATAACTTTTGAATGCGATAAGTTTCGATCAAATGAAATAAACTTGATCTGTCCCGGAATTAGGAGAACTTATGTTCCAAATATGAAGTCTCTAGCTCTAGTCTCTGATATCTGTGTGTTCATACAGACGGACAGACGGACAGACAGACGGACATGGCTAGATCGACTCGGCTGTTGATACTGATCAATAATATATATACTTTATATGGTCGGAGATGCTTCCAGCCTGTTACATACATTTGCCAAAACCATATACTTTTTACCCATTTTTAATGGGTTCAGGGTATAAAAATGGTGTATCACAAAGCTGTGCCTATTCTTACTTACTGTATTGGATAAGAGGATATAAGGAATTTTCAAATAACATTCTACCCTTCCGCTTGTTGTAGCGTAGTTAATTATCGACTCAAAGCTTGCATATACTATATGTTGAATTTGATCAATTTGACAAATTGATTGATACACTAAATTTAATGGCATTTCTATTGTAATATATTACAGTATACACTCGTATGTACAAATATTGTGGAACAAGACAAAATACAAACAAGTTTCTGTGTCGGGGATATTTATATTATGATATAATTTCAAATATTGTATCCTAACTTTAAATAAATATTTTTTTTCCTTTCTATATTGAGAAATTACTAATAATTTTTGTATTATTCTTTGGATTGATTGGGTTTCTCTGGGATTTCTCCAATCCTTGTAACAAATGTTGGACAATTGCTTTAATTTTGTTATTGATATCCCCAGAACTTATCGTAATTTTAGGTTTATATCTTTAATTTAATATTTTAAATTGTATGTAAATGTGTTGTATACTTTTAAATGTTTAATAATTTTATATAAATTCTTTGTGTCGACAATAAATAAATAAATAAATATATTTATATTTTACGCCTATGTATATGCTATATAATAGTTCGCGACTAATTTGCAGATATCCCTCTGCACATGCTTCTTTCAAAATGGCATGCATTAAGAAATGAAGTAGGAACAATACAAAATGTTGTAATAAATTTCATTGCGACCGGGAATCGATCCTCGGATCTCCGACCCACTCGGCTATCCAGCCATTACTTTTGCACCACATAACTGTTTAGCAAACTGCTGACAAGCTCGATTCAAGTGCAATTAGCACAAAACATATTTGCAGCTGACTTTATTTGCTTGGATATACCTGTTACTTCAAAATATTTACCTATTACTCAATCGTTTTGCAATTTTAAACATTGTTGAGCTATCCGAATGTTCAAGTGAAGAAGGAAATTAAAATCGATAGCTTTAAAACATGGGATATAAGGCCAAAACCGACAAACAGTTGTATGGCAGCTATAAGATGTAGTGCTCCGATCCGGCCAGTTCCAACCAATTAGCTGTTCCTTTGATTAATAAGCTTATGTGCCAAGTTTCAAAGCGATAGTGTAAAAACTGAGGGACTAGTTTGCATACAGACAGACAGACAGACGGACATGGTTAGCTCAATTTGTTTTGTCAAATAATTTGTCCATTATGTAAGCATACTTAACTTTTGGGGGTATCAGATGATTCCTTATATGCATTAATAACTTCTTACAATAATTACATAAATAACAGAGATTTAGAAGGAACTCTAACCGTAGGGCACAACTTTTGTGAGAGATGTTCTATTATAAGGAGAGCAAATCGTTTGTCGAGGATTTTCTGATCTGTGCTGAAGAAACGATTTGTCAGCACAGATACTTCTTTCAATTTCAAGTAATGTCACTTGCCTTCTCCATCAAAACTTTGGCGGACTCAGCCAACAAAAGGGCTTAGGTAAACGAAATGGATGAATAAATTTGTCTTTATTCATACATAATGATATGGAGATTAGTTACAGCTTGGTCGAATTAATTGATGTTAATCAAGCCGACCTTTCGTGGAGAGTAAATGTGTTCCTTGTCATCCAGCTTGAGGGCCTCCTCAATGTTGTTTGCGCGCAACTTTACCGATTGCAGAAGACCGGTGGACCATCCAATGTCCAGAGTGCGCTTCCGTATCCCACGGCTGGTGCCCATCAGGCCAAAGGTCAGGCATGTGGCATAGGCCTCCATCTCTGCCCCCAAGTAACGGATGAAGTCGAGCGGCTTCAGATACAGCCTATTGGTTGTGGCCGACGACTGCAGCAGACAGACCAGCACCAAGGGCTGGCATTTGAACATGAATGCCACATAGACACCCAGGGGATCTATGGCCATGGCCTGCAGCGGACCCAGTCGGCAAGGCCGCCAATTGCAGCGGAACAGGGTCAGGTCGATGACCAAATCGGTGCTCCAAGTAATCTTCGATTTGGGATCCAGCGCAACTTGGCTAGTTGTGGCGTACACCTTGCTGCCTCCCTTCACAACGAACATCAGTGCCATCTCGCAGCCTGTCCAGACGGCGGTCTGCAATTTCTTGCCATTGGTCAGACGCTTCTCCCAGAAGCGCAGATCATCGTACAAGCGGCGACTACCGATGTTCGACTTGAGGTAGCTCTGCAGAGCCCACATGTCTTTGGGGTAGCGCAGCAGCCACAGGTAGCTGCTCACCTGCGGCATGGGCATCTGCTGCATTAGCTGCCCCTTATCAGGCAGCCAGATCTGTATGCACTGGCGAGGGCCCACTGTGGTGCAGGCCAGCTGTGTTCCATTCGCCAGCCACTGCAGATCGGTGGCGAAGTCAGCCTCATTGAAGCCCAGCCAAATGGGCTGCGGAGTGCCAAGGCTGGACAGCCAGAAGCAAATGCCGCCGGCTCCACCCACTGCCAGATCGGACCAGGTGCCGGGTCCGTATCCGTAATAGGGCCGGAAGGCGGCGCAGCTGATGTGGCGCTGCTTCTCGCACACCAAGATCTGTGGTGGCAGCCAGGCCGGCTGCTGGAGGATTACCGCTGCATCGTCGCCGGTAAGCAGTGCCCGGGCGTTTATGGTCGGATGTAGGGCAACGAACCGGATCGCAGCATTGCTCCAGTTGGAGGTCTCGCTGCAGTCGGCTAGCGCCTTGGTTGTCGGTCCCAGCATGGATTTGTTGAATTTGGAACGGACGTAAGTCAGCAGCTGCTGGAACAGCATCTTAGACAGCATGGCCCAGCCCATCCAGAAGTTCATCAATAGCAATATCGGTTTCTGCCATAAGACATTCTTTATAGCTTTGATCCAATAGTTACTTTGGTCGACGCGAAATTGTTTATCAATTGAACGATTCATTTTAAAATATATAAACACTTTATTTGGGATTTTTTTTTTAAAAGTTTGAACGTTTTTCAGCTCTTGCCGTCGATAGAAAAAGTGGAAAACTGACTAGTGAGATGTATAGTCGGCATTAAGTCAACTTTATGCATGCCTACTTTGATCTAAGAAAATAACTAAATATTTTCATTCATATGATTTGAAAATTGGGGGGTGGTATCCAAAAAGTGAAATATTTGTTACATGTGTATGCTATTCGAGATTATACATGCCAAATTTGGGGTCTCTAGCTTTTATAACTTTGAAGTTATGTCCCAAAAACGCTAGTCTAAAATCAAAATTTATCGATAACTTTTGAATGCGATAAGTTTCGATCAAATGAAATAAACTTGATCTGTCCCGGAATTAGGAGAACTTATGTTCCAAATATGAAGTCTCTAGCTCTAGTCTCTGATATCTGTGTGTTCATACAGACGGACAGACGGACAGACAGACGGACATGGCTAGATCGACTCGGCTGTTGATACTGATCAATAATATATATACTTTATATGGTCGGAGATGCTTCCTTATGCCTGTTACATACATTTGCACAAAACCATAATACCCTTTTACCCATTTTTAATGGGTTCAGGGTATAAAAATGGTATCACAAAGCTGTGCCTATTCTTACTTACTGTATTGGATAAGAGGATATAAGGAATTTTCAAATAACATTCTACCCTTCCGCTTGTTGTAGCGTAGTTAATTATCGACTCAAAGCTTGCATATACTATATGTTGAATTTGATCAATTTGACAAATTGATTGATACACTAAATTTAATGGCATTTCTATTGTAATATATTACAGTATACACTCGTATGTACAAATATTGTGGAACAAGACAAAATACAAACAAGTTTCTGTGTCGGGGATATTTATATTATGATATAATTTCAAATATTGTATCCTAACTTTAAATAAATATTTTTTTTCCTTTCTATATTGAGAAATTACTAATAATTTTTGTATTATTCTTTGGATTGATTGGGTTTCTCTGGGATTTCTCCAATCCTTGTAACAAATGTTGGACAATTGCTTTAATTTTGTTATTGATATCCCCAGAACTTATCGTAATTTTAGGTTTATATCTTTAATTTAATATTTTAAATTGTATGTAAATGTGTTGTATACTTTTAAATGTTTAATAATTTTATATAAATTCTTTGTGTCGACAATAAATAAATAAATAAATATATTTATATTTTACGCCTATGTATATGCTATATAATAGTTCGCGACTAATTTGCAGATATCCCTCTGCACATGCTTCTTTCAAAATGGCATGCATTAAGAAATGAAGTAGGAACAATACAAAATGTTGTAATAAATTTCATTGCGAGCGGGAATCGATCCTCGGATCTCCGACCCACTCGGCTATCCAGCCATTACTTTTGCACCACATAACTGTTTAGCAAACTGCTGACAAGCTCGATTCAAGTGCAATTAGCACAAAACATATTTGCAGCTGACTTTATTTGCTTGGATATACCTGTTACTTCAAAATATTTACCTATTACTCAATCGTTTTGCAATTTTAAACATTGTTGAGCTATCCGAATGTTCAAGTGAAGAAGGAAATTAAAATCGATAGCTTTAAAACATGGGATATAAGGCCAAAACCGACAAACAGTTGTATGGCAGCTATAAGATGTAGTGCTCCGATCCGGCCAGTTCCAACCAATTAGCTGTTCCTTTGATTAATAAGCTTATGTGCCAAGTTTCAAAGCGATAGTGTAAAAACTGAGGGACTAGTTTGCATACAGACAGACAGACAGACGGACATGGTTAGCTCAATTTGTTTTGTCAAATAATTTGTCCATTATGTAAGCATACTTAACTTTTGGGGGTATCAGATGATTCCTTATATGCATTAATAACTTCTTACAATAATTACATAAATAACAGAGATTTAGAAGGAACTCTAACCGTAGGGCACAACTTTTGTAAGAGATGTTCTATTATAAGGAGAGCAAATCGTTTGTCGAGGATTTTCTGATCTGTGCTGAAGAAACGATTTGTCAGCACAGATACTTCTTTCAATTTCAAGTAATGTCACTTGCCTTCTCCATCAAAACTTTGGCGGACTCAGCCAACAAAAGGGCTTAGGTAAACGAAATGGATGAATAAATTTGTCTTTATTCATACATAATGATATGGAGATTAGTTACAGCTTGGTCGAATTAATTGATGTTAATCAAGCCGACCTTTCGTGGAGAGTAAATGTGTTCCTTGTCATCCAGCTTGAGGGCCTCCTCAATGTTGTTTGCGCGCAACTTTACCGATTGCAGAAGACCGGTGGACCATCCAATGTCCAGAGTGCGCTTCCGTATCCCACGGCTGGTGCCCATCAGGCCAAAGGTCAGGCATGTGGCATAGGCCTCCATCTCTGCCCCCAAGTAACGGATGAAGTCGAGCGGCTTCAGATACAGCCTATTGGTTGTGGCCGACGACTGCAGCAGACAGACCAGCACCAAGGGCTGGCATTTGAACATGAATGCCACATAGACACCCAGGGGATCTATGGCCATGGCCTGCAGCGGACCCAGTCGGCAAGGCCGCCAATTGCAGCGGAACAGGGTCAGGTCGATGACCAAATCGGTGCTCCAAGTAATCTTCGATTTGGGATCCAGCGCAACTTGGCTAGTTGTGGCGTACACCTTGCTGCCTCCCTTCACAACGAACATCAGTGCCATCTCGCAGCCTGTCCAGACGGCGGTCTGCAATTTCTTGCCATTGGTCAGACGCTTCTCCCAGAAGCGCAGATCATCGTACAAGCGGCGACTACCGATGTTCGACTTGAGGTAGCTCTGCAGAGCCCACATGTCTTTGGGGTAGCGCAGCAGCCACAGGTAGCTGCTCACCTGCGGCATGGGCATCTGCTGCATTAGCTGCCCCTTATCAGGCAGCCAGATCTGTATGCACTGGCGAGGGCCCACTGTGGTGCAGGCCAGCTGTGTTCCATTCGCCAGCCACTGCAGATCGGTGGCGAAGTCAGCCTCATTGAAGCCCAGCCAAATGGGCTGCGGAGTGCCAAGGCTGGACAGCCAGAAGCAAATGCCGCCGGCTCCACCCACTGCCAGATCGGACCAGGTGCCGGGTCCGTATCCGTAATAGGGCCGGAAGGCGGCGCAGCTGATGTGGCGCTGCTTCTCGCACACCAAGATCTGTGGTGGCAGCCAGGCCGGCTGCTGGAGGATTACCGCTGCATCGTCGCCGGTAAGCAGTGCCCGGGCGTTTATGGTCGGATGTAGGGCAACGAACCGGATCGCAGCATTGCTCCAGTTGGAGGTCTCGCTGCAGTCGGCTAGCGCCTTGGTTGTCGGTCCCAGCATGGATTTGTTGAATTTGGAACGGACGTAAGTCAGCAGCTGCTGGAACAGCATCTTAGACAGCATGGCCCAGCCCATCCAGAAGTTCATCAATAGCAATATCGGTTTCTGCCATAAGACATTCTTTATAGCTTTGATCCAATAGTTACTTTGGTCGACGCGAAATTGTTTATCAATTGAACGATTCATTTTAAAATATATAAACACTTTATTTGGGATTTTTTTTTTTAAAAGTTTGAACGTTTTTCAGCTCTTGCCGTCGATAGAAAAAGTGGAAAACTGACTAGTGAGATGTATAGTCGGCATTAAGTCAACTTTATGCATGCCTACTTTGATCTAAGAAAATAACTAAATATTTTCATTCATATGATTTGAAAATTGGGGGGTGGTATCCAAAAAGTGAAATATTTGTTACATGTGTATGCTATTCGAGATTATACATGCCAAATTTGGGGTCTCTAGCTTTTATAACTTTGAAGTTATGTCCCAAAAACGCTAGTCTAAAATCAAAATTTATCGATAACTTTTGAATGCGATAAGTTTCGATCAAATGAAATAAACTTGATCTGTCCCGGAATTAGGAGAACTTATGTTCCAAATATGAAGTCTCTAGCTCTAGTCTCTGATATCTGTGTGTTCATACAGACGGACAGACGGACAGACAGACGGACATGGCTAGATCGACTCGGCTGTTGATACTGATCAATAATATATATACTTTATATGGTCGGAGATGCTTCCTTATGCCTGTTACATACATTTGCACAAAACCATAATACCCTTTTTACCCATTTTTAATGGGTTCAGGGTATAAAAATGGTATCACAAAGCTGTGCCTATTCTTACTTACTGTATTGGATAAGAGGATATAAGGAATTTTCAAATAACATTCTACCCTTCCGCTTGTTGTAGCGTAGTTAATTATCGACTCAAAGCTTGCATATACTATATGTTGAATTTGATCAATTTGACAAATTGATTGATACACTAAATTTAATGGCATTTCTATTGTAATATATTACAGTATACACTCGTATGTACAAATATTGTGGAACAAGACAAAATACAAACAAGTTTCTGTGTCGGGGATATTTATATTATGATATAATTTCAAATATTGTATCCTAACTTTAAATAAATATTTTTTTTCCTTTCTATATTGAGAAATTACTAATAATTTTTGTATTATTCTTTGGATTGATTGGGTTTCTCTGGGATTTCTCCAATCCTTGTAACAAATGTTGGACAATTGCTTTAATTTTGTTATTGATATCCCCAGAACTTATCGTAATTTTAGGTTTATATCTTTAATTTAATATTTTAAATTGTATGTAAATGTGTTGTATACTTTTAAATGTTTAATAATTTTATATAAATTCTTTGTGTCGACAATAAATAAATAAATAAATATATTTATATTTTACGCCTATGTATATGCTATATAATAGTTCGCGACTAATTTGCAGATATCCCTCTGCACATGCTTCTTTCAAAATGGCATGCATTAAGAAATGAAGTAGGAACAATACAAAATGTTGTAATAAATTTCATTGCGAGCGGGAATCGATCCTCGGATCTCCGACCCACTCGGCTATCCAGCCATTACTTTTGCACCACATAACTGTTTAGCAAACTGCTGACAAGCTCGATTCAAGTGCAATTAGCACAAAACATATTTGCAGCTGACTTTATTTGCTTGGATATACCTGTTACTTCAAAATATTTACCTATTACTCAATCGTTTTGCAATTTTAAACATTGTTGAGCTATCCGAATGTTCAAGTGAAGAAGGAAATTAAAATCGATAGCTTTAAAACATGGGATATAAGGCCAAAACCGACAAACAGTTGTATGGCAGCTATAAGATGTAGTGCTCCGATCCGGCCAGTTCCAACCAATTAGCTGTTCCTTTGATTAATAAGCTTATGTGCCAAGTTTCAAAGCGATAGTGTAAAAACTGAGGGACTAGTTTGCATACAGACAGACAGACAGACGGACATGGTTAGCTCAATTTGTTTTGTCAAATAATTTGTCCATTATGTAAGCATACTTAACTTTTGGGGGTATCAGATGATTCCTTATATGCATTAATAACTTCTTACAATAATTACATAAATAACAGAGATTTAGAAGGAACTCTAACCGTAGGGCACAACTTTTGTGAGAGATGTTCTATTATAAGGAGAGCAAATCGTTTGTCGAGGATTTTCTGATCTGTGCTGAAGAAACGATTTGTCAGCACAGATACTTCTTTCAATTTCAAGTAATGTCACTTGCCTTCTCCATCAAAACTTTGGCGGACTCAACCAACAAAAGGGCTTAGGTAAACGAAATGGATGAATAAATTTGTCTTTATTCATACATAATGATATGGAGATTAGTTACAGCTTGGTCGTATTAATTGATGTTAATCAAGCCGACCTTTCGTGGAGAGTAAATGTGTTCCTTGTCATCCAGCTTGAGGGCCTCCTCAATGTTGTTTGCGCGCAACTTTACCGATTGCAGAAGACCGGTGGACCATCCAATGTCCAGAGTGCGCTTCCGTATCCCACGGCTGGTGCCCATCAGGCCAAAGGTCAGGCATGTGGCATAGGCCTCCATCACTCCCCCCAAGTAACGGATGAAGTCGAGCGGCTTCAGATACAGCCTATTGGTTGTGGCCGACGACTGCAGCAGACAGACCAGCACCAAGGGCTGGCATTTGAACATGAATGCCACATAGACACCCAGGGGATCTATGGCCATGGCCTGCAGCGGACCCAGTCGGCAAGGCCGCCAATTGCAGCGGAACAGGGTCAGGTCGATGACCAAATCGGTGCTCCAAGTAATCTTCGATTTGGGATCCAGCGCAACTTGGCTAGTTGTGGCGTACACCTTGCTGCCTCCCTTCACAACGAACATCAGTGCCATCTCGCAGCCTGTCCAGACGGCGGTCTGCAATTTCTTGCCATTGGTCAGACGCTTCTCCCAGAAGCGCAGATCATCGTACAAGCGGCGACTACCGATGTTCGACTTGAGGTAGCTCTGCAGAGCCCACATGTCTTTGGGGTAGCGCAGCAGCCACAGGTAGCTGCTCACCTGCGGCATGGGCAGCTGCTGCATTAGCTGCCCCCTATCAGGCAGCCAGATCTGTATGCACTGGCGAGGGCCCACTGTGGTGCAGGCCAGCTGTGTTCCATTCGCCAGCCACTGCAGATCGGTGGCGAAGTCAGCCTCATTGAAGCCCAGCCAAATGGGCTGCGGAGTGCCAAGGCTGGACAGCCAGAAGCAAATGCCGCCGGCTCCACCCACTGCCAGATCGGACCAGGTGCCGGGTCCGTATCCGTAATAGGGCCGGAAGGCGGCGCAGCTGATGTGGCGCTGCTTCTCGCACACCAAGATCTGTGGTGGCAGCCAGGCCGGCTGCTGGAGGATTACCGCTGCATCGTCGCCGGTAAGCAGTGCCCGGGCGTTTATGGTCGGATGTAGGGCAACGAACCGGATCGCAGCATTGCTCCAGTTGGAGGTCTCGCTGCAGTCGGCTAGCGCCTTGGTTGTCGGTCCCAGCATGGATTTGTTGAATTTGGAACGGACGTAAGTCAGCAGCTGCTGGAACAGCATCTTAGACAGCATGGCCCAGCCCATCCAGAAGTTCATCAATAGCAATATCGGTTTCTGCCATAAGACATTCTTTATAGCTTTGATCCAATAGTTACTTTGGTCGACGCGAAATTGTTTATCAATTGAACGATTCATTTTAAAATATATAAACACTTTATTTGGGATTTTTTTTTTGAAAAGTTTGAACGTTTTCAGCTCTTGCCGTCGATAGAAAAAGTGGAAAACTGACTAGTGAGATGTATAGTCGGCATTAAGTCAACTTTATGCATGCCTACTTTGATCTAAGAAAATAACTAAATATTTTCATTCATATGATTTGAAAATTGGGGGTAGGTATCCAAAAAGTGAAATATTTGTTACATGTGTATGCTATTCGAGATTATACATGCCAAATTTGAGGTCTCTAGCTTTTATAACTTTGAAGTTATGTCCCAAAAACGCTAGTCTAAAATCAAAATTTATCGATAACTTTTGAATGCGACGAGTTTCGATCAAATGAAATAAACTTGATCTGTCCCGGAATTAGGAGAACTTATGTTCCAAATATGAAGTCTCTAGCTCTAGTCTCTGATATCTGTGTGTTCATACAGACGGACAGACGGACAGACAGACGGACATGGCTGATCGACTGGCTGTTGATACTGATCAATAATATATATACTTTATATGGTCGGAGATGCTTCCTTATGCCTGTTACATACATTTGCACAAAACCATAATACCCTTTTACCCATTTTTAATGGGTTCAGGGTATAAAATGGTATCACAAAGCTGTGCCTATTCTTACTTACTGTATTGGATAAGAGGATATAAGGAATTTTCAAATAACATTCTACCCTTCCGCTTGTTGTAGCGTAGTTAATTATCGACTCAAAGCTTGCATATACTATATGTTGAATTTGATCAATTTGACAAATTGATTGATACACTAAATTTAATGGCATTTCTATTGTAATATATTACAGTATACACTCGTATGTACAAATATTGTGGAACAAGACAAAATACAAACAAGTTTCTGTGTCGGGGATATTTATATTATGATATAATTTCAAATATTGTATCCTAACTTTAAATAAATATTTTTTTTCCTTTCTATATTGAGAAATTACTAATAATTTTTGTATTATTCTTTGGATTGATTGGGTTTCTCTGCCGATTTCTCCAATCCTTGTAACAAATGTTGGACAATTGCTTTAATTTTGTTATTGATATCCCCAGAACTTATCGTAATTTTAGGTTTATATCTTTAATTTAATATTTTAAATTGTATGTAAATGTGTTGTATACTTTTAAATGTTTAATAATTTTATATAAATTCTTTGTGTCGACAATAAATAAATAAATAAATATATTTATATTTTACGCCTATGTATATGCTATATAATAGTTCGCGACTAATTTGCAGATATCCCTCTGCACATGCTTCTTTCAAAATGGCATGCATTAAGAAATGAAGTAGGAACAATACAAAATGTTGTAATAAATTTCATTGCGAGCGGGAATCGATCCTCGGATCTCCGACCCACTCGGCTATCCAGCCATTACTTTTGCACCACATTAACTGTTTAGTAAACTGCTGACAAGCTCGATTCAAGTGCAATTAGCACAAAACATATTTGCAGCTGACTTTATTTGCTTGGATATACCTGTTACTTCAAAATATTTACCTATTACTCAATCGTTTTGCAATTTTAAACATTGTTGAGCTATCCGAATGTTCAAGTGAAGAAGGAAATTAAAATCGATAGCTTTAAAACATGGGATATAAGGCCAAAACCGACAAACAGTTGTATGGCAGCTATAAGATGTAGTGCTCCGATCCGGCCAGTTCCAACCAATTAGCTGTTCCTTTGATTAATAAGCTTATGTGCCAAGTTTCAAAGCGATAGTGTAAAAACTGAGGGACTAGTTTGCATACAGACAGACAGACAGACGGACATGGTTAGCTCAATTTGTTTTGTCAAATAATTTGTCCATTATGTAAGCATACTTAACTTTTGGGGGTATCAGATGATTCCTTATATGCATTAATAACTTCTTACAATAATTACATAAATAACAGAGATTTAGAAGGAACTCTAACCGTAGGGCACAACTTTTGTGAGAGATGTTCTATTATAAGGAGAGCAAATCGTTTGTCGAGGATTTTCTGATCTGTGCTGAAGAAACGATTTGTCAGCACAGATACTTCTTTCAATTTCAAGTAATGTCACTTGCCTTCTCCATCAAAACTTTGGCGGACTCAACCAACAAAAGGGCTTAGGTAAACGAAATGGATGAATAAATTTGTCTTTATTCATACATAATGATATGGAGATTAGTTACAGCTTGGTCGTATTAATTGATGTTAATCAAGCCGACCTTTCGTGGAGAGTAAATGTGTTCCTTGTCATCCAGCTTGAGGGCCTCCTCAATGTTGTTTGCGCGCAACTTTACCGATTGCAGAAGACCGGTGGACCATCCAATGTCCAGAGTGCGCTTCCGTATCCCACGGCTGGTGCCCATCAGGCCAAAGGTCAGGCATGTGGCATAGGCCTCCATCACTCCCCCCAAGTAACGGATGAAGTCGAGCGGCTTCAGATACAGCCTATTGGTTGTGGCCGACGACTGCAGCAGACAGACCAGCACCAAGGGCTGGCATTTGAACATGAATGCCACATAGACACCCAGGGGATCTATGGCCATGGCCTGCAGCGGACCCAGTCGGCAAGGCCGCCAATTGCAGCGGAACAGGGTCAGGTCGATGACCAAATCGGTGCTCCAAGTAATCTTCGATTTGGGATCCAGCGCAACTTGGCTAGTTGTGGCGTACACCTTGCTGCCTCCCTTCACAACGAACATCAGTGCCATCTCGCAGCCTGTCCAGACGGCGGTCTGCAATTTCTTGCCATTGGTCAGACGCTTCTCCCAGAAGCGCAGATCATCGTACAAGCGGCGACTACCGATGTTCGACTTGAGGTAGCTCTGCAGAGCCCACATGTCTTTGGGGTAGCGCAGCAGCCACAGGTAGCTGCTCACCTGCGGCATGGGCAGCTGCTGCATTAGCTGCCCCCTATCAGGCAGCCAGATCTGTATGCACTGGCGAGGGCCCACTGTGGTGCAGGCCAGCTGTGTTCCATTCGCCAGCCACTGCAGATCGGTGGCGAAGTCAGCCTCATTGAAGCCCAGCCAAATGGGCTGCGGAGTGCCAAGGCTGGACAGCCAGAAGCAAATGCCGCCGGCTCCACCCACTGCCAGATCGGACCAGGTGCCGGGTCCGTATCCGTAATAGGGCCGGAAGGCGGCGCAGCTGATGTGGCGCTGCTTCTCGCACACCAAGATCTGTGGTGGCAGCCAGGCCGGCTGCTGGAGGATTACCGCTGCATCGTCGCCGGTAAGCAGTGCCCGGGCGTTTATGGTCGGATGTAGGGCAACGAACCGGATCGCAGCATTGCTCCAGTTGGAGGTCTCGCTGCAGTCGGCTAGCGCCTTGGTTGTCGGTCCCAGCATGGATTTGTTGAATTTGGAACGGACGTAAGTCAGCAGCTGCTGGAACAGCATCTTAGACAGCATGGCCCAGCCCATCCAGAAGTTCATCAATAGCAATATCGGTTTCTGCCATAAGACATTCTTTATAGCTTTGATCCAATAGTTACTTTGGTCGACGCGAAATTGTTTATCAATTGAACGATTCATTTTAAAATATATAAACACTTTATTTGGGATTTTTTTTTTCAAAGTTTGAACGTTTTCAGCTCTTGCCGTCGATAGAAAAAGTGGAAAACTGACTAGTGAGATGTATAGTCGGCATTAAGTCAACTTTATGCATGCCTACTTTGATCTAAGAAAATAACTAAATATTTTCATTCATATGATTTGAAAATTTCCAGTAAGTTTGGCAGCCCTGGCAATGTCATCATTTCCTAAACAGTGATTGTTACTCAAAATATTGTTATTATACACTTTTCGAAGAAAGAAGCATAGAAGACCCCGAAAAGTTACCAGTGTGCTTAGGATGACAAAACAAATTGATTTGGCCATATCTGTCTGTCTGTCAGTCTGTATGTATGGAAACTAGTCCCTCAGTTTTTGAGATATCGTGATGCAAATTTGCACAGACACTTATTATTCAAAGGGACGTCACATTTGTCGATACCGTTCGGATCGGACCACTATATCTTATAGCTGATATATAGCTGAAAGTCAGTTTTGGCTATATATCCGATCATTTCCAAGCTATCGCTTTCAATTTCCTTGTACACTGGAACGTACTTATTACTCATCAATGTTTAATAATTTCAAAACAATTGGGTCATAAATAGCGAAGATATGCGTCATCAAATATTTTGAATAAGTTTCCATACATTCAGACTGACAGACAAGCGTACTGGTAACTTTTCGGGGTCTTCTACTCTTCCTTTTATACATTACAAACTTCAGCACAAATTTAATATACTATTTTCATCGAAAAGAGTACAATAAAAATATATATATTTAAGTATAGCACCCAAAAAAATATGCTTACTTGAACTTTGTTTGGTATTCTTGTCATGCGTTGAAAATAAATTAATTAAAAAATTTGCAGTGAACTTATTTTAATTGAATATTAGCTAAGCTATCTCTCTAAATATCTAAATGCATATATGTATGGCTGTCAGTCTGGCTAATATCGTATGTATGTATATGAATAAGTCAAATGGAATGGGTTCTCGGGCTTGTGTATGTAGAATGTATGCAGAGCTACTTACTATGGGAGTACAATCATTTTGCGCAATCATGCTGGCACTCAATTTAATTGATTTGAAAGTTAAAGCTGCCAGGCGAAAGTCAGCAAAAGACACATTGAGCTAAAAGGAGGAGCTGCAGCTGGAGAAGTGGACATAAAACAATGAATTGAGCATATGCAGCCAGCAAATGCGTAACAGGTTAGAACAGGCCCCCCTCTCACTCTTCTGTTTGGCCCCCCCTTAAAGCAGAGCATCGCAAAGCTCTCGAAACTTTTTGGCTTGCAGTTGGAGTTGCGGATTGGGGGCTAAGGTTTTTGGCTTTTGGGTTTGGTTCAGTTTCAGTTCGGTCAGGCGGCTTTTGAGTGTTTTCCACCTGAGCTCAAACTTAAGTGGCGAAACTTGATTAAACCGCACCCACACGAACGAATATACACGCACACACACATACACACACAGAGAGATTCATTGTCCATGGCAAAAGTTTTGACTAGAAGCAACAGAGTGTGTGGACTGAGGAGGATACTCAGCGGGAGTTGGCAAAAGCTAAGGACTGCGGACAGGGATTAAATTGCGGTTGTGCAGTCAACGAGACAAAGAGTTGACTTCTCACAATGGCCACAGTTGCAGTAATAACTATCCATAATACCCTGTAATATGACAAACTTACATTATGGGGTATTTGTTCATATATATAAGCCAATAGCTTACATATATTCAATAAATATATAAATTAACTATGTTAATATTTCAATTAGAGTTCGGAAATATTTTATGTGAAATATTGTGATCATATTTGGTAGATTCTAACTAACTTTTCAAAATTTTCTGGCATTTTTCGTAGCCCTCAAAAACGCTGGAAATTGAAAACCAAATTTCAATAGCCACTTTTTTCATAACGAATTTTGATCGAAAGCCTGATTAATATTCAATACAAATATGATATAAATTTAGTTACACAAATTTTAGAAAATTGCTTTTCTTAAATTAAATCTTGGACAGCTAAAAATAAACAATTAATAGTGCTCTAGTTGGCAGTGCCCGACTAGTAGATATCTTGAACCCATAAGTAATATTTTGACTAAATTGTTTTTTAATCACCAAAAAATAATTATAATATTTTCATAGGGATTTTTAATCAATAGGCTGATTAAAATTTAAAATAAATATAGAATAAATTTAATTAGGCTCAGTTTCACAAATTAAATGTTGGGCATCCAAAAATTATGAACTATTACTTCCACTAAAATATAAAAAATATATTGAGTATTTTGTGCAAATTGTTTTTTAATCACTAGAAAAGACCAAGAACTGACAACCAAATTCTTAATTCAAAAACCAATTTTTAAATTAAGAAATTCCATTTTTATTGATTTTAGAACAGTATTTTTCTCTGCTACCAATGCAGAAATGCTATAGGGTATCTCTTAGTTGGCCTTGTTTTTTTTGGCGCCAGCTATGACATATAATGTTGAATGATTCAGTACGCTCCCAATGGCAAATCCAGTGCGTACTCCTCCTGATGTGGCAGCCACAGCTCCTGCTCCTGATGCTGCTCCTGATGCACGTGGGCCACAAGCAGTTTAGCAATTTGAGTGGCAGCTGACTCAGTTGCAGTCTCCGTCTCAGTCTCCATTTCAATCTCAGTCTGAATATCACTTGCAGTTTGAGGTGGCAAATAGGCATTGGCTGGCAAGTGAGCTGCCCAAACTGCGCTGGCACAGAGCCAGAGGAGAGACAACAAATGCAGCTGCATTCTACTGAAGACGCTGCTCAAAAACAAGAATCGATGACTTCCGAAGAACTATTGTTTGCTGCTAGGCAAACAGCTGCTTTTATAGCTGACTCTTGGCAAAGATCGCGTGTGAGATTACTAACTGGTAACTATGGCATAATCAAGCCAATTAAGTCAAGGTCACTACGAAACGCATTAAATCAATTCAAATTGTAAATTCAGCTCATTATACCAAGTGCTTCTTAAAAAGGGGTACAACAAAAGTGGGTATGCTACAAAAATTATATATATATATATTTAGCGCCACAAAAGCTGACTTAAACCTATTATTGGAAATTCTAGTAATATAGAAACGCTTTTAACCACTTAAGATCAAGCCCATAAGACTTTTAGCTAATCATAATGTCAAAGTAATTAAAAAAAAATTGTTCTTTACAATATCACTATCTAGCCATGTCCATCTGTCTGTCTGTCTGTCGCACGAATATCAGAGACTATAGAAGCCAGAGCCTTTGTATTTGGAATATAAGTTCTCGTAGTCCCCGGTCAGTTCAAGTTTGTTTTATTTTAGCGATAGCTCTTCCAGTTCAAAAGTTACCGATCCATTTCGATTTCAGACCAGCGTCCATAACTTAGAACTAATAAGAGCCAGACGCATTACATTTGCTTTCTTTATCTTATTACGGTTGAGGATAAAGCCTTCTGCAGAGTAGCTCGAGTAGTCGTCGACTCTAGACTAGAATATTTTAAAAAATATTATAGAATATGACAGGATATGTCCAAGTCGTGCACTAACTTTCTTGCCCATTTTAATTGCAGCTCATTTCCGATGCAGTTGAGCCGATCTCATCAAAGAACCCAATTCCAACAGCTCGCTTTGAATATCATATCATCATCGAAAAGATAAATTTCCCAGTTTATTTGCCCTGTCAATTGTTGGCAGCTCTTATACGCTGCCGCCAGCCGATGCGGCTTAAGGACTCGGTTGTCCTTCGCTCGTCCCTCGGCAGGCGCATGCGCCTGCCAGCCGTTGAAAGCCGACGAATTGCAGCGCTTCCCGCCAAAGTGACACACTGGTCGCAGCGGGGTCGGCGGGGAGTGGGTGGTGGGAGGTGGCAATGTGCGGCGTCTTTGTTTACCTTTGTTATCAGCGCTTATCAGACGCTCTGACGCCGAACTGACGTCCAACAGTTTGAAGTGTGTGCCCATTGGTGGGAATCTCATACGCTGACGACAGCTTCAAGCAGGAGATGTGAGTGGGGGAGTCGAAGTGGAAGTGGAAGTGGATGTGGATGTGGAAGTGGGCGGGTGGAGTAGCTGAAGTCTCAGCCGAAATACATCAATTATCATGTTGGAGTTATGAACACGATTTGATTACTTATCAAATGATGTTGCGCTGCCAAATATATTCGTGTTCTTTGATATGATGTGCAGATAGAGCATACGTTGAACCCTAAGAATCAATTGCTTTCGACATATTAAACATCCCACTGTTCATATCTCGTGAATATTTTGCGCCTATTTTCCGACTTTGTTGGTGGATTTGCCAAAGTGGGTAACGTATTTTAAATTTGTTGTATCTATAGCTTTGACGGCAACCTACCCACTGGGGTAGATTTTCCATAACAATAGCTGAAATACATATCCAATGCATATTCAAAGATAAACTTCTATCAACAGTTGTATTACTTAATTCAATATTAAATGTAATATATGATTTTCTCTAGAGACTTGTAATTCAAGACACCTTGTGTAAGGATTCAACTCTTATATAGAGTTGAGAGATATTTTATAGTTCGATATATTTAATTATGCATCAGTTTGTTGGTTAAGAGCTGTGAACTGTTTGACTCATATATATCTCATATATTTAGTCAAACTCCATACAGTCGTAGACCAACAAACTGATATTTAAATAAACATATCTGTCAGATATATTTATAATAGTCTTAAAAGTGATAAGCCAACAAATTGAAGCAGAAATAAATATACACATACACACCTAATTCTCTTTTTACACGCTAGCACGTTAAAACAAGTAAGAGTGCTCTAGTCGGGAGTGCCCGACTAGGAGATACCCTGAACCCAGTCCTTACAATCATTCGTACTACTCTAAACACACACATGCTGCAGTACAAGCAGTACAAGCAGTGCCAGCGGTTTAAGCAGTTAGCTTGCTCTTTCGCTGAGCCCCACACAATGGAAAGTTAAATCTTAAATAACTTCTGTGTTTATTGTCCGATCATATTGAAATTTTTGGGGCAAACAATTGTCGATAATATGTGTTACCAAACCAAATTGCAAGGTCGTACCTTCAAAAATGGGTTTTTTTAACTTTTGGGGGGTTTGGGGGGTGGTATCCAAAAAGTGAAATATTTGTTACATGTGTATGCTATTCGAGATTATACATGTCAAATTAGGGGCCTCTAGCTCTTATAACTTGTAAGTTATATCCAAAAAACGCTGGTCTAAAATCGAAATTTATCGATAACTTTTTGAACGGGACGAGCTATCGATAAATTTTAATAAACTTGATCTGTCCCGGGATTAGGAGAACTTATGTTCCAAATATGAAGTCTCTAGCTCTTGTAGTCTCTGATATCTGTGTGTTCATACAGACAGACAGACGGACAGACGGACAGACAGACGGACATGGCCAGATCGACTCGGCTATTGATACTGATCAATAATATATATACTTTATATGGTCGGAGATGCTTCCTTATGCCTGTTACATACATTTGCACAAAACCATAATACCCTTTTTACCCATTTTTAATGGGTTCAGGAGTATAAAAAGAACAATGTCAATAACAAATTTCGCAAAAATAAAATTTGTCAAACAAATTTACGCCCAACAAATTCAAATCATGTAAAAAAATTTTAAAACAAGTGGGAAAGGATTATCTGCGGCGTGCCGAAGATTTTATACTCTTTTCAAACCTATAGGCAATTTTCACTCTGCCAACAGCACCACTGAAATTTCATAAGCTGTACAAAATCGTTTTGTCGCGTAACTTTTTTTTTTTCGTTCTAAGAATATTTAATTAATTGCCAGTTGTATAGCCGCTATAAGATATAGTGATCCGATCCGGCCGGCTCCAACCAATGTGCTGTCCCCTGGAATAATAAGTGTCTGTGCAAAGTTTTATCGCGATAGCTCAAAAACTGAGGGACTAGTTTGCATACATACAGACAGACAGACAGACAGACAGACGGACATGGCTAGATCAATTTGTATTGTAATTCTAAGCATACTGGCAGTAACTTCTGGGGTCTCCGACGCATCCTTCTATGCGTTACAAACTTCAGCACAAACTTAATATACTATTTTATTCGAAAAGAGTATAAAGATTATTTTTCAAACCGTGTTAATGCAAAACAGTGTAAAGAGATTTAGGTATGTATATATGTATATATATTGTACAATGTACTTATATTACAATATTATGCTGGCTCATATTAAATCATAAACATCCATACAGACATATATATGAAGTATTATTACATTTTAAATCAACTCTTATAAAAAGTCATAAAACAAAATTAGCAAAATATTTTTGTACAATTGAATCTCATCCACTTTGCATACGATCTATGTAGGCAGAAGAAAACCAGCATTCTAAAAGCATCAGTCAAGAGATAACCAAAAGAAGCTCTTCAACAGTAAATAAAGAACGACTTTTTTGTTTATACTCTTTTCGAAGAAAAGTCGGAGATCCCCAAAAGTATGCTTAGGATGACAAAACAAATTTATC
This sequence comes from Drosophila flavopinicola, assembly GCA_035042425.1. Lineage (NCBI taxonomy): Eukaryota > Metazoa > Arthropoda > Insecta > Diptera > Drosophilidae > Drosophila > Drosophila flavopinicola. The sequence continues at coordinate 184,547 of JAWNLL010000447.1, read as the reverse complement.
TGGCCCTGTCTGTCTGTCTGTCTGTATACAAACTAGACCCTCAGTTTTTGAGCTGTCGCGCTGCAACTTGACACAGAGACTTGTTATTTAAACATACAGAACATTTGTCGAAATAGGACCATTATATCGTATAGCTGCCACACAACTGGAAATCGCACTTGGCCATTTTCCATATGTTGTGACTTAACGCCTTAAATTTATTTGTAAATTTCAATACACTCATCATTACAAATTGCGATTGAGTCATAAATAGCGAAGACATGGAACATAGTTTGGAAGAAACAGAAATCGCTGCACATTTGTCGGGGACTTTTCCATAGCATATGCATAATCGTATAATAAACAAGTACATATACATATACTGCAAGCAGTGCAAGCAGTTTGAGCAGGCTTTAGGGAAAGATAAATCTTAAATAACTTCTGCGTTTAGTGTCCGGCACTTGTGAAATTTTTAGGACATAAAATTGGCTATAAAATAGTTCGTCAAACCAAATTACAAAATCATACCTTAAGAAATGAGTGTTTTTCACGTTTTGCGGGATGGGTGGACGGTATCCAAAAAGTGAATTATTTTGAACATGTGTATGCTATTCGAGACTATACACACCAAGTTTTGTATGAAACTTTATATATTTTTGACATCCACGTGATTGAAGGTTGATCATTTCAGAATAAACGGACTCAATCAATGAGTGTGTACTTTGTATGTATGCTTTTTGACGCTATGCTCAGTTTTGAATAGTGTTGTGCAATTGAATCAAAGAATATATTCTTAATTTAAAGCTGTATTTCTGTATCAAAAACTAAATAGGTATAGCATATTGAGCCAGTAAGTTTTAATAGCAAATGGACATTGGCTGATTGTAAAGTCAGCTTTGTTCGCTTCGGCTCTAGGTAGACATGTCTAGCAATCAGTGTGTGCCCCACTTGTCTGTCCCCCCCTAGTTTACTGACTATAGTTAAAACACATATCGTACATTGTGTGCTACACGATGACAACATTTGCTGCTTGCAACCAACCATTCAAGGGAGGGGCATGGATTACGGGAACAGTTGCCAGTTGGCAGTTGGTCGTAATCGTTCCACTGACTCCCTGACTGGATGGTTGGATGGTTGGATGGCTGGCCGCTTTCCGTCTGCTGTGACCCGCAACACTTCCGGCATTTAAGCAAACAAAATATGTAGCAAGCAGCAGCAGGAGTAGCGGCAGCAGCAGCATTGCAACAAGCGGCATGCAACGCAGTGCCGGCAGTGCCCCGAAGAGCCCCATAGACAGTGGGGCATTTCTGTGTGTGCCACTTGTGTCTTGTGTGCCACATGCCAAATGCCCCACATGTGTAGGCGGAAAATGCGGCCATGTAGGCTAATGAGTTCGTTTTATGTCCGACCCGTGTTGTTGTTCTTGTTCTTCTGCTTTTCTGCCCCTGGTACTGGGTCTGCTTCTGCTTCTGATTCTGCTTCTGCCACTTCCTTGCCGCAACCCTCATTGTTGCTCAGTTAGTATTGTTGTTGTTGGTTAACGAGGACGTCGCATTTTGCGGCACTTTGCGCCCGCCCCCCAACAACAAATGCTCGTGGCGGTGTCATAATGGAAATGTGAATGAAAGTAAGGATCCGATATTTGCAGCACAATCATGCACTTAGCGAAAAGCAAATGCACATATGTGTTGTTCTCAAATCAAGTGCAAACTGTGTTCAAATCCAGCCCAGGTCGAACATCCTAGAGAGGATATTACAATTTAAATTTCAAGAATATACCTAATGCAATATTGCTTAGGGGCTATTACTCAAATATTCCACTTAGGTCTTAGAGCAAGCCTGATATCATGTAAATGAAACTTAAAAAGCTTGTATCAAGAATTTCTGTTCAGAATTCTACTATTTTTGATTTATTTGAATTACATAAATAAATTCGCAACAAAAGTGTTAAGATTCGATTCCGCTCCTACTTGAAGTTAGAGCAGCATTTCTCTCCCAGTGTACGACATCAAACGTTTTGCTTTGTCTCTCAAAAACTCTGCTCTGTTAACAGAGCAAACGAGAACAGCTGCCAATCCGAACATTGGGCTTCAACTCAGGCACAGAGTGCAGCTTCAGGATACGGAAGGGGAACGAGGCTTGGCTGAACATCCTAGTAGGCATCGTTTAATGGACTACCAAAATGGTTCAATTAAATCATCAGCAATCTTTGCCCTAGCAAAAGATACCACAACATAAAAGAGAAACACAAACTGGCAAAAGTGTAAGAAGTTAACCATAAGTCTGAGCTTATAGATTTTCATGACTCAACTAAAGAACAATATCTAATATATATGCAAGTTCCTTAGATTGACGTTTTGGGAATACCTCTCAGTTGCTTCTAGCAAGCTCGTCTTGAAGCAATTAGCTAAGCAACGATTTCTTAAGCTACAGCAGCTAAATATATTTAAAGAAAATAAAGCACTAAAGTAAATCTCAACTTTTCACAAATTGAAAAACCTTTTCTCTACTGACTTTCCTGTTTGAAAAAAAGATTCAATGCCTTAAATTTTTAATAGAAAATCAGAATACATAAAGAGGACAGCAAAAAAGTTGCTGAAATCGAAAAACAATTGTTAAATAGCAATAGAAAACACACAATTTTTGGCAGTTAAAAAAAAACAATTGTGTATTCTTTACAACTTTTGTGTTACTGAAGGCAATAATGAACTGATGGTGATGGATGCACTTTGTGCAGCTGGAGAAAGCATTATTCACTTAATTGTCGTATGATAGACTTGCATCTGGATTCTCTAAGCAGGTATCTCCATCGACGAATGCCTTGACAAGTAATACTAACAAGTAAGCTTGCTCTAGTCGGGAGTGTCCGACTAGGAGATACCCTGAACCCAGTCCATACATTTTTTCATACTAGCCTAACTGTGTACATACATGCAAGCACACACCTTCTGCAAGCAGAACAAGCAGCTTAAGCAGTTAGCTTGCTTTTTCACTGAGCCCCACACAATGGAAAGTACAATTTGAAATAGCTTTTGTGTTAGTTGTCCGATCTTTTGGAAATTTTTAGAACATAGCATTGGCTATAAGATGTGTGACCAAACCAAATTGCAAGATCATACCTTCAAAAATGAGTTTTTCGAACTTTTGGGGGGATTTTGGGGGTGGTATCCAAAAAGTGAAATATTTGTAACATGCGTATGACATTCGAGACTAAACATGCCAAATTTGGGGCCTCTAGCTAGTATAACTTTTAAGTTATGGCCCAAAAACGCTAGTCTGAAATCGAAATCTATCGATCACTTTTAAACGGTACGAGTTATCGATAAAATAAAATAAACTTGATCTGTCCCGCGACTACGAAAACTTATATACCAAATATGAAGTCTCTAGCTCTTATAGTCTCTGATATCCGCGTGTTCATACAGACAGACAGACGGACGGACAAAACCAAAATACCCTTTTTAGTCATTTTTAATGGGTTCAGGGTATAAAAATCATACCTAGCACTTCATCGATGCTTGAAAATCTTCCTAGTTGTCTATGGTCTGCTAGTAAAGCACATAATCACTAATCAAAATGAAGTTCAGGCCAATGGGTTAGCGCAGCCGAAACTCCACCCGCTCCTTAAGTATAAGCTTCTTGGCTTGAGAAGGAAGTGATCCTTCTTTAGACAGACAGCTAGACACGAGCTTGACATGCAGCTACTCACGATCTGTATTTAGTGCTTGTAAGTATAATAAGTATTAGGGGTACATGTAGATTTGATTGGTAGGTGTGCTAGGTACATTGCCGGCATTGCCTACAACCTAATCAAAATAGCGCCTCAACCAGAGCACCCGCAGGCTGATCACCTCCAGCAGGAACACAAAGAGGGCACCAAGCAGCATCAGACAAACGACGGAGTACAGCCCGCAGAACATCTCCAGCCGTACCGGGGTCACCTCGTGGCCAGCGTGGTGGTAGGGTGCACGAAACATGTGTCGCTCAAAGTTGCGATTGATCTGGCCCACAATGCCCGATGACTGCAGCTGCTTGAGCTTGCGATCGAAGGCGAACTTGAGTATCGAGTGGCGTTGCAGGTACATGACCAGCTGGTACAGATAGATGTGCTCGCGCACATGGGTCAGCTGGCTTGTGTGCCAGTTGAGGTGATTGTAGTGCGCCAGATTTCCCAGCAGGGCACTCGTCGTGAGTCGTGCGCCAACGTCGGCCGCCTCCATCTCCTCGAAGCGCTGCAGGAAACTCGAGTCGCGCAGCACGGTGCGATGCGCCGGAAAGAAGTCGGCGTAGTCCGAGGCCAAATACCGATAGTCGCCCTCCAGCAGCTCGGCAATGCGCTCCGGTACGGGCGGAAAGTACGGCAGCCGGAATACATCGTACAGCTTGCCCTGATAGGCGACCCGCTGCACCAAGGCGAGCAGCAGCCAAGCGCCCAGGAAGCCGCGTACGGCCAGCGATCGCGGTAGTGCGGCCGCCTCTAGCGGATTACCCAGCAGGGTGGTGTGCACATGCAAGGCACTCGCCGCCAGATCGAAGCGGCTGCGCCAGAGCGAAGAGCCCCAGTGCCAGGCCCACTGCAGCAGCAGAGCGGACAGGCAGCTGAGTATGAGGAAGAGCCAGACGGTGCCGCAGAACGGCTGTACCAGCTGATTGACGGCGCCCATGTACGGCTCCATGCGCACCACAAAGACTAAGGCACTCTGATGGTACGAACAGCTGGTGGAGAAGCGTTCCCGATGCAAATGCGAGGCGCTGAGTGCGCCAATAGCCACCGATGCGTTGCCGGCGCCCAGCTGCTGAAAGCAGTCGTCCGAGCTGACGCCCGACTGCTTCTTCTCGCAGGGTGCCAGCAGCTGCAGCCGAAAGTCAAAGATCTGTGCGAGCAGTTTGAGCAGCTCGCCATCGATGCCGGTCAGGCGCCAGGTCTGTCGACGCTGCTGCGCATCCTCGCGATTGCCATGGAACATGACGAACGGCGGCAGCGGGTACCAGCTGACATTCAGCGGGCAGCCGTAGAAGCTGCTTAGCGGATGGCCAAACAGCTGATGCCGCTGCAGTGCGCCGCGCTCAAAGCGATTGACAAGCACCGGCGTAGTGGTGACACTGCAGTCGGGTGCATATAGCTGGAAGCCATAGAAGAGGACCGCATCGCCCAGATCCGACTTCACCAGCACTACCGCGTTCAGCACATGGAAATTCAAACAGGTTGTGAATATATCGCGCATACCCTCGATCAGCTGACGCTCGCTAATGGCCGGTGGCTGAGTGAGCAGTATCAGGAAGTTGAACTCCCTGTCGAAGAGCGATGTGGCAAAGTGAAAGCGCAGCTCGCGAAACGCCAGCGGCGAGTCGACCAGGAACAGTATGTGATCCCTTGGCTGCTCAATGGGCGTGTTCTGCAGCAGCTGCAACGCCAGTCGCTCCCCCAGCTGTCGCTGCAGATAGCTCATCGCATTGCGATGATGCTGCTGCACCGCATCCGAGCGGGACAGCTCCATGATGGCCAGCTCGCTGAAGCGCGGTGTCACATACTGCTCCAGGACATGCAGGGCGGCCAGTACCACCTCCGATGGACGGTACTCCTCGGGCGGCTGCACTGCACCCAGGACGCCAGGCGACAGATTCAGCTTCAGCAGCAGCAGCAGCCACTGGAGGCGACACAGGAACAGCGACATTCGCATGCTTCAAGCGAACAGCACGAACTGATAGCCAACTGACAAACAGCCACAACGGAAACTAATTCCATTAATTGCCGACAAGAGCAATTCATTAAGGATGAGGGCCTACATTTCATTAATTGCAATATTCCAGATTCGACGGGATTAGATAAAGTGCTTCGAACGAGCTGTTTATACCTAGTTTAATTTATTATTAATCTGATCTGCCAGCTGAGATCTCACAGTATTTTTATATACATAGGAAGTATCAGCTATGAATAAATATAAAATTATAAAAAAAATTTTCCCCTTTATTTATTATACTCTTTTCAAAGGAAGTAGTATATTAAGTTTGTGCTGACGTTTGTAACGCATAGAATAAGGCGTCGGAGACCCAAAAGTACTGCTACTATGCTTAGAATGGCAATACAATGTCCGTCTGTCTGTCTGTACGTTTGGTATCTAGTTCCTCAGTTTTTGAGCTATCGCAATGAAACTTTGCACAGACACTTATTATTCAAGAGGATAGCACATTGGTCGGAACCAGCCGGATCCGACCACTATATCTTATAGATGCCACACAACTGATAGTCGGTTTTTGGCATATATCCGATCTTTTCAAAGCTATCACCGTCAATTTCCACGTATACTTCAACACAGTTATTACGCATCATTGTTTGTAATTTCAAAAGGATTGGGTCAAAAATAGCGAAGATATGCATCATTAAAAATTTTGAAAGAACACGGGCCTTTTATAAATTTCTTAAATTTTGTCTCATTTTATTTTCAAACATAAAAGAATATGAAATTTTGGTGGTGCAGTACGGCACGCCGAAAATAATCCTTCCCCACTTGTTTTCTTTGGTACCATTTGAAGCTCTCCTAATTAAAATTGTAATGTCATGAGGCAACTGGATATAACAGAAATTAAAGAAATTAGTTAAGGGTCTATTAATATCTTATGAACAATTAATAATATTAATTAATATAAACAATAATATCTTATGAATACTAATAAATGGTCAAAAAATGCTAATAGAATATACAAAAATATCATCATGGAAAATAACAAATATTTAAATAGAATTCAGAACACACACTAAAAAGTTTAGCATTGATCATACGTCGCATAATCAACATTAATTTTTGTAGAAAGTAATAAAAATTATAAATTACAAAAAAAAACTCAAATTTAATTAATAAAATGTAAGTTAACAATGTACATTATCTGGGGAAAGTTATTTATGTTTATTTAAAATAGCATGCCATATTTTTGGCACATAATGCCTGTCGCACAGTGGGACAACGCGTGCGTAATTGCACACAACCGACTTGTGACTTTTTACTTCTCACTTTCACGCTTTTGCAACCTGCTTGCATTTATTTCCATTCCATTTCGTATTTTCGCTGGTAAATGGGCGCAGTTCCTAACAAGCCTCATAATTACCAGAGCAACTTTCACACACACACACACACACACACATATTTGCATTTGGGTTTGTGGGCTACATAAAAGGAGAGGAGGAGAACAGTTAAGCAACTTTTTGGTGACTTTATTTTGCGTTGCGTACTTTTTCGGGCTGCAGCGAAAAACTTTTAATTTAGCAACTTTTTTAGCTGGCGACGAAGACTTCGAAGACATTTTTCTTCTACTTCTTTTTTCGCTGAGCCGCCATATGTTGGAATGTGTGTGTGTGTGTGTGTGTGTGCGTGAATTGGTTGGCATCTTATTAAGCAAATTATTACAAATGTGGAATATGTGAGCTCAGCAACAGAAGCCACCAAACTTCGACTCCTGAGCATATTCGTTATATTTGACTAACGCTTTAAATGCCCTGGCCAAATGTATTATGATAATTGTATTATGTTAAATATATAGATTATGCATAGATAGAATACATATTGAAGTTCAGTTCTGCGGATTCCAATATGGTTAGCCATGTGCTAAAAATAAAACAGTTTTTCTCAACTGTTATAACATATTTGTGTAATTGCAAGTACATAAAGATTTATCAATAAGAAATGCATACAAAAACTATTAGTATATATGTTTATATAAAGATATATAAAAATGTATCTAATTTTTCTTTTCAGTCATCCACTTTGTTTAATTTGGTCATTTAATTAGTGAAATTATTTAGTTTGCCTAATTTATTCATAATTGTTCAAAATAGTTCGTTCACTTTTTTAATCCGTTAAATTTATACAAATTCTTAATCGATCAAATGAAGAAAACGAACGAAATAACTTTCTGGAATATAGTTTGTATTTCAGGTTAGCAAATATAACTTATTCTAAATACAATTTATTACAAAAATACATATGCACATATAATAAAGATTTCAAATGAATTTATGTTTTATTTCTTAAGCAAATTTGGAAAAAAATTAAAATGTATTTTTTTTGGGAAATGTATAAACTTCAAATGTAATATTAATCTACTGGGCAAACCGTAAACAAAAGAGCTTCAAACAGCAAATAGCTGATGGAATATATTTAAAAAAAAATATAAAACATAAAAAGTACAAGTGAGAACGTTGCAGTCGGGTGGAGCCGACTGCGTAATACTCTGATACCATTGTAAGAACAGGTAAAAGCAAGTGGACAGAACATTTTTGCTGGTGTATGGGTGACCAGAAATCGGCCAAGTTTTTGGGGGCGGTAGGGGGCGTGGCCGATCATAAGAGGGGGTGACCAGAAGTCTATCTTACAAATTTGGTGACTCTAGCTCTGAAACTGTGGAAGATAACAATTCTTGCGATTTTTGGGGGAGGGAAGGGGCGTGGCCTCAAATATCCAAATCCAAAAATCCAAGTCGCATTGTTTTGGGCTGGTCAGTCCCAATCTAAATTCCATATTTGATGACTCTAGCTTCAAAATTACGGGAAATATACACGTGTTATCGAATTGTGCTTTCATGTATATCGATTTTCGCGATTACCGGGGCGGGAATGGGCGTGGTCGAAATTTTCTGTGATCTGTAGAGAACTTCACTAGTAATATATATTCCAAACATGGTGACTTTAGCTTTAAATGTAGGTGGGGTATGTGGGGTAGCTGGTGGGCGTAATAATGGGCGTGGCCGAATAACCTAGGATCCGATTTTTTCGGGAGTTCACCAGCAATATACGTACCAAATTTGATTACTTTAGCTTCAAAATTGTGGGAGATATTCACACTTAATCGATTTGTGATTTGAGGTGTATCGACATGTTATCGATTTGCCAGCCTCCCAGTGGGCGTGGCATAAATTTGAAACAAACTTGATCTGAAGCAGATAGCTATAATCATAACGCAAAAGATTTCAAGAGTCTATCTAATATCGAATCACAAATACGTGCGTTCATCCAGGCAGACAGACGGACAGACGGACGGCCTGACGGACATCCGACAAAACCAATATACTATGAGTACCTTCGGTATCAGAGTATAGTAAAAACTGCTTAAGCTTAAAAGAAGTTGTACACAAAACCTCTAAAGATATCCATGGCAAGCAAATCAGTTTTGTGATTTGAAAAATTAACCATAAATTTCATTTTTCTTGCAGCCTGCGCTTTTGGGCCGACTTTTGTTTATCCAACGCGCACATTAATTGCGCAACCACAACCACACACACTCGCACACATGCTAACATATACATATACACTATAGTGCAGGGCATGTGCATTCATGCATGTCGCACTGGACCAGTGGACCAACCCCAACCGCGCCCGACCCCCTCGGGCGCATTGCACCCCGCATCGATGGTCGGCTACATTGCTGCAAACATATCGTTTTGGCTGGCGCCGCATTTGCATTTATATGCGCATATCCTTTGTGCCCAAAGGATATTACATTTTTCCACTTGAAGCATTTTTCGTGCATTTAATGAAATTTTAATTTTTATGCGCGCGCCAACTCAACAGGGAGTGACTGGGGGGGCAGTGTACAAACAAGGTGGGGGTGGTGAGGTGAGAAGGGGGTTGGGGTGGGGGCGGCGGGGGTGAACACACAAGATACATCAGGCAGCCGCTACAATTGCCGCTGTCCAAAGCTCGAGCCAATCCCAAAACGCAAAGATAAATATTTTTATGCGACTCTGTCTCTCTCTCTCTCTCTCTCTCTCTCTCTCTCATCTCTGTTTCCGTGCGAGTGTCTGTCTCTCTTCCTCCCAAGATGCAACTGCAACCGCAGCAGCGAGCTTTGTGCAAGTCACATGCTAAGCTCGACTTATTAAATACCCTGTAGCATCTGAAGCTAAATGAACTAATTGGAATTTTTCAATAGTTTTGTTGACAATAAAACCGTTTAAAAAAGACATAGAACAAAAATAAAATTTGATAATAAAAACAAAGCCAAAAAAATGTTATTTTCAAACCGTATTAAAGCAAAACCGATTACTAAAAAGATTGTGTAAAAAGAGAACTTTTTTTAGGGTTTGCTAAGCTTTTTAACTTTATTTATTAGTCGGCTCGAGGTAGTGCTAAAATTGTCTTACATTAAAAACAACAATCTATTTATGTAAGGTTTTGGAAAATTATAAAATTATTTAAAATTTTCTAATACGGCTAAAATAGGTCTTTCAAAAACAAACAAAAACCTGCCAAAAATATGCATTTTTACTTTTTTTTTTTTTTTTATTTGGCAAGCTACATAGGGTGTTTACCCTATTTCCAGGCCGGTATAACTTTAAACTTTAATATTTGTGACTCAGACTTAACATAAATGTTCATGATAAATTTTAGTTAACAGCAGCTAACATTTCGCTTATGTTATTGATTGGCCTTAAGTTCAGCATTCTTTGTCTTAAGTTCAGGAATTGTTCAGCTTGTGGAGCACAGCATGGCAAATGCATAATTTTAATTACAGGGTATATCAAGCAGATTGGCCCTTCGGGAGAAAGACCATGTTGTATTATATAGTCGCAGCTGAGCTCTACTTTTGGGTTTGGGTTCGCTTTTTGGGCTCAGTGGCTGCGTTTCTGATGGAAAGCACTAGAAACCAACTGCGACTGTGACTTTGAGTGTTCTACTTGTTGTTGTTGTTGTTGTTGTGGCTTTTGTGGTTGCCACTGCTTCTGGTCTGTAATCTGTAATCTGCGGCATTTACTCGCAACCAAGCTGAAATTCTACTAGTAGCCCCGACTATAGTTGATCATATTTTATGTAACCCATTTTAACATTATTGAAAAATCTATCCAACAAATTGTCGCATGAGTCTCTTTTAAATAAATATGCCAGCGAGTTTACCTCTAGATTAAAGTGAAATCGAAAATATATACATAAATACATACATATACATACATACATACAAATACAATATGAAACCTTCATGTTTGTTGTATTTTAAATAAAAAAACGTTTATTGAAAAGTAACAAACAAACGGCTTCAAGACTATTTATACTCTTTTCGAAGAAAATAGTATATTAAGTTTGTGCTGAAGTTTGTAACGCATAGAAGGAAGCGTCGGAGACCCCCAAAAGTTACTGCCAGTATGCTTAGAATGACAATACAAATTGATCTAGCCATGTCCGTCTGTCTGTCTGTCTGTCTGTCTGTCTGTCTGTCAGTCTGTCTGTCTGTATGTATGCAAACTAGTCCCTCAGTTTTTGAGCTATCGCGATAAAACTTTGCACATACACTTATTATTCCAGGGGACAGCACATTGGTCGGAGCCGGCCGGATCGGACCACTATATCTTATAGCTGCCATACAACTCGAAGTCGGTTTTGGCCATAAATCCGATGTTTTTAAAGCAATTGCCTTGTACACTTGAACATCCTTATATCTCATCAATGGGTAAAATCGCAAAACGATTGAGTCATAAACAGCGAAGATATGCGTCATTAAATATTTTGAAAAAACAGGTGCATATGAGCAAACAAAGTCAAGCGCAAGAAAGCTTTTGATAGTCTTTTCTTCAAGGTATTTTGTCATCGATCATCAAAACGGTTTGTGGCGTAAGGCGTAAAGAGCCGCGTTAACGAACGCAAGTAGTTTCGCAAGTTCGAGCCTCGGCGGCGACTGATTGTTAATTTAATACTTTTTTCTTTTTCTTCCTTTCAAATATATAACTGTAATCAAATTAATTTGCTTCCAATGGCTTAGAACAAAAACAATGCCACGCGAAAAACAAATGCTGACAAACGCGAGTTGCAGGTTGCAAGAAAACAATACAAGGAAATTTGTAACAGTCGGCTCTTCAAGCAATTTTGTCAGCGATCATCAAAACGGCTTGTGGCGTAAGGGGTAAAGTTGTGAACTGGTGAGCGAAAGGTCCTGGGTTCAAGTGCCAGCGGCGACTATGATAATTTATTTTCTTTTTTTCTTCTTCTTCTTTTTAAATATATAATAACTGTAATCAAATTCATTTGCTTTCCAATGGCTTAGAACAAAAACAATGCCACGCGAAAAAACAAAAGCTCAGTATAAATCGAGTTTGTCAGCGATTTTTAAAGCTGCTTGGTGTAAGCAGTAAAAAGCAAAACAAGAAAGCTTTTGACAGTCTGCTCTTCAAGGGATTTTGTCAGCGATCATCAAAACGGCTTGTGGCGTAAGGGGTAAAGTTGCGAACTGTTGAGCGAAAGGTCCTGGGTTCAATACCAGCGGCGACTGGTCATTTAATTTAATTTTTTCTTATTCTTCTTTTCAAATATATAATAGCTGTAATCAAATTCATTTATTTTCAATTTCCGAAATTGTTTCTAATTTTTTTTTCATACAGCTTTAATAGAATAATTCAAAAGAAAAATTTAAATTCATTGGCAAAACCAATGCCACGCGAAAAAAAATATGGATCTCAAATTCTGAATATAAGCTCTCGTATGTTCAGATTAAGTTTTATGACCATTCAATTTCCGACAGCGGCCTTGAAAGGTATAAGAGCAACAGGCACAAAATTTGGTATGTATATTGTAGTATACATATGTAATGTAGTTTTGACTTTCTGGAAAAACTGAAACTTGTTTATTGTTCAATTCGGTACCACTTATGAATGCTAAGGTAGTGAAACGTTCCTGTTTATATGAATACCTTTATATTTTTATTTTATATGTAGGGGTATATGTATGCGACATTAATATCTGCGAATTAAATAAGCAGTCACGTAAAAATAGTAACAATTGCTTTAAGGTTCGAAAAGAGTATTTAATCTTCGGCACGCCGAAGATAATCCTTCTCCACTTGTTTATACTCTTTTCGAGTCTGTGGATAGATTTCAATAGCTTCTATTTTACGCTTTTGCATGCGTTATTATAGCTCGACTCTGTTTTGATGTTTGATGACAAACTCGCTTAAAGAGCAGTCAGTTTAAAACTGATGAGTTATAAGGTTGTTGAAGGCGATAACTTTGAAATCATGGGATATATGGCCAAAACCGATTTCCAGTTCTAAGGCAGCTATAATATATAGTAGTCCAATCCGGCTGATTCCAACCAATGTTCTGTCCCTATGAGTAATAAGCTTCTGTGCGAAGTTTCAAAGCGATAGTTCAAAAACTGAGGGACTAGTTTGCATACATACAGACAGACAGACAGACGGAAATGGTCAGATCAATTTGTTGTGTCATTCAAAGCATACTGGAGGTAACTTTTGGGGATCTCCGAGGCTCACTTCTATACATTACACACTTCAGCACAAGCTGAAAAAGCTATTTTCTGCGAAAAGAGTATAACAATGCATTGTAATACAACAGAATCCTATTAGGAATACCCCTATAATATATTTTTTACGATCTTAGCTTATCAAATCACAACATAATAAGGTTTTAAGATCTAACAACGAGAATTGCAACAATATTACAAATTTATTTAATAGTTGTAAGGAATATGAGGAACTATAAGTATTCATCAAATTTACCTTTTGTCTACAGACAGATTGTAAATAAACAGAAAAAAAGGGAACTTAACTTATTGTCAATATAAACGTACAAGGTCTTTCGTAGGCTGAAAGTGAAATCAAATAGATAATACGAATAAGGCGCAACTCTTATGAAAGAGCGATAAATTTCACTTATGCATTAATCTGAAGACCATATGGAAATCCCAATTAAATTGTATGCCACATGCCTGAGCAACTGCAAAACAAAAGGCAAAAGGACACAAATGGAAGTAAAAGGCGAAATGGGAATGCGAATGGGAATGGAAATGGAAAAAGGGGCAACGATATGATATGGCCATAAGTCAACTATCTTCTTTTGAGTGCGCTGACTGCCAAGTTGTAGCCAAAGTTCAAGTTTAGTGGGTAGGGCAGGATCGGCTTCATTTCTGTGCATAAATTAAAAATGACAAGGATATGCGGGCAGGACACGCGGCAGCAGAATGTGTAACCCAAAGCGCTCGCAACAAGTTGCAACTTTCTTGCTACCCACACACAAATATGGAAAGCTGAGAGCAGCCCCCCTTCCCCCACCTCTCCTGTCCACCGAGCCCCCACAGCAACCCAAACCCTTTTAGGCATTCACCTGGCAGCGTTGAGAAATTTTCTACAAATTCAGCGAAAAGTATTTTTTTCCACCTTTAAAAACTGCCACGCAAGTGTTCGGGTGTGCGGGTGGGCGTGCAGGAGGAGGAGGAGGGGCGGTCGTCCTGGGTAGCAAGAAATGATTTATGAATGCAAAAAGTTGTTGGCCCACAAGTTTTGCGGAACCGTTTGGTTACCAGCGGCACCACCTTACCCAACCTACCCATTCCTCCCCCTCCTGCTCCTGCTCCTGCTTCTGCTCCTTACTGTTGTCAGTTGCGACATGTGCAGCTTCGTGTTGCACACACACACAAAGGCCACGCACAGTGCTGGCCACACAATTAGGCACAGCTGCAGAGCAAACTAACAACTTGTTTCATTTATACAAATTTGACTATGAAATATGACATTTTTGGTTGGGAAATTTTGCTTTTCAGTTTTGGCATCAGCTTTGTCACCTAAACAAAAAGAAAAATTCAATATTTAATATATACAGATACGTTAACATGTTTTTGTACATTGACTATTCGAAAAAGTGGTAAAAGATTATCTTCGGAGTGCCGAAGATTTTATTCTCTTTTCGAACCTTTTGACAATTGTCACTCTGCCATTAGCTGTAAAAATGTATATCATATGAATTTAAATTTTCTATTTAAATAATAAATTTATTTCCAGTTGTATGGCAGCTAAGATATGGTGGTCCGATACGGCCGGTTCCGACCAATATGCTGTCCCTTTGAATAATAAGTCTCAGTGCAAAGTTTTATTATGATAGCTCAAAAACTGAGAGACTAGTTTGCATACACACAGACAGACAGACAGATGGACATGGCTGGATCAGTTTGTTTTGTCATTCTAAGCATACTTGCAGTAACTTTTGGGGGTCTCCGACGCTTGCGTTACAAACAAGCTAACCAAAATGCATTATCAACAAAACGTAGATCAAAATGCCTAAGGGAGAAAGCTGTATTTTAATTAATAGAAAGAACCAATGAATATACAAAGCATCAATAGAACGTGAATTTAAGTGTGCTAATATGTATTCACTTTATACTTTTCTGGCAATCGAAAACGTATACACTTTTGCTAACATGAAGATTTGTCAATAAATTAATGTGAAATTAACTTAATTTAATTACTAAAAGCTTTATTATTTAATTACGGATTTATTTCAAAATCAAATACGTTTATTAATAAACAAGTAAGGGTGCTCTAGTCGGGACTGCCCGACTAGGAGATACCCTGAACCCAGCGCTGACATCCATTCATACTTGCCTAATAGTGTGCATACATACAAACACACCACACATTACTGCAAGCTGTGAAAACGGTTTAAGCAGTTATCTTGCTTTTTCACTGAGCCCCACACAATGGAAAGTAAAATCTTAAATAACTTCTGTGTTTATTGTCCGATCTTTTTAAAATTTGTAGGACATAACATTGGCTATAAAATGTGTGACCAAACCAAATTGCAAGGTCATACCTTCAAAAATGAGTTTTTTTAATTTTTGAGGGATTTTTGGGGTGGTATCCAAAAAGTGAAAAATTTGTTACATGTGTATGCTATTCGAGATTATACATGCCAAATTAGGGGCCTCTAGCTCTTATAACTTGTAAGTAATAGCCCAAAAACGCTGGTCTGAAATCGAAATTTATCGATAACTTTTGAATGCGACGAGTTATCGATCAAATGAAATAAACTTGATCTGTCCCGGGATTACGAGAACTTATATTCCAAATATGAAGTCTCTAGCTCTTGTAGTCTCTGATATCCGCGTGTTCATACAGACAGACGGACGGACGGACGGACGGACGGACGGACGGACGGACGGACGGACGGACGGACAGACAGACAGACGGACATGGCTAAATCGACTTGGCTGTTGATACTGATCAAGAATATATATACTTTATATGGTCGGAGATGCTTCCTTATGCCTGTTACATACTTTTGCACAAAACCATAATACCCTTTTTACCCATTTTTAATGGGTTCAGGGTATAAAAAATTGCATTCCTTTTTTCTGTGTAAAAAAGCTCAGAGGTAATTTTCTATGAATAAATCAAAATTATATGATTAATTTAAAAGAAAATACAATTTTGGAAAAACTTATAATGCTGAATTTTGAAAAATTATTATTTACAAGTGCCTTCCAGCAATTGTCCAAAAAATATTAAGCAAGATATGTTAAATATGTAACATTACTTGCAATGAGTAACAGTCACTGTTATCAACATAAATACTAAATTATTTTATAGACATTTAAAAACTGCACTAAACTTATATTTAATATAGAATGCTATTTCTATATCTGCTTTCATTTTATTTGTATATTACAATTACAGAAATAATGCTTTTTTAGAAACTTGTTTGGGTTGCTCATTTTAAATGTTTTACTAAATAAATGGCACACAAAGTAAATATATTTAAAATGGTTATACAAAATATTTAAGTGCTTCTAAATATATGGTCAGCGGTGTGCATATATAAGAGCGCACACACACGAGCAGCCGCTTAATGGAATTATAAAAATGTTAACTTCAGCAGAAATTCAAACAGAGCCTCCGCCCATGTGTGTGTGTGTGTGTGTGTGTGTTTGTTTGTATTGGCAACTAACCTTTTTACACGAATTCAGTTATAATTTTGTTTAACATTCGAAGTGGCTTTGTTTGCGACCGCAGGCGGCGGGTTTGGTTTTAGGGAGATTGAGGCAACACTTTTAACTATTTCCATCAACTGTCTAAAACAAAAATATTTGCAGGAGCTTTTTGGACGCAGCAAAAAAAAAAACGAATTTAAAGAGCAAGCGGAAGTTATAGATAGCATTAAAGTTTGGCCAAAACAAATAACCTTACAAGCTGTCAGGAATCAATCAAAATAATTATTTCTCTGATACAAACAATGCTCCAAAATAATATATGAGAGAACTTCAACGTGTTTGAAATAAATACTTCGGTACACATTTAAAACAGTTATTCGTTTCTGTAAGCTAAACTACACAGCTGTGCTAGATATAGTGCCCTAACTTTAATGTAACCAATTCAAAAGTGGGAAATAATTTCGGATTTCAATCAACATAAGGAAAATATGCCTAAAATCGCCTTCCAATTGTCTGACAGCTATTAGCTAATGTAGCCTGATCTAACTGATGCTGACAAATGTTCTGTATCCTTAATTAACAAGTCAGTATGCAAAGTTCCACCGCGATAGCTAAAAAACTGAGGGACTCGTTTGCATACATACAGACAGACAGACAAACAGACAGACAGACGGACATGGTCAGATTACTTTTATTCATTACAAACTTCAAGACAAATTAAATATACTATATCCTTTGAGTATAAAAATATGCATATAATGTAAGATTGAAACTGAAATATAAGCTTATATTAAAGCTTAGTGCCATAATTCTTAAAATTCCGTTAGTAGCGAATACGAAAAAAAAAAATCGATCTTATTGGTTGCTGGAAAATTAACATTAAAACAAGTGGGGAAGGATTATCTTCGGCGTGCCGAAGATTTTATACTCTTTTCGAACCTATAGGCAATTTTCACTCTGCCAACTGCACCACTGAAATTTCTTAAGCTGTAAAAATCGTTTTGTCGCGTAACATTTTTTTTTGTTCTAAATTTATTTAATTTATTGCCAGTTGTATAGCATCTATAAGATATAGTGATCCGATCCGGCCGGCTCCAACCAATGTGATGTCTCTTGAATAATAGGTATCTGTGCAAAGTTGTATCGCGATAGCTTTAAAAACATGGGATATATGGCCAAAACCGACTTCGAGCTGTATGGCAGCTATAAGATATAGTGATCCGATCCAGCCGGCTCCAACCAATGTGATGTCTTTTTGAATAATAAGTATCAGTGCAAAGTTTCATTGCGATAGATTTTAAAGCATGGGATATATGGCCAAAACCGACTTCGAGTTGTATGGCAGCTATAAGATATAGTGATCCGATCCGGCCGGCTCCGACCAATGTGCTGTCCCCTGGAATAATAAGTGTCTGTGCAAAGTTTTATCGCGATAGCTCAAAAACTGAGGGACTAGTTTGCATACATACAGACAGACAGACAGACAGACAGACAGACAGACAGACAGACAGACAGACGGACATGGCTAGATCAATTTGTATTGTCATTCTAAGCATACTGGCAGTAACTTTTGGGGGTCTCCGACGCTTCCTTCTATGCGTTACAAACTTCAGGACAAACTTAATATACTATTTTCTTCGAAAAGAGTATAAAAAGTCTTAAAGGATATTAAAAATGAGCTTGTTTAAAAAGTAGTATTTAGATATCTCTACGATTTAAACCCAATATTGATAGTCTATAACATAACGAATATAGTTTATTGTAGTCTGATATAATTTCCTTTAAAAATCCATTAACTTGAAGGCAATTACTTTAGTCAAAGTCACTTGATGCTTTCAAGTCTAGGCTCTCTGTTCCTCTCTTTCACTCTCGCTATATATTTTTGTTGTTGTTTCTCTGTACCTCTCTCTCCCTCTCTCTGTAACTGTCTCGTGATTGTTTTTCGCTCGTATTGCCAGCTTGAGAAATTAAAACAAAGCACAGGCACAAAACGTCAGCCTCAGTGCAAGCGCCTAAAGCAAACTGCTCCTGACGAGTCTCCAACTAGGTGGAGCAGCGAGGGGGCGGATGATAAGCGGGGTGGGGGATGGGCGATGGGGCGTTATTGGTGTTGGTTTCGCAGTGTAAGCCAATCCAATATACTTTCAAAGCAAACACAAAACTTGAAGCGCGCAAATCGAAAGCAGAGTGCCAGCCAATCTAGTTCCGAAAAAAGCCGCCAAAAAATATACCAAAAAAACAGCTTAAAATAATTTAGCAGACGGGCGTGCTTGACTACAAGAGACCCTTCAAATAAAAATGCTAAATATTGATATGCACATTAGCCAATTACTAATAGACATTGAGATTGTAAATAAAATTTTGAAAATCCAATTCAATAAGTGGTTTTAGTATTGCTAACTCTAATAATTCTGCAATTTCAATAATCATATATTAGAATTCATTAAATATTATTATACACATTTTTCTTCTATCAAGAACAGCCCGATGTTAAGTTCTTATTTAAGTTCTTCAATCAACGAAGATATTATCTTAAATTAAGAACTAAAACTTGTTACACTTAATTTAATCAGAAGCAATTTTCTCGTGATTTAGTCAAAAATACTTTGCGAGTATACTTTTTAAGTTGATGAAAACTCAAACGAAATGGTATCGACTAACTTTCCAGTTTTAGGGAGAGAAGGCTTTCTTTATAATCATTTTTGTTTCTTGTTATGTCTTTTTGTAAGTTGATATTCATAAAAAAAAATAAAGTCTTACATAGCTATATATCACATTAGCCTATGTCTCAGATAAAGTGCACCATAAGACATTTCAATTTTCCAATCGATTGATTAACTTATATGTCCAAAATTTGTGAAGCGTGTTAAATAATTGTCCAAAACATCTGATTTTATGATTACTATGAATATTTGAATCACTCAAAATGAAAAACAACACGGAAAGATAGGTCCAATGCAGTAATATGAAATCATAAATAGCGTGAGGGCTCAGGAACTGAAAGTCAAACGAAGTCGCAGTGGGCCATCAGCTGTTTATAGTTACAGTGAAGCTTCAGATAACTCTTATCTAAGACATATTGTTAAAAGTACATTCTGGAAATGAAATTCGCTTATTACTGAGTTTATCTGTCACATAGCATTGAACAAACGGCAAATAGTCGATAAGTATAGCAAAACAGCAATACTATTGTTACTGTTAAAAGCAAAAATAGTGTTAAGGTTCAGGAACTGAAAGCCAAACGAAGAGGGCCATCAGCTGTTTTTACTTAAAGTAAAGTTTCAGATAACTCTTATCTAAGACATATTGTTAAAAGTACATTCAGGAAATGAAATTCGCTTATTACTGAGTTTATCTGTCACATAGCATTGAACAAACGGCAAATAGTCGATAAGTATAGCAAAACAGCAATACTATTGTTACTGTTAAAAGCAAAAATAGTGTTAAGGTTCAGGAACTGAAAGCCAAACGAAGAGGGCCATCAGCTGTTTTTACTTAAAGTAAAGTTTCAGATAACTCTTATCTAAGACATATTGTTAAAAGTACATTCAGGAAATGAAATTCGCTTATTACTGAGTTTATCTGTCGCATAGCATTGAAAAAACGGCAAATAGTCGATAAGTAAAGCAAAAAAGCAATACAATATCGTTACTGTTGATCGGATATATATAACGCTTCACATTCGCAACCACATATAATACCCAATTGAGCCAGCTTGTTGTTTGCAGGGTGTCCAAAATCAACCGCACACTGCAATAGAAATGGACCAGTGGCTTCTCTAGCTTCAGCTTCAGCTCCAGCTTTAGCTTTAGCTGATGTGTCTTATCTTGTCTGCAGTGGCAGCGATGCCAGCGTCGCCGTCGACGTCGCCGTCAACGTCGTCAGCGACTGCGACTGCGGCGTTGGCGCATCCTGAAGGAAGGTTTTTATCTGGGCGTCATGTTGATGTTTGTCGGAAACTTGATTATTTTCGCTGCTGCTGTTTTTTTTTGTATTATTTTGCTGTATGCGATTCCTTTTCGTTTTTTATATACAAGTGTATATGTATTTTTTTGGCTCACATGTTGTTGTTGCGGCTCCGGAGTCCGGACTGAAGATGTTTGTGCGGCGCCCGCAGAGTACAAGCGGAAGCAGCCAAGGAGGCAGTCAGGGATTAGCCTTTAAATGTGCCTGTGTGTGTGTGTGTGTGTGTGTGTGTGTGTGTGTGTGTGGCCAAAAGAGTTTGACTTCAATGTAAATGCAGCTTTAAGTCGGGGGCATTTGCCACAAAACAAAAGGCCTTGTGGCAAGTCCTTGTTGTCGTTGTTGTTCTTGTTGCTGTTTGACAAGCAAGCGTAGCGCATAAGTAAAATAAGTTGTAATAAGAGCAGTTAGCAACATGGAATAGGAGCACACAGTGACAAAAAGTTTGCACTTAAATGAATGCGGGAATATCCTGCAAAATATCCAGATATGCGGCTGTTGCCTTTGAGAGAGCTGGTCACACTGACCAACATGGATATCGATATGCGGAGATAGCATGTTATCGAAAGGAGTTGGGTTAGGTCATCTGTAAGAGTTTGTGCAGAGTAGTTGCATTTAAAGTGAAAAAAGACCTCATATAAAAACGGCCAATTCAAAATAAGCACCCAAAATCTTAGAACAAGTGATATAACTTTGACTTAAATTAAATTACTTAACTTACGAACAGCTTAATGAGTTGGCTATTTTTCACATTCATTTGTACATTAACTTTGTGCTGAAGTTTGTAATGCATAGAAGAAAGCGTTGAAGACCCCCAAGAGTTACCGGCAGTATGCTTAGAATGCCAATCAAATTGATCTAGCCATGGCCGTCTGTCCGTCTGTCTGTCTGTCTGTATGTATGTATGCAAACTAGTTCCTCAGTTTTTGAGCTATCGTGATGAAACTTCGCGTACACACTTATTATTCAAATGTACAGCACATTGGTCGGAACCAGTTGGATCGGACCACTATATCTTATAGCTGCCATACAACTCGAAGTCGGTTTTGGCCATATATCCCATGTTTTTAAGGCTATCGCCATGAAACTTTGCAAATATACTTATTAATCAAAGACAGAGCACATTGTTCAGAGTCGGCCGGATCGGACTACTATATCGTATAGCTACCATACAACTGGCAATGAATTTAATTTTTCAAAAGAAAAATTTAAATTCATATGATACCAATTCTTCAAACAAAAAACAAATGTTACGCGATAAAACGATTTTTTACAGCAAATGAAATTTCGGCATGCCGATGATAATCCTTTCCCACTTGTTTTTGTGTATTTTCTGTTTATTTTTGGAATTTGTTTGCTAAATAAAGTCTTAACTAAACACAATATATTTATATGTCCACACACTGAAATTGAATTGTTTTCAAATGTACAGCATATTTGGATCTAAATCTCATTTGAAGTACTTTTTGTACTCACTAAGTTTGAAAATACTTCGAATTGAGTACTAATTATTCGTACATTAAGTAAGATTAAAATACTAGACTCTAATAATGAAAGTCTAAGTAGACTAGATCCAGATTGAATTTTTTTCTGTGCACGAGAAACATGAGCAAGATTAAGTCCTTCTCCAGCACCTGTATACACACACACACACACTCTCTCGTACATCACACATACGACTAGTGGAACACACATAAGCCAAAAGGCATGACAAGCTCATGACTTTGGCAGGGGTGAAATGAGGAACAGAACTGAACTGAACGTAACGTAACGTAACGGAATGTAACGTAACGTCGCACAAGGCACTGACAACTCCTTTAAAATGTAGTTACTGTTGTTATTATTCAACCTTAATGAACTTAACAAGCTCTCGCACGACGACAACATGCCGGCACCAGAGCAGGCAGGACCCACTGCCAGGACATGCCGGCAAGTAGCAGGCAGCAAGCAGTAGGAGCTGCACTTGGTCAACCCCCAACAAAACAGTCGACAGCAGCGACAGACAGAAAGAAAGACACATACGTTATGCCAAAAGGGGATGAGGTCCTGTCTGTCTGTCTGTCTGTCTGTGTATGTGGAATGGAGTTTCATGTTCATGCCGCAAGAAATTTAGCGCTCAATGGCGCTGGGTCACGTAACTCAAATAAAGCGCCAAACTTACCCAAAGCCAAAACCAAACCGAACCGAACCAACACGGCAAAGAAAACTGAAGCAAACAAAAAATGTAACAGGACCAACAAAAAAGTGTAAATAAAAAGAGGGCGCTTAAAAAACCAAAATATTGCATCACATAAGTTGAGTTAAGCAAATTGAAAGTGTGTTGAAAATATTAAAATAAGTCCATAAGAACTAGTAAAGCCAACTGACGAAAAACAAAATTTATAAATAAATATTTTAAGTTCACACAAGAAAAATACGATTAATGGTTACTGTGTATTAAATGTACTTAGTTACCTTTACTTAAAGAGCATGTTAATAATTTATTTGAAGCCAGGAGCTCTCTAAAAGCTGTACGAATCCGTAAGGATTTCATTCATGAAAGTCACTTATGTAAACCAGTCTAAAAGTAATTAGTTGTAAAAGCGTAGGAAGAATTAAGGGAAATTGTTTAAATTTCTTAGAAAAGCTCATAACCAAGGAAGTAGCAGCTATCTAGTGGGGAGTGCCCGACTTGGTGATACCCTAAACCCGGACCTAACATGCATTCATAGCTACATATTTGTGTACACACACACAAACACATACACGCTGCAAGTAGTGCAAGCAGTTTAATCATTGAGCCTGCTTCTTCATCGAGCTCCTCATCATAATCAACATCTGTGTCAATTGTCCGATCTTATTATTTGCCATCAAATTGACAATCGAACAAATTGATCGAACCAAATCGCAAGGTCATACCCAAAAGGTAGTGTGTTGCACTTTTGGAAAGAAGGGGCGACGGTATCCAAAGAGCCTGTTTTGACTTATAGATACCAAAATCTTACAGATTATAGATGGGTTATAGTTGCCACATTTGGAACAACTTTCAAGTTACGGTCAAAAATCACTTTTCTGATATCGAAACTTATCGATAACTTTCGAACGTGATGAGTTATCAATAAAACGAAACAAATTTGATCTGACTAGGGCCTATGAGAACTTATATGAGGTCTCTTGCTCTTATAGCCTCTGATATCCGCGTGACAGACAGACAGACAGACAGACAGATGGACATGGCTAGATCGTCTCGGTTTTTGATTCTAATCAAGATGCTTACGATATGCTTACGAGATACTTTCTTATGCTTTTGCACAACTTCACTATACCATTTTTATAAATTTTTCATGGTTTCTCGGTATAAATATGAACCTGATTTTAATTTGCAAATTTTATCGAGTCATTTAGACTGTTATTGGTTCTGTTTGACAGACTTTATTGCACATTTCGCATTGGCAGAATGAAGCAGATATTTTGGACATTTCAATTTAAAAGCCATTTCTTATATTTATGCTCATTTTTTCTGACTTAGCACACTTAAAATTAGCACAAGATCTTTTAACAGACACACTTTTCATTTCAAATTCGTCTTATTTTATACATTAACCTATTCATGCTCGATTCTGCATCTATGGCTGATTCATTCATCAACTTAGTAAATCTTTGTGCAATATCGTGTTTCTTTCAATTTATATAACCAGAATTGAGCTTGCTTTGTATTAAACCATTAAACTCTATAAATATATTCGAGCCTAGGATCATTCAAGGCTCATGGGATCAGCGAATTTGATTTATTATTTAAATTAATGCTTCTGTTCAAATGTAGAAAAAACAAAACTTACAAATAAAATATAAAAAAAAATAATAAATCTAATATTGAAAATATAATAATAGTACTTTGTATATGTATATAATAAATTGTATATATTAGAGTGTAAACTTTTCTATATGCTTCGGATCTATAAGGACATTAGACAAGACAAATGTGGCACGAACTGTTCCCAGTATTTGCTGAAAGTATAAGAGTTGCTTGCCTCAACACAAATGTCCTGGTCGTCCTTGTCCTCGTCCTCGTTCACATAAAAGGCCAATACAGCCGCACAAATGCCGACAGTCGATTGTTGGCCACCAACGCTGTCGGCTAAGAGCTGCTGAGCAAGTTTTGGTAATGTGAATCAGCCAGAATATCTTAATAACCATCTGAAATTGAAAAACAATTATGTTGTAAAGTTTGTTAGAAACAAAAATGCCTACATTTAAATGTCGGATATTCATAAATCTAAACTGATTATTAGCTAATAAGCACATCAAACCGCTGTTCGAATTATAGCTGAAATTGCTATTCGAAATTGTTCATTATAAGCAAAGAGTGCAGATATGTTTAACGAGCTAAGCACTTATTACTAATATAAGTTAATCCAACAATTTAATGGGCTTACTTCAATTGATCTAGGTGAATATTATAAGTTACTTAACATTTTATTCAAATTTTTGTTTACCGTCCGACACAGAAAATTAAATTGAAAGTTTTATGGTTTTAAGTAAAATGAATGAGTAACAGTAAAAATTAAAATTTAAGATTATTTAAAATTCAAAATTTTGGTTGGCATAATTAAAACGTATATTGGAAGAAAAAAAACCCGAAAACAACACAATCAATATTTTTGTTCAAGCTTAGAATACTTAAGAAGTAAGCTGTCTACGTCATTCGGTTTCGAATAGCAGTTTAGTATATGGTTGTTGTTTTTGTTGTAACCAAAGCTATTCCCAAATTACATTGATACTATAACCTATACCGGTATTCAAGAATAATATTTAGTTTTTCTTCATTTATTTATTTTATTATGAGGAAAATGGACCTATATAGTATAATAATTACACTAAGCAACAATTTGTTAAAAACAAACTAAATGTCCGGGGTCGTTTTCGAGCTAAACGAAAAAAGATAGATTTTCCATTTTTGAAAAACGTAAGCTTCGTAAAATGCCAATAAATTATTTAATTTAGTATTTAGTATGTCCATTATACAGACGTTAAGCTTTTTGAAAGCAGTATAAAATAGCCTATAAATAAGTCATATGTCAATTTTCAATAGGATTATTCGCTTAGGCGCTATTTAAGACAAAACTGGGAATTTTGCATAAAAATCGAAATTTTTTGAAAAAAGTCAGGTTTCAAACGCTTAATTTTTCCTAAGACGACATTTATTAATATTCGTGACTTGCTTTGAAGGAATAGTGAAATTCATTACAAAGAAAATTGGTTTGCTTTTGTTTAAATCAAACAACGAAGCTATTAGCTCTTAACCATAATATAAGAACTTCCGTTTTTGGTAAAACAAAACAAGTAAGAACGCTCTAGTCGGGATTGCCCGACTAGGAGATGCCCTGAACCCAGTCCATACATTTATTCATAATAAACTATTTGTGTACATACATGCAAGCACACACCTTCTGCAAGCAGTGCAAGCAGTTTAAGCAGTGAGCTTGCTTCTTCACTGAGCCCTACATTATGGAAAGTTAAGTCTTGAACAACTTCTTTGTTTATTGTCCGATCTTATTTAAATTTTTTGGGCATATTTAAATTTTTGGGCATACAATTGGCAATAATATATATACTTATATGGTCGAAGGTGCTTCCTTATGCCTGTTACATACTTTTGCACAAAATCATTATACCATTTTTACCCATTTTTAATGGGTTCAGGGTATAAAAACATCGAAAAACTTTTTTTTCCGGAATTTTTTTTGGAGTTTTTTTTTGGGATACATTTGGCTGTTGCATGATGTTATTATATATTATAATCTATATATCTGAAATTTAAGCTCAACTTTGGTAAAAGAACTTGCTTCAGCTTATAAACCTTTGAATCTAACATAAAATTCAAAGTAATATATTTGTACTTACATACGTATATATTTTAGCTAAGAATTCCAGGATAGGATCGACATAGTATAACGCTCCGATCAGTCAATACTATAGTGTTATTGATAAAATCGAAAAGCTTAACACAATAAAATAAGTATAAATAATAAAATTATTCAGGATGGACTTTTTTATTATTTATTACTTGACAAGTGATAAGTATTTTAGGTACAGTATAATCTCGATGAACATTGAGAACTACCAGATTATCGAGACACACAAAATGACTTATATAAAATTATAATAAGTTATAGTTTAAACATTTATTTTATTACATTACAACTCTTCAATCGGAAAAGGAGACAAACTTTTCAGAAGGTATTTTCTATTTGAAAAAAATGTTAGAAATGCCTTTCCAAGATTAAAAGCCCTCACAACATTGTCAAAACTTATAAAATTTACATTTATTCCGCCTAAGCATTTTGGGATTTTCAATTGGGGATCAGGACATGAAAAGGGTTCCTTGATTTTCCATTACGAGACATTTGGTTTATGGATTTACAGAGGAAATAATTCGGTGCACGAGCTATCACGATTCTGCTGTCATAAATCATAATTATTAAAGACTCGAAGGATGTGCAAAAATAAACATGTGTATTTAAATTGATTCGCAATTGCGCTAGTTAATTAAACCATTTGAATCAACAGAACGATGGCATATTTATTGAGTTAAAAATACGCGTAATTAATTGCAAAAAGTTTTCATTACACTTTTGCAGTTGTTGGTTGGCATGTAAATGTTGCTGTGACTGTTCCAATATATATTGCAACACGTTAACAACAGCAGAAAAAAAACGCAGAAGGATAGCAGCAGCAACAGCAACGAGTCCTTCGCAGCTCCTTTGCCCGCGAGCAATTTGACTGTTATTAAATTTATTTATGGCGCAACGCAGAGTGTGTGTGTGCGTGTGTGTGTGTGTGTGTGGCAACTGTTTTGTTGGCGTTTTATGTTTAGGTCATCGATATGCAAATTGATTGACAAGCCCACAGCGAATGTCCTCGCTCCTCTGCCTGATCCTGCTTGAGCTGTTATTCCTGCTGCCAGATTCGAGTTGCAGCTCGAATTCAATTCAATTCGATTCAATTCGCTTGAATCCTCGCAGCTGCCGTATTGTATTTTTATGCAGCTCGTTGGCCATTCAATTTGATTTCTATATTCTGCACACACACACACACACACATATGCATAGACTATAATCTGAAGTGGCCAGCGATTGGACGAGAAGTCCTTTCGGCTCCCCTTTTGCCTACTGCTGCTGCGGTGGCCCATTTGACATAATTAATTGTAACACAGAACAATTACGTTGCCTAACCGCTCCTGCCCGCCTGCCCACCAACCACCACCCACCCACTCCATTGCTGCAGTGTCCTGGGCAGAACGTGGGCAGGACAATAAGGATATACATTTTAATTAAAGCACCTCGAGCCAACTAATTACATTCCCAGAGCCAAATGCGATGCAGACGCTTACCTCGCTATGCGCTGCGGTCTGCCTTAGTGTGTGTGTGTGGGTGTGTGTGTGTGTGTATGTGTGTGTGTGTGAGTGCGACCAACAAAAGCCAGCAAAGCAAGCAAGTGACCTATTTGAATGTGTGTGTCAGTGTTGTTGTCAAATGTCCTTGAGCGACTTCTTTCATTGTGTATAGATGTGTGCGTGTGTGTGTGTGTGTGCGTGTGTGTGTGTGTATGTGTGTGTGTGTGTGTGTGTGTGTGTGTGCCACAACATATTAAAAGCCCCAACTTTGCATACTTTTCGGCGCATGCTAAAGCAAACATGCAGCTAAAAGGTGTTTTTGTTGTTGTTTCTCTTTTGCGGTTTGATTAAATGATAAATATATTTACATATATATATATTACCAAACGAAGGAAAATGCAGGCGAACAAATATTTTACTGTTTTTATTTATTTACTTAATGTCGATAGAGCAAATCGATTTCAAATTATAAACTGCGAGAGTAAATATAAAACAAGTGGAGAAGGATTATCTTCGGCGTGCCGAAGATTAAATACTCTTTTCGAACCTTTAATCAATTTTCACTATTTTTCCGTGACTGCTTATTTAATTCGCAGATATTAATGTCGCATACATATACCCCTACATATAAAATAAAATATATAAAGGTATTCATGTAAACAGGGACGTTTCACTATCCGCAACTCGTGGACGCGTCCCTTAGCATTCATAAGTGCTACCGAATTGAACAATATACAAGTTTCAGCTTTTCCAAAAAGGCAAAACTACATTACATATGTATACTACAATATACATACCAAATTTTGTGCCTGTTGCTCTTATACCTTTCAAGGCCGCTGTCGGAAATTGAATTGTCATAAAACTTAATTTGAACATACGAGAGCTTATATACAGAATTTGAGATCCATATTTTTTTTCGCGTGGCATTGGTTTTGCCACTGAATTTAAATTTTTCTTTTGAATTATTCTATTAAAGCTACTTTATGTATGAAAAAAAAAATTAGAAACAATTTAGGAAATTTAAAATAAATGAATTTGATTACAGCTATTATATATTTGAAAAGAATAAGAAAAAATGAAAATAAATGACCAGTCGCCGCTGGTCTTGAACCCAGGACCTCTCGCTCAACAGTTTGCAACTTTACCCCTTACGCCACAAGCCGTTTTGATGATCGCTGACAAAATTGCTTGAAGAGTCGACTGTTACAAATTTCCTTGTTTTGTTTTCCTGCAACCTGCAACTCGCGTTTGACAGCATTTGTTTTTCGCGTGGCATTGTTTTTGTTCTAAGCCATTGGAAGCAAATTACTTTGATAACAATTATATATTTGAAAGGAAGAAAAAGAAACAAGTGAGAACGTTGCGCAGTCGACTGCGTAATACTCTGATACCATTTTAAGAACAGCTGAAAGCAAGTGAACAGAAAATTTTTGCTGGTGTTTGGGTGACCCGAAATCGGCATTCCAAGTTTTTGGGAACGGGAGGGGCATGGTCGATCTTAAGAGGGGGTGACCAGAAGTCTATCTACCAATTTTGGTGACTCTAGCTCTAAAACTGTGGAAGATATAGCTTTCGCGATTTTTGGGGGCGGGAAGGGGCGTGGCCCCCAAAAATTTGGCCGATCTTTAGAGGGAGTGACAAAGAAGTCTATTTTACAAATTTCTTGACTCTAGCTCTAAAACTGTGGAAGATATACATTTTCGCGATTTTTGGGGGCGGGAGGGGCGTGGCCCCAAATTTTTTTAACCGATATTTAGAGGGGCTGACCAGAATTCCTATCTTCCAAGTTTAATGACTCTAGCTCTGAAACTGCGGAAGATATAAATTTTCGCAATTTTTGGGGGCGGGAGGGGGCGGGGCCCCAAAATTTTTTGCCGATCCTTAGGGGGGCTGACAATAAGTCTATCCTCCAATTTTGGTGACTCTAGCTCTGAAACTGTGGAAGATATAAATTTTCGCGATATTTGGGGGCGGGAGGGGGCGGGGCCCCAAAATTTTTTGCCGATCTTTAGGGGAGAGACAAGAAGTCTATTTTACAAATTTCTTGACTCTAGCTCTAAAACTGTGGAAGATATACATTTTCGCGATTTTTGGGGGCGGAGGGGCGTGGCCCAATTTTTTTTTACCGATATTTAGAGGGGCTGACCAGAATTCTATCTTCCAAGTTTAATGACTCTAGCTCTGAAACTGTGGAAGATATAAATTTCGCGATTTTTGGGCGGAGGGGCGGGGCCCCAAAATTTTTTGCCGATATTTAGGGGGCTGACAATAAGTCTATCCTCCAATTTTGGTGGCCCTAGCTCTTAAACTGTGCGAGATATAGGCTTCCGTGTTTCGTGGGGGCGGGGTGGCTGGGGGGCGTTCTAGTGGGCGTGGCCGGAAAATCCAGGACGCAATCTTTTGGGCTGGTCAGCCCTAGTCTAAATTCAAATTTGGGGACTCTAGCTTCAAAATTGCGGGAAATATACACGTGTTATCGAATTGCATTGATGTATATCGATTTTCGCGATTACGGGGCGGGAGTGGGCGTGGTCGAAATTTTGTTTCTGTAATCTGTAGAGGACGTCACCAGTAATATATATTCCAAATATGGTGACTTTAGCTCCTAGAAACTGCGGAGATATAAGCATTTCAAATTAATTTTGGAGGGGGGGCTGGTGGGCGTAATAATGGGCGTGGCCGATTAACCTAGGATCCAATTTTTTTCGGGAGGTCACCAGCAATATACCTACCAAATTTGATTACTCTAGCTTCAAAATTGTGGGAGTTATTCACGTTTAATCGATTTGTGATTTGAGGTGTATCGACATGTTATCGATTTGCCAGCCTCCCAGTGGGCGTGGCATGAATTTGGAATAAACTTGATCTGAAGCAGATAGCTATAATCATAACGTAAAAGATTTCAAGAGTCTATCTAATATCGTTTCGGAAATACGCGCGTTCATCCAGACAGACAGACGGACAGACGGACGGCCTGACGGACATTCGACAAAACCAATATACTATGAGTACCTCGGTATCAGAGTATAAAAAGTATTAAATTAACATTCAGTCGCCGCCGAGGCTCGAACTTGCGAAACCTGCGTTCGTTAGCGCGGCTCTTTACGCCTTACGCCACAAACCGTTTTGATGATCGATGACAAAATACCTTGAAGAGCAGACTATCAAAAGCTTTCTTGCGCTTGACTTTGTTTGCTCATATGCACCTGTTTTTTCAAAATATTAAATGACGCATATCTTCGCTGTTTATGACTCAATCGATTTGCGATTTACCCATTGATGAGTTATAAGGATGTTCAAGTGTACAAGGAAATTTAAGGCAATTGCTTTGAAAACATCGGATTTATGGCCAAAACCGACTTTGAGGTGTATGGCAGCTATAAGATATAGTGGTCCGATCCGGCCGGCTCCGACCAATGTGCTGTCCCCTTGAATAATAAGTGTCTGTGCAAAGTTGCATCGCGATAGCTCAAAAACTGAGGGACTAGTTTGCATACATACAGACAGACAGACAGACAGACAGACGGACATGGCTAGATCAATTTGTTTTGTTTTTATAAGCATATTGGCAGTAACTTTTGGGGGTCTCAGACGCTTCCTTCTATGCGTTACAAACTTCAGGACAAACTTAATATACTATTTTCTTCGAAAAGAGTATAATTACAAGCATTTTTTCAAGCTTTCAACTTTTGATAAATACAAATTTAAAGTTAAAGTTGCCTTATCATCCAACAATTAGTAATGAAAACAGCAATACTCGCACTTGAAACTAAATTGTAAAGCTAAAAGGACAAAGAATACATATTATCACTATCGTTCATTTTTGTTCGTTACTTAATATTTAACTGTAATTATTTTTGTTTTTAGAGATTTTTATATATATGTATATAATTATTATTTTTGATTTGTGTCTGAATGTCTTAAAATGCATAAGATAGAAAGGGTTCGTTTTCTTCATTGATGCCTAATTAATAGTTAAGCAAAAGCCACATATATCGAAAATGTATAGTTATCGATTGCGAGAGTAATATTTAAATGAAAATATTTTTGATTTTAGATATTGTATATATAGAATTATAATTTTATAAATAAGATAAGCTAAAGTGTGCGTTTTCTTTATTGATACCTAATTAATAGTTAAACAAAAGCCACATATATCGAAAAAATTTATAGCTATCGATAGTTTCATAAGCTTGAGAGTGATACTTAAGTATAAATATTTTTGATTTTAGATATTGTATATGTAGAATTATAATTTTATAAATAAGATAAGCTAAAGTGTTCGATTTTTTCATTGATACTTAAATATTAGTTAAACAAAAGCCACATATATAGAAAAATGTATAGTTATCGATAGTTTTAAAGATGTGTCAAAAAGTGACCACAAAGTTTCTTTTTCGATTTGAATAATACAAAATCATCGCTTTAAGACTACTTTGCAGCTAAACGCCCAACACAGCGCCCCCAACCTACACAGCTTTCTTAACCCCCTAAGCCCCCCTAAGGCCCCTACTATGCTGGCCAACTCATAATAGCCAGCTATTCTCAGGCTATTCAAATCCATAAGACCCAAATAAATGTGTGTTGTGGGCATTATGTTTATGTTAATTGTTGTCATTGTTGCTGTTTTCATTACTAATTGTTGGATGATAAGGCAAATGACAAAGACGAACAAGAAGAAGAAGCTGCAAAGGATACCCCCACAAGCCTAATCGCATAACCCTTTCGCTGTCGCTATCCTTTCAGGACTAAATGCCGTTAACATGACACTTGAGGCTTAACCCTTAATCAGTACCCTGTACCCCAAACACCCCCCCCCTGCTACTGTTAAAATGTGTGCAACCATTAAATGAAATTGAAATTCTTGGCAAGAAGTTTACTTGATTATCCTGTCGCCAATAATTAAATGTTGTCGCAACAAGTTGCACAAGGACGACCAAAGGATGGCAAGGAGCGAGGTGGCCGGGGCGCTTTTTTTAGGCCGCTGACGCGTTGTAAATTGTACTCATTAAAATATTTTAATTTACTTGCAAGGCGATTACAGCAGCGCCCGAAACGACGGCTTAGGGGCGGTGGGGGCTGTTTGGGGAGGGGCTGTGACGTTTAAATTAATGCTCAACACATTTTTGGCAGCAAGCGAAAGTTGTTACTTTTTGTCAAGGATTTGACAAAATAATTGGTTATATCAACTTAAACCGCAAGCGGATTGGGTGTGTGTGTGTGTGTGTGTGTGTGGTATAGTCCAAGATTGTGTGTGTTTGTGTGTGTGTGTGTGTGTGTGTTTGTGTACAAATTACCCCGAAAATGTCATCAAGTCAATTTGCAAAATGAGAAAAGTAATCAACGCCCCACAAGCTCCCTTCCCCCAACCAGCCAGCGCGAAGACAAACAAACAAACAAAACGCAGAAAAGTGCTTAAAATTTAAATCACTTCAGCCAAAGCGTCACAATACAAATCCACACACACACACACAGTCACAATATATAAATTATATTTTGAGGGTAAATAAAACACTTAACGCCCTTTTAGCGGTTGACACCCCCATCAACCTACAAGCGCCCCACCGCCACCCACTTTCCAGCCACACCCTCGACAACCAGTTAAGCAAAAGCAAGCTCAGGACACGCTCTGTTAACGGCGTGTCCTCGCGCAAGGATTCGCAGTCGACAACAAGAAGAAAACCAAAAAAACAAGTGAGAACGTTGCAGTCGGGCGGAGCCGACTGCGTAATACTCTGATACCATTTTAAGAACAGCTGAAAGCAAGTGAACAGAAAATTTTTGCTGGTGTTTGGGTGACCCGAAATCGGCATTCCAAGTTTTTGGGAACGGGAGGGGCATGGTCGATCTTAAGAGGGGGTGACCAGAAGTCTATCTACCAATTTTGGTGACTCTAGCTCTAAAACTGTGGAAGATATAAGCTTTCGCGATTT
The DNA here is from genome assembly GCA_035042425.1 of Drosophila flavopinicola. NCBI lineage: Eukaryota > Metazoa > Arthropoda > Insecta > Diptera > Drosophilidae > Drosophila > Drosophila flavopinicola. The sequence continues at coordinate 150,601 of JAWNLL010000447.1, read as the reverse complement.
TTGGGGGCGGGAAGGGGCGTGGCCCCAAAAAATTTGGCCGATCTTTAGAGGGAGTGACAAGAAGTCTATTTTACAAATTTCTTGACTCTAGCTCTAAAACTGTGGAAGATATACATTTTCGCGATTTTTGGGGGCGGGAGGGGGCGTGGCCCCAAATTTTTTTTTACCGATATTTAGAGGGGCTGACCAGAATTCTATCTTCCAAGTTTAATGACTCTAGCTCTGAAACTGCGGAAGATATAAATTTTCGCAATTTTTGGGGGCGGGAGGGGGCGGGGCCCCAAAATTTTTTGCCGATCCTTAGGGGGGCTGACAATAAGTCTATCCTCCAATTTTGGTGACTCTAGCTCTGAAACTGTGGAAGATATAAATTTTCGCGATATTTGGGGGCGGGAGGGGGCGGGGCCCCAAAATTTTTTGCCGATCTTTAGGGGGAGTGACAAGAAGTCTATTTTACAAATTTCTTGACTCTAGCTCTAAGACTGTGGAAGATATACATTTTCGCGATTTTTGGGGGCGGGAGGGGGCGTGGCCCCAATTTTTTTTACCGATATTTAGAGGGGCTGACCAGAATTCTATCTTCCAAGTTTAATGACTCTAGCTCTGAAACTGTGGAAGATATAAATTTTCGCGATTTTTGGGGCGGGAGGGGGCGGGGCCCCAAAATTTTTTGCCGATATTTAGGGGGGCTGACAATAAGTCTATCCTCCAATTTTGGTGGCCCTAGCTCTTAAACTGTGCGAGATATAGGCTTCCGTGTTTCGTGGGGGCGGGGTGGCTGGGGGGCGTTCTAGTGGGCGTGGCCGGAAAATCCAGGACGCAATCTTTTGGGCTGGTCAGCCCTAGTCTAAATTCCAAATTTGGGGACTCTAGCTTCAAAATTGCGGGAAATATACACGTGTTATCGAATTGTGCATTGATGTATATCGATTTTCGCGATTACGGGGGCGGGAGTGGGCGTGGTCGAAATTTTGTTTCTGTAATCTGTAGAGGACGTCACCAGTAATATATATTCCAAATATGGTGACTTTAGCTCTAAAACTGCGGGAGATATAAGCATTTCAAATTAATTTTGGAGGGGGGCTGGTGGGCGTAATAATGGGCGTGGCCGATTAACCTAGGATCCAATTTTTTCGGGAGGTCACCAGCAATATACCTACCAAATTTGATTACTCTAGCTTCAAAATTGTGGGAGTTATTCACGTTTAATCGATTTGTGATTTGAGGTGTATCGACATGTTATCGATTTGCCAGCCTCCCAGTGGGCGTGGCATGAATTTGGAATAAACTTGATCTGAAGCAGATAGCTATAATCATAACGTAAAAGATTTCAAGAGTCTATCTAATATCGTTTCGGAAATACGCGCGTTCATCCAGACAGACAGACGGACAGACGGACGGCCTGACGGACATTCGACAAAACCAATATACTATGAGTACCTTCGGTATCAGAGTATAAAAACAAAGAGCTCTACAGCAACAGCAACAACAACAACAAAACACATTGTCGCAGCGGGCGTCCTTTAAGCCATCATTACCAAAATGGCATGCGGCTGGTGGGCAGAGAGGTGGTGCAGGGGGGTGGGGGTGGGGGGGCATGTGAGGCTGGTGGGGCATGTGGAGCTGGTGGGGATGAAGTGTCGCGCTGCCAGACTAAGACTAAACAAATTTTGTGGCCCCGTTGGCTGACTGCCTCTGCCTGCCTGGCTGATGTCTTCGTCAGCTTTACTTTTTCTCATAACTGTCAGTTGACAGCTTCCGCGTTGCCAGCCCCCCAAAACGCAAGCGACAACGACAACAACAACAACAACGACGATGAACAACTTTGCCGCTTTGTTGACGTTTCACAATTTAATTTTCTATATATTTTATTATACACCCTGCATTCAAAAGAATAGCACAAAGTAAGGCAAATGTTTATATCGAACGACATCTGTTTTATCTGTTAATCAAATACTAATTTTCAATACATAAACTATTAAAACTACATTTTGCTTATAAGAAAAACACCAAGACCAAAACCTGAAAATGGCTTCGAATTGGTTTTCGATTGAAACTCAGATGCTGCAGTTTGCCTGATTTGGTGTACAGCTGAAAGTAAATTTCACATTTGAAATATATAAACGCTAAGCAACATATCCACAGAATCGTTGAAAACATACTCGATGAGATAGAACTAAATCTAGTCTTGTTAGAGTATTTAAGATCTGGTTTCTGGTTCCTTTAGCATAACAAACATATTGACTACTTTCAAGCTCAATACAGGGTATCTTCAAGTCACACACTCTTCATTATTGGTTGTTTTAAACTCCACCTCATTTTATTATTTTTCTTTCTCTGTTTCTTATTTTTGTGGCTTTTTTTGGGTTTTGGCTGCACGATTTGACATTAACCTGTCAGCGTCTGCGTTGCATTTTGTTTTATACTCGGTATTTATGGGCATGAACTTAGCACTCCGCCCCTTGCCTCCCGTCCTCAACCGTTTCGCTGACTGCCGCAGTTATCGCTGAGTTGATTGAGTGAGGGAGGGTCTTTATGCAGCATGTGCATTAAGTCATTGGTTATCGATATGTTATCGATTGCTTGAGATAGAATGTATAAAAAACATTGAAGTTAAATGACGCTTAACTGTGGAAATCAGCAATACTTTTCGATACTTTACAATATAAAATACTGTTGAGTAAATGTCGATAAATTATCGGAGTGCATAACGCCTTCAAGTTCAATTCATATTATATCAGTTGAAACTGATTTCTTTCAATATCTTGATTTAATTTAGCACATGCCTCAAATTAATGTTAGCGGTAAGTAGTTATGGATATGGAATCGATTAATCGATATAAAGAGATAACCTTTATATACTGTAGCTATCGATAACTTATCGTATTATATAACCTGCTTGATGTTCGTCACTATTGATTCCAAATACAAGCAACTTAATAAGCTTCTTACTTTTAATATCTTAAAGAAATTAGATGGATTATATTATCTATCTAGTAACTGTGTAATATGAATTCGAAATCGAAACAGTTTGAGTACAATCAAATAGTTAATACACATCGATTCGCAGCATTAGCAAATAGTAAGCTTACGCCACTCAATTTTCTTACCATAAGAGATGTAAGTTCAACGCTTGACTTAACTTGATTCAATCCATTTACCAAACGTTAACGAATCCGTTTTGCAGGCACTGTCTCTTTGTGTGCCCTGCCGCGAGTTGCGATTCTTTTTAGCTTTTCCGCTTTTCCGCCTTTCCGCTTTGGTTTTGATGCCTATGAGCGCTGGCATATGAAAATTCAATTGACGCTTCTGATTCGATTTGTTTACTGCATACAAATAAAAAAGAGCACATTTTTTATCAAATGCAAAAACATAAAATAACATTTGGTCCGCAAGCGAGGCGCCAACATTTCTGATTAGATAAGCAACTAGCAGCGAAAGCTGAAACAAAAAATAAAAAATAAAACAAAAAAATGCAAGAAGCAGCGAGTTCAAAAATCGCCTGCAGGGCAGAAAGCAAACATTTAAAAATCAAAGGGAAAAGCAACAACAATTGAAAATGTTGTATGTAGTTCTCACCGGATAGACTCGACTATGAGATACGCACTAAGCTGTCAACAAATTGATCAGTGTGAGTGCTGAGTAAAAAGTGTGATCGACTTTAAAATATCCTATAACGATACTTAAAGTACCCAAACAAACAATCCAACTCACAGTTGAATAACCATTTGTTAAAGTCTAAAGCAGAAATTTGTTATTTGTAGTTACTGGAAAGCTTTTTACAACTCATCACATCTGATTCTAGGGTATCTAGGGGAAATGCAAAGCGTGGGTGTACAATGTAGTCAGCCTGCAATATTCCTCTCTACTCTGTTGACTGGGGCAACTTTTGGCTTACAAATTGTTTTTTAGTTGGCAGAACTTTTAATTTGGTTATAGTGTGAAAATGTTTGTTCGCTCTCTCGCTCTCTTACGCTTTCTCCAGCAATGCATATACATTTACACTCTAAGAAAAAGAGGCAAGCTTTAAAGAAGGACTCAGAATGGTTTTTTTACTAATTCCGAAATTCCTTATTCCTACTTTTCAATACTCTGCTTTAGCAATGCTTTTGAGCGGCTTTGGGATAACTTAAGCTACGTTTGTTTTCCGTCATTGATTAGTGCTAAAATCAATCCTAATATTAAAATTTAACTAAATAAGCTTAACGAATTAAGATTCGAATCAATAACAAAACACTCATTGCGTGCCATGTTACCATGTTTTGTGCGGAAGTTTGTTACGCATAGAAGGAAGCGGCGGAGATTTCCAAAAGTTACCTACAGTATGCTTAGAATGCCAAAACAAATTGATCTAGCCATGTCCGTCTGTCTGTCTATATGTGTGCAAACTAGTCCCTCAGTTTTCGAACCATCGCTATGAAATTTTGCACAGGGACTTAATATTCAAATGTACAGCACATGGGTCAGAACGAGCCGGATCGGATCACTATATCTTATAGCTGCCATATAACTGGAAGTCGGTTTTGACTATATATCCGATATTTTCCATTTCCTTGTACACTTTAACATCCTTATAACTCATCGATGTTCAAAATTTCCAATCAATTGTGCTATAAATATTAAAGATATACGTCACTAAATATTCTGAAAGAACGTCAAATATTTTCCAGTATAATTTAATATTTAATGAATTGGATATTTCAAAAGAAAACTTTTAATTATTTTGATACCAATTCTAAGAGCCACAAAAAAAAATAAAGGTACAAAAATAGTATAAAATCATCTGTACGCCGAAGATAATCCTTCCCCACTTGTTTATATATTAAATCATTAATGAATATTTAAATTCCAAGTATAAAGAAAGCATTTTTCTCTGAGTGCACCAACATAAGTATATATTTATTTGTGTTGTACTCATTTTTCTATTTACTAAAAGTTTGTGGTGCAAATTAATTTGCATTTTACACACACACAGCACACACACACACACACATACAAATAGAGCTGTGCGTGTTGGTCACTTTTCAATTAGAGAAGAGAGAAGGGAAAAAAAGAAAGGAAAATTGTTTGCGTGCTCAGCCGCAATTAGATGGCAATTAATAAACTACAAAGCGCTGAGGCAGCTAGATAGATATTATGGTAGCATTGAGTGCTCAGAGTTTTAGATAAGAACACCTTGTGTGTGTGTGTGTGTGTGTGTGTGTGGGGGTGTGCTTTATGCATTAATCAAACAAATCAATTTTCATACATGTCCGGCGCGATGAAATCGTAGACCAGAAAGCACTCAGTGCCACATTTAAGCCCCATTCCATTAACACACTTACATATATATATATATCACCCATAAATGTAATAAAAAACCATAAAAGCTCACACGTCAAACGCAATTCAATTGCTATGCCTGCCGCCCCCTTCTATTCTGTCCCTTTGTCTTTCTACCTTCCCTTCTTTGTGTGCTCGGTGACAGTTTTTGGTTGGGCGGCCAATTATCAGTGCTATTACCAAACTCGAGCCGCAATTCAATTTGTGTGACGTTTCAAATGGCTTTTATACAAACGCAGTTCCTTCCACCTCCTCACTGTCACTTCCACAAGCTCACCCTCAGCCTCTTAACACTGCTCCTTAGCCACATGATATGAGCAGTCACACTCATTCTCGCATTTTGGCTTAAGTTTTCGCTTACTTTGTTTTTGCGCCCTAACCAAAATGAACAAAAAAAAAAAAAACACAAACTTTCGCATTGATAAGAGACATAAAGTCAGACATAAAAACGCACACGCTGCGTATGAGTAATGTGTGCCATTTAGTGTGTATGTGTGTGTGTGTGTGTGTGTGTGTGCGTTCTTCATTCGGCTCGTAATGAAAAGTTTGGGCGTAATGAAATAAGCCAAAGTTTTTGCAGCTTTCAATAATAACTGCAAAAGTAACTAGCAAAAGTTTGTGCTGCTTCTTCTTTATCTCGGCTCCTTTTCACCTACTCCGACTCCTTCATATCATACTCTGGCTCTTGTTGTTGTTGTTGTTGTTGTTGTTGTTGATAGCGCTATCAATGTGATTATGAAGTGGCCACTGATGTATCCATTTGAGTGCACACTGATATGCTCTTTTTTGTGGGTGGGACAACAGTGCGTATGCGTTTGCGTGTGTGTGCTCGGAAACATTGGGACTATCATGCGGCTCAATACATAGGCGGCAAAAGGTATTTAAAAGACAACACATTCAATTATATTTTCATTCATTATTATTTCAAAACAAGTGGAGAAGGATTATCTTCGGCGTGCCGAAGATTAAATACTCTTTTCGAACCTTAATGCAATTTTTACTATTTTTCCGTGACTGCTTATTTAATTCGCAGATATTAATGTCGCATACATATACCCCTACATATAAAATAAAATATATAAAGGTATTCATGTAAACAGGGACGTTTCACTATCCGCAGCTCGTGGACGCGTCCCTTAGCATTCATAAGTGCTACCGAATTGAACAATAAGCAAGTTTCAGTTTTTCCAAAAAGTCAAAAGTACATTACATATGTATACTACAATATACATACCAAATTTTGTGCCTGTTGCTCTTATACCTTTCAATTTAGGAAATTGAAAATAAATGAATTTGACTACAGCTATTATATATTTGAAAAGAAGAATAAGAAAAAATGAAAAAAATGACCAGTCGCCGCTGGTCTTGAACCCGGGACCTCTCGCTCACCAGTTCGCAACTTTACCCCTTACGCCACAAGCCGTTTTGATGATCGCTGACAAAATTGCTTGAAGAGCCGACTGTTACAAATTTCCTTGTTTGGTTTTCCTGCAACCTGCAGCAACTCGCGTTTGTCAGCATTTGTTTTTTCGCGTGGCATTGTTTTTGTTCTAAGCCATTGGAAGCAAATTAATTTGATTACAGTTATATATTTGAAAGGAAGAAAAAGAAAAAAGTATTAAATTAATAATCAGTCGCCGCCTAGACTCGAACTTGCGAGACCTTGCGAAACTTGCGTTCGTTAGCGCGGCTCTTTACGCCTTACGCCACAAACCGTTTTGATGATCGGTGACAAAATACCTTGAAGAGCAGACTATCAAAAGCTTTCTTGCGCTTGACTTTGTTTGCTCATATGCACCTGTTTTTCAAAATATTTAATGACGCATATCTTCGCTGTTTATGACTCAATCGATTTGCGATTTTACCCATTGATGAGTTATAAGGATGTTCAAGTGTACAAGGAAATTTAAGGCAATTGCTTTGAAAACATCGGATTTATGGCCAAAACCGACTTTGAGGTGTATGGCAGCTATAGATATAGTGGTCCGATCCGGCCGGCTCCGACCAATGTGCTGTCCCCTTGAATAATAAGTGTCTGTGCAAAGTTGTATCGCGATAGCTCAAAAACTGAGGGACTAGTTTGCATACATACAGACAGACAGACAGACAGACAGACAGACGGACATGGCTAGATCAATTTGTTTTGTTTTTATAAGCATATTGGCAGTAACTTTTGGGGGTCTCAGACGCTTCCTTCTATGCGTTACAAACTTCAGGACAAACTTAATATACTATTTTCTTCGAAAAGAGTATAATTATACAATCAATGTTTTATTAAAATAAATAAATGTCAGATATAAATGGGACATGTATTTAGTAACAAATGAAATGCAGAAATCAGGATTTGGATATTATGAGAACATCAATGGTTCAAGTCCAAGTGTGAGACAAGATCTTTAAGCTTCTAAGAGCGAGAGAGGGAAAACGTGAGATGCTGAGAGCAGGAGAGAGAGAGAGAGAGAGAGACTATATATAAGCCAAGCCATGTTAACTAATAAACTTCTTTATGGATAAGACTCTTCTTTGGCATTCATAGCCCAAGTCTATTTCCTATCATAGCCCATTTTCAAGAACCTTGGCACAACTACATGATAGTATCTAAGCTGAAACTTTCTTCTTCTTCTTCCACTCCTTATAAGATAGCTTGTAATTGGAATTAAATGGAAAAAGAGAAAAAGAAAATAACTAATTTCTACTTTTATCTCACACACACTCTCCCTCTCTCTCTCTCTCTCTCTCTCTCTCTCTCTTTCTCTCTCTGTCTCTCTCTCTCTCTCTCTGTTTCCCTCTCCCTCTCTCTCTCGCTCTCTCTCTCTTCCACTTAGGCTTTATATTACATACCTTCCAACATTTAGACTGATAATTTCCTAAATATAGCCTTTCTTTCTAATTTCCTAATTTCCTTCGCTACTCATTGACTTTTTTCATCTCTGTCACAACTTTCAAATAGGACCTAACTGTTATTTGCCACCGATGCCATTAAGATATTTTCTTTATTCATTTCTCTCTCCGTTTCTCTCTCATTGTAATCGTATTACATGTCTTGCGCTCCCAGGCATTCCGATTGATATACCTGAACTTATTAGTCCATAAGCACCTGAGCTCCTAATATAATAATCTCAACATTTCATTAACATGCCCATCCCAGGGGGATTCACTCAGACGTGGCGCTTGTTTATTTTCACACGATTTATGCGCAGCTCATTGAGCAGACATCGAAGTACAAACAGCGACGAAATAACAATTAATCATAATTAAGCCACAAAATGCACACATAATCATTTATTATGATACAGAGACAGAGACAGAGATACGCGCAGAGAGAGAGAGATACTGACTAGATAATAAATTAAGTCAAGCAGCTTGTGTTAAGCTGCTGTCTATTCTCTCTCTCCCTCTCTCTCTCTCTGTGTCACGCTGCTCTCTGTTGAGCAATTGAAGATTTGGCCAAAAGCCAGAAGGCCAACGGCCACAAGCTGAAAGCCAAAAGCCAAAGCGAGCGCCACAATTCGGCCGCAGGTAGCCCCCATTTGGTCGTTGCGTTAATCAGGCGTTAAATTAACGCACTCATTAGCACAAATTACAAATTACAAATTGAGCTGCGAGGCGGCCAGGAGTCGCAAGTTCGCAGTTCAGCCACCCAAGTCTGGCTGCTTAACATAAATCACTTAATAATCAAGTGCAGCCATTTAATTGGCTGACCAACGACCCCCTCTCTGCCCCTCTGTTCCTCATTCCACCACAGTTCCACCTTAGTTCCACCTCAGTTTCACCTCAGTGACACCCCCCTCATTCGATTCCATTTCATTCCCTGACATGCCAAAGGCTTCGACGCCTTTGAGCTATTAATTATTTCATTAGGCGGCGGCGGCGGCCGCTTAAAAGCTGACTGCTACAAAACACCAACAGCAAAGTTGCTTTTTTTTAGCGATCTGCAAGAAACGGCTATCGTTAAACTATCTTATTGAAGTATCCCACAGCTAACATTTAAATTTTAAAGTGACTTCACATTTGAATGTTGATTTTTATCAACTTTTCGAAGCAAATGGTATATTTACTTTGTGCTGAAGCGTCGGAGACCCCCGAAAGTTACCTCCACTATGCTTAGAATGGCAAAACAAATTCTGTCTGTCTGTCTGGCTGTATGCATGCAAACTAGTCCCTCAGTTTTTGAGCTATCGTGATAAAATTTTGCACAGAGACTTATTATTTGAAGGGACAGCACATTGGTCGGAACCGGCCGGATCGGACCACTATATCTTATAGCTGCCATACAACTGGAAGTCGGTTTAGGCCATTTATCCGATGTTTTCCAAGCAATCGTCTTCAATTTTCTTGTACACTTGAACATCCTTATAACTCATCAATGGTGCTTGAGTCACTATAAACATTCAGCATATGAAATTTCAGCGGCGCAACTGGCACCGTTGAAATTGCCTAAAGGTTCGAAAGAGTATAAAATCTTCGGCACGCCGAAGATAATCCTCTCCCACTTGCCTATAATTTTATTTGTACCTTTTTTCTTCATTCATCACTTTAATTATTAAATAATCATTTTAATATACTAAATAATGTTTTTTATGTCAGCATGAGCTCAGATTTAATTACAGGGTATCTCATATGTAGTCATTATTTGGTTATATTAAGTCTATTACATTTCCTTACGAGCGCCCAATGAATGAAAATATTAACCATTGCACTACCAATCAGACTCTATTTATAATAGTAACACATATTTATATACAACGATTATTTCGTAGCAAGGCCATAGTGTATGTCTTGTTAATAGGGTATCTATGAGTCGAGCAATTTAAAATGTTCTCGCAAATTGGGCAAATGCTGAATATTTTGCATTCGGAACGACACTAAGTTCTATTGGAATACTTAAGAAATGAGTACAGGGTATGTTGTAGTCGTGCTTCGCCCTGCTGTTGTTCTGTTCTTTCATCTTTTTACAGCTCGTGCGGTGACATTTAATTTAAGTTTTGCAATTTGCATGCGAATTACGACGACGACGACGACAACAACGAAGGAGTCGCTGATTGAAACGCCTGCCTAGGAGTGTTGGGGCAAAGGGGAGTTTGGCTCCAAATCAAATCTATTGCTAGGGCAAAATATAATAAAAACAACACAAACAGCAAAAAAATAACAGAATTTGCCAAGTTTTTAATTGCCAGCAACCGCTGCTAGTGACAACCTCGAAAAGTTTCATTCTGTTTCTGTTGCTGTGTTGGCCTGTGTAATTATATTGTCAAGCAAAGCAATTTGCATGTGCCCATGTTTTGCGGCGACTGTACCAACAGCCAGTGCTGCAATCAACTAAAATTACATCATCATTATCTATCAGCAATCATTATCGTCTTGTGCAGATTTTGGGCGCAAATAAATCGAGCATTCGCCCAGTTGACCATAAAAATTGACAAGCCAACCAAATTGTTGTGGCCCAAAGCGGCGAGTCGCGATAAAGCTGAAGTTTCATTCACTGTTTCAATGTCGATGTGTCCCCCTTCCCACAAATGGATAGCACAACATCAGGAAATCCTCAACACAATTAGGGATGAGCGCGTGTCGAATTGGACCAATATGACAATATATTTCAACTGGGCTTACCAACATTTGTCGTATACGTGATATTCGGTTCTTTTTTAAACTTGTTCTTCAATGTCGAATTAATTAAGTTCATTTCATATTCCATATGGACATTTGAGTTGAAGAGGAGATTAAGTCTACGTATAGTTTATATTAAGTATACCTATAGTATATATTCAGTATTCTTATATAGAATGTAGTCTTCACTCATTGCTTAAGGTACATATGTATATCTCATATTACATACAGAACATTTATGAATATTGAATTTATGTGAAATAAATTTGAAAAAATTTGTATAAAAGTCAAAAACAGAATCTTTTCAACTTATAATTTTTATTTTTTAATGTAAATACATTTTTTACATACAAAACATTTTTTGATCTATCTTTCCAAATTATCTTCACTGTTTTGAGTGAGTATCAAATTATCAAATTTAAATCTATGTGCAGACAATAAAAAAACCGGATTGAGCTGTTTAGATTTTACTTAATAGCTCAAAATGTTTTTGTACATTCGGTAATAGAACCATCAAATATGATGAGGACACTAAGGAAAGGTTAAACCACTTTTAGGAACTGTGAAACCTATGACGCGATTTCATACACATAAAAGTAAATCATATGGAAAAGTTCTCAAAATATTTACGAATTTTCTGAGTAGCTATCGAATATTATCGATGAGAAACCTTTCCAATCCTTTGACTATATCATTACATAGGTTAAATAAGAACAAACAACTTTCCTTTCTTAAAAAAGACTTAAATGAGAAAACAAATGTGAAAATATGATATACCATGCTCAAAAAAATCCTGTAGTTTAAAACAAAATCGAACTTATCTTATATACCTAATGTTATAAACACTTATCTTTACTACTTGATTAAACTTTAGTTAACAAATATTAGGCTCATCTGGAAATTTAAATGGATATTATTTGTTCATAGTCGTGCTTTCCAGTTTGCGTAAAACACGCTCCCAACTCTGATGGCAACTGTAAGGAGATAGACCAATTTATATGTCAATTCCTAACCCAATTCCTATTGCTATTCCCATGCCTGTCCCTATCCCTATCCCTAACCATATTCGCAGCCGAATCCTTAGCACAATTTCAATCCCTTGGCCAATCTCTCAAAGTGCCAGACATGCCAAAAAGGACTAAACAATTTTCTGCGCTGGCAGTTTTTATGGCCAAACGATAAGTAAAACGATATTGAATGCGAATGTGCATGTATTTATGTATGTGTGTGTGTGTGTGTATCCTTTCTGGGTTTTGTGTATGTGTTGCTTTGTATCTGCCATTGCTGCGACAGTCAGACTGAGGGGAAGCCCATTAAATGGCGATAAGCATCGCATTGTCCACAAAACGCTGCCCTCAAGAAAAAGCCTTTTCCCACTCCACTCCACTCTACTGCCCAAGCCCCCACTTTAAAGGCAATTGCCAGGCTTATTAGCACTTTGTTTTCCCTGCCAAGTCCAAGTGGCTTCCTAGGGAGGGGGGTAACTTTAAAGGTCAGCCGTTCGCAAAATTAGCTGCACCAGTGCGAAAGTGCGAATTGTGTAATGTGCAAATGGCCCCCAAACTAAATGTTGCAAAGTGCCCTTGCGAGGAAAAGCTGCGTTAAAAATTATGTTTCGAAGCCCACTCGCACCAAAAAAAAAATATTTATATATATTCATGGCATTTATAAAAGTCATTTCAAGCAGTCAACATTGCAAAGAGAGAGAGAGGGAGAGAGAGTCCTGGTAAAGGGCAATTGGGACTCCTATGAGGTGAGGAGGGCAAGGGCACATGTTAAATGCGGCCATTACGCTGAGATGTGCGCTACACTCAGCTGCATACTCTTTTCATAACTATTCAAAGGGTGTCTTCGGTAGGGTATCTGTTTATCTGACAGCAAACTGGCTCTACCTTCTGAAAGGGTATCTTTTGTAGAGTATCTGTTTATCTGATAGCAAACTGGCACTACCCATTCAAAAGGTATCTTCGGTAGGGTATCTGTTTAACTGATATAAACTGGCTCTACCTACTCAAAAGCTATATTTGGTAATGTATCGATTAATCTGATAGCAAACTGGTTCTACCATCTCCAGGGGTATCTTCGGAATGGTATCTATTTATCTGATGGTAAACTGGCTCTACGTTCTTCAAGTGTATTTCCGTGGGGCATCTGTTTATCTGATATCAAACGGGCACTACCTATTCAAAGGGTACCTTCGGTAGGGTATCTGTTTATCTGATAGCAAACTGGCACTGCCTATTCAAAGGCTATATTCGGTAGGGTATCTGTTTATCTGAAGCAAACTGGCTTACCATTCTCAAAGGGTATCTTCGGTAGAGTATCTGTTTATCTGATAGCAAACTGGCACTACCCATTCAAAAGGTATCTTCGGTAGGGTATCTGTTTATCTGATAGCAAACTGGCACCACCCATTCAAAAGGTATATTCGGTAGGGTATCTGTTTATCTGAAAGCAAGCTGGCACTACCCATTCAAAAGGTATCTTCGGTAGGGTATCGGTTTAACGGATAACAAACTGGCTCTACATTCTCCAAGCGTATCTTCGGAATGATATCTGTTTATCTGATAGCAAAACTGGCACTACCTACTCAAAGGGTATCTTCGGTAGGGTATCTACTATTTAAATGCTGCATTTGTTTATAACATTAACAAGCAATCGAAACAAAAATTATGCAAATTTCAATTCGAAAGATAGAGTTGTGAATTAGCAGTGATGCAGATGATAGAGCTATCGAAATGCACGCACTAGTTGCCTGTAGGGTGTGCAGGGCAAATTACTTTGACTTTCGCTGCGCTTTTCGACGCTTTTCGCGCTGTCGTTTTGGCCATTTGGAGCCATTTCAGCCATTTCGGGCATTTCGGCCAATTCGGCTGCCAAGTGCAAGCGCAAAATGTTTATAATTAAACTTTAATGCGTATTTAATGAGCTCGGAGCGGAGCCTTGAAAAAAAAATAATGCAACTTTAAATGTGAATGCGAATATGAATATGAAAGCGGGCACACCCATTTCGTCCTTGTCGCTGCCAGCTTTGCCAGCGCTCCCGCCCCGAATTTCACTTGTGTTACGCAATGTTAACATGGCGAAAAGTTTCCTGAGGAAGTGGAATGCAAAGCCAGAGATGAAACTCAATCCCCTGATAATATAAATTTAATCGCTCGCTTAATTGTCTTCATATGAAACCGAGTAAATGGTGTTAAAACTTTTGCAAACAAATTGCAACTAGTTGCAAGCAAGTCCAGCCAAGGACCAAGATGTTGACGTGCACGATGAGAATGTGAATGCGAATGTGGATGACGAGGACGAGGACGACGACGAGGACGATGAGGACGACGACTTGTGAACAAATTTCTAAACGCCACTCGAGCAGTCGCTTTGAGCCACTTCAAATTGCAAGCAAGTTGCTGCCACCGATACTACGCAAAGTTTACCAGCCCAAAACTTTACACACACAGTAACAGTGTGTGTGTGTGTGTGTGTGTGTGTGTGTGTGTGTGTGTGTGTGTGTGTGTGCGTTAGTGTGTGTTTGTGGTTTTTAGCCTGGTCTGAAGCTGCTGCCATGGGCTCTGGCTTTGGCTTTGGCTGTGGGCCAAAAGTTCCACTCAAATGAAAATGCGCTTCAAAAATTTATGAAAAACCATTTGACCAGCAAAAACGAGCCAAAGTATACAAAATGCAACACTGTGTAATTGCTGTTCGCAATGGCTCGCTATCACAGTGGTTGCCCTTCCACTCCCATCCCCACTCACATTCCCAGTTTCTCATCCACTTTCACCACTGAGACTATATCCATATAAATACAACTGACTGAGAGCTGCGAAGCTGGAAATTATAACTGCAGCTTTCTTTGAAGACGCAAGTGTGAATTTGGGCAGTAATATATATAATATATATATTCAGCAAGCAACCTAACCTCAAAAACTAAAAAACGATTTTATTATTTTTTGTTATTTCGTTATATAATACTTGATTATTTGCGATATAAAACAAGTAAGAGTGCTCTAGTCGGGAGTGCCCATGCATGCAAACACACACACGCTGCAAGCAGTGCAAGCAGTTAACTTTCTACTACACTGATCTTCACAAAATGGTAAATAACATCTGCGTTTTTATACCCATTCAAATTGAATAAAAAGGGTATAGCAAAGCTTTTCAAATGTAGAAGGCATAAGGCATAAACATCTCCAAGCCAATTAAGTATACACATTCTTGATAACAAACAACAGCCGAGTTGTTCTAGCCATGTCTGTCTGTCTGTATGCGAATATCAGAGACTTTGAGAGTTAATGACATCAAAATTGGAATACAAGTTCTCGTATTCCCGGATCAAATCAAGTTTGTTTAATTATTATTGATAGCTCATGTTGTTCAAAAGTTATCGATACATTTCGATTTCAGAACAGCATTTTGAATGCTATAAGAGAAAACTAAATTTTCTATCTGCTCCCGATACCCCCAAATTGCAAAATACTTGTTCTGGTTATCAGGATATCTTCTAGTCAGGCACTCCCGATTAATCAAGGGCTTTATGTTAGTTATGTTAATTTTGATTCACTGTACTTCAAATATGTCACATATATCCCATTTGCAATTTCAGACAGTCAAACTAGTTCGCGAATTTCTATAAATATCTGCGCTGCTTTAATATCTAAATATGTTCAATTGAACTAGTTCACAAATAAACGCAAGTCTTTTCACATGGAGCTAGTATTTTGTTTTAACTTTGACCTTTTATCGCTTGTGACTTTAGTTTGGGACCGGTTTATTTGAACAAAGTGACTGCCATAAATAATCATTAGCGATAAAGCGATACTTTTTAGCTGATTGAGCTATTAGATGTCTGAGCCTTGCCGTCGCACAGTTATTATAAGCCCCCCCTTCACAAAATCCTTGCAAATGCCGTGTCCTGTATGTGTCCTGTGTGTGCCTGGCGCTGTCTGGTCGGGTTCAGCTTTGGTTTTTGTGTGGCCTCTGTGCACATTGGCAGTTGGTGTAAATGTCTAAAGTTTGATTATGGTGCCTCAAAGTAAAAACCTGAACTGTTAAAAGTTTCTTATATAGAATATCATTTGTTTTATTGCCGCCATGGCCAAAAAACTTTGCAAATTGCATGCGAACACACACAGACACACACACACACACATGCACTTGGCTTAACGTAGCTAGAAGCACATGCATATATAGACATCATCTAGTCTAATATGTGCATTAGTTCACTCAGAGAAAAACGTTCAAATTCTTGATCAGTATCAAGAGCCGAATTAATCTAGACATGTCTGTCTGTCTGTCGCGCGAATATCAGAGACTATATCAGCTAGATACTTCATGTTTGGAATATAAGTTCTCGTAGTTCCTGATCAGATCAAGTTTGTTTCATTTTATCGATAGCGCGTCCTGTTCAAAACAAATCGATAAATTTGAATTTCAGACAAGCGTTTTTTGGCCATAACTGGAATGTTATAAGAGCTAAAAGCACCAAATTTGGCAGGTATAATCTCGAATAGCATACCCATGTAGCAAATATTTCACTTTTTGGATACCCCCAATCACCCAAAGGTGTAATACACGCATTTTTCAAGCTATGATCTCGCACTTTGGCTTGATTACACACTAATCTGATAAATATATATCCAAAAAAATTCACAAAGATCGGACAATAAACACCGAGCTTGTTTAAGATTTAACGTTCCATAACTGCTTAGACTGCTTGCACTGCTTGCAATTGGTCTGTGCGTGTATTTATGTACATATAAATGAATGCGAGGAGTGGGTTCGGCTTATCTTCAGGTCGGGATATTTCATTCTTGTGCTCAGTGTAGTTTTTTTGGCTTGAATTGTATGCATTGCGCTGGAAATGTTTCTATAAATCAATAAAGTTATTCAATAAATGTCTGCAGCATTCGTCGACACTTGCGACATTTATGGCGACAATCATTATGCCCACAACTGCTATAAGTACCACCACCTCCGCCCCCACCCCCACCTCCAGCCCCCCTATTTGGCATCATTGCCCCCCACCACTTGAGTGGGCAGGTCATTAAACGCATAATCGATACTAATGAAGCATCGGATTTACTTGCTGTTGGCAATTATTGTGAGACTGCAGCTCCTCAACAACACCCTCAGCTCGTTCTCGTCCTCATCCTCATCCTCATCAGATCCTCATCTTTATTCCTGCTGCCTGCTGCCTGCATCCGCTTCATGGCATAATAAATGGCCCCTCGGCAGCATTCTAAATAGCTCTCACACTCATCAATAGGGGTTGTAAGCGCTTTTATGTCGTTCTCTTCTTCTAGCCAGCTCCCTCTGAGATTAAGCTGCAACTTGCTTAATGAGCCCAGCGACATTTGCCCTAGCATACTTTTCAGCGCTTACAAATGTTACTAACATCAGTTTTGAGGTGCCATCCACTGGATCTCCCTACTAGGTCCATCCTTTAATAATTCAAATTTGTAAATAATGTATAATACGGTAAATAGCACAAATTGTCTATATCTGAAACATTAGTTCATAGTTCATAGTTTTTTTTTGTAAATGTAAAACAAGATTATATTGTCGCAAAAGGTAACAGAAAGCTCGTTAAATAAAATATAATAAAAGAAAACAGTTACTTTTGCCTTTCAAAATGCCTGATATAATTATTTTATTTATTGTTTCCTAATCTGAACTTATAAATTTTGTTTGCCAGCTAAGATTACATTCACATATTGAATTATATTAATAGATCATGATGGAAATATATTCTAAGTTTACTTTCTTTATCTTAAATTGATTTTTATTTATTATTATTTATGTATTTATGTTTTATTTATATATTTATTTTTAAGTATTAAGTGTTTAAGTCCCTAAAAAATACGCATCCGAGTCTTTAGCTGAAATAACTTGGGCATAACTAAACCGATTTTAATTTTGTGGACTTCAACTTGTTAACTTTATCAATTTGTTTTATTTTATATCCAATGTTTATAAATTAAAAAACATTTTTGTCACAATATTTTTTTTTGTATTTATTGAAAGTTTTACAGTGACACAAACTTAAGCTAAAAGCACATATTTATTATGTTTTCCATGTAGTTTTTCCAAATTCTAAGAGAAAGCTTTGAGAAAAGTTAAATTGGTTCCAATCTAATATTTATTATTTTCATATGTTAATACATTTTCTTTATTGCTATAATGTCTTAATCTAACTTTTTATTATACTTTCTTATTATACATTATCATATATTTTAATCATTTTACATTTTTAATAATTGCTTTTTTGTAATATTTTATTAATATCTTAGGAATATTTTATGATCGTTTGTTTTATTTTTTTAAGATTTTGCTTTTTTCTTGTTGGTATGTTTTTAGTTTTATTTTAAAAAATTAGATACTTTTGAAAAATATGTAGCCTGAGAAGTGTTGTTTTTATAAATGCATAATAATAATGATAATAATAATAATAATAATGATAATAATAATAATAATAATAATAAAAATAATAATAATAATAATAATAATAATAATAATAATAATAATAATAATAATAATAATAATAATAATAATAATAATAATAATAATAATAATAATAATAATAATAATAACAATTATAATAAAGTAATGAATCTGGCAAAATAAAAATGGTAAATAAAACACAAAATATAAATATATTGAAAAAAAACTAATAAAAAAATAATAACATAACATAATAAGAACAAAAATAATATAAATTAATTTTAGTAATAGAGAACTATAACACAATTTTCAAGCTTATTTGAATAGAG
This sequence comes from Drosophila flavopinicola, assembly GCA_035042425.1. Classification (NCBI taxonomy): domain Eukaryota; kingdom Metazoa; phylum Arthropoda; class Insecta; order Diptera; family Drosophilidae; genus Drosophila; species Drosophila flavopinicola. Next base: position 131,909 of record JAWNLL010000447.1, on the reverse strand, counting down.
ATAGAAGATATTTGTAATACCAAATTTAAGTAATTATAAGCATAGGTAATTTTGTTTGTTTGTTTGCTAAAATGCTTAAATTATATACTAGATCAGGCCACTATATAATATAGCTGCCTAACAACTGACTGCAACTAACTGTCAAAAGATGAGCTCTTCTACTTGCTCGGAACATTCCTCAAGCCTAATCCTAGCCCTCAATCTTTGCAAGTCGAGGGCGCAGCTTTGGTCTGCAGGACTCGGAATGTCCTGACAGTCACTTAATGCATTGCAGCGAATTTGTTTGGAGAAGACCATTTGTTATGCTGGTAAAGGCGACAAAAAAAAATGGCAATTCAATTGAGTGGAATAAAGTTGGCGCTTAATGCAATAACGCTCGCAAAATATATGACTAGACACAGCTGGTAAGAGAATTGGGTATGTTATATGGAATACCTAGGAAAAGAGGACTTAATAAAAGGGCAATTGAATTGCTGACAATTGCAATCGCATTTTCAATTGCGGCCGCTTTTATCAGCGGCGTCACACATTAAGAACTATGCAAGAGGCTAAATGCCACGCCCACCATTTGACATGTGCTCCGGGTGGGGGCTAGGATGAGGGGGGTTAGGGCAGGCGGGGCGTCTATTCGGAACGCCCAAGTGTCGCATAAAATAAACATTTTCTAAATTGACACTTGCGATTCAAAACCAAACACTCAATTGCAGTTGCCAGAGTTGCCGGAGTGTTGCAAATGCAACAGCAACAACAACAACAACGGTAACTAAGTATAACAACAACAAGGACAACGACAGCGACACCATCATCAACGACAACAACAACAACAACAACAACGACAACCAACAACGATAACAACAACCATCAGTATAACGCTTACTGTGCTGCTGCATTTGCTGTTATCAACTAAAATTCCTTGCATCGACGCACAGGACACAAACATAACCGGCTACACTGAACGAAAACAATAGTAAATTTAATTTAATTTATTTGATTCATCAAATTTATAACAATTAAAAATATAATGCAATAACTAAAACTTATTATTTAGTGCAAAAAAACAAAGCGTTAATATTGCTATTTAAATTACAAATTTTAAATGTCGCCTATCTCTATTCAAATATTCTTAGAAATTGTGTTAAACTTAATATTATAATATATAATATTTTATTATGTGTTATTTAATGATTGATTTTTTTTATATTTTGTATTTTACTTGACTTGATTCAAGATTCCCCAAAACTAAAGTTTTACTGAAAACAGAAAACGTTTTGTATCAATTACATTTAAAGTTCTCGAGATAAGATAACTGCTCTTAAAAATTTACGGAACAAGAAAACATCCGAAAGATCGTTGATATTTCTAGATTTACGAACGAAATTTCTTCTTTTTTGAATAATATAAATAAGTTTATTTAGTATAATTTTTATCAACGCAATATCTGACACAATATTTGAAAAAAGTTCGTAATGTCTTAGTCTTATTAATATAATGAAGCTATATACTAAACATAATCCACTAAAATACAGTCGACACTGAAAATTATAAAAGATTAAACATATTAACTATTCCTTTTATGAACCCTTTCGAGAACTCTGTGCGGTTATAATCGACTATGTCGCGTATTTAACTCAGAGTCCACTCTTTCTATAGTAAAAGACTCCGGTTTAGATTTTAAGCTCGAAACTAACTTATTTATTTGTTTCTAGTCCTTGCTAATCTTCTTATTCTATTTTTATACCCTGAACCCATTAAAAATGGGTAAAAAGGGTATTATGGTTTTGTGCAAATGTATGTAACAGGCATAAGGAAGCATCTCCGACCATATAAAGTATATATATTATTGATCAGTATCAATAGCCGAGTCGATCTGGCCATGTCCGTCTGTCTGTCCGTCTGTCCGTCTGTCTGTCTGTATGAACACACAGATATCAGAGACTACAAGAGCTAGAGACTTCATATTTGGAACATAAGTTCTCCTAATCCCGGGACAGATCAAGTTTATTAAAATTTATCGATAGCTCGTCCCGTTCAAAAGTTATCGATAAATTTCGATTTTAGACCAGCGTTTTTTGGATATAACTTACAAGTTATAAGAGCTAGAGGCCCCTAATTTGACATGTATAATCTCGAATAGCATACACATGTAACAAATATTTCACTTTTTGGATACCACCCCCAAACCCCCCAAAAGTTAAAAAACCCATTTTTGAAGGTACGACCTTGCAATTTGGTTTGGTAACACATATTATCGACAATTGTTTGCCCCAAAAATTTCAATATGATCGGACAATAAACACAGAAGTTATTTAAGATTTAACTTTCCATTGTGTGGGGCTCAGCGAAAGAGCAAGCTAACTGCTTAAACCGCTGGCACTGCTTGTACTGCTTGTACTGCAGCATGTGTGTGTTTAGAGTAGTACGAATGATTGTAAGGACTGGGTTCAGGGTATCTCCTAGTCGGGCACTCCCGACTAGAGCACTCTTACTTGTTTCATATTATTGTTTTTGGTCTGATTGGGTTTTTTTTCTGAGTTTTCTCTGACAAGTTTTGGATCAACTTTTCAAGTTAAATACCAGCCGATAATTTACATTTTATAATTTTAAATTGAATTTTCTGTAATTCTTAGTTTTAATTATTTTCCCGTGTCGAAAGTTTTTAGTTGACATTCAATAAACAAATAATAATAACTTTCGAGAATATATATGATATTTTTTTATTTTATTTTATTTATTGTCGACTACTGACAGTCGACACAAAAGAATTTATATAAAATTATAAAAAAATTTTAATGTATATACAAGAATTTAAATAAATTTAAAATCGTAAACATATTAAATTAAAGAAATAAAGTTAAAATTACGTTAGGCTCTGGGGATATCAATAGCAAAATTAAATCATTGGTCCAACATTTGTTGCAAGGATTGGGGAAACCCAGAAAAAACCCAATCAAACCAAAAATCAATAAAAATTTGTTAAGTAGTTAATGAGTTAGTATATATTAGAAAGTATTTTATAAAGTGAAAGATAGAAGATAGAGAGAGAATATAGAAAAATAAAGGAGGGAAATAAAGAAAGAAAAGGGAAAATAGATTTAACTAAACACGGGCAGAGGTGTCCCGTAAATACAAAAGAATATAAGATTTTATTAGTGGGAGAGAGAGCTCAACCGAGATGACATGGAACACTTTGTTGTAGTCCTTGCAAAGAACACGAAGAGGATTGTGCAAAGCGTAATCAGTCGTGCATGAAGGTAAAATCAAGGGGACGTAGTTTCTTGTTGGCCTACTAGGCACAAAAAAGTTTAGGCGAGCTAACAGAAAGGAAGAGTCTATGTCGCCGTTAATTAACTTGTGTAGGAAGACAACACCAAGCGTTGTTCTACGGTTAAGTAACGACGGAAGATTAATAAGTAACAGCCTACTGGAATACGATGGCAAACGGAGATTAGGATCCCAGTTAAGTCCACGTAAGGCAAAGAGCAGAAATTGCTTCTGCACGGATTCTATACGCTCTTGGAAGTTTTGGTACTGCGGACACCAAATACATGAGCAGTATTCAAGGATAGGACGAACTAAAGAAACATATAGCAGTTTTGTGGTGAAAGGATCGTTAAATTCTTTCGACCAACGCTTAATAAAGCCAAGTACACCTCTGGCCTCATTAGTGATAGTCGACATATGCATATTAAAGTTAAGCTTGTTGTCAAAAATGACTCCAAGATCTTTAACTGTAAAGATACGTTGCAATGGAACATTGTCAATCGTATAAGTGGTTAAGTAGGGTCTAGTCCGACTAAAAGTCATGAACATACATTTTGAACAATTTAGCTGCAGTTGATTGGCCGAACACCAGCGCTGCATAGAGTTCAAATCATCTTGCAGATGAGTATGACACAAGGGATCGGTGTACGAAAAAATAAGTTTCACATCATCTGCGTACATAAGAATACGAGAGTGTGATACAATCGAAGGCAGGTCATTAATGAAAAGAGTAAACAATAAAGGTCCAAGATGACTACCTTGAGGTACACCAGAAGTAACTTGAACCATTTTCGAGGTAGTCGACCTAAGCAATACTCTTTGAGTGCGACCTTTCAAATAGGTGGCAATCCATAAAAGAAATGAGGGAGGGAATCTTAAACAATCAAGCTTATATAGCAATATATCATGGTTAACAGAGTCAAATGCTTTACTGAAGTCAGTATATATAACGTCAGTTTGCATTTTCGATAGAAATGCATCATTTACCAGGGAGGTAAATTCAAGCAAGTTGGTCGAAGTGGACCGACTCTTAATAAAACCATGTTGGGCAGGGGAAATAATCGACTTACAGAGATGTTGCAAAGTCGATATATATATAATATATAATATAATATATATATTTATATAACATATATTCAAATTTTGCTTGAAAGATTGTGAAAATTGCAATTATAAACACAATATTAAAAGCTAAAATTATGGGTAGTAACTAAAATAAAACTTTGAAATAAATAAACTATTATGGAAACGCTTGCAAATAGTCACAAAAATACTTTTAAGAAACATAATTCTAAAAACTGATAAGTTATTAAAAATTTATTTTTCAAATTTAATACAAATATATAGCCTAAAAAATGCCCTGTCTAAAATATGTGTATAATATTACAGTGTAACAAAGGAATCAAATTTGAATTTTTTTTGTTTTACTGACGAACTTAAGCTCAGTTTTGTTCATCTCCCATAAAATACAACATGAATGTCATGAATCCAAAATGTGTGACAATAATTCGTTATATTTTTATATATTTCGAATTTCGTATAGATATATTTTTTTCAGTGCACACACACAAACACAGAGATACGTTCGATTTGAGCGTTAACTGCATGCAGACAGAATGCGTTTTGCAGTCCTTCTGCTGGCCCCACTCACACACGCACACACACACTCGCACACACACACTAACACACACACTAACACACACACATACATAGACCATAGACATATAGACAGCGCCCAGAGTTCACCCGCTGACCCCTTCAGTGCCATTATCGGCAACCCTCGAGCTCCACTCGCATCGTCATCGACATTTATAAACTGCACACAAAACACACTGTCCAGTCACCACTCTGGCCACACACCCCCACTTCGGACATCCGGGCCCCCGCTTCGACCCACAGTCAGTTTGGAGGTTGGCCCGTACAGGCAGCACAAAATGTCAATGAATTGACGAACCGAACGAGCTAAATTGCTATTAATTTGGCTTCGATAGTTTTCAGTTCGCTGTCAGTTTTCAATTGTTTTCATCATTTAGTTCAATTCGTTGAACAGGTTTTGTATTTTGGGGTAAGTTTAACATTGATAGGTAAGTGTTATTGGTAAGGTACACTCAACATACAAATAAACAACAATTTTAACAAGCAAAAAGCTCAAATTGATTTCATTTTGTGTAAATGCATTTTTAATTATTTTTAATTAAAATGTCAAAAATTCCAACTGCAGTTGCAAGCTCTTAAAGCGTTGAGAAACAAATCAATATCGCTGTTTATTTCTTAGTTTTAAGTTAATTTTTTATCTTTACTAAGTTAACAGTAATACACATATTTTTAATTGATTGTTTCGATTGATTGTTTTTTTTTTTTAAATAAAAGTAATATTTTGAACAGTTTTATAATTTTAATTCAAATTTCCTGTGTAGACTGTCACAAGTCTACAATAAATAAGAAAAACATAGCTGTAATGTTTTAGCTTAGTTTATTGTCTTACTAATATTAAACATATTGTTAAATAAAAAAATATGATAAAACAAGTGTGGAAGGATTGTCTTCGGCGTACCGAATTATTTATACATTTGAAAAAAAAAATATAGAAAATATATATAATGTCATATATCTTTGCAAATTATAACTTAATTGATTTGAAAATTTTAGCATTGATGAGTTATACAGGATGAGTGTACAAGGAAATGGAAGGCAATAGCTTTGAAAAAATCGGATATATGGTCAAAACCGACTTCCAGTTGTATGGCAGCTATAAGATATAGTGGTTCGATCTTGCCGGCTCCGACCAATGTGCTGTCCGTTTCAATAATAAGTCTCTGCGCAAAGTTTCATCGCGATAGCTTAAGAACTGAGGGACTAGTTTGCATACATACAGACAGACAGACAGACGAACATTGTCAGATCAATTTATTTTGTCATTCTAAGCATAGTGGCAGCATCTTTGGGGGTCTCCAACGCTTCCTTCTATGCATTACACACTTCAGCACAAAGTTAATATACTATTTTCTTCGAAAAGAGTATAAAAATCAAAAAAATAATTCTTACCGGGTTTTAAGTTGCTACAAATCGTATAACATAAATATATAAAATATGTTGCTAATAATATGTGCATTTTATATTTATATTTGTTTATATTATTTCAACTAAAACAATCGACAGAGAAAAATACTTAAAAATTAAATTTTTAATTTAAAATTATAAAATGAAATGTTAAATTGAAAACTTTAAATTAACTTAAGAGTTGGTCCAACATTTGTTGCTAGAATTGTGAAAAACCTAGAAGAAAACCGAATCAGACCCAAAATAATAATAATAAAAAAAAATAATATAAAAACTTGCAAGGATAAATAACAAGTAAGTAAATCTATGAGTTAATAACCAGCTAACAAATCGAAGACAGAGTTTTTATACCCTGAACCCATTAAAAATGGGTAAAAAGGGTATTATGGTTTTGTGCAAAAGTATGTAACAGGCATAAGGAAGCATCTCCGACCATATAAAGTATATATATTCTTGATCAGTATCAACAGCCAAGTCGATTTAGCCATGTCCGTCTGTCTGTCTGTCCGTCCGTCCGTCCGTCCGTCCGTCCGTCCGTCCGTCCGTCCGTCCGTCCGTCCGTCCGTCCGTCCGTCCGTCCGTCCGTCCGTCTGTCTGTATGAACACGCGGATATCAGAGACTACAAGAGCTAGAGACTTCATATTTCGAATATAAGTTCTCGTAGTGCCGGGACAGATCAAGTTTATTTCATTTTATCGATAACTCGACCCATTCAAAAGTTATCGATAAATTTCGATTTCAGACTAGCGTTTTTGGGCTATAACTTACAAGTTATAAGAGCTAGAGGCCCCTAATTTGGCATGTATAATCTCGAATAGCATACACATGTAACAAATTTTTCACTTTTTGGATACCACCCCCCAATCCCCCCAAAATTAAAAAAACTCATTTTTGAAGGTACGACCTTGCAATTTGGTTTGGTCACACATTTTATAGCCAATGTTATGTCCTACAAATTTTAAAAAGATCGGACAATAAACACAGAAGTTATTTAAGATTTTACTTTCCATTGTGTGGGGCTCAGTGAAAAAGCAAGATAACTGCTTAAACCGCAGGCACTGCTTGCAGTATGTGTGTGTTTGTATGTATGCACACTATTAGGCAAGAATGAATGGATGTCAGAACTGGGTTCAGGGTATCTCCTAGTCGGGCAGTCCCGACTAGAGCACTCTTACTTGTTTATTATAGAAAAGTTGGTTTGAGTTAAATATATAAGACTAATGTTTAGTTTAATTGAACTAAGAACATTTTCAAAATTTATTAATCTCTTTATTAGAACTGTTAGGATCATTTTTGTAACAATAATTCTTATTATTTATTCAGTTGTCAACAATGAATAAAAAAATAGATAAATATCAATGTAAACCAACTGAGATTTTGTACTTTTGTAAATTATTTATGATTTAATGTCAGTCGACACAAGAAAATAATTAAAAAAAATTTAAAACAAAAATGATAATTATAAAAAACAATTTTATCAAAATTGGCAATTAAATATACGAAAGTGTTTAATTTCGGCTACAGATAATGCGACATAAGGACAAAGAGGCAACAAAACTTTAGCTGACAATTTTGTGGGTACAGCGACTGACGACAAAGCTGATGATGATCCTAATAATGATGATGATGATGATGATGACAATATCGTGAGGCGATAATGAAGCCATGCACATGCAGCTGAAGGACGAAGGAGTAGCGAGGCAGACGAAGATGGAGTTGGAGTTAGAGTTGGAGTTGGAGTTGGAGAGATTGCCAGGACACGACCCAAATGTGTCGCATGTCCAGAGGTCCGCGAGTCCTGCATCCTGGGTCCAGTCTGCTTTCTTTTTGTTGCACAACTTAGTGCTTTTATTGCGTTTGTTGTTGTGGCGAGAGAGAGAGAGAGAGAGGGAGTGAGTGTGAGAGTGTAAAGAGAAATTCCTAAATGAACGATATAAATTGTTGGCAGCCACAAATAATGAAAACACTTTGCGGTCATTTAGCGCTATTTGAGGCACTCACACACACACACACACACACACACACACGCATGCTGTCGACAGTTTTATCTGTGTGTGTGCGTTTCTCCTCGTCTGTGGATGACATTTTTTCTTGCCCTCAGACGACCCGTTGAAAGTCTATTGCAATTTGAAAATGACATACGAAGTCCATTAAGCGCACAGTCAGTGTGAATGCAACAACAACAACAACAAATGCACTCATTACAACAACAACAACAACAACAATAGCTACAATTTCTGGGTGCTTCTAATCCCCGACTGATGAGCATTCGCCAGGCTCGTTACATCGTTACACCACAGTCCACAATAGAGATGCGATTGGAAATGCGACACGACTTTTCACAACATAAGACGACTTTATTTTCACGCAATTTCCCACACATATTTCAAGGCAAATTTTGGCAGCAAGCATCTGCAGATCTTCTAATATTTAATATAATATAATAAAAGTATAATTTAGATTTTTTTTTAAATTTTTTTCAGATTATGAAACGCAGCAAATAATTTTTTTAAATTGGGAGTGTCTTATAATATTAAATACAAAAAAAAAAAAAACTTTTATTTTTTAAGTGTATAATCTGAACTTGTAAAAAATAAAATACAATTCATTTTTATATTTTGAATTTTTAATTATGCTCTGAACCTGAAACGAAGCTAAGGACCATCAAAAAGGATATGCATAAGAAAAATTTAAATAAATTGTATATATATTGCCTTTAAATGTTTCTTAGCTTAGAATCGGAAATTGTTAACAGTTAGTTTTGATAAGAAGTAAGTAAAACAAGTGGAGAAGGATTATCTTCGGCGTGCCGAAGATTAAATACTCTTTTCGAACCTTTAAGCAATTTTCACTATTTTTCCGTGACTGCTTATTTAATTCGCAGATATTAATGTCGCATACATATACCCCTACCTATAAAACAAAATATATAAAGGTATTCATGTAAACAGGAACAGGTTTCACTATCCGCAGCTCGTGGACGCGTCCCTTAGCATTCATAAGTGCTACCGAATTGAACAATAAGCAAGTTTCAGTTTTTCCAAAAAGTCATAAGTACATTACATATGTATACTACAATATACATACCAAATTTTGTGCCTGTTGCTCTTATACCTTTCAAGGCCGCTGTCGGAAATTGAATGTCATTGTCATAAAACTTAATCTGAACATACGAGAGCTTATATTCAGAATTTGAGATCCATATTTTTTTGCCAATGAATTTAAATTTTTCTTTTGAATTATTCTATTAAAGCTACTTTATGTATGAAAAAAAAATTAGAAATAGTTTAGGAAATTGAAAATAAATGAATTTGATTACAGCTATTATATATTTGAAAAGAAGAATAAGAAAAAATGAAAATAAATGACCAGTCGCCGCTGGCACTTGAACCCAGGACCTCTCGCTCACCAGTTCGCAACTTTACTCCTTACGCCACAAGCCGTTTTGATTATCGCTGACAAAATCCCTTGAAGAGCAGACTGTCAAAAGCTTTCTTGTTTTGCTTTTTACTGCTTACACCAAGCAGTTTTAAAAATCGCTGACAAACTCGATTTATACTGAGCTTTTGTTTTTATACCCTGAACCCATTAAAAATGGGTAAAAAGGGTATAATGAAGTTGTGCAAAAGTATGTAACAGGCATAAGGAGTACGCATGTCCGACCATATAAAGTATATATATTATTGATCAGTATCAACAGCCGAGTCGATCTAGCCATGTCCGTCTGTCTGTCCGTCTGTCCGTCTGTCCGTCTGTCCGTCTGACCGTCTGTCCGTCTGTCCGTCTGTCCGTCTGTCCGTCTGTCCGTCTGACCGTCTGTCCGTCTGTCCGTCTGTCCGTCTGTCCGTCTGTCCGTCTGTCCGTCTGTCTGTCTGTATGAACACACAGATATCAGAGACTACAAGAGCTAGAGACTTCATATTTGGAACATAAGTTCTCCTAATCCCGGGACAGATCAAGTTTATTAAAATTTATCGATAGCTCGTCCCGTTCAAAAGTTATCGATAAATTTCGATTTCAGACCAGCGTTTTTTGGATATAACTTACAAGTTATAAGAGCTAGAGGCCCCTAATTTGACATGTATAATCTCGAATAGCATACACATGAACAAATTTTTCACTTTTTGGATACCACCCCCCAAACCCCCCAAAGTTAAAGTTAAAAAAACGCATTTTTGAAGGTACGACCTTGCAATTTGGTTTGGTCACACATATTATCGACAATTGCTTGCCCCAAAAATTTCAATAAGATCGGACGATAAACACAGAAGTTATTTAAGATTTAACTTTCCATTATGTGGGGCTCAGCGAAAAGCAAGCTAACTGCTTAGACCGCTTGCACTGCTTGTACTGCTTGTACTGCAGCATGTGTGTGTTTAGATTAATATGAATGATTGTAAGGACTGGGTTCAGGGTATCTCGTAGTCGGGCACTCCCGACTAGAGCACTCTTACTTGTTTTGCGTGGCATTGTTATACCCTGAACCCATTAAAAATGGGTAAAAGGGTATTATGGGTTTGTGCAAATGTATGTAACAGGCATAAGGAAGCATCTCCGACCATATAAAGTATATATATTATTGATCAGTATCAATAGCCGAGTCGATCTGGCCATGTCCGTCTGTCTGTCCGTCTGTCCGTCTGTCCGTCTGTCCGTCTGTCTGTTCTGTATGAACACACAGATATCAGAGACTACAAGAGCTAGAGACTTCATATTTGGAACATAAGTTCTCCTAATCCCGGGACAGATCAAGTTTATTAAAATTTATCGATAGCTCGTCCCGTTCAAAAGTTATCGATAAATTTCGATTTTAGACCAGCGTTTTTTGGATATAACTTACAAGTTATAAGAGCTAGAGGCCCCTAATTTGACATGTATAATCTCGAATAGCATACACATGAACAAATTTTTCACTTTTTGGATACCACCCCCCAAACCCCCAAAAGTTAAAAAAACGCATTTTTGAAGGTACGACCTTGCAATTTGGTTTGGTCACACATATTATTGACAATTGTTTGCCCCAAAATTTCAATAAGATCGGACGATAAACACAGAAGTTATTTAAGATTTAACTTTCCATTATGTGGGGCTCAGCGAAAAGCAAGCTAACTGCTTAGACCGCTTGCACTGCTTGTACTGCTTGTACTGCAGCATGTGTGTGTTTAGATTAATAATATGAATGATTGTAAGGACTGGGTTCAGGGTATCTCGTAGTCGGGCACTCCCGACTAGAGCACTCTTACTTGTTTTTGTTCTAATCCATTGAAAGCAAATGAATTTGATTACAGCTATTATATATTTGAAAAGAAGAATAATTTTTCTTTTGAATTATTCTATTAAAGCTACTTTATGTATGAAAAAAAAATTAGAAACAATTTAGGAAATTGAAAATAAATGAATTTGATTACAGCCACAAACCGTTTTGATGATCGATGACAAAATACCTTGAAGAGCAGACTATCAAAAGCTTTCTTGCGCTTGACTTTGTTTGCTCATATGCACCTGTTTTTCAAAATATTTAATGACGCATATCTTCGCTGTTTATGACTCAATCGATTTGCGATTTTACCCATTGATGAGTTATAAGGATGTTCAAGTGTACAAGGAAATTTAAGGCAATTGCTTTGAAAACATCGGATTTATGGCCAAAACCGACTTTGAGGTGTATGGCAGCGCTATAAGATATAGTGGTCCGATCCGGCCGGCTCCGACCAATGTGCTGTCCCCTTGAATAATAAGTGTCTGTGCAAAGTTGCATCGCGATAGCTCAAAAACTGAGGGACTAGTTTGCATACATACAGACAGACAGACAGACAGACAGACAGACAGACGGACATGGCTAGATCAATTTGTTTTGTTTTTCTAAGCATACTGGCAGTAACTTTTGGGGGTCTCAGACGCTTCCTTCTATGCGTTACAAACTTCAGGACAAACTTAATATACTATTTTCTTCGAAAAGAGTATAATAAAACCGTTTTCGCATTTTTCCATTTTATCAATTTTTATATATGCTCAGAACCTGAAACGAAACTAAAAACTGTAAATTACTTATAATATTTAACACCAAAACATATAAATAAACAAAAAAAAATGGTATTAATTATTGTTTCAAACGTTTCTTAGTACATTGTTAGTTTTGATAAAAAGTAAATTTAATAATTAAAAATAAAAAACTTGATTGTATTTTCTATTTTAGCTATTTTTATTTATGCTCAGAACCTGAAACGTGTAAATAACTTATAATATTTAACACCAAACAAGTAAGAGTGCTCTAGTCGGGAGTGCCCGACTACGAGATACCCTGAACCCAGTCCTTACAATCATTCGTACTACTCTAAACTCACACATGCTGCAGTACAAGCAGTACAAGCAGTGCCAGCGGTTTAAGCAGTTAGCTTGCTCTTTCGCTGAGCCCCACACAATGGAAAGTTAAATCTTAAATAACTTCTGTGTTTATTGTCCGATCATATTGAAATTTTTGGGGCAAGCAATTGTCGATAATATGTGTTACCAAACCAAATTGCAAGGTCGTACCTTCAAAAATGGGTTTTTTTAACTTTTGGGGGTTTGGGGGTGGTATCCAAAAAGTGAAATATTTGTTACATGTGTATGCTATTCGAGATTATACATGTCAAATTAGGGGCCTCTAGCTCTTATAACTTGTAAGTTATATCCAAAAAACGCTGGTCTGAAATCGAAATTTATCGATAACTTTTGAACGGGACGAGCTATCGATAAATTTCAATAAACTTGATCTGTCCCGGGATTAGGAGAACTTATGTTCCAAATATGAAGTCTCTAGCTCTTGTAGTCTCTGATATCTGTGTGTTCATACAGACGGACAGACGGACAGACAGACGGACATGGCTAGATCGACTCGGCTGTTGATACTGATCAATAATATATATACTTTATATGGTCGGAGATGCTTCCTTATGCCTGTTACATACATTTGCACAAAACCATAATACCCTTTTTACCCATTTTTAATGGGTTCAGGGTATAAAAATATGTATGCAAAAAATTGTATATATTATTGTTTTAAATTTTTCTTAGTTTAGAACCTGAAATTGTATATAGTTAGTTTTGATAAGAAGTAAATCTAAAATTTAAAAAACTATATCTAAATTATAAAGAACTATAAACTCTGAATGTCTTATAGTATTTACCACAAAATAAAAAAAAAACTGCAATTGTATATAGTTTAATAAAAAATAAACTTTATCGCATTTTTAAGCTAAAAACTACAAATTTGCAGAACAAATTTGTTGTTTAAAAACAAATAGAGTTTTGCAATATTTCTCAAATTCAACAACAAATTTAGCATTTTCCTAAATATGAAAACTATATCAAACAAAACTAATAAAAATACGAAATACTCACTACACGAATTTGTGTACTTAAAATAAGTGTATAAATTCTTGATTTAAGCTAATTATCTTTAAGACTTGTTTAAAAGCTTATATTAGGATGAGCTACAAAACTTGAGAGAAGAGAACTAAAAACTTTTCATGCCAAGTTTCAGCTTATTTATTAAGGACATATATTAATATATTTCAATCGTAGCTTAACTTATTCGATTTTTCGATTTTGTTTATTATCTTTTCGTTAGCTGTTCTGATTTTCATCTTAAATATCAACATAATGTTAAATATATATTTTTTTTAATTATTGATAAGAATTTAAACTGAAAATTTTGGTTTTTACATGCAAAAATACTTATCAAATTGAAAATAGCAGCACGCAAGAAAAGAGGACACGCAGCCAGCGCTGCTGAATAAAATTCTCACAGTCAGGACCAAAATTATCTTCATCAACACAGAGAGAATGTGTGAGAGAGAGTGAGTGAGTGAGAGGGGGTGAGAAGGGGAGAGAGATATTCGCATTTGGATTCCGTTCACACTTGAAACGTTTGTGTTCCGTTGATAATGAACATTGACAACTTTGAAATGCAGACAATTGAATCTTAATTTTCCATCACACGATGCCAAGTCGTATAACAAAAGGATAACGCGCAGGATGAGGGGGCGTCGTTAGGCGGGGAGGGACAGGGATGGGATAGAGGGAGGTATAGTTGAATAGATGGATAGCTGGATAGATGACCGTCCAGCTGGGCATTCAGTCGATTGCAGTCCATGAATCAATCGCAAAGACAATAAACATTTATTTATGAAGCTGCACTGGAGCCGCTTGATTTGCCGAGAGTTTTCACTTCGACTATGGTATATACAAGTATAGATTGATAAATCTATCGTAGTAGTTTTCAATATGCAAAAACATTTCTGTCATCTGATAATTTTCAACAGTTTAACTCAATTTACAAATATCGCAGCTTTTTAACAGATAATAAAAGTGACTGTTAAAGCTTAAAGCTGCTTGGCAAGCGTTTATCCTCATGTCAAATATTTAACCGAATGATAAAAAAGAAGAAGAAGAACTTACTCTTGCTAGTTCAATGCTCATTTTGATATCAAATCAAACGGAAAATTTTTGAACGAAACTTTGTTGTTTCTCTATTTGATTTACAGGGTATTTGCGTGTCTTGCTGAGAGTTTCACAGCTTATTTAACTAGTTTTTCTTTTGCCATAACGGCACTCGAGTGCCAGTTATACTCCGCTTAAACTTGTGCCAAGCAATTTCCAAATGAACTAAGAGATAACTCTTTAAAATTCTGTTGATTCTGGCATTTTATTTGTTTTACAGCTAACATTTATGGCTTATAGTTGCTGTGTTTGTTTTCGGATTTGATTTATAAACTTTAATAACTGAATGTTGTTCGTCGTTGTTGTTGTTGTTGTTGTTGTTGTTGTTGTTGCTGCTGCTTCATGTTTGTCTTTTGTCTTTTGGTTAGGCTTGACAGTCTCTTAATCATGGCCAGAAACACGCAAGATAATCATAAATTTAGCCCGAAAAGTCAAAGTCGAACAATGGCCGCCAGGTGGCGCTGCGAATAAAGTCATAATTGTGGCACAAATACCCTGTATACCCTGTATATCAATTGGCATTGACTCATAACCAAATATTTGACATAAAATTGCAAAGTTTTCTTAATCTCTCTAAGGAAATCGGATATATAATATGTATATTTATATGTGTATATATAAGCAGACTGAAAAATAAAAATATTTATCTGGCATATAGCATACATGCAAGGAAAACTTTAACAGCTAGTAACACTATTAAATACAAATATTTAGTATTTTATTATACTATTATCTTATATAAAATATACATATATTTTATATATGTACATATATATTTATATTTGAACTATATTTGATCTGGCAAATAATCACAAAATTCATCAAAGCAACAAAAAGGTACAGTTTTAGCTTTTTAAACTTAGAAATATGCATTTTTTATTTCAAACATTTTTTTCTTTTTTAGGAATAAAAATTTTATTTTGTTTTCTGATTTTTGCTTTTTATACCCTGAACCCATTAAAAATGGGTAAAAGGGTATTATGGTTTTGTGCAAATGTATGTAACAGGCATAAGGAAGCATCTCCGACCATATAAAGTATATATATTATTGATCAGTATCAACAGCCGAGTCGATCTAGCCATGTCCGTCTGTCTGTCCGTCTGTATGAACACACAGATATCAGAGACTAGAGCTAGAGACTTCATATTTGGAACATAAGTTCTCCTAATTCCGGGACAGATCAAGTTTATTTAATTTGATCGAAACTTATCGCATTCAAAAGTTATCGATAAATTTTGATTTTAGACTAGCGTTTTTGGGACATAACTTCAAAGTTATAAAAGCTAGAGACCCCAAATTTGGCATGTATAATCTCGAATAGCATACACATGTAACAAATATTTCACTTTTTGGATACCACCCCCCAATTTTCAAATCATATGAATGAAAATATTTAGTTATTTTCTTAGATCAAAGTAGGCATGCATAAAGTTGACTTAATGCCGACTATACATCTCACAAGCCAGTTTTCCACTTTCTCTATCGACGGCAAGAGCTGAAAAACGCTCAAACTTTTAAAAAAAAAAAATCCCAAATAAAGTGTTTATATATTTTAAAATGAATCGTTCAATTGATAAACAATTTCGCGTCGACCAAAGTACCAATTGGATCAAAGCTATAAAGAATGTCTTATGGCAGAAACCGATATTGCTATTGATGAACTTCTGGATGGGCTGGGCCATGCTGTCTAAGATGCTGTTCCAGCAGCTGCTGACTTACGTCCGTTCCAAATTCAACAAATCCATGCTGGGACCGACAACCAAGGCGCTAGCCGACTGCAGCGAGACCTCCAACTGGAGCAATGCTGCGATCCGGTTCGTTGCCCTACATCCGACCATAAACGCCCGGGCACTGCTTACCGGCGACGATGCAGCGGTAATCCTCCAGCAGCCGGCCTGGCTGCCACCACAGATCTTGGTGTGCGAGAAGCAGCGCCACATCAGCTGCGCCGCCTTCCGGCCCTATTACGGATACGGACCCGGCACCTGGTCCGATCTGGCAGTGGGTGGAGCCGGCGGCATTTGCTTCTGGCTGTCCAGCCTTGGCACTCCGCAGCCCATTTGGCTGGGCTTCAATGAGGCTGACTTCGCCACCGATCTGCAGTGGCTGGCGAATGGAACACAGCTGGCCTGCACCACAGTGGGCCCTCGCCAGTGCATACAGATCTGGCTGCCTGATAAGGGGCAGCTAATGCAGCAGCTGCCCATGCCGCAGGTGAGCAGCTACCTGTGGCTGCTGCGCTACCCCAAAGACATGTGGGCTCTGCAGAGCTACCTCAAGTCGAACATCGGTAGTCGCCGCTTGTACGATGATCTGCGCTTCTGGGAGAAGCGTCTGACCAATGGCAAGAAATTGCAGACCGCCGTCTGGACAGGCTGCGAGATGGCACTGATGTTCGTTGTGAAGGGAGGCAGCAAGGTGTACGCCACAACTAGCCAAGTTGCGCTGGATCCCAAATCGAAGATTACTTGGAGCACCGATTTGGTCATCGACCTGACCCTGTTCCGCTGCAATTGGCGGCCTTGCCGACTGGGTCCGCTGCAGGCCATGGCCATAGATCCCCTGGGTGTCTATGTGGCATTCATGTTCAAATGCCAGCCCTTGGTGCTGGTCTGTCTGCTGCAGTCGTCGGCCACAACCAATAGGCTGTATCTGAAGCCGCTCGACTTCATCCGTTACTTGGGGGGAGTGATGGAGGCCTATGCCACATGCCTGACCTTTGGCCTGATGGGCACCAGCCGTGGGATACGGAAGCGCACTCTGGACATTGGATGGTCCACCGGTCTTCTGCAATCGGTAAAGTTGCGCGCAAACAACATTGAGGAGGCCCTCAAGCTGGATGACAAGGAACACATTTACTCTCCACGAAAGGTCGGCTTGATTAACATCAATTAATACGACCAAGCTGTAACTAATCTCCATATCATTATGTATGAATAAAGACAAATTTATTCATCCATTTCGTTTACCTAAGCCCTTTTGTTGGTTGAGTCCGCCAAAGTTTTGATGGAGAAGGCAAGTGACATTACTTGAAATTGAAAGAAGTATCTGTGCTGACAAATCGTTTCTTCAGCACAGATCAGAAAATCCTCGACAAACGATTTGCTCTCCTTATAATAGAACATCTCTCACAAAAGTTGTGCCCTACGGTTAGAGTTCCTTCTAAATCTCTGTTATTTATGTAATTATTGTAAGAAGTTATTAATGCATATAAGGAATCATCTGATACCCCCAAAAGTTAAGTATGCTTACATAATGGACAAATTATTTGACAAAACAAATTGAGCTAACCATGTCCGTCTGTCTGTCTGTCTGTATGCAAACTAGTCCCTCAGTTTTTACACTATCGCTTTGAAACTTGGCACATAAGCTTATTAATCAAAGGAACAGCTAATTGGTTGGAACTGGCCGGATCGGAGCACTACATCTTATAGCTGCCATACAACTGTTTGTCGGTTTTGGCCTTATATCCCATGTTTTAAAGCTATCGATTTTAATTTCCTTCTTCACTTGAACATTCGGATAGCTCAACAGTGTTTAAAATTGCAAAACGATTGAGTAATAGGTAAATATTTTGAAGTAACAGGTATATCCAAGCAAATAAAGTCAGCTGCAAATATGTTTTGTGCTAATTGCACTTGAATCGAGCTTGTCAGCAGTTTGCTAAACAGTTATGTGGTGCAAAAGTAATGGCTGGATAGCCGAGTGGGTCGGAGATCCGAGGATCGATTCCCGCTCGCAATGAAATTTATTACAACATTTTGTATTGTTCCTACTTCATTTCTTAATGCATGCCATTTTGAAAGAAGCATGTGCAGAGGGATATCTGCAAATTAGTCGCGAACTATTATATAGCATATACATAGGCGTAAAATATAAATATATTTATTTATTTATTTATTGTCGACACAAAGAATTTATATAAAATTATTAAACATTTAAAAGTATACAACACATTTACATACAATTTAAAATATTAAATTAAAGATATAAACCTAAAATTACGATAAGTTCTGGGGATATCAATAACAAAATTAAAGCAATTGTCCAACATTTGTTACAAGGATTGGAGAAATCCCAGAGAAACCCAATCAATCCAAAGAATAATACAAAAATTATTAGTAATTTGTCAATATAGAAAAGAAACAAAATATTTATTTAAAGTTAGGATACAATATTTGAAATTATATCATAATATAAATATCCCCGACACAAAAACTTGTTTGTATTTTGTCTTGTTCCACAATATTTGTACATACGAGTGTATATTGTAATATATTACAGTAGAAATGCCATTAAATTTAGTGTATCAATCAATTTGTCAAATTGATCAAATTCAACATATATATGCAAGCTTTGAGTCGATAATTAACTACGCTACAACAAGCGGAAGGGTAGAATGTTATTTGAAAATTCCTTATATCCTCTTATCCAATACAGTAAGTAAGAATAGGCACAGCTTTGTGATACCATTTTTATACCCTGAACCCATTAAAAATGGGTAAAAAGGGTATTATGGGTTTGTGCAAATGTATGTAACAGGCATAAGGAAGCATCTCCGACCATATAAAGTATATATATTATTGATCGGTATCAACAGCCGAGTCGATCTAGCCATGTCCGTCTGTCTGTCCGTCTGTATGAACACACAGATATCAGAGACTAGAGCTAGAGACTTCATATTTGGAACATAAGTTCTCCTAATTCCGGGACAGATCAAGTTTATTTAATTTGGTCGAAACTTATCGCATTCAAAAGTTATCGATAAATTTTGATTTTAGACTAGCGTTTTTGGGACATAACTTCAAAGTTATAAAAGCTAGAGACCCCAAATTTGGCATGTATAATCTCGAATAGCATACACATGTAACAAATATTTCACTTTTTGGATACCACCCCCCAATTTTCAAATCATATGAATGAAAATATTTAGTTATTTTCTTAGATCAAAGTAGGCATGCATAAAGTTGACTTAATGCCGACTATACATCTCACTAGTCAGTTTTCCACTTTTTCTATCGACGGCAAGAGCTAAAAAACGTTCAAACTTTTAAAAAAAAAAATCCCAAATAAAGTGTTTATATATTTTAAAATGAATCGTTCAATTGATAAACAATTTCGCGTCGACCAAAGTAACTATTGGATCAAAGCTATAAAGAATGTCTTATGGCAGAAACCGATATTGCTATTGATGAACTTCTGGATGGGCTGGGCCATGCTGTCTAAGATGCTGTTCCAGCAGCTGCTGACTTACGTCCGTTCCAAATTCAACAAATCCATGCTGGGACCGACAACCAAGGCGCTAGCCGACTGCAGCGAGACCTCCAACTGGAGCAATGCTGCGATCCGGTTCGTTGCCCTACATCCGACCATAAACGCCCGGGCACTGCTTACCGGCGACGATGCAGCGGTAATCCTCCAGCAGCCGGCCTGGCTGCCACCACAGATCTTGGTGTGCGAGAAGCAGCGCCACATCAGCTGCGCCGCCTTCCGGCCCTATTACGGATACGGACCCGGCACCTGGTCCGATCTGGCAGTGGGTGGAGCCGGCGGCATTTGCTTCTGGCTGTCCAGCCTTGGCACTCCGCAGCCCATTTGGCTGGGCTTCAATGAGGCTGACTTCGCCACCGATCTGCAGTGGCTGGCGAATGGAACACAGCTGGCCTGCACCACAGTGGGCCCTCGCCAGTGCATACAGATCTGGCTGCCTGATAAGGGGCAGCTAATGCAGCAGCTGCCCATGCCGCAGGTGAGCAGCTACCTGTGGCTGCTGCGCTACCCCAAAGACATGTGGGCTCTGCAGAGCTACCTCAAGTCGAACATCGGTAGTCGCCGCTTGTACGATGATCTGCGCTTCTGGGAGAAGCGTCTGACCAATGGCAAGAAATTGCAGACCGCCGTCTGGACAGGCTGCGAGATGGCACTGATGTTCGTTGTGAAGGGAGGCAGCAAGGTGTACGCCACAACTAGCCAAGTTGCGCTGGATCCCAAATCGAAGATTACTTGGAGCACCGATTTGGTCATCGACCTGACCCTGTTCCGCTGCAATTGGCGGCCTTGCCGACTGGGTCCGCTGCAGGCCATGGCCATAGATCCCCTGGGTGTCTATGTGGCATTCATGTTCAAATGCCAGCCCTTGGTGCTGGTCTGTCTGCTGCAGTCGTCGGCCACAACCAATAGGCTGTATCTGAAGCCGCTCGACTTCATCCGTTACTTGGGGGGAGTGATGGAGGCCTATGCCACATGCCTGACCTTTGGCCTGATGGGCACCAGCCGTGGGATACGGAAGCGCACTCTGGACATTGGATGGTCCACCGGTCTTCTGCAATCGGTAAAGTTGCGCGCAAACAACATTGAGGAGGCCCTCAAGCTGGATGACAAGGAACACATTTACTCTCCACGAAAGGTCGGCTTGATTAACATCAATTAATACGACCAAGCTGTAACTAATCTCCATATCATTATGTATGAATAAAGACAAATTTATTCATCCATTTCGTTTACCTAAGCCCTTTTGTTGGTTGAGTCCGCCAAAGTTTTGATGGAGAAGGCAAGTGACATTACTTGAAATTGAAAGAAGTATCTGTGCTGACAAATCGTTTCTTCAGCACAGATCAGAAAATCCTCGACAAGCGATTTGCTCTCCTTATAATAGAACATCTCTCACAGAAGTTTGCCCTACGGTTAGAGTTCCTCCTAAATCTCTGTTATTTATTGTAAGAAGTTATTAATGCATATAAACAATCATCTGATACCCCCAAAAGTTGCCTCCAGTTTGCTTACATAATGGACAAATTATTTGACAAAACAAATGGAGCTAACCATGTCCGTCTGTCTGTCTGTCTGTATGCAAACTAGTCCCTCAGTTTTTACACTATCGCTTTGAAACTTGGCACATAAGCTTATTAATCAAAGGAACAGCTAATTGGTTGGAACTGGCCGGATCGGAGCACTACATCTTATAGCTGCCATACAACTGTTTGTCGGTTTTGGCCTTATATCCCATGTTTTTAAAGCTATCGATTTTAATTTCCTTCTTCACTTGAACATCCGGATAGCTCAACAATGTTTAAAACTGCAAAACGATTGAGTAACAGGTAAATATTTTGAAATAACAGGTGTATCCAAGCAAATAAAGTCAGCTGCAAATATGTTTTGTGCTAACTGCACTTGAATCGAGCTTGTCAGCAGTTTGCTAAACAGTTAGGTGGTGCAAAAGTAATGGCTGGATAGTCGAGTGGGTCGGAGATCCGAGGATCGATTCCCGCTCGCAATGAAATTTATTACAACATTTTGTATTGTTCCTACTTCATTTCTTAATGCATGCCATTTTGAAAAAAGCATGTGCAGAGGGATATCTGCAAATTAGTCGCGAACTATTATATAGCATATACATAGGCGTAAAATATAAGCTAGTGAAATATATTTATTTATTTATTGTCGACACAAAGAATTTATATAAAATTATAAAACATTTAAAAGTATATAACACATTTACATACAATTTAAAATATTAAACTAAAGATATAAACCTAAATTTACGTTAAGTTCTGGGGATATCAATAACAAAATTAAATCAATGGTCCAACATTTGTTACAAGGATTGGGGAAAACCCAGAAAAACCCAATCAATCCAAAGAATAATACAAAAATTATTAGTAATTTGTCAATATAGAAAAGAAACAAAATATTTATTTAAAGTTAGGATACAATATTTGAAATTATATCATAATATAAATATCCCCGACACAAAAACTTGTTTGTATTTTGTCTTGTTCCACAATATTTGTACATACGAGTGTATATTGTAATATATTACAGTAGAAATGCCATTAAATTTAGTGTATCAATCAATTTGTCAAATTGATCAAATTCAACATATATATGCAAGCTTTGAGTCGATAATTAACTACGCTACAACAAGCGGAAGGGTAGAATGTTATTTGAAAATTCCTTATATCCTCTTATCCAATACAGTAAGTAAGAATAGGCACAGCTTTGTGATACCATTTTTATACCCTGAACCCATTAAAAATGGGTAAAAAGGGTATTATGGTTTTGTGCAAATGTATGTAACAGGCATAAGGAAGCATCTCCGACCATATAAAGTATATATATTATTGATCAGTATCAACAGCCGAGTCGATCTAGCCATGTCCGTCTGTCTGTCCGTCTGTCCGTCTGTATGAACACACAGATATCAGAGACTACAAGAGCTAGAGACTTCATATTTGGAACATAAGTTCTCCTAATCCCGGGACAGATCAAGTTTATTTCATTTGATCGATAACTCATCGCATTCAAAAGTTATCGATAAATTTTGATTTTAGACAAGCGTTTTTGGGACATAACTTCAAAGTTATAAAAGCTAGAGGTCCCAAATTTGGCATGTATAGTCTCGAATAGCATACACATGTAACAAATATTTCACTTTTCGGATACCACCCCCCAAACCCCCCAAAAGTTAAGAAAACGTACGAAGGTACGACCTTGCAATTTGGTTTGGTAACACATATTATCGACAATTGCTTGCCCCAAAAATTTCAATATGATCGGACAATAAACACAGAAGTTATTTAAGATTTAACTTTCCATTGTGTGGGGCTCAGCGAAAGAGCAAGCTAACTGCTTAAGCCGCTTGCACTGCTTGTACTGCTTGTACTGCAGCATGTGTGTGTTTAGATCAGTACGAATGATTGTAAGGACTGGGTTCAGGGTATCTCGTCGTCGGGCACTCCCGACTAGAGCACTCTTACTTGTTTAATACTTAAGTTTTGTTACAATTTGAAAAGCAGTGCAAGATGTATGAGAGTATTTCATAGGGTGATTTGTAGGTAGCTACAGGGTATCATCTGCCAGTTAGGCACTCGCGACTAGAGCTGTTATCCTTGTTATCCTTGCTCGACTCTCATCATTGTCTGCCTTGTCGCATTTTACGGCTCGACAACGATGCGTGACACAAACAGCAGCAGGCTTATGCTACACACACACACACACACACACACACACACACACACACACACACACACACACACACACACACACACACACACACACACACACACACAAATAAAATACTTTGAGTTTCAAAATCATCCATTTATATTACATAAACAAGAAGAAAAGTCCTTAAATTTAAGATTTATAAGCAAACATTAAAGAATCGGTCATTAATTACATTAATGAAACAAAATAAATTTTGAAAAAAACTTAGAAAAACTTAATATAAATATATAATTGAGTTAATAACTAGTTAATTATTAGCCTTGAAGCAATATTTATAAGCGAACTACAGACGACCTAGAGAATCTGAAATTAGTTCAATTAATTAAATAAAATAAGACCAAAAACAAAAAGTTATCAAAACTTATAAATATAAATATATAATAATAATAAATACTTAATTATTATAATGGCAAAACTAAATAAAATGGTTGAAAAACTTAATATATATATTTAATAGTAATAAATACTTAATAAGATAGCAATATATAAATATATATAATATATATATATATAAATAAAGCTCTGATTGCTACCAAAATAAATAAGGGATAGATAATGATACACTTAATTCTTAAGATTCAAATAGACTTATAATTTGATCCATATATCGTGATAATTAAATGGTCTTAAAAAAAAACAAAGCCCAGAACGTTTCTAATGAATTTAATTTCTGATTTCAGTACTATCTGTATACTGAACAGATTTTGAGTACTTATAATATCTAAAGTTATTGTTATTAAATGATTTATTTAAGAAATATTTGCAACTGTTTTGAGAGCTATTTGAATTAAACTAAAACAGCACATAAAAGCGAATGTAACAAAATTATTTTAAATATTATATTATTAATTAAATGTTATTGGTTTTTAGAGCTAAAAAATAAATTTAGTGAAGAAATTTTAGATTTATTTCATACATTTTATTAATTAAATAAATTATGATTTTCATTTTATTTGTTTATTTAATGTCAACTAAAATCAGACGACACAGGAAAATAACTAAAATTTAAAATCTAATGTTAAGATAAAATTGAAAATTTCAGTTATCTGGGGGCACTTAGCTTGAAAAGTTGGTTCAACATTTGTGTCCAGGATTCGGAAAACCCAGAGAAAAAACCCAATTAGACCAAGGAATAAGCTATACAAAATTTGTTTTTAAATAATAAATAAATTGACTAAATATGTGCATAGAATAAGCAATTGTTTATGTTATTATAGAATTTTAATATGAGTTTGCTTTAATTATAATTATACTCTTTTCGAAGAAAATAGTTTATTAAGTTTGTGCTGAAGTTTGTAACGCATAGAAGGAAGCGTCGGAGACCCCCAAAAGTTACTGCCAGTATGCTTAGAATGACAATACAAATTGATCTAGCCATGTCCGTCTGTCTGTCTGTCTGTATGTATGCAAACTAGTCCCTCAGTTTTTGAGCTATCGCGATAAAACTTTGCACAGACTCTTATTATTCCAGGGGACAGCACATTGGTCGGAGCCGGCCGGATCGGATCACTATAGCTTATAGCTGCTATACAACTGGCAATGAATTAAATATTCTTAGAACAAAAAAAAATGTTACGCGACAAAACGATTTTGTACAGCTTATGAAATTTCAGTGGTGCAGTTGGCAGAGTGAAAATTGGCTATAGGTTCGAAAAGAGTCTAAAATCTTCGGCACGCCGAAGATAATCATTCCCCACTTGTTTTCTTTTTTTTTGCCATATGAATTGACATAAGAAATATCTTTAAAAAAAAATAAAGAAAAACTTAAAAAAATTGTAAATACATGCAAAATGTAATTGTTATGAAAACATCTGTATTTTGTTGCATAGTGTTCTCATAGACGTAATTTTGCGATAAAAAACAAAACCTTCTTAAAATACGAGTTTCGTTCTCGTTTTTGAGACTTTCCAACTGCTCAACTTCTCTTCTATGCGTTATCCTTTTGAGAATGTCTGCTCTCTCTTCTTTTGTACGAGTGCAACCAACCCCCCCCCCTACCCCCTTAGTGTTCCATGACCCCCTCTGCAGTTGACAAATAGGCAGTTAGTGGAGCTTACATTCATAATGCATTAATTTTTCGGTTGAAGCTAAACGCATTGCAGGCGCCTCAAGTGCAGATCCTTTTTTTGTTTTTTTTTTCTTTATGTTTTTGTTTCCATTAAATTACACGCAGGACAAGACGTTTTCAGCTGCCATAATTGCAACTGTGGGGGATAGCAATGGGAGAGAAGGGGTGGGGGCGGGGGGGAGCTGCTTGACTGCAAGGAGGATCCCGAGTGCTAAAGTGGTAAATATGTCAGCGGCAGCAAGACGATAAATTCTCGTTAAGTATACGCTCACACGCAGCCCAAGGCGAGGCGTGGCACTCGCAAGAGGCGGCGGGCGAGGGGGTTGCGGATACAGGGAGGGGGTGTGGGGGTAGGGATAAGGCAATCGGTTGGCCTAATCTGCTGCGCTTGAATGATGATGTGCCACGCCCATGCACAGCCCTTAATTACAGCGTGTGTGGCGCGAATTGAGTTGAAGACAGAGAGCAAACTGATAGGCGATGTGTGGGCGATGGCTTTGCGGGCTGGGAGCTGTATATTTTCGGGGCATCGGCAGAAACACGTGCGCACATGTGCAACTTCCGTTAAAAATCTATTGCGAACTTTCAACGATTCCAGCACATAGCCAGAGCAGCAGCTAAGGATTCGCACGGACTAGAGATGACACGACAAAACGCTGCACGACAGACAGACAGAACACGAGCACGATAGCAAAATCACAACACGAGTTGAAACAATAACTTATCGACGAGACTTGGTAGGTTTTTTTTTTAAATTTATTTATTTATTGCATATTTATTGACACAGAAAATAAAGACACGAAAACAATTGCAAAATGAAATAATTAATAAAATGTTTAGTATTTAAATTAAGAACATAAAGTCAAAGTAACGTTAAGTTTTGCGGGCATCGAAGAAATGAAAGAAAAAAACAAGTGGGGAAGGATTATCTTCGGCGTGCCGAATATTTTATACTCTTTTCGAACCTATAGGCAATTTTCACTCTGCCAGCTGCACCACTAAAATAAGCTGTACAAAATCGTTTTGTC